>CM057091.1:36759668-37359668 GCA_029959045.1 Taenioides sp. WSHXM2023
GAAACAAACACAACTCCAGCTCTGTTTTTGATCAGGAAACAGCATTATAACACAACTTAAAGCTCACAAGAGTCAGTTTTGTGTAACAGAAGCTTTGCGCCGTCACGTGACCTCCATAGCAACAGTAACTACGCCGCCATGACACCGGGCACGCGATTGATTTCAGTTCAGTAGCATCAGAGAAACAAGGGCAGGTTTAGTTGTGTGTTTGGCTGGTCGAGCCGTTCTCAAAGGGATAAAACGATTAATTCTTCACTGTTCCTCTGGAAATGACTCATCAGAAGCTCAAACAAGGGAATTATCAAAAAAAGACGGGAATTATGGCTTACAAACATAAACCGCGAAGAGATTTGGAATGGTGCCGTCATGACACCTGAAGTTTGCTCACGTCACTGTCATCGAGGTATTTGCTCTTCAGATTGTTTCATAGTTTATTTAATGAAAGAAGCAAACTTACTGAACTAAAATTTCATTTATTTATCCAGGAAAACCTGCACCAGTTTATGATCCAACGAACCCAGACTGGGCTCCTACGATCAATATGGGGCACGAGTCGAAGAGCCAAACTACGAAAGAATCGGCCATGAAAAGATACTCGCGAACGTTAGAAAAATCCGCTCACAAAAAAGATTAATTCTAGAAGACATCGTTGTTGATAATAAAGAAAACGTCGGCCCTATGGCGAGTGACATGGTTCTGTGTGAGTTGGAAAACACTCACCTTTCCAATCAAAACCTTGACGTTACTGCGAGCTCTTCCTACATAAAAACATCTGACCCGCCCAGCAACAAAATACTGGTTCACCTCTAGACTTTTATAAGCCTTGATCTGCTCTTTGGTGGAGCTACTGGACGCAAAGATCAAGTAGTTTGATAAATCCAGAAATTCTACTTCTTTGTACGGATCGATATTAGAGATTGAGTTTAGCTTTTCTAAGGAGTTTTTTCGCTCATCTGAGGTTAGAGATTCCAGATATTTCAGGAGAGATGGAACACGCTTGTTCTGTTTAGCAGCCATGTTTGATGCTGCGTGCCCGGTGTCATGGCGGCGTAGTTACTGTTGCTATGGGAGTCACATGACGGTGCAAAGCCTCTATAATTGGACTGGGCTGGTTTAGCTTTTGTGTTGTGCTACTGTTGGCCTCTGTTTGTGTGTGTGTGTGTGTGTGTGTGTGTGTGTGTGTGTGTGTGTGTGTGTGTGTGTGTGTGTGTGTGTGTGTGTGTGCGTGCGTGCGTGTGTGTGTCATCTCTGTGGCACTGTTCTCACCCCATGTCAGCCTGTTTTATGAGCCTGTGGATGAGGAGGGAGCCGTCTGGGTTTAAAATGAAACTCAGCTGTTTTACAAAGAACCTGTAATGTCAGCAAAGAGAAAAGAAGTTTAAATAAAACCCCGCACACTGTCAATCCTCTCTGAAGCTTTTATTTACAGCTTACAGTGCAATGTCCTGCTTCTGCTTCTTCTTGAGTTTTTCGTCTCATCCGTTGTTCTTTCATGTGTAAAGTCTCCTGCTCTGTATCATGAGGCTGAAGTCCAAAAATAATGTAGAAAAGAAAGAAAATAGAATGCTATCTCTGTATTTTTTAAAAAGAGCTGAGGGGCTAAACATTTTTGTTGTAGTTTTGTAATAAATTAGTAGAGCGACAGCTGTGGACTGAAGTATTTTTATTTCTCGTTAACCAGTTAGAGCCAAAAGCAGGGCTCTGATTGGCCATGTGCTCGTAAAGTTGTACAGCAAAATGGATTCTCGCGATATTTATGAGTCACAAACTCACTAGGATCCATCTTGAACCCGCTGGTGAGATAAGGCCAATCACGTCGCAGCGCTGAGGTTTGGGCGGAGCCAAAAGCGAAGCATCCAAAAGAACCAAAACAAACATGGCGGCGCCGGCAGATGAACTCCTCCTGTTTTAGCGCCGTTCTACAGGAATATTTTGTTATTTTTAGTTTGTGAAAATCGTGCCGAGGGAGGAGTTTTGTGCATTTGTGGACAGGGGAAATGTCTGAGCTTTTCTCTCAGCTGGATTTAACTAAAGTTTGATTTTTTTATTTTTTTTTTTGCTCTTGTGACACTTCGACCCATCAGATTCAAATAGTCTCCATGACGTTCTGTGTTTTTTCTCTTTCCGTGAGCGCTGTTCCAGATTGATGAGGTGTAGAACTCAATTTTGGGGTGAGCCTAGTTAAAGTGCTTGGGAGGCCTTCCAAATTTCACTGAAGAAGTCGTTTAAAGCCGTGCCTGAAAATTCATCAGATAGATTTTAAAAGATACTTTTTCCTTTTGTGGTTTGAAAATCAGGTGCCCAAACTTCACATTTATTTTGGTCAATAGAATGCCACATGAACACAGCACCACTTGTTCCATGTTGGACATTGAACTTACATTCCATACTTTTTCTTTTTATTACATTTTTCTACTTCACAAAAAAGTCTGAACATGTAGCTACACAGTCATACAGGTAGCAGACAGTTCATTACTTTGGGTCTCATTTATGAACTTTCTTAAAAAATGTTTGTTGGGGGTGTTGAGTCCAGCGCGGTGACCAGGCTCAGGGCTGTGACAGAGGCCCATATGGAGACCACTGGGGCTGGGACAGACTGAGGCTCACTGCAGCTTGGAGAAAGTCTGTTAGACTCAACAGACACAGGCTCTAGAAACGCCTCATGAATGTTATTGGATCACATACTAATATGTTATATGTAGGAAATAATTTAAGAAAATATATAACTTACAATCATGGAGGAAATAGAATTTTTAGTTGCATTATAAGAGTAATAATATTCTAAAACAGTAGAATTTTTGTTCTTCAGAGTGCTCCTGACTGTTCGTGGGATTTGTTCTTCCAGAAAAACATTTTCAGTGAAGAAAAAGTTTTTTGTGAATGCCAAAAATGTTCTTAAGTACAAATCTGATCGTAACAACGTTTCATGAATGAGGCCCTTTGTTTTCATCTCCACTACTTCTCGGACATATAAAGCCCCTGCCTGGCCTGTTACCACTGGCGAGCGTGGACCCCCCCTCTGCCTTCTGCTTGCCTGGGCTCTGGTTCTGGTGCTCTGGTTCTGCGCTCTGGTTCTGTGCTCTGGTTCTGTGCTCTGGTGCTGGCCTCTGGTTCTGTGCTCTGGTTCTGCGCTCTGGTTCTGGTGCTTTGGTTCTGCGCTCTGGTTCTGCGCTCTGGTTCTGGTGCTTTGGTTCTGCGCTCTGGTTCTGCGCTCTGGTGCTTTGGTGCTGGCCTCTGTTTCCGGGCTCTGGTTCTGCGCTCTGTTTCTGGCCTCCTCAGTACCTCCTGGTGCAGTAGTCGTCAGAGCTGGTGTGTGGAGCGTGGAGCATTAGCGTGGGGCTTGAGCCTGTTCCACTCGAGAGCAGTGAGGAGCTGTGAGTGACAGCAGCTGGATGGGATTTACTGAAGCCCTCTTATGTAAGCGAGCATCACACGCTTCCTCTCATCTTCTACTGAGTCTGTTAAATGTTTGAAAACTGTCCGGCCGAATCCGCACACTGCAGTCTTCTGTCATAATAATCCAACAAAACGTATTCGGCTGCACTTTTTTTGGGATACACATATTAAAGGGTATTTAAAATGTGTACTAAAAAAAGGGTACACGTATTAAAGGGTATTTTCTGATGTTCTAAAGTCGTTTCCTCGTCACAAACAGACCTGGAGTATTTAAGTTCTGCATATTTAGGTTGGGTGGGGAGTCTTTGCCTCAAGTGGAGGAGTTCAAGTATCTCGGGGTCTTGTTCACAGTGAGGGGAGGATGGAGCGTGAGATTGACAGGCGGATTGGTGCAGCGTCGGCAGTGATGTGGTCGCTGTATCGGACCGTTGTGGTGAAGAGGGAGCTGAGCCAAAAAGCAAAGCTCTCAATTTACCGGTCAATCTACGTTCCTACCCTCACCTATGGTCATGAGCTTTGGGTAATGACCGAAAGGACAAGATCGCGGATACAAGCGGCCGAAATGAGTTTCCTCCGTAGAGTGGCTGGGCGCACCCTTAGAGATAGGGTGAGGAGCTCAGTCACTCGGGAGGGGCTCGGAGTAGAGCCGCTGCTCCTCCACATCGAGAGGAGCAGCTGAGGTGGCTCGGGCATCTGTTCCGGATGCCTCCTGGACGCCTCCCTCGGGAGGTGTTTCAGGCATGTCCCACCGGGAGGAGGCCCCGGGGAAGACCCAGGACACGCTGGAGGGACTATGTCTCCCGGCTGGCCTGGGAACACCTTGGGGTCCCCCCGGAGGAGTTGGAGGAAGTGTCCGGGGTGAAGGAAGTCTGGGAGTCCCTGCTTAGACTGTTGCCCCCGCGACCCGGCCCCGGATAAGCGGAAGAAAATGGATGGATGGATGGATGGATATTTAGGTTATATTTAGTTCTTCTCTCAAACTGAAAACACTATTTCACTTCGTGATGTCATGTGGTAATACAGGAAGTGCTCCACTGTGTTTTTAAACTCTAGGGCTAATAATGGACTCAGACTTGAACTTTAACAGCCACATCAAATCAATAACATCTTCAGCCCTTTACCATCTAAAAACAACAGCAAAAATCACAGATTTACTGTCTAAAGAGACTTAACCGTGCATTTTTCTCCAGTAGGTTAGACTCCTGTAACGGCCTCTCACTGTGAGACACCTGCAGAACATCCAGAACGCTGCAGCTCAGGTCCGGACTCGAACCAGAAAGTCCGAGCACATGCGTCCTGGTCTCAGGTCTCTACACTGCCCCCTGTGGGTCAGAGACTTTAAAGCGGCTCAGCTGTGCACGAGTCTCTCCACGGCCTCGCACCAAAGTTCATCTGAGACATGTTAATACACTGTTAATTAGTATGATTCTATTCCATTTTTGTCCAGGAATTATGATTCTAATAAGCTTTTGGTGCAAATAAATAAAAACATTTCTTGTGCTACTAGGCTTTAACGACACCCTTATTATATACTTATTGGACAAAAATGGCATAGTATCATACTAATAAGCAGTAATAAGCAGTGTATTAATAGGAAAGTATTTGTAAATGTCTAACAAATCGCAGAATAAGCTTATGGGGAATTAGAAAATAAGAGCTGAATAAACACTAATGACAAATTAACCATTTACAACTATGCTAATTAACAGGTAGTTAGTTGTTAATAAATGTACCTTAAAATAAAGTGTTACCTTAAGTTTAATTCCAAATAGTCATTTTCATTGAGAATTAAGTGTTTACATGGTCTTTTTAAAGTGGAATTCATTTTTATTCAGAATGAAATTATTTTTTGGCAATTGTCACGGAGTTCTGAAATTTGGAACAAAGAATCCTGGGGTTTATGCATTTCTGTTTACAATTATTAGACCATTTATAGAAATAAATATCAAAAAATCTCCACTCCATTAGCTCACAATAAGAATGCCTGTTTTTCCAAGGTATTTTTTAACTATAAAAACAACTTTAATTGAATGAAATATTCCAGACAAAGCAGGTGGTTTCAAAGTTAACAGAAGTTCATTAATAATACCATGAAAACAGGCCATACCCCATGTATCAGCGCTAGTTTTTTAGGGTTTTACTTTAGTTTTTTGGCTGCTTTTTCCATTATCACCCTTTGAAAATACCCGGTGACTTCACTCTGATCATGATACTTATATACAGAAGATTTGGCCTGAAGAGAAGAACAAGCTGGCTGTTTTTCCAGATGGTCAAAGTTAATGTCAGATCTTACGCACAGGGAGAGCACCTGCCCCTCTCCTGCTCACACTGTTCACCTGCTGGTTGGGGTATTTTGTGACCTAAATACAATCTCAGTCCACTTTATAATTACTGTAGAAATGTGTTGTTTGGAGGGGCATGAACAGCAGACTCCAAAGGGTTAAAGAAAGTCATAATCTGGGCTATTTTTGATTCTTTGTTAAGGATTTACACTACCAGCCAAACACTTCCTCTTTTTCACAGATTTTTTTCTCTATGTTTACTACTTTTTACATGTTAGAAACGTTTAGAAGGCTTCAAATATATTATGCAAGATATAAAGAAGTGTGTAGCAAAGAAAAAACGGTAAATACCTCTGTATTTATACACTGAAAATCCTCATCGCAGACACCCTTTGCTTTGTCGAGAACGCTGCAAATCCTTGGCCTGTCTCAGTGAAGTTCATGATGAAGTCTCCTGAAGTCCAAAGCAGGGTTCATTTTAATTGATTTATTTTTTAAAATCTAAAGCAAGTTTGGAGTTATTTTGAGTTTATTTTAACATTCCACAAGTGTAATCCATAGTTTTGATGTCTTCTGTGAGAATCTACAGTGTAAATAAAGGAATAATAATGGTAATAAAGAAGAAAAATAAATGTGTTCCTGCTTGTCCCATCCCATCGCTCCGTTTGTCCCTCTTTACCTCCTCTGAGCTTCTCCCTGCACGTCTTTCTCTCCGTCTCTCCTGCTGCTGAGTCTCTGCTGATTTCCACTTGTGAAGCTCGTGTCACCTCGACTCCAGAACCTCAGCGCCTTTGCCCGTCACACCGTGTGCATCAGTGCCATGGTACATCTGTTAATAAGAGCGTAAGGCGAGTCAAAGAGCGCCGCCGTGACATTTCCACATCAGAGCGCCGAATACATCAGAGCGGGGCTGCGGGGGACCTCACACGACGGCGTTTAGCGCTGGGGATGTGGGGCTGGAGCCAAACACACGTCAAACTCACAATGTGACTGTGAGCAAATGAAGACACATCTGAACATGTGTGTCAGCTCTGTTATCTGGATGTTAATGCTCACGTATGTCACGCAGGCAGGGCAGTCAGGGTAAATGTGGATCGGACAGATGGTGTTTCATGGACTTACAACAGAAAGACATGGGACATAATCAAAACCCAGTTCAGTTTTAAATATATTTATTTGTACAGCAGCAGCCATACAGACGGAGGGTTTTAGCATGTGCACAGAACACTATATTTAGAGTAATGTTTCTCAAACTGTGGTACATGCACCACAGGTATATTGTTGTATAAACCTGTAATGCTCAGAGCCTCCTGTTGGCAGAGCGCCCTCTGGAGGTGAAGCAGGTGCATCAGGCCTTCAGACTTTTAAATCGAGACTGTACTGAAGTGTTATTTGTTGGCACCTGTTCAGGTTGTGTTTATTTAGAGAATCACTGCAGTGTCACATGAACACGAAACCTTTTACACAAATCAACCAACTTTATATCATATTGGGACTGGACACTCCTGCCTGCCCACTGCACCAGACTATAGAGGGACAGAGGCGATAATACTCCCTACAACACCAGACTATAGAGGGACAGAGGAGCTCATTCTCCAACAGGCTCCTGCAGCTCCACTCAAACAGTGAGAGACACAGGACTACATTCATACTATAATACTCCCTACAACTGTACAACAACTCAATCTTAAGTAACAGATAATACTCCCTACAACTGTAGTAACAGATAACCTTATGCCCTGTCAATCAGCAGAGTATTTACACTGTCGTTCTTGTCTCTTGTTTATAGCTGTGATTTTATAGTTTATTTTATATTTTATTACTTATTTTTCTATTTTATTTTGACTTGTACATATACATTTATTTTTATAATTATGTCTCATTTGACACGTGTCTCTTGCTCTTTTTTCTACACCATCTATTTTTGTTACTCTGTTATTATATTATATTGTGATGGCAAAAAAAAAGGAGAAAATTTAATTTGTCAACTGGACATAGTTTATTTGGTTGAATACGTTTCGCAGCTCATCCAAGCTGCTTCCTCAGTTCTGGTCAGATGCTGGCGGACACTGCTTTATATCTGCCTGAAGGGAGGAGCTAATTACAATGAAAATTACTCTGAGACAACACATATTTAAATACAGTTTCAGTTGATCAGGTGATACAATATGGAGTTGTTAACAGTTTCTGTTAGTCATGTGAGTCTATTCAATATGGAGTGGGAGTGGGGGAGTAGTTAGCATATCCATTCAGGGCCATGATGGGTGTTTTCACACCTCTGGACCTGACCTGGCTAGTCCCATTGTTTTCCCAGTTTGTTTTGATTTAGGTTTGAGGATAGAGTTATAGATGGGAGACAAATGATGTCTGAGACCCCCATTTCTGTTCAAGGAAGGATTCTCTTTCTTGACAAAAATAGCTTCTTTAACTCCCCTCTCAAACCAGTTCTTTTCTCTGGCCAAGATCTGGACCTCGCTGTCCTCAAAGGAGTGGCCTGTGGCTTTTAGGTGGAGATGTACGGCAGATTGCGGCCCACCCTGGTTTTCCCGTCTGTGTTGATACATCCTTTTGTGAAGTGGCTGTTTTGTTTCTCCAATGTAGCGCTCACTGCAGTCTTCACTACACTGAATGGAGTAGACCACATTGCTTTGTTTGTGGCTCGGAGTTTTGTCCTTAGGATGGACCAGTTTTTGTCTTAAAGTGTTTGTGGGTTTGAAATAGACTGGGATTTCATGTTGTCTGAAGATCCTCTGTAGTTTTTCGGAAACGCCAGCCAGGTAAGGAATAGTTACACCCCTTCTCCTGGGCTCTGGTTCTCTGTTGTCCTGTTTCTTTGTTCTCTTCGTTTTATTGAAAGCCCATTTAGGATATCCACAAACGGAGAGGGCTTTCTCCACGTGTTGTTCTTCTTTCTCCTTTCCCTCTGCGCTTGTAGGAACCACTTGGGCCCTGTGTTGTAATGTCCGAATGACTCCCAGTTTGTGCTGAAGTGGGTGGTGTGAATCAAAAAGCAGATATTGGTCGGTGTGTGTGGGCTTCCTGAAGACCTCTACCTGGAGTCGCCGGTCTTCTCTTATCGTTACTGCACAATCTAAGAAGGCCAATGTGTTGTCCTTGGCATCTTCACGTGTGAATTTGATGTTCGGATCTACAGAATTGATATGTGCAGTAAAAGGTTCCAAATCTTGAATTTTGATTTTTGAGAAATTATCATCAACATAACGATACCAGTGTGTGGGTGGAGTGCCTGGATATGAGGCCAGGGCATTCTGTTCAAATTGTTCCATGTATAAGTTTGCAATGATAGGGGAGACCGGTGAGCCCATTGCACAGCCGTGGATTTGCTTGTAAAAGTTTCCTCTGAACTGGAAATAGGTGGTACTTAAACAAATTTCCAGCAGTCCATATTGTATCACCTGATCAACTGAAACTGTATTTAAATATGTGTTGTCTCAGAGTAATTTTCATTGTAATTAGCTCCTCCCTTCAGGCAGATATAAAGCAGTGTCCGCCAGCATCTGACCAGAACTGAGGAAGCAGCTTGGATGAGCTGCGAAACGTATTCAACCAAATAAACTATGTCCAGTTGACAAATTAAATTTTCTCCTTTTTTTTTTGCCATGGATTCTACCTGGACGACTGAGGGATTTTACATGCATTATATTGTGATGTTTGAGCTGCTGTGTCCAAATCATTTCCCTTGTGGATCAATAAAGTTTGTCTAAGTCTAAGCCTAAGTCTAATATTGTAGCAGCAAAACTTTTCTCAAATTCTTTATTGAAATGAATGGGATTCGTGCTTAACTGGAAATGCCACCACAAAGAAAGCAAAAGCATTTAGCAGCATTTTGCGACAGAATTTTTGCGCAGTTGGCCGCAAATAAGGCCAATAAAGCATAATTCAGTGTTTTGATGGACGTGCAGGTCTCTGGTGCAGTTCTTCACACTGACACCGGGGACTCTGTGCTGTGGGGGAGGTCTCTTTAATGAGTGGGGCACTCAGGCCGACGGGCACAGATGGCGTTCCACAGAGACCCACGCCTCACTGCGGCGCTGCTCGAGGCTGCCCCCCAGGCCCCGGGTCCCTTCCTCCACCTCCACCTCCACCCCCGCACTTACCTGAGCAGACACTGACCTGCGAGTCACGGCTCTACGGCTCTCCACTGCAGTCAGAGCGAGCGGAGCGTTCATTTCTCTTATCTTCACATGCCACTGGAATTTTACTTGATTTATTAATGTCACGTTCGAAAATCAATTTACGCACAATTTACCAGTGCATTTTCACTATGACTTTACCCCTGGATGTATTGGCACAAACGGATAAAAACCCGGTTCTTCTGGGAGCTTATGGGTGTTTCTGTATTAATTCCAGTCAGGCTCATGTGATTGAATAATAAAGAGCCATTTCCCAGAACTGTGGATATCAAACTGTCAATATCATTTCACTTCTGCACGTCCAGAGACTTTTCACTTTTAACCATCCAGTTTGGTTTCATAAACAGAAGTTAAATCATAAACCAGACTGTATTTTAGCTCTTTTCATTATTATTATTATTATTATTATTATTATTATTATGTAATTAAATGTAAATTCAGTCCCTTACAGAGTATTTAACAGACGTTTTCAAGGTTATAGAATGTGTCTAGACTACCAGACCTGTTTTTATCAGAATCAGACTAATCTAACTTTTATATACACCCTTTATTATTAGTCTGTTTACATCTCCAAAGCTCTAAATGCTCTCTTCCACCTTGTGATGTCATGAAGCGATAGTTTTCAAGTGGACTTTTACTTTTAGTTCAGTAGAGTTCGGCAATTCCAGGGCTGAAATGATCCAAATGATTCTAGTGAAGGTGTGTGGAGTTTAAAAACACAGTAGTGCCACATGACATCACAAAGTGGAACAGGGTGTTTTCTGTTTTTGAGTAAAACATGTGGATGAAACAAAACACAAGTCCAGGTCTGTTTGTGACGAGGAAACAACATTAGAACATAGAGAAAGAGAGAGATGGACAGAAGAGAAACAGAGTGAGAGAGAGGGAGTGTGTGAGGGAGAGAGAAAGAAAAGAAAGAGATGGACAGAGAGAACGACAGAGAGTAAGATAAGATAAGATATGCCTTTATTAGTCCCACAGTGGGGAAATTCCAGTGTTGCAACGCACAGTTCAAGAACAGCAGGAAAATGGAACATGCAATAAAACAAGATAATAGATAATGGCTAAAAAAAAATAATAATAATTTAGAAATAGACTTAAAGATAGACTCTAATTTTGTTCCAGTGGAGCAAAAATATAAAATATAAAATATAAAATATAAGATACCAAAAAAAAAAAAAAAAAAACTATTATGTACAATAAAAGTAACAGTGCAGCATATGAACAGAGTAAGTCTCAGTAAAGTGACTTCAGTATATTATGTTATTTACAGTAATATGACTATGTTTATGTACAGACAGGATAAATATCAGTAAATGACATAAGTGAATTGTACCAGAGGTCTTCAGTAATTGCACATAGATACAGTTGAATGACACATGTTCAGTGTTAATAGTGTTCATTGTACAGTCTGACAGCAGCAGGAAGGAAAGACCTGCGAAATCTCTCCTTCACACAGCGAGGGTGAATCAGTCTGTCACTGAAGCTGCTCTCCAGAGCAGACAGGGCGTCCTGCAGGGGGTGACACTCATGGTCCAGCATAGAGATGACCTTAGCCAGGACCCTCTTGTTCCCCACCTGCTGCACTGAGTCCAGAGGACAGCCCAGGACGGAGCTGGACTTCTTGATGACCTTGTCCAGCTTCTTCCTCTCCCTCTCTGTGATGCTGCTGCTCCAGCAGACCACACCGTACAGGATGGCTGATGCCACTACAGAGTCATAGAAGGTCTTCAGGAGTGGCCCCCTCACTCCAAAAGACCTGAGTCTCCTCAGGAGATAGAGCCGACTCTGGCCCTTCCTGTGCAGTGCATCTGTGTTGTGAGTCCAGTCCAGTTTGTTGTTCAGATGAACACCCAGGTACTTGTAAGAGTCCACTCTCTCAATGTCCCTTCCCTGGATGTTCACTGAGGTGACAGTAGAGTGGCGTCTGCGGAAGTCCACCACCATCTCCTTGGTCTTCCTCGCATTGATGAGAAGGTGGTTCTGCTGACACCAGTCCACAAAGTCCTGCGCTAGTCCTCTGTACTCCACATCGTCATCATCCTTAATGAAGCCAATGATGGCAGAGTCATCAGAGAACTTCTGCAGGACGCAGCTGTCCGTGTTGTGTCTGAAGTCTGCAGTGTAAAGGGTGAAAAGAAAGGGCGCGAGGACAGTGCCCTGGGGCGCCCCCACACTGCAGGTCAGTAGGTCAGACACGCAGTTCTTGGCTCTCACAAACTGGGGCCGGTTTGTGAGGTAGTCCAGGATCCATTCTGCCAGGTCACAGTCCACACCGACGGTCTCCAGTTTGTCCCTCAGTAGCAGTGGCTGGATGGTGTTGAAAGCACTGGAGAAGTCAAAGAAGAGAATCCTCACAGTGCTGCCGGGGTTCTCCAGGTGAGACAGTGAGCGGTGCAGCAGGTAGATGACGGCGTCCTCCACTCCGATGTCAGGCCGGTACGCAAACTGCAGCGGGTCCATCGCTGAGCTCACGGTGGAGCGGAGGTGGCCAAGGACCAGTCTCTCCAGTGTCTTCATCAGGTGCGATGTTAGAGCCACCGGCCTGAAGCTGCTGGGGTCTTTAGCGTGCGGTGTCTTAGGCACTGGTACCACGCAGGAGGTCTTCCAGAGTTGTGGTACCACCCTCAGCTTAAGGCTCATGTTGAAGACATGCTCCATAACTCCGCACAGTTCGTCTGCACAGGACTTAAGGAGCCTGGAGCTGATGCCGTCTGGTCCTGCTGCCTTCCTGGGTCTGATCTTCTTGAGCTCCAGTCTCACCTGGGCTGTAGAAAATGACAGTGGCAGGCTGGGGGGATGGGTGAGTCCATGTGTAGTGGTGGGCTGAAGAGCAGAGGCAGAGGTGTGAAGAGGTGCAGGAGTTCCCCATTGTCCAGCTGGGGAGGTGAGAGCTGGCAGCTGGGTGGGGGGAGTGGTGGGTGATTGATCAAATCTCAGGAAGTGAGAATTGAGCTCGTTCACCCACCGCAGATCCCCCTCCGTCTGGGCAGGAGGTGCTTTGAAGCCTGAGATCGTCTTGAGGCTTCTCCACACCCCCTGGATGTTCTTCTGCTGCAGCTGTTGCTCCATCCTTCTCTTTTGGCTGGCTTGGCTCGTCCTGATTTTCCTCCTCAGCTCCTTCTGTGCAGCCTTCAGCTCCTCCTTGGTCCCTGACCTAAAAGCTCTCTTCTTCTCCTTCAGCAGAGCTTTTATGTCAGGGTTAATCCACGGCTTGTTGTTTGAAAAACACCGCACCGTCTGGGAGGGGACGATGTTTTCAAAACAAAAGTTGATGTAGTCCGTGATGCATTCTGTCACTGCATTGATGTCCTCCCCATGTGGGTCACAGAGCTCTGTCCACACTGTGGTGTCAAAACAGTCTCTCAGAGCCTCCTCACTCTCAGCAGTCCACTTCTTCACCACACGGGGCACCACAGGCTGTCTGTGCACAATAGGCTGGTACACAGGCCGCAGATGGACAATGTTGTGGTCAGCTCTACCCAGGGGAGGCAGTGGGGATGAAGAATAAGCCTCCTTGGCGTTGGCAAAAAATAAATCCAGTGTTTTATTGTCTCTTGTGGGGCAGGTGACATACTGGGTGTATGTAGGCAGAACAGGTGCAGGAGATGCATGGTTGAAGTCTCCAGAAATCAGGAAGAGAGCCTGTGGATGCTTTGTTTGGAGTGTGCTCGTACAGGAGTGCAGTGTGTCACATGCTGTCTCAGCATTAGCAGAGGGAGGAACATAGACAGCGATCACTATCACATGTGAGAACTCCCGGGGCAGATAATATGGCCTCATGCTAACAGCCAGCAGCTCAATGTCTCTGTTACACAGCTGTTCCTTCACTGTACAGTGACCAGCTTTGTGAGTGAGTGAGTGAGAGAGAGACAGAGGGAGGGGCAGAGCGAGAGAGTGTGTGAGAGATAAAGAAAAGAAAGAGAGTAAAAAGAGACAGCGAAAGAAAAGAAAGTGTGTGAGTGAGAGACAGAGAGCGAATGAGTGTGTGAGACAGACAGAGATAGGCAGAGTACATGTGAATGAGTGTAAATCTGCAGGCTGTGGGTGAGTGACAGGGACAGACAGGTGACTCGTGTGTGAGTCGTGTCTCGGCTTCAGAAGAATCAGGACATAAGTGTAAATAAATACAGGTGAAAACAGGTGAAAACAGGTGAAAACAGGTGAAAACAGGTGAAAAGTCACACGGGGGGAGTCGGGTTTGTGACATGGGTTTTGGAGTTTAATTCCTGTAGTTAATATGAATCGTAGTTTTAATTCAATTCAGTTCACGTTTATTTGTATAGCACATTTAAAACAACTTCAGCTGACCAAAGTACTTCACATAAAAGTCAACAAAAACAGAATAAACAGATACATACACATTTATAGATAACACAACACATGTGAAAACTACAATAAAACACTCAGATAACCCGACTCGCTCGTATTAAAGGTCAGGGAGAAGAGGTGAGATTTCAGTCGAGTCTTAAACTGCCTTACAGACTGAGAGGATCTGACAGAAGAGGAAGTCTGTCCCACAGTCTGGGCGCTGCCACAGAAAAGCCTCCGTCGCCTCTCGTCTTGAGCCTCGTTTTGGGCTCAACCGACTGGAGCGGGTCAGCTGATCTCAGGCTCTGGGCGGACTGCAGGGCTGCAGTCATTCCCTCAGAGAGACTGGACCCATTTGAACACATTTGATAGCATTTTAAATCGCACCTGACAGAAGACAGGGAGGCAGGTCGTACAGGTGTGACGTGTTCTCATCTCGTGGTATTTGCGTTCTGGACATGTTGTAAGCGCTGCAGGAGCCCTAGTCAAGCCCGATAGCCCAGACTCGATGTTACAAATGCATGGATGGCTTTTTGGAAATCCGCCTGTTGGAAGTAGAGCTTTATTTTAGCCTCAACTGAAAGAAGCTGAGTAATTAAACTCCTCCCACAAGTACATATTAAATTGACCTGATAAAGAGGACAGGCAGGGTCTGGAGGTATACATTTATTTTTATAATTTTGTCTCATTTGACACGTGTCTCTGTCTCTTTTTGCTACACCATCTGTTTTTGTTACTCTCTGTTATTATATTATATTATATTATATTATATTATATTATATTATATTATATTATATTATATTATATTATATTATTATATTGTGATGTTTGAGCTGCTGTGTCCAAATAATTTCCCTTGTGGATCAATAAAGTTTGTCTAAGTCTAAGGAACAGTGTGATTGGTCAAACACGTATCCAAACTCCGCCCCTGCAGCCAGGTGTTTGTGATCAGAAACACCTGGCCAATTCTCTTTCCTCACTGCCTTCTCCTTGATTTCTCTCCTCGTTCCTCCATTTTTCAGCTGTCAATCAAATGTGTCGTATTAAGTGTTGTCCCAAAGAAAACCACGGAAGGAAGGAGTAAACCTGAGGGAGGCTTCAGGAGCAACACCAGAGAAAAGAATCAAACTTTATTGGTCTCAGTGAGGAGTGTAGATCCTCTCTCCTCCCTGTGTCTCCTCTGTGGGCGGGACTTCCTCACCCATTTCCTGCAGAATCGAGGAGAAGACAAAGGAATCAAGGAGAAGGAAGCGAGGAAAGAGAAACGAGACGTGGCCCTGGTTTTGCTCGGGGCAGTCTTGCGTGATATCACCAACTACTGGAAGCACACGCTCAGATTTTGACTTTGTGAACACAACACAAACCTGCATGTTGATTTAGTTTGCTCTAAAACTGCTAAAAAAAGAACAGGAGCAGTCGATAATACGATTAAAACACCACGCAGAGAGTTTAGTAGAAGTGTTTAGTTTCACTTCAAGTTGAAAATTACTGTCTGAAAAACAGAGAAGGGAAAAAAATAAATAAAAACAAAACAAAAAACACATTTGAGTCTGTTCTCGGACTGTGTATTCTCATAAGAGGACTGCAGGGGGAGCTCTATCTCTGAAAATGTATTAGTTCTGCTTTAAATTTGCTCTGTAATTGCTTCAGTGAAAGGTGCATTGTGTAACTTTTTGGTTAGGGGTCCATCACCTGCTTGTTTCTATGGAGACGTCACTGCTCTGCCTGGAATGTTCCACAGTATGACATTAAACAGCTCTACTTTAAATTTATTCAGTTACAGGTGGTTTTATATCTCACAAACATCTAGAAGAACAGACATTCTGACTGTGAGCGGGGTCGCCTCTCCACAGATCTGACCTGTAACTTGGTCTGGTTTGGTCTCCGTGAAGATAGAAAGGTTTAATGCCATACTGTGGAACATTCCAGACAAAGGAATTACATCTACACGGAGAAAATTTGACAGACCCTCCACCATGAACTTCTGTAACTTCTGGTGTAGGGTCCATCTCCTGCTTGTCTCCATGGAGATGTTATTGCTTTGTCTGGAATGTTCCACAGTAGAGATTAAACACTAAAAATCTATCTATCTCAAGGGAGACCACTATAGGCTACTTTACAGGTCAGATCTGTGGAGAGTCGCCCCTATTCACAAAGAGAATTATTGTATTTTTGAGCGATAGAAACACCCGTAATGAATAAACGCTGGATGGAGATGTTTAATGTTGCACCATGAAACATTCCAGACAAAGCAATAACATTTCTGTGAACAAAAGCATCTGACAGACCCTCCACCAGAAAAGTTACACAATGCAGCTTTAATGCTCATGTAAAACTAAATAAATAAAAATCTTCACCACAGAACTATTGAAATATTCTCGGAGTGTGTTGTTTGTTCTGTTTGACCGTGAGTTTCCTCTGGTACAGCTGTTTTTACCTTCTCTCCGCTCTTTGATCGTACCTCAGATCTGGATCTACAGCAGCTTTTGAACTTCTCGTCCTGCTTCCTCATTCCACAGCTCCAGCCTCCTCCAAGGCCTCAAACAGACTCAAACATGAGCTCCACTTCTGTCTGACACGGCGTACAAAACTCTCCAACCGCTGTAGAGCTTAAAAGTCCCATATTATGCTATTTTTCTGCTCTACTCTATTTTCTAATGTCGTTTCCTCGTCACAAACAGACCTGGAGTTGTTTTGTTTCATTCACATGTTTAAAACACAAACCCTGAATATTTAGTAGCTCAGTTGGTAATAAAGTTTGTCATCTTGTCGTGGGTCAGTCTCAGTCTTTAAAAAGCTTCAGAGCTGAAGCCTGCGGTGCACAAAGCTCTAACCCCCAACACACACACTGCCTCTGTGAAGATGCGAGGCCCTTTTTAAAGTACGAGGCTCTTATGTCTGCCATAAAGAAGGCCTGGGAAAAGGATTTTCAGGGTAATATTAGTGACTCAGACTGGGACGATGTTTTGAAGAAAATTCATACTTCTTCAATGTGCGCAAAACACTGTCTCATTCAATTTAAAGTGGGTCATAGGGTTCATCTTCATAAATCAAAATTAGCAAAAATATATCCTAATATTGACCCAACCTGTGATAGATGCAATTTGGCAGAGGCCACTTTAATTCATATGTTTTGGCTCTGTCCCAAAATCAAGGCATTCTGGGGCGATGTTGGTGAAGCGCTGACCTCTGTGCTCGGGGTCAGGGTGCCACTGAACCCAATGTTGTTTCTTTTTGGGGTGAATACGGAGGGTTTGGTATTGCCTGCTGGAGGCCATAAACTCATTATGTTCTCTACTTTACTGGCACGGCAGTTGATTTTGTTGAAATGGAAAGATACTACCCAAGGTTTCACACTGGATTAAAGATGTAATGTTCCATCTTAAATTGGAGAAAATTCGATATGTGATGAAAGGTTCAGAAAAGGATTTCTATCTGGTTTGGAGGTCTTTTTTTTACACTTTTTTGACCAATCTACTACCAAGGTGCAAGAGTGACTTAATTTGGTATATTCTGGCCAGCTGCTGGGTTTTCTTTTTTTGTGTTTTTCTTTTTTTCTCTGTCATTAGTCATGGTAACAGGTGTGATTGACCGCAGGCATGGGGTTTATTCTGTGTGTGTGTTTGGAAGGGAAGGGAGTTTTTGTTTTTGTTTTTTTGTTATGCATCTGATTTTGTACTTTTGTACTTTTGTATTGTAAAAATGAAAATTCAATAAATATATTAAACACTAAAGTACGAGGCTCCTCCCCCAAATCAATTAACAACAAAAAACGGCTTTTTCTCCACATATAGAAATAGATTAACACTGAAAACCACAAACAAAAGAACTCTAATAATAATCTCCAAGCACAGATAGGGAAAAAATATATACATTATATATTCACAAAGCAAAAAAGTCACCTGACAAATGCGGAAGACCACGATGCTCGAGTTGGCCGATGGACACGTGCACTGAGGGGCGGCGGACATGGAGGAAAGTTTGGGATGAAACAAAGGCTATGGCGAGAGGAATGTTTACGTAGGAATCAAGTGTGTGCCCCTGACTGTAGCGATGGTTCTGTGAGGAAACTCGGGATAGCGGTAAACGGTCGGGTGTGCGTGCGCTTACGGGACTCCTTCGTCACACAACTGATCAGAATGAGTGCTGTCGTTGTGTCCTTGGGCAAGACACTTAACCCACCTCACCCCTAGTGTCTGCGTACACTGGTGTGTGAATGGATGAGTGGTTCTTTGTTGTAAAACGCTTTAAGTGCCTTGAAGGTGGAAAAGCGCTGTATAAAAATGTGACCATTTACCATTTTCCATTCTCTCAAACAGAAAACACTGTTCCACCTCGTGATGTCATGTGGTAATGCAAGAAGTGCTCCACTGTGTTTTTGAACTCACCTTCACTAGAATAATTTGGATCATTTCAGCCCTGGAATTGACAATGATAATAATAATACATCAGACTTACACAGCGCTTTTTTGGACATTCAAAGACGCTTTACAAACAAAATAGGAAGTAACGCTGTAGAAAACGGGGGGAATCATGGGGGAACGCAGCTTGAACAGGTGAATTTTTAGTCGTGATTTGAAGTGCTGCAGTGAGTCCGAGTTCCTGATGGATTGTGGGAGAGAGTACCAGAGCGAGGGGGCGGCAGCGGCGAAGGCTCGGTCCCCCAAGGTTCTGATGAGGGGAGTGAGGAGGTTCTTTGTCCTGGTGAGGGGAGTGAGGAGGTTCTTTGTCCTGATGGTGGGAGGGAGGAGGTTCTTTGTCCTGATGAGCGGAGTGAGGAGGTTCTTTGTCCTGGTGAGGGGAGTGAGGAGGTTCTTTGTCCTGATGAGGGGAGTGAGGAGGTTCTTTGTCCTGATGAGGGGAGGGAGGAGGTTCTTTGTCTTGATGAGCGGAGTGAGGAGGTTCTTTGTCCTGGTGAGCGGAGTGAGGAGGTTCTTTGTCCTGGTGAGGGGAGTGAGGAGGTTCTTTGTCCTGGTGAGCAGAGTGAGGAGGTTCTTTGTTTGGAGGTTGGTGTTAGTTGATCTGAGGTGGCGGGTGGGACAGTGCAGATGGAGAAGGTCGGTGAGACAGGGAGGGACCAGTTTATGGAGGGACCTGTAGGTGATGAGGAGGACCTTATATTGAATGCGGTATTGTACGGGGAGCCAGCAGAGTTGCTTGAGGACAGGAGTGATGTGGTCTCTGGAGCGGGTGTGGGTGAGGAGGCGGGCAGCGGAGTTCTGGATGTATTGCAGTTTTTGGAGGTGGGTGGAGGAGACCGTACAGAAGGCTATTGCAATAGTCGAGTCTGGAGGAGATAAAGGCCTGAATAAGGATTTCTGCAGGAGATGCGGAGACGGGCAATGTTGCGGAGATGGAAAAAAGATGTTTTGGTGATGTGGCAGATGTGGGCTCTGAATGAGAGGGAAGGGTCCATGATGATACCAACGATCCACGATCTCTAATGAACTAAAAGGAGCTGTTCACTTAAACTATGGCTTCATGACATCACAAGGTGGAACAGAGTGTTTGGAGCTTTGGAGATGTAGACAGACAAATAATAAAGTGTTACTCAAACATGTGAATGAAACGAAACAAAACAAAAGAACTCTAGGTGTGTTTTTCAGGAGGTGACAACATTACAACACAACTTAAAGCTCACGAGAGTCAGTTTGGAGTGATGCAGGAGCTTTAAGCAGTTGGAAACAAACGTGGATTCTCTCATATGGTGTTGGTTGTGACAAAGTCTTAAGAGCTTTTCTCAGAGTTTGGCAGATTAATACTTTATCTTACTTAATCTTCACATATGGGATATTGGGAAAAATAAATCTTCATGAAGTACATTTTGGCTGCGACAACCAGCTCGTTCAACTGTTACAAAAAACAAATAGTCACGTTTATTTAGAGTTTTTCTATCTTTCATTGTGTTTTTTTTTTTCTGATCTGTTCTAATGTCGTTTCCTCATCACAAACAGACCTGGAGTTGTGTTTTGTTTAACACACAAACCCTGGATATTTACACTGAGTTCTTCTCTCAGACTGATTACACTCTGTTCCACTTTGTGATGTCATGTGGTAATACAGGAAGTGGGGAAGTGATCCACTGTGTTTTTAAGATCCTCAGAAAGATCTTCACTAGAATTATTTGGATAATTTCAGTTGTGGAATTTCCAATCTCTACTGAACTAAAAGTAAAAGGAGGTGTTCACTTGAAAACTACCACTTCATGACATCACAAAGTGGAGCAGAGCGTTTGGAGCATTGGAGATGTAGACAGACTAATAATAAAGTGTTACTCAAACATGTGAATGAAACAAACACAACTCCAGGTCTGTCTGTCTGTGTGAGCGGGAATCTCACCTCTAACCTGGAGTTTAGTGGATCTTTTCACTCTACCAACTGTGAGGGTTGTCATCCGGCTGCTCCTACCCCCTCCCTTCCTGCTCCCTCTTCCCCTTCACTCTCACCTTGTTTGGTCCTTCCTGGGCGGATCCCAATCACCCGTCACCTGCTGTGCTCCACTCCTGCAACTCATTCTACAATCAACTCCGGCAATAAAGGCCCTGCTGACCTGCTTTCCAGTGCCAGATCGTTCCGTCAGTCTTGTGGTGATCAAGCTTAGACTTAATCTCTGTTTCTGTGAATTCTGATTTTTATACTTACCTATTTTTGTCCGCTCTTCAGTTTCTTCTCCCGGAGCCAGCTACATCCTGTTACCACCAGTCCTGTTCCTCCGGTCAGCTCCAGCCTTCACCTACCTCCACCGTCTACAGCCAACCTGGAACCGTCCTGCCCCGTCCCTGAAACCCACTTGCCCCGAAAACCTATTTTTGTTAATAAATCCTTTTTTTTTGTCTCTGCATATTTGGGTCCGCCAGTCTTCCTTCCCTAACAGTAACGATCTGGCCAAAACATGGACCCAGCAGAGCCCTACGATTTGGAGAGGATTGTGACCACACAAGGATATCTACTCGGCCAACACCACAAGTCATTACAGGACCTGCAGCTAACTAATCAGAATATTGGACTCCAAGTTGCAAACGTAACCAGGTTGGTGGAGCACATTTCCAATCAACTCTCTGCCCAGTCTGTCTCTCAACCCAGTAACCCGACCTCTGTACCTGCCTCTGCTACTGCTGCTGCCGCTGCTGCTGCCGAACCCCCTCCCCGGGAGACTCCAGTACCACATCCTGAGCCGTACAATGGGGCCCTGGGTAAAAGCAAAGGTTTTCTCTTGCAATGTGCGACAGTCTTCACCTGCCAGCCTGTGACATTTTCCACCGACCATTCCAAGGTAGCTTTTATTACCGGCTTGCTGCGCGGAAGAGCCCTTGATTGGGCTGAGGCTATGTTGGGTGGCAGAGGCATTGAGAACATCGGCTATTCCGATTTCGTAGCGGACTTTAAAAGAGTGTTCGCCCACCCCGATTGTGAAACTACTGCTGCTAAGGGGCTTTTTGAGCTACACCAGGGAAGTAGAAGTGTGGCGGATTACTCCATTCGGTTTCGGATCTTGGCAGAAGAGTCTGGGTGGAATGAAGCTGCCTTAAGTGGAGTTTTTTGGCGGGGGTTAAATGATACTATGAAGGATGAATTATCTGTTCGTGATGACCCAGTATCCTTGGAGGAACTAATCTCTCTCTCAATCCGTGTTGACAACAGGCTGCGGGAGAGAGAACGAGAGAGAAATCCTCGCACATCCTCTGTGCCTCGCCCCAACAGAGCCCGCTCATCAGTAATGGGGGTACTGATGGGCGAGGTTTCTAAAGTCCCCACTGACCAACCCCGACTACTGTTACCGGCAACCCTCTGTCACAATAACCAATCACTTCCTCTTCAGGCACTGTTGGACTCAGGGGCGGAGCAAAACTTCATGGACTCTAGTCTTGTACTGCAGGCAGGAATCTCCACTGAACCTCTTTCAGAGCCAATCCAGGTCAGTGCTTTAAATGGTGCAGTTCTAGCCCAAAGTACTCACCACACTGTACCTCTCCATTTAATCCTGTCTGGTAATCATCATGAGGAGGTGCGTTTCCTTGTTTTCTCTGCTCCTCAGACTCCGTTAGTTTTGGGTTACCCCTGGTTAAAGACTCATAACCCTGTCATAGACTGGTCTCTGAATAAGATTGTTAGCTGCAGCTCATTTTGTCACCAGTCTTGTTTGCAGTCTGCTCTTCCTCCTTCTGATGACACAAAGTCCCAACAACCTGTGCCCACTCCGGATCTCACCTCTGTTCCACCCGAATACCATGACCTTGGGGAGGTGTTCAGCAAAGAGAGAGCGCTATCATTACCACCACACAGGCCCTATGACTGTGCCATAGACCTACTTCCAGGAGCGACTCTGCCACCTGCTCGCCTCTACAACCTGTCCCGACCTGAGAGAGAGGCTATGGAAATTTACATCAAAGACTCTCTAGCTGCAGGTATAATCCGTCCATCTTCATCTCCTCTGGGGGCCGGTTTCTTTTTCGTGGGGAAGAAAGATCTCTCACTACGACCATGTATAGATTACAGAGGTTTAAACAATATTACAGTGAAAAACAAATATCCCCTGCCTCTTATTTCCTCTGCTTTTGAACCATTACAGGGTGCCACCGTATTCACCAAACTGGATCTGCGTAATGCATACCACCTCGTCCGCATCAAGGAAGGCGATGAATGGAAAACTGCATTCAACACACCTCTGGGCCATTTTGAATACCGCGTCATGCCATTTGGACTCACAAACGCACCTGCCGTGTTTCAAGCTCTGGTTAACGATGTCCTTCGGGACTTTCTGAATCGTTTTGTTTTTGTTTACCTTGACGATATACTGATATTTTCCAGAGACCCATCTGAACACCTTCAACATGTCCACCTAGTCCTGCAACGGCTCCTGGAGAATAAACTGTTCGTGAAGGCTGAGAAATGCGAGTTCCATGTCAGTTCTGTCTCTTTTCTGGGCTTCATCATTGAAGCTGGACAAGTGAGGGCCGACCCTCTGAAGATTAAGGCGGTCTCTGAGTGGCCCATCCCCTGTAATCGGAAGCAACTGCAAAGGTTTCTCGGCTTTGCCAATTTTTACAGGAGGTTCATTCGAGATTACAGCAAGGTCGCCCTTCCTCTCACCCGTCTCACCTCTCCAAGACTCTCCTTCCAGTGGACTCCAGAGGCAGATGGTGCTTTCTCCAAACTTAAGAGACTTTTTACAACAGCTCCAGTCCTGATTCAGCCTGATCCGTCTAAACAGTTTATTGTTGAGGTGGACGCCTCAGATGTGGGAGTCGGAGCGGTCCTCTCCCAGCGCTCCGACTCTGATGGACGACTTCACCCCTGTGCTTTCTTTTCCAGACGCCTAACCCCTGCAGAGAGCAACTATGATGTGGGCAACAGAGAACTCCTGGCAGTCAAACTTGCACTTGAGGAATGGAGGCACTGGCTAGAAGGCGCAGAGCAACCCTTCATTGTTTGGACTGACCATAAGAATCTAGCCTACATCCAGTCAGCTAAGAGGTTAAACTCACGCCAAGCCAGGTGGGCTCTATTCTTTGGAAGGTTTAACTTTACTATCACTTACCGCCCGGGTTCCAAGAACACTAAACCTGATGCGCTCTCTCGCCAGTTTGACCCATCAGAGCAGTCTGACCCTGACACTATTCTTCCGGTAAACAGTGTTCTTGGAGCTCTCTGTTGGCAGGTGGAGGCCAATGTAAGAGAGGCACTGAAGGCCGAGCCCGATCCAGGAGATGGACCTCCCAACAGGCTCTATGTTCCATCCACTGTTCGCAGTGAGGTCTTGCAGTGGTCCCATAACTCTTTTTTCGCCTGTCATCCTGGGGTGAGGCGTACCTTATCTAGCCTCAGGCGTCATTTTTGGTGGCCGACAATGGAAGCCGACACTCGGAGTTTTGTATCTGCCTGCACTGTATGTTCCCAGAACAAGTCTTCTCACGTACCTCCCTCAGGTCAGCTCAGACCCCTACCTGTTGCCAACCGTCCCTGGTCTCATATCGCAGTGGATTTTGTAACTGGTCTGCCCCCCTCCAATGGTCAATCTGTCATCTTGACCATCGTTGACAGATTTTCAAAAGCTGCTCACTTTGTGGCCCTTCCTAAATTGCCCTCAGCTCGAGAGACCGCAGACATCATGGTTCTACATGTTTTCCGCCTCCATGGTATCCCTGCGGACATTGTCTCTGACCGGGGTCCCCAATTTGTCTCCCAGGTTTGGAAGGCATTCTGTCAGTCTGTTGGTACCACTGTCAGCCTCTCGTCTGGTTTCCATCCACAGACAAACGGTCAGACTGAGAGGACCAATCAAGACCTGGAATCTGCTCTCCGCTGCGTGGCCAGCTGCAACCCTACATCCTGGAGTTCACACTTACCTTGGGTAGAGTACGCTCACAATTCTCTAACCTCCTCTGCTACTGGTCTCTCCCCTTTTCAGTGCTCCATTGGATACCAACCCCCCCTCCTGTCCATGGATGAGGTGGAGGTTGCGGTACCCTCCATCCAAGCCCATATGCGGAGGTGTCGCAAAATCTGGAAGGAGACCAGGAGAGCACTGTTACGGACATCTTCCCAAAATAAGTCCTTGGCTGACCGTCATCGCCGCCCAGCCCCCCTGTACACTCCAGGTCAGAAAGTCTGGTTATCTTCTAAGCATATCCCTTTGAAAACAGAATCAAAGAAACTGTCACCTCGCTTCATTGGACCATTTGAAATTGAAAAGATCATTAATCCTGTCTGTGTTCGCCTTAAACTTCCACAAGCTCTACGTATCCACCCAGCCTTCCATGTATCCCAAATTAAACCTGTATACTCTAGTAACCTGTGCCCTCCTTCCAAGCCCCCTCCACCCCCCCGGTTGGTTGATAATCACCCGGCTTATACCGTGAGGCGGATCTTGGATGTCCGTCGGCGCGGACGTGGGTTCCAGTATCTCGTTGATTGGGAGGGGTACGGACCTGAAGAGCGGTCCTGGGTTGGTCGGGCCCTGATCCTGGACTCTGACATGGTAAAAGAGTTTCACCGTGCTCATCCTGATCGGCCTGGCGGTGCGCCAGGAGGCGCCCGTTGAGGGGGGGGTACTGTGAGGGTTGTCATCCGGCTGCTCCTACCCCCTCCCTTCCTGCTCCCTCTTCCCCTTCACTCTCACCTTGTTTGGTCCTTCCTGGGTGGATCCCAATCACCCGTCACCTGCTGTGCTCCACTCCTGCAACTCATTCTACAATCAACTCCGGCAATAAAGGCCCTGCTGACCTGCTTTCCAGTGCCAGATCGTTCCGTCAGTCTTGTGGTGATCAAGCTTAGACTTAATCTCTGTTTCTGTGAATTCTGATTTTTATACTTACCTATTTTTGTCCGCTCTTCAGTTTCTTCTCCCGGAGCCAGCTACATCCTGTTACCACCAGTCCTGTTCCTCCGGTCAGCTCCAGCCTTCACCTACCTCCACCGTCTACAGCCAACCTGGAACCGTCCTGCCCCGTCCCTGAAACCCACTTGCCCCGAAAACCTATTTTTGTTAATAAATCCTTTTTTTTGTCTCTGCATATTTGGGTCCGCCAGTCTTCCTTCCCTAACACCAACAGTGTTCATGTGAAGGGCAGGATTGGAACCACTGACCTTTGGATCAGAGGACAAGTTCTCGACCAACTGGGGGCTACTTTACTTACTACAAATTCATGAATTTATTTATTTTGGACCATTTTTTTGTTTTGTTTGTTTTAATTTAAAAGTCGCACTGTGCAACTTTTTGGTTGGGGGTCCGTCACCTGCTTGTCTCAGTGGAAATGTTATTGAATTGCTTTGAATGTCCCGCAGTATGGCATTAAACTAATAATACCTCCACGGAGACAAGCAGATGACGCCATCAGGCAAAGTTACAGGTCAGATCAGTGGACAGGCAACCCTACTTACAGTGAAAATGCATGTTTTTGAGCAGTAAAAACATCTGTTCTGAAGTGAATGTGAAAGTTGAAAGAAACATTTAATGCAATACTATGGAATATTCCCAGTAAAGTAGTAACACCTTCAATCATGTAGCGTATCCTCCACCAATAAAGTTACACAATGCACCTTTAAAGTCTCCATATGGAATCAAATTTTCCAGTCTATGTGCACATATTTCTGTTTGAAAAAGCTAAATAATGAACATCATCATCAAACATTTACAAGACAAACATACTGTATTACAAGAGTATTTTCTTCAAATGTGTTTTTCTCACACTCTGAGATCAAGAACTCCCCAAACAGAAGAACTCACGGCACATTTATCAATATTTTCAGGGTTTTCACTCAAACAAGAATCTTTTCACAAGGCAAACGTGTGTCAATACTGTTGTACGACGACCACCAACCTGACCAGCCTGAACCAAACGCTTTGACAAAACTTTACCAAGACACTGTGTCCTGTCTAATGATTTCAGAGGGTGTGATTGACAGGTGGATTAACCAATCAGAGAGGCATGCTCCGCATCAAAAACAAACATGGCTGTAAAAAAAGAGAAAAAAATACACAAAGGACTCAGAAACAGCAGTGATTTTTACAGAACCAACAATCGAAGCACCAAAATATGACTTATCTCAGGTAAGAGAAGTGTAGTGGACCAAACAAAAAAAAAAGGCAAAGACAAGGTATAAAAAATATGTTTAAATTGAATAAAGTCAAATAAAAATGTAATTTAACAAAGGCTCAAATTAAGTTAATCATTAACAAAAAGTCAGGCCCAACTGGGGAAACTTAAATCCAACTAAACAGAACAAAACCTAACCCCCAGACAGAAAACAGGTGCGTTTAAATAGACGAGGGCGACTAAACTGAACACAAGAGAGGGGGAAATTACATTAAATAATTAACTAAAGCTACGAACTTAAAGTAACAAAAAGGCAAATACTTATAATACAGAAAACAAACGATAATAAAGTAAAATCAAACAAACTAACTTAGCAAAATTAACTGAATAGTGCTTCCCCCCTTTGTTCGGCATCAATGGTCCTCCAAGTGTAAGTAATAATTCAGACTTATATTAACTAAAATGTGTGCACCCAAAATTAGAAAATATAAGTCTAAATAAAGGGTTAAATTCAACTATAACTTAATGTAAATGAAATGAAATACTAACACTATGGAGTGGTGGCAGACGTATCCACCACAAGAAGTATTGACCTATTGACCTACAAATTTGAGTCTGAGGTTGGAACGTTTAAAATTTGGACAGTTTTCATACGTTCCAAAATGTAGAAGGGAAACATCTGTATGGAAAAATCTCTGTTACTAGTGGTGGTGAAGAGGAGGAGAAGCTCAGGAGGCTCCAGCTGACACCAGGGCGACCACCTCAAATTATAGAAAAAAAGGGATGTTGAAAAGAACCGAAGTTCTTGAAACTACCCTGAAAGAAACCCTGAAAGTACACCCAAAAAGTTTTTGCAAGAAAAAGTAAATGTAACTTTTTATAATTCATGTGGTGTCAATGAAAAAGTGGGTCATTCTCTACAAAAGTAGGACGAGGGACAGGGGCGTGATCGTCTGTGCAGGACCAAAGAGGGACAGATGGTCACCCTATGAAACTGCACTGATTTAAAAGAAAGAAAGTCAGTCAAAAGTCCCAAAACACACGCGCACAAAAGGTAAAATCCTCCAGCTAAGTCCTGACTAATAGAAATAAAGTGTAGCTTGTTTCTGTGGCTCCAAAATACATTAATTCCTTCTGTGAATAGGGGCAACTCTCCACAGATCTGAACTGTAATGTAGTGTAGTGCTGTGAAGTGTGTATCTGAGGTTTAATCTATGTACTGTGGAACAATCCTCCACTAGAAATGTTACACAGTGCACCTTTAAAGAAGAGGTGTCATACAAATTATTATTATTATTATTATTATTATTATTATTATTATTTTTTTTAAGTTTTCTAAAGGTTAAAGTGAGGTACACAGAGAGCAGAGAGAGGGGGCTCTCATCCAAAACTCAAAAAAAAAAATTCAAATTCAAGTCAATGGGCCGAGCTCAATGATGCATGACTCCAGATTAGCCTTTGCACGTGAGCGCACGCACGGAGAGCAGTCTCGTGTATCATGTGATCGCTTTGACCAATCAGAGCGAGAGGAGCCAGAGCGGAGCCGAAGCTAAAGATTATAAAGCTGTTTTTAAGACAACTGAAGGACTTTGAGCTGAGTTGATGATCTGAAAATAGGTAAAAATTGCCACAAAATCCGACATTTTTGAAAGTTGTAGGTGCCCTGTCAGCCAAACATGAGCAGTTTGTGATTACATTGCACTGTATGGGAAAAATCCTGTCTCGGCCGAGGGGATTTTTTCACTGTAGAACCAGTGTCTCTATGCCAACTGGAGGCAGCTACAAGCAGCAACACCCTGCCCAGTTATTTTAATAGATCCACAGTAGTGACGTGTCGTATATCAGCTGTTGTTACTTCCTGTGGGCGTGGTCAGCTGTTGTTACTTCCTGTGGGCGTGGTCAGCTGTTGTTACTTCCTGTGGGCGTGGTCCGCTGTTGTTACTTCCTGTAGGCGTGGTCACTTTTCTTTCTACAGGTGGTGATTTGACAGCAGCAGTAGCCGAAACATGTCAACAAGGTAAATACACTTTACTGTATTGTTTTTAAAAAAAGAAGCCAAGAAGTTAAATGACCTGTAACTTGATCTGATTTGGTCTCTATGAAGATGGAAAAGTTTAATAACATACTGTGAAACATTCCAGACAGAGCAATAACTTCTCCATGGAGAAAAGCACCAGAAAAGTAGCACAGTGCACCTTTAACCTGTGACTGGCAGAGGTGAGGAGGCTGAAGATAGAAATGACGAAGAAATACACTTTTGTTTGTTTAATTTAGTTTCATTTACGGATGACTGACGATATCCTCTGATCCCATTTTTCCAGGTAAAGAAACTCAGGCGGTACAAACTTTGATAAAAATCTTTTCAAACTAAGTGCACTCTCCAGCCCGGGCTTATCTATTTATCTCCAAACAAAAAAGCAGTTTTCGTTTTGGGTTAATGCGAGGCCTGGAAGAGCCTGTGAAGATGCTCTATATTGAACCACTTTAGTGTAATAGTCTTTGGCAGCTGCTGTGTGCTGCCTGAGGGGAGCGCACATCAGACAAATGATGTATCAGACTGGGAAGAGATAAGTGCACAAAGTTTGTCTCAAAGTTGTGCTCCTCTGATCCAGTGCTCCCACGCTGGCCCCACTCCATTCAAAACACAAAACTGCCATCTCCAACTAAGCTCCACATTGTCCCAAAACACAATGTCAGCAAATGAGAAGTGTTCGTTCATAATCAATGCTCAGTCGGTCAAGAAGGAGTCGCAATGCAGTACAATCACGTCGTAAATTCAAAGAGACATTTTTAATACAGCGGCGGGAACCAGAGCTCCATCTCGTGCGCGCCCAGTCGCTCGCCATCCGTCACCCTGCAGAGCGTGGGGTGCTTTGTTTTCAGTCGATACGTCTCCTCCAACAGAACTAAAACCGCTGCTCTGCTCCACTCTTTTCCCACCGAGGACTCAGATATATTTGACCTGCCAACCAGGAAGTGCACTGTTCGCATGTTAGTAGTCGTCACCATTATCTCAAAGGCAAAACTTTACGATGGTCTCTGAAAAATACCTTTATGGCAATGGAGTTGTTGGCTGCTCTTGTGGCTGCCTGACTCACACACTGAGCACTTTTTGAAACAGATTTGTTTTTTGAGCCCAGTTTTTAAAATCATATCATGGGATTTTAACCAAGTGCAGCGTGTGCAGCTCAAAGGACACCAGTAAGGGACTTTTTTTTTTTCCTGTATCCACGGAGACCGTGAAAGAGGCTAGATCAGGAGCTAGCTATGAATATTTGAGATGCTACAAGCTTTTTACACCAAATGTGGCAGACCTTCCAGAGGAAATACTTTGAGGAAATGGACCATTTCATCACCAACTGAAACAACATAAGGAAGTAAGAATGAGGCCTTTCCTTTTGTGTTCACCTGGCGCCCCCTGGAGGCTGCTGTGATGCTGCAGGACACAGAGGAGGGACACTTTTGGCTCTTCCACAGGATCTGCTGACCCTCCCTGACCAGTCCTCCTGTTAAACTGACCTGAGACCTTTGACTGAGACACAAAGGACACTGAGAAGAGCAGTGTAAATATTTCTGCAGCAAAACGTAAATTTCCCTCAGTGTCAATAAAGTGTCTCTCTCTCTCTTTAAAAACATGACCGCCTCTCCACAGATCTGACCTGTAACTTGGGCTGGTTGCATCATCTGCTTGTATCCGTGGATCAGTTAAATGAGACAAGCTGGTGGTGGACCATGAAAAGTTACAGAGTGGATCTTTAATATAATTCCAACAAAATGTGTCAATTATTTTACTATAAGAAGAGTTTTCATCCTGCTAAATGTCACTTTTCTTTCTACAGGTGGTGATTTGACAGCTTTTTACACCAGATGCCCTTCGTGTTAGAACCAGCCAACACATACACAACAGGACTAAAATGGCTTCCCTCTTCTCCCAACAAGGACTCAGATAAATTTCATCATCTGTGAACCAGGAAGTGAAGTCGTTCGCTTTACAACGATGGCAAAACTCTGCGCTGGTCTCTGAAAAATACCTTTAAAAACATGCATTTACTTTTATAGTACTGTGAGTGGGATCGCCTCTCCACAGATCTGATTTGACAGCTTTTTACACCAGATGCCCTTCATGTCTGAACCAGCCACCACACACACAACAGGGCTCAAATGGCTGCTCTCTTCTCTCCACAGAGGGCTCAGATTGCACCGCTCAGACTTTCAGAGCGTGTGCATTTTGGAGCGATTGCGAAATTGGAAACAGCGAGAGGTGTTTTTGCTCTGAAATAATGCTGTAGGCAGGGTCGACGCTTACGCCGCTGTATGAGAGGTCTGGAGCTGTAACGCAGTGTGTGTCCAGGAGGCAGGTCTTATGGACTGGTATTAGGAGGGCAGAGCGTGGTTAAAGCGCCGGTATCGCAGCGGGGTGTGGGTTAGATTCCCTGGACCGTTGTGAGTGGAGTTTGTTGAGCTGCCCCTGTGTTTGTGTTACTATATTTAGATCACAAAGAAATCCAAGTGCACTAAACAACCGATTTCAACTTCAAATTCAAGTCTTTGCCCCAAAACCTGTCATTCTTATCCCAGTCTACAGCAGGTCAAAGAAACCTGCTGATACTTTGCAGGGACATCACGCTGGGGGTGTTCTACATGTATCTGTATTGTTGGAATAATCATTATATTGTAATTCCAGGGTTTGAATTAAAAAAAAAAAAAAAAGTTTAAATTGGACTTCGGTCATCCGGGTCCTCCTAACCAGCGCCGGGAACAATAGAAGATGACCGACAGAAGCTGATGGCGTCACTGCACAAGGAGTGAGTTTTTTTCAGCACTTATAGTTTATGCAAAAGTTTTGTTTTCTGTAAAATGTAAACAAATATGTGCAAAACTGCATTAAACACATTATAATATCAGACTGGCTGATGTGGCTCTATAGTCGTTATGGTTTATACGTTGTAAAGTTTATTTATATAGAAGAGTTTAATTAATAATCTGCTGCAGTGTAGAACTTGTACAGTAGTATTTAGAAACGTTTAGTTTGCTCTGAGCAGTGGATTGTGGGATACCTCATAGCTCCTTACCGCTGGTTAGGATCCTCCTGAGCTTCCTATGCTAAAGGAGCTATGAAAGTGTGGTGCATCTAAAATATATCACCAAATTGTTTTTTGTTATTTTATTATTTGGTAATTTGGTATTTTATGGTAATTTAATATATGTTTTTATTTTTGGTAAAGTAATCCTAAATTTATATTTGGACATAATAACGTGTCATTAATAAGTACTTTCCTGTTTAGTGAGGGATTAGAAATTCAATGGTAACGTGGAACCTTTGTGCTGGAGGCGTTGCCCCAGGTTGGGTTTTACGGCGGAACTTCCTGTTTTGCCCAAACGCAATCTGGACGTGAAAGGCAACGCTCCGTGTTTCTCTTCTCTTACTAATATTATATGTTTCAGATTGCAACATCACTGATATGGGAGCCCCGGTGCCTGGGGTCCGTAACAAAAGGAAGCATAATTGCTCCTTTCCTTACTCCTTCCTAACTTTACTGATTAATTCGGATGGTCCTTGTCGTGAAGGACGATGACGCACGTCCAACTTCCTAAGCGCGTTTAAATAAAAGTTTATCTTATCTTATCTTAAACCATTTTCGGATGCATCGTGTGACAGCTCCATGCTCAACCAAAGACACATGTCCCTCCCACTTCTCCTATTGGTTAGTTTCACCAATGCTCTGAGTGAGTGACATTTGGATTAAATCAATGACAATCAAGTGAATTATCAGAAGAAGCAGATGACTTTAGCTACCTCCTTTCAGACAATATAAATATTCAAAGTTTACATTAATTAAGTAGTGATAAAATCAAAATCATGATCCAAGGCTTCAAGAAAACCAGGATATGAACTTTTTTACGACTATTGTGTACCGTGCCTATTATGATAATGTTTTGTGTGAGCGTGACTGGCAGTGATGGGGGAGAGTGGGCGCTATCAGCAGAAGGAGCGTTCAGTGACTCAAACGGAGTGAATGGAGTGAGCGTGTTGTAAAGTGCTTTGGGTGTCTTGAAAAGTGCTGCATATATTCAGAAGCATAATCATTATTATTATTGTCTGTAGATTGCTCTGAATTTCCCCTACAACTATAAACACGGGCCATTTCTCCCTCATAAAACAGATTCTGACTCTCACTGCAACTGCCCTGAATGAATAAATGAAACGGTGTACTCTAATATCTTATTTAGATGGAAATAAAGGGGCTGATTTGCATAACTCTGAAAGAATGTAGACTTGTTATTGCTATAAACTATTTACAATTGTGTATAAGAAATCAAAAAATGCCTTTAATGCGTTTTTTTTTTTTTTTTTTTTTTTTTTTTTAACCAAACTGAACACAATCTTGGAATGGAGCTCAACTCTTTCAAAACTGTCCATGTACCAGAAGTAAATACCTTCTCCGTATATATAAATGGACGTATCTAATGCACTCGCCACGTTTCAAATAGGAAGTTCACATGCGGCTCTTCCGGCTCCTTCTGACCGGGGATCATAACAAAATCGGGCAAAGGAGTGATGCAAACATTGATTGATTGATTCGTATTTATTTCGAGTTTGTGCCAAGAGAGAAACAATAATCATATACATAATATATATACATTGTAAATAACAGATAAGCACATTTCTCAAAAAGGAGCGGGAAGAAGAAAAACTTATATTAACCCACCCCTGTTCATTACATAGTTTCAAAATTAAAATGATGTGGTTGCTTATGTGCACTGATCACAAAAATATTTACATATAACAAAATAAATTACACACTCTGCATTCTTAATATCATTTTTACCCAAGGTTTGTTTTTTTGTTTGTTTGTTTTTTTATCAGTGCTGTCACTCACCCTTATACCACGAAAGCAAAAAAAAAAAAAAAAACCTCTTTATAATTTCTTTTGAAGCTGTGAATATTCTTTGTTTTAAATTTCCCCTTCCCCCTTAATTCATCGTGTACTTCTCGTGTACTGAACAGTTTTTGGATACTGAACGGCAGTATATTTTTGTTTGCTTTATACAAAAGCAAAGCAGTGTAGAATTTAACTAAATCAAACATTTTTAATAATTTCGATGTGAAAAACAAGTCAAATACATAAGTCAAGACACAACACTTCTCCGAGGACAGGTCAGCACAAGGCTCGATCATTCGCAGTAGAAAAACAAGTAAAAAACAAGTTGAGTCCAGTGTAAAAATACCACAGAGATGCATTATACGGCAAGTCCAAAACTGATTAACAACCCCATTTTATTAGAAATCACAAAGCTGACTTATACACAACCTGTATAATTGATTACGTGAATAATTATGTAAAGATTTCCATTACACTCCCATTGACTTGCATTAAAATATTGTCATCCCTCTGTGTAACTGCTGCAGAGAGCCTCGTCATTTTGGTCTTAAAATGTTTGTATTAACCCGATCTACAGCTTCATTTGAGCACCGCTGAACTTAGAACGTGCTTAGTCCACTTTTTTATACCGTCTACGGTTCAGGTGTGTTTTTGATGAGAGAACAAAGAAAGCAGATTTTGAATAATAACCCCTTTTTAAACAGGGATTATGTCCATAGCACAGATGCTAACATTTGGTTTCAGAAACAGATTTTAATAAATACTGCTATTTTCCGAATTTCAGGAAAAGTGCTCCTTCCTGATTATAATGGGGACCTTTTCTCCATTTAAATTGCGATAACAGCAGAGGGCGGATTTCAGAGCTTGAAGCACATGAAAAGGTCTTGTGGTCATTAGTTCCCACAGATCTGATTAGCTCCCAGCAGGACGTCAGTGTTTTTAAAGAGCCCATATTATTCTGTTTTCTGATCAGTCATAATACTGTTTCCTCGTCACAAACAGACCTGGAGTTGTGTTTCGTTTCATTCACACACGTTTAACATACAAGTTCTTCTCTCAAACAAAAAAACGCTCTATTCCACCTTGTGATGTCATGTGGTAATACGGGAAGTGCTCCACTGTGTTTTTAAACTCCACACACCTTCGCTTGAATAATTTGGATCATTTCAGCCCTGGAATTGCCAATTTCTATTGAACTAAAGGTAAAATGTAGTTAACTTGGAAAACTACCACTTGATGACATCACAAGGTGGAACAGAGCGTTTTGAGCTTTGGAGATGTAGACAGACTAATAATAAAGAGTTCCTCAAACATGTGAATGAAACAAACACAACTCCAGGTCTGTTTTTGAGGAGGAACATTAGAACATGCATAAAAACTCAAACTTTGTAACTTTCTGGTGGAAGGTCTGTCAAACACTTTTCTCCATGGAGATGTTTTTGCTTTGTCTGGAATGTTTCACAGTGTGGCATTAAACCTTTCTATCTTTATGGAGACCAAACCAGACCAAGTTACAGGTCAGATCTGTGGAGAGGCGACCCCGCTCACAGTCAGAATGTCTGTTTTTCTAGGTATTGTTGAGCTCTAAAACCACCTGTAACTGAATAAATGTAAAGTAGAGCTGTTTAATATCACACTGTGGAACATTCCAGGCAGAGCAATGACGTATCCATAGAAAGATGGAGGTGACAGACTCCAAACCAAAAAGTTACACAGTGTAGCTTTTAAATATACAGTTTAAGAAGTCAATGGAAAAGTTGGTATTAATGGTATTTTTTCTTCTTCTTTAACGTTGAGGTGGGCACTCAGGGTTGAGCTTCATTCTTCCAGGTTGAATGGATGGAGATTTAACTGAAATAATACATTTTTCACCCAAAGCTTCAGTGGTTCCTGTCGTCCTCTTCACTCGTTTTCTTTCAGTCCTCTCCACTCCCCGTCTCCTCTCGTCATTAACAGCCTCAGGTCCGACTCCACACCAGAGCCAGAACCAGAGCCAGAGCCTAATGACCTGTGCCCATCTGGAGCTGTACCAAACACTAACGTCTCCACCGTCTTCAGGGTCATCTTCAGCGGTGGGAAGTACTTTTTACTCACATTTACTCGAGTAACTTTTTAAAGAAATTGTACTTTTTATAGCAGCATACTTTTAATCCTATTTGAGCAGTGGTGGAAGAAGTATTCAGTTTTTCAGTTTTGTTATAAAAGTAGAGATACCTGAGCAAACTTTACTTAAAATACTCAAGTAAAAGTATCAGAAAATATCAACTTAAAGGTGCACTGCGTAACCTTTCTGGAGGAGGTTCCGCTAACTGCTTGTCTCCATGGCGATGTCATTGTTTGGCCTGGAATGTTCCATGGTATGGCATTAAAACATACCCATGTAGCATTTATTCATTGCAGGTGTTTCTGTCGGTCAAAAATACAATAAGTCCTTCTGTGAATAGGGCTCGCCTCTCCACAGATCTGAGTTGTAATGTAGCGTAGTGCTGTAATCTGCTTGTAACCCTTGTTATAGTTGGGTTTAATGTATAATTCAAACATTCTAGACAAAGCAAAAACATTTTCATGGAGACAAACAGGTGAAGGAACCTTTAAAGATAAAGTTACACAGTGTACCTTTAACTAAAAGTATTAAAGTAACTGTTCAAAAACGTACTTAAAGAGTAAAAAGTAAATGTATTTTGTGCAGATTTTGATAAAGTTTCTAATAGATTTGTGCTGAATTTTGCCTTTTCACCAGGTCTTAAATGTAAAAAAAAGAAAATATTTACTACTTCAATAAAGTACAGACACCTAAAATGTATACTTCTGCAGTACTTTACTACTTTGACTTTTTTACATTCCTTTACTGTACTTGAGTAATATTTTGATTGAAGTAACAGTACTCTTACCTGAGTAAAAGTTGTGCTTCCTCTTCTCAGTTTAACATGATAAAATCTTTACATGAAAATATGAAAACAATTTGAACATTTCTCGTTCAGATCTGTGTATTTGCATGTAGTACATTGTAATGGTAATATTGAAGTTGTATTTGAGTCATTTTAAAAGTGGAAATGTGGAGTGTGATGTTTTTAAATGAAAGAACGGGAGAGTGCAGGTTTGATTGTAAATGGATGAATTTGGATCAGTCTTTGTCGTTGGATTTATTGTTTGTTCATTTATCCGGGGGACTGTAGATGGAAACGAGCTTTACTTAAATCTGGAGAAAAGCATTTCTTTTTTTACGAGATGAAGACGTTTGTCACAATGAGGGACACGAGGACACTGGACAAACTGCTCTCCATCATGGACACTCCTGCTCACCCACTGCACCAGACTATAGAGGGACAGAGGAGATAATACTCCCTACAACTGTACAACAACTCACCCACTGCACCAGACTATAGAGGGACAGATAATACTCCCTACAACTGTACAACAACTCACCCACTGCACCAGACTATAGAGGGACAGAGGAGATAATACTCCCTACAACTGTACAACAACTCACCCACTGCACCAGACTATAGAGGGACAGAGGAGATAATACTCCCTACAACTGTACCACAACTCACGCACTGCACCAGACTATAGAGGGACAGAGAAGATAATACTCCCTACAACTGTACAACAACTCACCCACTGCACCAGACTATAGAGGGACAGAGGAGATAATACTCCCTACAACTGTACCACAACTCACCCACTGCACCAGACTATAGAGGGACAGAGGAGATAATACTCCCTACAACTGTACAACAACTCACCCTTATGTAACAGATAATACTCCCTACAACTGTACAGCAACTCAGTCTTAAGTAACAGATAATACTCCCTACAATTGTAGTAACAGATAACCTGATGCCCTGTCAATCAGCAGAGTATTTACACTGTCGTTCTTGTCTCTTGTTTATAGCTGTGATTTTATAGTTTATTTTATATTTTATTACTTATTTTTCTATTTTATTTTGACTTGTACATTTACATTTATTTTTATAATTTTGTCTCATTTGACTTCTGTCTCTTGCTCTTTTTGCTACACCATCTATTTTTGTTCCTCTCTGTTATTATTTTATATTGTGATGTTTGAGCTTCTGTGTCCAAATCATTTCCTTGTGGATCAATAAAGTTTGTCTAAGTCTAAGTTTAAGTTTAAGTCTCAGTTTAAGTCTAAGTTTAAGTCTCAGTTTAAGTCTAAGTTTAAGTCTCAGTTTAAGTCTAAACCTGGTCCCTGTTAAAATAAACTCATAAACTAAACGTATGATTCAGTTCGTCTCATTTTTGTGTTTGTCCTTTGAGAATACCAGACTTTTTGGATTATTTTTAATGTTTTCTCCTTCAAATCACATTAACTTCAAATTACAGTTTAATGAGTTATGAACCGACACTGTGTCATTTTTCAGCTTCAGCTTCCGTTACCATGGAGATGCTATTGCTTTACCTGTAATGTTCCACAGTATGGTATTAAACGTATGTGTTTTTACTGCTCAGAAACTGCATTCTGCTTGAGAGGGGGGTCGCCTCTTCACAGATCTCACCTGTAAATTGGCCTGGTGGCGTCTCCTGCTTGTTTCTATGGAGATCGAAAAGTTTAATGTCATACTCTGGAATATAGGAGGTAAAGCAATAACATCTCCATGAAGACAAGTAACTACCAGAAAAGTTACACAGTGCACCTTTTAAGTTACTCTTACTTGTGTAGTAGTTTTCTCAAATGCTTTTGAGTAATTTCAGTAATACTTCTACTTGAGTAATATTATTTTGAAGTAACATTACTCTTACTTGAGTACAGTGTTTGGCCGCTGTCCCACCTCTGTCCGTTTTTACCACGGGAAGTGAAATCGTTCTCTTTTGGCTGCAGGTCAAACCCTCTCTGCACAGACGTTCTGATAGATGGCAGATGTTACCAGAATTTACCAAAACACAAACGGCACCCCCTGCTGTTCCCTCACTCTCCACGCCAGGATTTGCTTTGTCAGAGGGGAGGGGAGTTTTTCCATTTCGAGAGACTTTTTAATCAAACGCACAATGGCACCCAGCAGTTCGCCGATGGTGCAGTCTGCCATTTTGGAATTGCTCTGGCTCCGATTTAATGAAGATGGCTGTGAGGGGAAGAGCTTCTGAAAAGTCTGAAGTGAAGTGATCAGATCTTCTCTCGGTTTAGACACAGAGGGGCCGAGGATGTTGACAGGAAAACGTTTGGCTCTGAGAAACCCACTGAAGTGATGAACAAAGAGATGAATGAAGATTATAGAAAAGACCTTCCATTGAGGACTTGACTTGGCGGTGAAAGAAGGACCCAATTGTGTAACATTTCTGGTGGCTGGTCCGTCAAATGCTTCTCTCCGTGGATACGTCATTGCTCTGCCTGGAATGTTCCACAGTATGACTTTAAACAGCTCTATTTTACGTTTATTAAAATACATGTGGTTTTATAGCTCAAAAATACCCAGAAAAACAAACATTCTGACTGTGAGCGGGGTCGCCTCTCCACAGATCTGACACGTAACTTGGTCTGGTTTGGTCTCCGTTAAGATAGAAAGGTTTAATGCCATACTGTGAAACATTCCAGACAAAGCAATAATAATTATCTCCATGAAGAAAAGCATTTGACAGACCCTCCACCAGAAAAAGTTTAAGTAAAAGATACCAGAGCAAAAAAAAAAAAAAGGTCCGCTACTTGATTGTCTCCATGGAGATGTTACTTCTTTGCATGTAATGTTCCAAAGCATGGCATTAAACATATCTGCCTTGCATTTATTCAGTTAGACGTGTTTTATAGCTCAAAAATACCTTGAAAAACTGCAGATAGTTAGAATTAATAGAACACGGTAGTCAAAAAGTCAGTTTGACGTGAACTAATCGGATCTTCTCTTGGTTTAGACACAGAGGGGCCGAGGATGTTGACAGGAAAATGTTTGGCGCAGAAAAATCCAATGCCAGTGATGTGATGAACAAAGAGATGACCTCATTTGTGAAATAAAAGACCTTCTTGACTTTGGTGGTGGTGGAAGAAGTACATTGTGTTACCTAAAGCTGCATTGTGTAACTTTTCTGGTGGAGGGTCTGTCAAATGCTTTTCTCCATGGAGATGTTATTGCTTTGTCTGGAATGTTTCACAGTATGGCATTAAACCTTTTTATGTTCATGGAGACCAAACCAGACCAGGTAATTTTGAGTTTTAAAACCACCTGTAATTGAATAAATGTAAAGTAGAGCTGTTTAATGTCACACTGTGGAACATTCCAAACAAAGCGATGACATATCCATACAGTAGGAACAAGCAGGTGACGGACCCCCAACCAAAAGTTACACAGTGCGCCTTTAAGTAAAAGTACAGATACCAGAGCAAAAAAGTAAAACTTGAAGGTGCGGTATGTAACTTCTAAAGTGGAGGTCTGTCTCTGTAATTCTTGGGCCTTTGAAAAAAACACTTGTACAAAGTTTGTCAGTCGGTATTAATTAACAGCTTCAGAAAGTGGTGAAGTTGGAGTTTTAACCCCAAAGAAGTCCTTGTTGTGAAATGAAAGGACTTTAAGCTGCAAGAGTGATATGACAAACCCAAATCCCAAACAAAGAATGACAAGGTTCAACATTTGTGGACATTTCATTCAAAAACAGTGAATCTTCCATGGAGCTCTTAAGGTCCCTGGAATTACAACATCATCAGATTAAAAAACATGGAACGCAAGAAGATGGACATAAAAGGTTAAAGAGTATTTCATAGAGAGAGTTTGAATGGAAATCTAAGATGCAAATGTAACAAAATCCAGTGTAAAATCAGATAAATCCTGGAGGGTTGTGGTCAGACAGGAGATTACACACTTATATTCTGGGACTGCCCTGGAATCAGAGACTATTGGGACAGTGTAAAAAAGAAAATTGAAAGTATTTGTAAGGAAAAACTAAATTTAGATTTACAACTATTTTTATTAAGTATCATACCAAAAACTATGTCTCCTAAAAATAGAAAAATTATTCTAGTATTATGTACAATAGCAAAAAAAAAAAAAAAAAGATAACTGTATCCTGACTAAAACCAAAATCTCCTACTAAAGAAAATTGGTTGGAAAGGGTTAAAGATGATGGAAATGGAAAGAGAAACAGCAAAACTGCAATTTAAAACTAAAAAATTTGAGGAGTTGTGGGCACCTATAACACAAGAGGTAAAATGATACACTATATTTTCAAAGGTTTTCACTCTCCCACCCAAATAATCTAAATCAGGTGTTCCAGTCACTTCCAGGGCCACAGGTGAATAAAGTCAAGCACCTGGACCTGCAGACTGTTTCTACAAACATTTGTGAAAGAATGGGTCGCTTTCAGGAGCTCAGTGATTTCCAGCGTGGTGCTGTGACAGGATGAACCTGTGCAACAAGTCCAGTCGGGAAATTTCCTCACTCCTAGGTCAACGTCCATAAAGACCTGGATGAGAGAGTTTGGTGTGGATGAACTTGACTGTCCTGCACAGAGTCCTGACCTCAGCCCGATAGAACACCTTTGGGATGAATTAGAGCGGAGACTGAGAGCCAGACCTTCTCGTCCAACATCAGTGTGTGACCTCACAAATGTGCTTCTGGAAGAGTGGTCCAAAATTCCCATAAACACACTCCTAAACCTTGTGGACCTTCCCAGAAGAGTTGACGCTGTTACAGCTGCAAAGGACCAACATCATATTAAACCCTATGGATTAAGAACGGGATGTGACTTAAGTTCATCTGTGAGTCAAGGCTGGTGAGAGAAAACTTTTGGCAATATAGTGTGTGTACCCTACCTTAAACATATGTGTGTGAGTGAATGTGTACGTGTATGTTTGTTAATTTATTAGTATTATTATTGAATTACTTTGGTGAGGGGTCACTAATTAAAGGGACAAATGTTTTTCTTATTTTAAAATAATTGTTATATTTTGTCTCCTTTTTTGGTCAGTATGGCTTATTCTTTGATTGTAATTTTTGTTAAATATTACTGTTGTTTCTATTTGTTTATTATTAAAAAATAATAATAATAAAAAATAAACTGGGACCAGAAAGAATATGGAACACGACCAATGAGAAAAACATGTTGGTGTGTCCTCTATCAGCAGGTTAATGCTCTGCTCTCTCCGGCTCAGCTGTGATTGTAATTGCTTTTTAAAAACACTATACGCAGGCTACACCTTTAATGTCCCTGTGCGTTGACAGCTCCGCTCTCCTCGGTTCTGGGGTCAGAGGTGAAGCCTGGAGGTGCAGCAGCTCACATGTTCTTCTGGAATGAAACACGGACAAACACAATCCATTGTACCGGAGGAAGGAGGAGGCTGCGCTCGGTCTGAAATCAATTGCAGTAAAAATGTATTTCTTTCAAAGTATTATCGAGTAATACAAAGCACATTTATGCATTCATGCTAGGAGATGCTGTACCTGCAACCAGAAAAGTTCCATAGTGCACCTTTACAAATGCAATCAGGAAGAGTGTATTTATTCCTGTTTCCGCTTCTCTGTTCCTCTCAGCCAATCAGATCCTGGTACTTTTGCATCTCAGTTCACGCTCTCGCACAATTGGCTCTGTTCACGCTTACGACACAAACCAGGAAGACGTTTGGAAACATGTGGCGGCGACTTCCGGCGGGCTCGGTTTGTTCGCCGTAGTAAATCTGACAAAATCTAGGAAAAAGATCTCCATGTCACTGTAGCATTCCATTATATTCGGCTAATCCACAATAGTTTTGTGATGTTGTGTAATGGTGTTGTGGAGTGATGTTATGTTGTGTGGTGTTGTGGTGGTGTAGTGTGGTGATATTGTGTTGTGGTATAGTGTTATTGAGTTGTTGTGTTGTGTTGTGTTGTCGTGTTAAGATGTGGCGTCTCCTGTCCTCTTCCGTGCTGTGTGGTTCTGGTGTTGTGTTGTTGCTGTGTTGTTGTGTTGTTGCTGTGTTGTTGTGTTGTCGTGGTAACATGTTGCGTCTCCTGTCCTTCTCTTCCGTGCTGTGTTGTTGTGGTGTTGTGGTGTGGTACTGTGTTGTTGTTGTTCTTGTGGTGTTGTGTTGTCGTGGTAACATGTGGCATCTCCTGTCCTCCTCTTCCATGCTGTGTTGTTGTGGTGTTGTGTTGTTGTGTTTTTGCTGTGTTGTTGTGTTGTCATGGTAACATGCAGCGGCATGTCCTGGTGCCTGAGCAGCTCCGCGCTCTGACTGGATCACGATGAGCTGCTCTCGTCTGATCGCTCTCCATGTCATTTCTTCTTTAATCCAATTAGATCAATTGGCCAGTAAAAGAGATTTATTCACACTAAGCCTCTTCACAACCGCACACGCTCGTTTATCCATCACAATCTGAGCCTGTTACACAATCTGTAAACTATAACACACTGATAGACGGGCCCTACAGTTTTACACAGTGTAGATGGGCCCTACAGTGTAAACTATTACACTGTGATAAATTGGCCCTAATGACCACGGTGACTGTTATCTGTGGTTATCTGTGGTTATCTGTGGTTATCTGTGGTTATCTGTGGTTATCTGCGGTTATCTGTGGTTATCTGCTGTATCTCGCTGGGCTAATGAAGTCCATTCTGGAGATGTCCATTCTTGATTGCTTATTTGCTTTTCATTTTATTAATGGGCCTGTACCCATTTTTCTCTTGCATTTGAGCCAAATCTGTGTTGCCCAAGTCTACACGGCCAGTCAAAAGTTTGGACACGCGTTAACATTTCTGTTTCTTCTTTATCTCCACGATTATTTGCGTTGCAGATTCTAACTGAAGGCGTCAAAACTATGACTGGATATATATGGAATGTAGCAAACAAAAAAAATGTCAAAACAGCTCAATATTTGTTTTATTTTAATTTATTTTTTAATTTTGTTTTGAACCCTGTTTTGCATTTTTTGACCTGGACATGGCATAACTGTGAAGTGAAAACCATTTCAAGGATTTCATCTTGAACCTCATTGAGAGAAGACCAAGGGTTTGCAGAGCTGTCGAGCTATTCCGGATTTGAATATAAAATATTATTAATAAAATGTATTTTGTAATTTGATGCCTTCCATTGGCGTGCGGTGTCTTGGGCACAGGTACCACACAGGAAGACCTCCTGTGTGGTACCTGTGCCCAAGACACCGCACGCCAAGGACCTCAACAGCTTCAGGCCAGTGGCTCTCACGTCTCATCTGATGAAGACTCTGGAGAGGCTCGTCCTGGGTCACCTCCGCTCCACGGTGAGCTCAGCGATGGACCCACTGCAGTTCGCGTATCAGCCCGGCATCGGAGTGGAGGACGCCATCATCTCTCTGATGCACCGCTCACTGTCCCACCTGGAGAGGCCCGGCAGCACTGTGAGAATCTTGTTCTTCGACTTCTCCAGTGCTTTCAACACCATCCAGCCGCTGCTCCTGAGGGACAAGCTGGAGTGGGCAGGAGTGGACTGTGACCTGGCTGAGTGGATCCTGGACTACCTCACAAACCGGCCCCAGTTTGTGAGAGCCCAGGACTGTGTGTCTGACCTCATGACCTGCAGTGTGGGGGCGCCCCAGGACACTGTCCTCGCGCCCTTCCTCTTCACCTTACTGCAGACTTCAGACACAACACGGACAGCTGCGTCCTGCAGAAGTTCTCCGATGACTCCGCCATCATCGGTCTCATCACGGACGATGAGGACGCCGAGTACAGAGGAGTAACGCAGGACTTTGTGGACTGGTGTCACCGGAACCACCTTCTCATCAACGCGAGGAAGACCAAGGAGATGGTGGTGGACTTCTGCAGACGCCACTCTACTGCCCCACCACCAGTGAACATCCAGGGAAGAGACATTGAGAGAGTGGACTCTTACAAGTACCTGGGTGTGCATCTGAACAATAAACTGGACTGGACTCATAACACAGATGCACTGTACAGGAAGGGCCAGAGTCGGCTCTATCTCCTGAGGAGACTGCGGTCCTTTGGAGTGAGAGGGCCACTCCTGAGGACCTTCTATGACTCTGTGGTGGCATCAGCCATCCTGTACGGTGTGGTCTGCTGGAACAGCAGCGTCACAGAGAGGGAGAAGAAGAAACTGGACAAGATCATCAAGAAGTCCAGCTCAGTCCTGGGCTGTCCTCTGGACTCGGTGCAGCAGGTGGGGGACAAGAGGGTCCTGGCTAAACTCATGTCTATGCTGGACCATGAGGGTCACCCCCTGCAGGACGCCCTGTCTGCTCTGGAGAGCAGCTTCAGTGACAGACTGATTCACCCTCGCTGTGTAAAGGAGAGATTTCGCAGGTCTTTCCTTCCTGCTGCTGTCAGACTGTATAATGAACAATGCTAGTCATGTGTCATCCCCATAGCAACCAGGTGTCATCTCCATAGTAATAATAACAATGTACAATATTATTTAAAGTCACTTTACCTGCTACTTATTTATTACCCACCACTGTCCATCACTGCAATGTACACAATCATCTCTGAATCAAAAACACTTATTGTGCAATGTTCCTGTGCCTTTTAGCTTAGCTTACAGTGTTGTGTTTTTTTAGTTGACTGTAAATACTTATTATTATTTATCTTGATTTGATGCATGCTCTTATTTTCCTTCTGTTTCTGTAACTTGCGTTGTGACACTGCAATTTCCCCATTGTGGGACAAATAAAGGATTATCTTATCTTATCTTATATAACATATAGAAAGTAGTAAAGATGAAGAAAAATATTGAAGGTGTGTTTAGAGGGTTCTTGAGGTCCGTTGTGTACTGTCTGTACCCAATCATAAAGCGCTTTATTGTCTGTCATTAGAAAGTGCACGGTTAGCATGAAAAAATTCAATTTGTCAACTGTACAAAAGTTTATTTGGTCGAATACATTTGGCTGCTCATCCAAGCTGCTTCTTCAGAATTGGCATGCTAGTTGTTAGCATTACAGCGGCGGTAAAACTCCACTCTGATAGTTGTGAAAAGCTCTTTTAAACTCATCACAGTGAGTAATTTGGATGCTCAGAATGCAGAAGATAAGTTTGGACTAATGCTGGACCACAGGGCACAGTGTGGCATTAAACATTTAGTATTCATTTGATTGCAGATGTTTTTATTACACAAAAACACTTTGACTTTTGACCTCTTTTTGTGAGTAGAGCCGCCTCTCCTCAGATCTGACCTGCTGCTCCCCAATAAAGATGGATAACATTAAGTGTGGAACATGCAGGCAAAGCAATAAATCTGGAGACAAGCAGGTGGCAAAGCGCCCACCAGAGCCGCCTGAGCCAAATGACCAACAAAGATGCCTAAGAAACTCCTGTGCCCGCTGTGCCAAGTACACTGCTCGCTCAGTGAGTTTACCTGAGTCTAAGACATCATTACACTTAATCATTTTAATAATGCATTTGTCTTTTACAGTGCTGCTCCGCACACTTCAAATTCACTTTATAATTTCATGTTTTATTCATGCCGCACATTCTGTGCTGGTAAAACTAATATAATAATGTAGCTGCAGCTGCCCTGGGGCAGAGGCTGCCAGTCTGTGCCATCAGCCCCACCCAACACCAACACTCACACACTCTACATTCAGACTAAGCAAAGTGTCTTGCATAAGGACACAATAGTTCTGCCACTGGCTCCTGGTATTCCCTGCAGTCTCCTGTAAAACTCAAATGGACAAATCTTGTACGAAGTCTTCAGGGTCTCGTCTCTTTTCTCTCAGGACGCTACAATATTTTCTACTACAAAAGAACTCATCTGAAGTGTTATTATTCAATATGGAAAATAGAGAATTAGAAAACCAATGTAAAAACCAAAACTCATAATAAAATAGAATCACATAGCCAGACGTGTCTCGGAGCCGTGGCTGGAGCAGAACCATCTCTCGATCTGTTGTGGTTGAACGGAGAGTGACGCGGCGTCCCCAGACACGGGGCGCATCAGGAGCTCATTACACACTTATTATGGAGAGATTAACTCACACAAACCTGCCCGCCTGTGCCCGCCCGTGCCCGCTCCTGTCTGCAGTCACTCACCTGCACCGCCATGCCCACACTCTGCACACTCAATCACTCTCACAAATGAGATATTAGAGAAACCGTTCCACCTGGTTCCGCGCATTATGTCCTGGAATAAGTGGCGCTGATGCCAGAACGTTCTAGAAAGAGAAGCCCTTTGTTTAAAACGAGCAGGAGGACGGCTCAGAACGGTACGGTGGAGATCGATGGTGCAGGTGATGTGGGTTTCAGATGACATCACAGGATTGTATTGATACTTTGCAGTGACATCATGTTGGGGGTGTTCTACGTGTACGCGCATTGGCAGATTGTTCAGCTGTTACTATGGAGACACAATGCACACATTAGCACACAGACTGTCTGTAAACTCAAGAAAAAACACAAAATGGATTTAAACCGTTCATTTTCAGGAGCCTGTGATCAATACAAGTGTTCATGGTCCTGTTTAGGAGTTTGATTTCCAACAAAAAGGTGAGAGCGACAAACGGGAAAACTGTTGGCTAATGCTAGCGGGCTTGTGACGGTAATTGTATGTGTGAGAGCGCTTTGTGGTGAGATTGTCTAGAGCAGAGAAGAATCCCGCACACTGTCTTACTTGCGAACTTTATTAGGACATCAGCGACATTTCTGTACTAGGCCTTCGGGCAAATCAATGAAGGTCTAGTGAGGCGTGCGGCCTAGTGAAGAAACGTGTGGAATTGAAAGTTCTCTTTCTTCTATGATGAGATTGTCTTAAGTATGACATCATCACATTTTAGAACCTGAAAAACCACCAACAGGACAACGGCTCAATCTAAGTGCAGAAAGCGCCGCTGTCTGTGCGGTGAACATGGAAGTTTCAGCGTTAGCGAGCGCCGTCGTCAGCACTAAAACTGTTTATCACCATGTGATAAAATAAGTTCTGATTCTAAATGAACATTAGTGAGTGGGACACGTCTTAATGACCCGTATGAGGTCAAACTTCAGTAACCGAACATCCACTCATACCTGATCAATACACCTATCCCCGCCCCTGGGAGAGCCTGAAATCTGCTGAAATCCTCAGAGACACTGACATGATCCCAGACAGGACAGTGGCTCTTTCTGCAGGAGACATGTGTAGTAGAGTGCCAAGTGACGGGGATGCAAGAGCGAGACGCTGGCGACGGCAACATGACGAACTGACTCAACGCAAAAAGATGACAAAAGCTTTAGAGGCAAAAAAAAGCAGATGCAGACTTGTAAACATTCTTGAAGACATGGACACCTGCGGCTTTTTTTCTTTTAAAATGTAGTTGATGCAGCTTATATTCAGGTGCGCTCTATAGTCTGGAAATTAAGGTACTTAATGATGTTTTTCACTGTTCTGCTTCAGTAAACGGTGTGAGACACGACTTTGGTTCGTGCTCTCAGCAGTGAAGCAGTTTCAATGAGGCTAAAAACAATAAAATTGCTTTATCCAGCGTCGGGTCGTGGAGGCAGCAGTCTGAGCAGAGAGGCCCAGACTTACCTCTCCATGCTCTTCCTCCAGCTCTTCCGGAGGGTCCCAAGGTGTTCCCAGGCCAGTTCAAAGACATAGTCCCTCCAGCGTGTCCTGGGTCTTTTCTGGGGCGGGACCTGCATTAATGTTCAGTGGAATTTTCAGTATTGATGACGTCGGTAAAATAAATCAGACTTTTCTGGTCACGGTTCTAGTTGTCTCCCTTGAGATAAGTTTAATCTGTACTGTGGAACATTCTAAAGAAAACAATAACATTTCCAAGAAGACAAGCAAGTGACGGATCCTCCAATAGAAAAGTTACACAGTGCACCTTTAAGTGTAAATTGTGCTGAACTTTTGGACAGAATTCTCTCTCTTGGGACTCTCTATTTCCTGTAATTTTCAACATATTTTCCGACTTTTCTTCACAGATTGCTTCTTGACTGGTGTAAAAGTTCCATTTATATTTACAACAGGTATTATCCCATCAAATTAAGCCAAAATGAGAGAATCATAATAACCTGCCACAAGCATTTCAGTTGTCCTGTACAAGTGTTTTGCTGTGACTAAACACGTGTGAAGCAGTGACATGGAAAGAGCCTTGCTAACCTGTTACACTACACAGATCACAGAGAGAAGAAGAGACAAAAGACACAGTGGTCCCGTCCCTGCAGCTTTCCTGAAAGAAGCGAGAAACTGACACTGACAAGACAAATGATTTCTTCCCTGAATAAATCCATTATGAAAAATATTAATGAGGATCTTGTGGTGCAGCGGGACGTGATTAACAGAACAGATGTCTGAGTACAAGGCTGTGGCCATGAAGAAAAAGACTACTCCCAAATCACTAGAGAACAACTGAAAGGACTCGGAGTACAGCCGCATTATGAGAGCAGAGAAGAGAGGACTGTCTTTAAAGAGGAAGTCCACATCACAAGAGAACAGCTGAAAGGACTTGGAGTACAGTGGGAGAACAAAGATTCCACATTACAACAGGAGAGATGAGAGGACTGTGCAGTGGGAGAAGGAAGTCCACATTGTAAGGTTAGAAATAAAGGGACTGTCCTTAAAGAGAAAATCCACATTATAAGAGAACAGCTGAAAGAACTCGATGTACAGTGCTAGAAAGAAGTCCACCTTATAAGAGATGAGATGTGAGGACTGTACAGGGAGAAAGAAGTCCACATTTTGACAGAACAGCTGAAAGGACTCGGTGTACAGTGGGAGAAAGAAGTCCACATTATCAGAGGAGACATGAAGGGACTGTCTTTAAAGAGGAAGTCCACATTATGAGGAAGTCCACAGCTGAAAGTGGGAGAAAGAAGTCCACATTATAAAATACAATAGACACATGAAGGAAAAGATCACAAGAGAACAGCTGAAAGGACTCGGAGTACGGTGGGAAAAAGAAGTGCACATTATGAGAGAACAGCTGAAAGATCTAATCACAAATGAACAAAAATCTGAGCCGCAGTTTGAATGGACATACATGGACATAATTTCCTCCGTATAACGACAAACTGTAGTTTTTGTACGAACATGTTCTGAAAAGTGATTCTTGTATTTCTTTCTCAGTTCAAATCGATTAATCCGTACGTGTATAGAGGTGAACAAGAACAGAATCTTATTATTAACACAAAAACATAACATAATGAGAACTGCAAATGTAATCACAACGTTAAAATCATAATCATCGCATTTTAATTGTACAGCCCCACTCCAGAGGTCCACATCACGAGTGAACAGCTGAAAGGACGGAACACCTCCTTCTGCTCAGAGCTCCACCACCTCAGCTCACCTATGTATTTTTAAACACATTTTATTAAGTCGTTATTTTTTTAATACATCTCTGTCGTTTATGAGCTTATGAGAAATTTTGTTTTGGTGCACTAAATATTAATACTAAAGAAAGATCAGTGATGCCAACTGTTTAAAGGGGACGTATTATTGTTCATTTGTGGAGCTGCTTTTTCTCTTAGCTTTTCGCTTTCTGTTCAACTGAAATACTGAAATAATATAAAAGAAACCTCAAACCTCTGGAGGCAGTCAAGGCTCATTTTGCTGCTTGATATACCCCCTTTTAAAGTTGAGCTCATAAAAGTGCAGCTAAGAGACGGAAGAGGAGTCCACCCCACCGGAGAAGAGCTGAAAGAGAGCGCTGGATCTGCACACAGCTCTGCCCTCTCAGCCCGCCGATGTATTTTTAAACATGCTTTTACTAAGTCATACTCTTTTATTAAAGCTCTAACTCTGCGTGTGTCAGAGGTTCAGTCTGTCTGTGCTGAATATTCATTTCAGAGATCGAGGAAATGTTAAACTCAACAAATGTCTTTAATGGGGTCGTTTTGGATTTTTAGCGTGTGATGAACGGGCACGGGGGGATTTCAGTTCAAACACGTTTTTCTAGATTAACTGAAAGTGTTTAAGAACAGTTTGAGACTGTATTATGTCATTCAAATCATCGTGGGTCAAACTGTCCATCCATCCATTTTCTTCCTCTTATCCAGGCCCGGGTCGCGGGGGCAACAGTCTAAGCAGGACTCCCAGACTTCCTTCACCCAGGACACTTCCTCCAGCTCCTCCGGGGGGACCCCAAGGCGTTCCCAGGCCAGCCCAGAGACATAGTCCCTCCAGCGTGTCCTGAGTCTTCCCCAGGGCCTCCTCCCAGTGGGACATTCCCGGAACACCTCCTGAGGGAGGCGTCCAGGAGGCATCCAGAACAGATGTCCTCCCCTCAGCTGCTCCTCTCCACGTGGAGGAGCAGCAGCTCTACTCCGAGCTCCTCACATGTGACTGAGCTCCTCACCCTATCTCTAAGGGAGCGCCCAGCCACTCTGTGGAGGAAACTCATTTCAGCTGCTTGTATCCGCGATCTTGTCCTTTCGGTCATTACCCAAAGCTCATGACCATCGTGAGTCAAACTGTGGCTGTTATTTTTTTAATTGATATTAAATGTTCCATTTTATTATTATTATTATTATTATTATTATTATTATTATTATTATTATTATTATTATTATTATTATTATTATTATTATTATTGACAAGCCCATGGAGGTCAGGCTTCACACTGAACCAAACACCACCGACACATCACATCCATATGGGAAAGGTTAGAATGGGACTATGGCCCTAATATGAGAAACGACACTCCATCACTCTCATGATTCTTTCTACATATTTTCAGGTAAAAGTTACCAGATGTTATATACCTGTAATATGTAGATTGTTAAGACATTTATCTGTTAAAACAGCACGATAAAGTGAAGCACAGGAGGCGTTATTGCCCACCTCATACAATGATGAGAGACTGTATGTATATATATATATATATATATATATATATATATATATATATATATATATATATATATATATATATATATATATATATATATATATATATATATATATATATATATCAGTGTTGATGGCTTTTTCCGTTCTTCTGAAGCTCATATTCACACAGTGATTTTGTTTTTTGTTTTTTTCCGAGCTCCTGGACTCGGCTGATGATCTGATCTGAGCGAGGATCCCGCTAAAGAAAGATTCTGCAGTCGAAAACAATGTGATTACTGTTCACTTTTAATCTGCGTGAGTCTACAGCCCTCTTCCTCCTCTTCCTCTGCTGTGCTGGAGGAGAGAGGATGGAGTGAGAGAGGAGAGGAGAAAGGAGAGGATGGAGTGAGAGAGGATGGAGAGAGGATGGAGAGAGGAGAGGAGAGGAGAGAGGAGAGGAGAGGAGAGAGGAGAGGAGAGAGGAGAGGAGAGGAGAGGAGAGGAGAGAGGAGAGGAGAGAGGAGAGGAGAGAGGAGAGGAGAGAGAAGAGGAGAGAGGAGAGGAGAGGAGAGGAGAGAGGAGAGAGGAGAGGAGAGGAGAGAGGAGAGAGGAGAGGAGAGGATAGAGGAGAGGAGAGAGGAGAGGAGAGAGGAGAGAGGAGAGAGGAGAGGAGAGGAGAGGAGAGGAGAGGGGAGAGGAGAGGAGAGGAGAGAGGAGAGGAGAGAGAAGAGGAGAGAGGAGAGGAGAGGAGAGGAGAGGAGAGGAGAGGAGAGGAGAGGAGAGAGGAGAGAGGAGAGGATAGAGGAGAGGATAGAGGAGAGGAGAGAGGAGAGACGGGAGGAGAGAGGAGAGGGCTTATTTTGAGATGACAGGAGTGACCGGCGCGAGAGGAGCAGTGTCACAGGGAGTTAGGCTGACGTAAAATGAGGTCAGCGCTGAGCTAATATTGTGTTTGTGATTTCATGTCAGAGGCACTCAGGAGGAGAAAGAGAGAGAAACAGAAGGCTGGAAAAAAAAGGATCGTTTTCCTCACGCTTTAAATGAAGGGAGGAGCTAAAATACTGCGTTTGTAAAGTTGTCTCATGTAAACTGTAAAGGGCCCGTTTTACGCTGTTTTCCGATCTGTGTTTTAATGTCGTTTCCTCATCAAAAACAGACCTGGAGTTGTGTTTTGTTTCATTCACATGTTTGACACACAAACCCTGCAGATTTAGGCTTTGAGTTCTTCTCTCAAACAGAAACACTCTGTTCCACCTTGTGATGTCATGTGGTAACGTGTTTTTCTCGTGTATTTGAGCAAAGTGTGTCTTGCCTCTGTACAGATTTAGTGTAAAAAGTCAAAATGTGTCTGCTGCGTGGTGTCTGCATCTAATTATAAACCTTTTTTATTGTCTGACAATCAGGAAGTGTGCGTTACCATGCTAGTTGTTGTTAGCATTACCGTGACGATAAAACTCCACTCTTTTTTCTGAAAGTGAAAGTTGTGAAAATGTCGAAAGTTTGTTAAAATGTTTTGATTTTAAAATAGGCCATGTTGTTCTTGTCGTATTTACTTAAAATAAATGACTGAAATAATGAAATCAGTCAATGGAATAATATGAATATAGGATTTGTAAAAGTTTAAAAAACATCTTGCATTGTGTTCTTTGCCCATTTAAAACATAATCTTCCCTTCAAGTGAAATACAAAAAGTTAACATTTTTTCATCTACTGTTATCATGCCGTGACCCGGATTCGAACCGGGGTTGCTGCGGCCACAACGCAGAGTACTAACCACTATACGATCACGGCTGTCCTGTTGGGTACTTTACTGTATCCAGCCCTTTTACAGTCTACATTTTACACACTGAAGAAATGGTATTCAACAATCGGAGCATTTAAATGATGTAGTCCAGTGTTAGGTTAAAACTAGTTGCTAGCTAGCCAGGAGTCGAACCTAGAATCTTCTGATCCGTAGTCAGACGCGTTATCCATTGCGCCACTAGCCCATGTAGGCCGTACTCCCGGCTCAGGTTTGTGAACCCACTCAGGTATGTTTGATCAGAGCTCACCTAACAAAGATCTGAAAAGTCTGGAATTATATGAATATAAAAATACTGTAAATTTTGTAGGATTTGTAAAAGTTTACAAAACACCAGGACACAGGGGAGAGATGAGGCCCAAGCACCATCCCTCCACCAGGAGCTCACGGGACAGACCCTGGCAGCCGCAGCCGACCACTGCTCCCGGGGCAGAGGCTCCTACAGAGAAAACACTGGAAACCCTAAAAATGATAAAAGAATATGAGTTCAAGCTAAAAAATAAATAAATAAATAAAATAAAATATGAATAATAAAAACAAGTAAAAGTATACGAGTCTTGAGTCGACTCTTAAAAACATGAACATCTGCAGTTTGCTTTAACTTGCTTTAAAAAGTGCACTGTGTAACTTTTCTGGTGGAGAGTCCATCAAATGCTTTTCTCCATGGAGATGTTATTGCTTTGTCTGGAATGTTTCAGACCAAACCAGATCAAGTTACAGGTCAGATCTGTGGAGAGGCGACCCCGCTCACAGTCAGAATGCTGTGTTTAAAACCACCTGTAACCGAATAAATGTAGAGTTAATGTCATACTGTGGAACATTCCAGGGAAAGCATTTGGCGGACAAAATACAACTGTTTAGTACAAATAAACACAAAACACTCCAGTCTCTTCTTTCACATTTTGAACTCTTTACACCTCACGTGTTTTTGCAGCCACACGAGAAACTGATCACTGCAATCAGGAAGTGATTTATGCTTGATTACAATGTGATTCATCACGGCGCTTGTCTAAAAATAACTCTTTCATTTAGTTGTATTTAAAAAATGAAAACGTAAAAAAGAAACTCACCCACACATGAAGCTAATCTACAATATATTCATGGAAGGAGGTGACACCACAAGGCAGTTTACAGGTCAGATCTCTGAAGTGGCGTCTCTGCTAACAGTAAGAATGCACATTTTCTAAGCCATAAACACTTTTAATAGAATATGATAGATAGATATGATAGATATGCAAGGGCCTCCACTAGGAAAATTCCATAGTGTGCCTTTAATCTTCCATTTACTCTGTTTACATGCACACGGAAATCCAAGTGCCACCAAATTCAAATGGTTTTTGCCCCAAACCCTGTCAGTCCGCTCTCTCCCGTCCGTCTACAGCAGCTCAGAGAATCAAGACGAGCAAATGGGGCCGTGAGGCGTTCAGGTTTGTAGTAATTTAGCATTAGCACTAAAGCTAACCACACATTTAGTGACATCTGTGCTACTCACAAGTGATTTACTCTCCAAATCGGCCTTATACTGAAACTCAGCTACGTTTATACATTTGCTTCTCTATTTCTGCCTAAGGTCTGGTTATATCATAGTTGTTTTTATTTGTAATTACAGCTGCAAAGTTTTAAAACACCAGACGCCCCTGAACGTCAAGCCCCATTTGTACTTACTCAGTTCTTTGGCCTGCATCTATCAATCAAAATCACTTTATTTGTCACTGAGGGGCAGTTTAAGCAGACAGAGCAGGGATCTCCAACCTGCAGCTCGGGAACTACCAGCAGTTCTCCACGCCAAGGAGCTCACCGAGGGATTCTGAATTATAAATACTGTGCTGAGTAACTCAAATTTGGTTAATTACCATTGTAGATGCATCATTTAGACCGAACTTTGTGCACTGATAACTGGATAATGGTTTATGTTTCATAGATATCTAACCGTTCCCATCTAAGGCTCACAGTGGCTTTATATTTACTCGGCTAAAATCAGATGACCTCTGGGATTTTCGTTTTGTAAAGGAGCTCACCAGAGGAAAAAGGCTGGAGGCCCCTGACACAAAATACAACGACAACAGAAAAGCTCAAACAAAAGTGTCAGCGCAGCTCAACAGGTCGAGTCATCAGATCCATTGTCAGGGCAGTGTAACAGCCCTCAGGACAAAAGTGTCCATCCTCTGTGTCCTCTCTGTCCTGCAGCATCACAGCAGCCTCCAGGGGGCGACAGGTGAACTCTGACACGCAACAGGAAAGCCTCTCTTCAGGCTCTCTCTTTGCGCTCTTGTTTCAGTGATGAAAGGGGACATTCCTTCGAAGTGTTGACATATTTGGTGCAGAAAGTCTGTAGCGTCTTAAAAAATTTAAGATAAAAAGTTGAAAAACTGCTCAGTGTGCCAGCCAGTTAGACACAAGAGCAGCCAACCACAACCATAGTTCCCAGGTTTACAGCATTTTGAGAAATCGGTTTAAATTGGAATAGGCCTTTTATCCTCTCCACCTCTCTGTTATTACCTTGTTTGGTGTTTCCTGGGCGGAGCCAAATTATACTCACCTGTTGAACTCGACGCCTGATCCTCATCCTCCAATCACCTCCTGCCGTATAAAAGACCTGCTGACCTCCTCTCCAGTGCCAGATCAAGCCGGTGTTAAAATGGTGAACTTATGCTCAGGATAATTCTTTGGTTTTGAAGAGTTTGTGGATTTACCTGCCTTTTTTTGTCCATCCTGCAGTGCCTTTGGGTGGAGCCAACTTCATCTCCATTACCCACTGGGTCTGTCAGGCCCATTAATTTGTGTATTATAATTTGTTGAATTTAATTTAAAAAGCGTTCTGTTATGTTCGTCAGATTAACAGTTCCAACCAGCTGCCTGTAAGTGACATCGAAGACACGATTAGAGTCTCGTCCTCCATGGAAATCTTTGTCAGGTTGTGAAGACGCTACTGAATCCACGGTTTTATTGTTTTATCACATGCCCAGAGTCGTCATCCACATGTTTCCAAACGTCTTCTGCGTGCGCTGCAAAAAAGCTTGGCTAAAATGTAAGATATAAACACTTAAATCTATCAGAAAATGACTTAAAAGTAGTGAAATGATCTGTCCATGCAGCAAGATCACTTTACTTGACAAGTTTTCTTAAAATAAACTACCTCTAGACTAGAATGAAGCCGTCTCTGGTCTAGTAAGTCGATAATAAATCTGAAAACAAGATGAATGACCTGATATAAATTGCAGTGTGAATAAAGCTTATTGTTCAGAGGGGGAATAAAAGAGTTCTGGTCCAGCACTGTGGGGGTTAAAGCAGCAGCACAAAGATGAATCTGTCGGGTAAATTACAGCTCAGACGGCCCGGGCTAATCTGTCTGTTTGCTAACCGGGCAGCACGTCACTCCGCTCCAGATTAAGCTCTAATGTGGGCCTCTTTTCCCCGCGTCATTGGTAATCCCAGAGGAGCCGAGCGCACGAGGGGCGAGGCTGAAAGTGTCGCCGTGGTGATGGAATGTTTAAAATGTCTCCCCCAAAGCAGACGACGCATTTAAAGGTCCTATATTACACGAAAGTGAGTCATGTGAGGTTTTAGTCATGTTAGAATGCCGTTCCCTCCTCAAAAACAGACCTGGAGTTGTGTTTGTTTATTATTAGTCTGTCTACATCTCCAAAGCTCAAAACGCTCTGCTCCACTTTGTGATGTCATTTAGTTATGTATGTAGTTTTAAGGGCTGTCAAAAAATATCCAGTTATTAACGAGTTAGTGCAAAACATGGCAAAAGGAGAAATTTAATTTGTCAACTGGACAAAAGTTTATTTGGTCGAATATGTTTTGCAGCTCATCCAAGCTGCTTCTTCAGTTCTTGACAAAATGAATTTCTCCTTTTGCCATGGATTCTACCTGGACAATTGAGGGATTCTACACACATCTTAAAGCAAAACAATTTTTTAACTGTGTTCTTTTTTTTTTATTGCAAGATTAAGGCTCTTTGTAGTGAACTAGTTTTTTTCATAAACTGTGGCCACTGCTCGTAAGATTAGAAAAACTACAGGATCCGGCTGTAAACCGGAAGTAAAACTGTTAGGGAAGGAAGACTGGCAGACCCAAATATGCAGAGACAAAAAAAAGGATTTATTAACAAAAATAGGTTTTCGGGGCAAGTGGGTTTCAGGGACGGGGCAGGACGGTTCCAGGTTGGCTGTAGACGGTGGAGGTAGGTGAAGGCTGGAGCTGACCGGAGGAACAGGACTGGTGGTAACAGGATGTAGCTGGCTCCGGGAGAAGAAACTGAAGAGCGGACAAAAATAGGTAAGTATAAAAATCAGAATTCACAGAAACAGAGATTAAGTCTAAACTTGATCACCACAAGACTGACGGAACGATCTGGCACTGGAAAGCAGGTCAGCAGGGCCTTTATTGCCGGAGTTGATTGTAGAATGAGTTGCAGGAGTGGAGCACAGCAGGTGACGGGTGATTGGGATCCGCCCAGGAAGGACCAAACAAGGTGAGAGTGAAGGGGAAGAGGGAGCAGGAAGGGAGGGGGTAGGAGCAGCCGGATGACAACCCTCACAGTACCCCCCCCTCAACGGGCGCCTCCTGGCGCACCGCCAGGCCGATCAGGATGAGCACGGTGAAACTCTTTTACCATGTCAGAGTCCAGGATCAGGGCCCGACCAACCCAGGACCGCTCTTCAGGTCCGTACCCCTCCCAATCAACGAGATACTGGAACCCACGTCCGCGCCGACGGACATCCAAGATCCGCCTCACGGTATAAGCCGGGTGATTATCAACCAACCGGGGGGGTGGAGGGGGCTTGGAAGGAGGGCACAGGTTACTAGAGTATACAGGTTTAATTTGGGATACATGGAAGGCTGGGTGGATACGTAGAGCTTGTGGAAGTTTAAGGCGAACACAGACAGGATTAATGATCTTTTCAATTTCAAATGGTCCAATGAAGCGAGGTGACAGTTTCTTTGATTCTGTTTTCAAAGGGATATGCTTAGAAGATAACCAGACTTTCTGACCTGGAGTGTACAGGGGGGCTGGGCGGCGATGACGGTCAGCCAAGGACTTATTTTGGGAAGATGTCTGTAACAGTGCTCTCCTGGTCTCCTTCCAGATTTTGCGACACCTCCGCATATGGGCTTGGATGGAGGGTACCGCAACCTCCACCTCATCCATGGACAGGAGGGGGGGTTGGTATCCAATGGAGCACTGAAAAGGGGAGAGACCAGTAGCAGAGGAGGTTAGAGAATTGTGAGCGTACTCTACCCAAGGTAAGTGTGAACTCCAGGATGTAGGGTTGCAGCTGGCCACGCAGCGGAGAGCAGATTCCAGGTCTTGATTGGTCCTCTCAGTCTGACCGTTTGTCTGTGGATGGAAACCAGACGAGAGGCTGACAGTGGTACCAACAGACTGACAGAATGCCTTCCAAACCTGGGAGACAAATTGGGGACCCCGGTCAGAGACAATGTCCGCAGGGATACCATGGAGGCGGAAAACATGTAGAACCATGATGTCTGCGGTCTCTCGAGCTGAGGGCAATTTAGGAAGGGCCACAAAGTGAGCAGCTTTTGAAAATCTGTCAACGATGGTCAAGATGACAGATTGACCATTGGAGGGGGGCAGACCAGTTACAAAATCCACTGCGATATGAGACCAGGGACGGTTGGCAACAGGTAGGGGTCTGAGCTGACCTGAGGGAGGTACGTGAGAAGACTTGTTCTGGGAACATACAGTGCAGGCAGATACAAAACTCCGAGTGTCGGCTTCCATTGTCGGCCACCAAAAATGACGCCTGAGGCTAGATAAGGTACGCCTCACCCCAGGATGACAGGCGAAAAAAGAGTTATGGGACCACTGCAAGACCTCACTGCGAACAGTGGATGGAACATAGAGCCTGTTGGGAGGTCCATCTCCTGGATCGGGCTCGGCCTTCAGTGCCTCTCTTACATTGGCCTCCACCTGCCAACAGAGAGCTCCAAGAACACTGTTTACCGGAAGAATAGTGTCAGGGTCAGACTGCTCTGATGGGTCAAACTGGCGAGAGAGCGCATCAGGTTTAGTGTTCTTGGAACCCGGGCGGTAAGTGATAGTAAAGTTAAACCTTCCAAAGAATAGAGCCCACCTGGCTTGGCGTGAGTTTAACCTCTTAGCTGACTGGATGTAGGCTAGATTCTTATGGTCAGTCCAAACAATGAAGGGTTGCTCCGCGCCTTCTAGCCAGTGCCTCCATTCCTCAAGTGCAAGTTTGACTGCCAGGAGTTCTCTGTTGCCCACATCATAGTTGCTCTCTGCAGGGGTTAGGCGTCTGGAAAAGAAAGCACAGGGGTGAAGTCGTCCATCAGAGTCGGAGCGCTGGGAGAGGACCGCTCCGACTCCCACATCTGAGGCGTCCACCTCAACAATAAACTGTTTAGACGGATCAGGCTGAATCAGGACTGGAGCTGTTGTAAAAAGTCTCTTAAGTTTGGAGAAAGCACCATCTGCCTCTGGAGTCCACTGGAAGGAGAGTCTTGGAGAGGTGAGACGGGTGAGAGGAAGGGCGACCTTGCTGTAATCTCGAATGAACCTCCTGTAAAAGTTGGCAAAGCCGAGAAACCTTTGCAGTTGCTTCCGATTACAGGGGATGGGCCACTCAGAGACCGCCTTAATCTTCAGAGGGTCGGCCCTCACTTGTCCAGCTTCAATGATGAAGCCCAGAAAAGAGACAGAACTGACATGGAACTCGCATTTCTCAGCCTTCACGAACAGTTTATTCTCCAGGAGCCGTTGCAGGACTAGGCGGACATGTTGAAGGTGTTCAGATGGGTCTCTGGAAAATATCAGTATATCGTCAAGGTAAACAAAAACAAAACGATTCAGAAAGTCCCGAAGGACATCGTTAACCAGAGCTTGAAACACGGCAGGTGCGTTTGTGAGTCCAAATGGCATGACGCGGTATTCAAAATGGCCCAGAGGTGTGTTGAATGCAGTTTTCCATTCATCGCCTTCCTTGATGCGGACGAGGTGGTATGCATTACGCAGATCCAGTTTGGTGAATACGGTGGCACCCTGTAATGGTTCAAAAGCAGAGGAAATAAGAGGCAGGGGATATTTGTTTTTCACTGTAATATTGTTTAAACCTCTGTAATCTATACATTTTTTTTATTTTCTATTTATTTATTTATTTGAAAGGGACAGTGCACATTAATGAACATATGACACATATGTAAATATGCCAGATTATAGCCACAGGCTAATTTCCATCTGTTGTCCCTGGACAGGTTGATGGTGCCAATTAAAAGGTCACACAAACAATAAAACAAGAGAACAATACATTAAAAACACAGATTACACACAGGAGCGATTCACAATCAAAAAACTCAGGAGAGTTACACAATTCATATTGCACTAGTCCTAAAGTGCTAAGTGTATTGCACAAGTCCTAAAGTGCTGAGTGCTGAATGTATTGCACAAGTCCTAAAGTGCTGAGTGCTGAATGTATTGCACAAGTCCTAAAGTGCTGAGTGCTGAATGTATTGCACAAGTCCTAAAGTGCTGAGTGCTGAATGTATTGTACAAGTCCTAAAGTGCTGAGTGCTGAATGTATTGCACAAGTCCTAAAGTGCTGAGTGCTGAATGTATTGTACAAGTCCTAAAGTGCTGAGTGCTGAATGTATTGCACAGGTCCTAAAGTGCTAAGTGCACTGCACCAGTCCTAAAGTGCTGAGTGTATTGCACCTGCCCTAAAGTGCTTAATACATTGCACCAGTCCTAAAGTGCTGAATGTATTGCACCAAGCCCTAAAGTTACTGTTCTTATACATTGTGCTCACATGTTTGAGTTGATCTTAGCCACTCCTTTAGGTAACTTTTGAACATTGTAAAGGTAGGTGCCTCTCTTACAAAAGTGGGCAGACTGTTCCACTGGCCACAACCCTTATATGATAGAACATTTTGACCAAAAGTAGTTTTTCTCACTGGAACCTCACAGTCACCTCTACTTATTGCTCTGGTAGTTCTTAATGAAATGCTCCTGTGTTTAATGTATTCTTTTAAAGGTGGTGGTGCCAGCCCATGTAAGCTCTTGTATATAAGACATACATTTTTAAATTTTATGAAATTTTCAAAACTTAAGAGATTATACTTTGAAAGGATGTTACATGGTCGTAGTGAGAGATCTTTCTTCCCCACGAAAAAGAAACCGGCCCCCAGAGGAGATGAAGATGGACGGATTATACCTGCAGCTAGAGAGTCTTTGATGTAAATTTCCATAGCCTCTCTCTCAGGTCGGGACAGGTTGTAGAGGCGAGCAGGTGGCAGAGTCGCTCCTGGAAGTAGGTCTATGGCACAGTCATAGGGCCTGTGTGGTGGTAATGATAGCGCTCTCTCTTTGCTGAACACCTCCCCAAGGTCATGGTATTCGGGTGGAACAGAGGTGAGATCCGGAGTGGGCACAGGTTGTTGGGACTTTGTGTCATCAGAAGGAGGAAGAGCAGACTGCAAACAAGACTGGTGACAAAATGAGCTCCAGCTAACAATCTTATTCAGAGACCAGTCTATGACAGGGTTATGAGTCTTTAACCAGGGGTAACCCAAAACTAACGGAGTCTGAGGAGCAGAGAAAACAAGGAAACGCACCTCCTCATGATGATTACCAGACAGGATTAAATGGAGAGGTACAGTGTGGTGAGTACTTTGGGCTAGAACTGCACCATTTAAAGCACTGACCTGGATTGGCTCTGAAAGAGGTTCAGTGGAGATTCCTGCCTGCAGTAAAAGACTAGAGTCCATGAAGTTTTGCTCCGCCCCTGAGTCCAACAGTGCCTGAAGAGGAAGTGATTGGTTATTGTGACAGAGGGTTGCCGGTAACAGTAGTCGGGGTTGGTCAGTGGGGACTTTAGAAACCTCGCCCATCAGTACCCCCATTACTGATGAGCGGGCTCTGTTGGGGCGAGGCACAGAGGATGTGCGAGGATTTCTCTCTCGTTCTCTCTCCCGCAGCCTGTTGTCAACACGGATTGAGAGAGAGATTAGTTCCTCCAAGGATACTGGGTCATCACGAACAGATAATTCATCCTTCATAGTATCATTTAACCCCCGCCAAAAAACTCCACTTAAGGCAGCTTCATTCCACCCAGACTCTTCTGCCAAGATCCGAAACCGAATGGAGTAATCCGCCACACTTCTACTTCCCTGGTGTAGCTCAAAAAGCCCCTTAGCAGCAGTAGTTTCACAATCGGGGTGGGCGAACACTCTTTTAAAGTCCGCTACGAAATCGGAATAGCCGATGTTCTCAATGCCTCTGCCACCCAACATAGCCTCAGCCCAATCAAGGGCTCTTCCGCGCAGCAAGCCGGTAATAAAAGCTACCTTGGAATGGTCGGTGGAAAATGTCACAGGCTGGCAGGTGAAGACTGTCGCACATTGCAAGAGAAAACCTTTGCTTTTACCCAGGGCCCCATTGTACGGCTCAGGATGTGGTACTGGAGTCTCCCGGGGAGGGGGTTCGGCAGCAGCAGCGGCAGCAGCAGTAGCAGAGGCAGGTACAGAGGTCGGGTTACTGGGTTGAGAGACAGACTGGGCAGAGAGTTGATTGGAAATGTGCTCCACCAACCTGGTTACGTTTGCAACTTGGAGTCCAATATTCTGATTAGTTAGCTGCAGGTCCTGTAATGACTTGTGGTGTTGGCCGAGTAGATATCCTTGTGTGGTCACAATCCTCTCCAAATCGTAGGGCTCTGCTGGGTCCATGTTTTGGCCAGATCGTTACTGTTAGGGAAGGAAGACTGGCGGACCCAAATATGCAGAGACAAAAAAAAGGATTTATTAACAAAAATAGGTTTTCGGGGCAAGTGGGTTTCAGGGACGGGGCAGGACGGTTCCAGGTTGGCTGTAGACGGTGGAGGTAGGTGAAGGCTGGAGCTGACCGGAGGAACAGGACTGGTGGTAACAGGATGTAGCTGGCTCCGGGAGAAGAAACTGAAGAGCGGACAAAAATAGGTAAGTATAAAAATCAGAATTCACAGAAACAGAGATTAAGTCTAAGCTTGATCACCACAAGACTGACGGAACGATCTGGCACTGGAAAGCAGGTCAGCAGGGCCTTTATTGCCGGAGTTGATTGTAGAATGAGTTGCAGGAGTGGAGCACAGCAGGTGACGGGTGATTGGGATCCGCCCAGGAAGGACCAAACAAGGTGAGAGTGAAGGGGAAGAGGGAGCAGGAAGGGAGGGGGTAGGAGCAGCCGGATGACAACCCTCACAAAAACAATTTCTATGAAACTGAGAAGTCCCGGCTGGAGGAGGTGGGCCAGAGCACGGCACAGAGCTCATGTACGACTTCACTCTACGAGCCGTGTGTGTGTGTGTGTGTGTGCTGATGTTACTCATACGAGGAAAACTGTGAATAAACTCCACTCCAAAACATACAGCAAATTCACGCTGACCTTCAATAAGGACTGTGGCAGAGACAGAAGTTTTGCAGCCTCGTCTCCATCTGTCCTCAGTGCTCCTGTCCTCGTCTCCGTCTGTCCTCGCTGCTCTGAGCTGTTTTTATCTCCATAAACTCACAGAGGAGCGAATCACAGCAGGACTCAGATCTGTCTCACTATTTAAGAGATATTTCTGCCGCTGGACTTATTTTCTCCGCTAAAGCTTCATCTCTGCTGTGCGACATGTAAACAAACAGCGCCGTGTGATGACGTCATCGGGCCTTGGCTCGGTTTGGTTGTGCAGGTGTGAGTGCGGAACATAGAACCCTACACAATCACTTTGACTGTTCTGAAGACAGAAGAGAAGCACTTCACTGACACTGATGCAGAACACTTCATGAAAGGAGCCAGAGAGTGGAACATCGAACACAAAGTTGTGTCACTGACAACTGTTATGGTTTGTAATAAAAAATAAATAAATAAATTTTCACAAAGCGGAGCCTGTTCACTTTTCACGTTGATAAGAGAATTAAAACGATGATTCAAGGGACAAACATATGCGATTAATCTTAATTAACTATGACATTCATGAGATTAATCGTGATTCGACTGACAGCACTAGTAGTTTTCAATGTAACTGCTACTTCTTCAGGTACTTGTTTCTAGTGAAGGTGTGTGGAGTTTCAAAACACAGTGGAGCACTTCCTGTATTACCACATGACATCACAATGTGGAACAGTGTTTTCTGTTTGAGAGAAGAACTCAGGGTATGCAGGGTTTGTGTGTTAAACATAATATAGTCCCTTTAAAAGTGCAAAGTTGGGAATTTTGGAAAAGGTTGAGCTGTACTTTGTCATTGTTTATTTTTTGTTTGCGTTGTGTAATATTGAAAAGACAAAAAGAAGAAAAGACGAAAAATGCAAATTATGAACCTTTTTTGTTTATAATTTCTGTAAATCTACTCCATTATTCCTTATTCAACATGGATATGCTACGAGACAGAACTGCAGGTCTCACTCTCAAGAGCCACGATTTACAACAAACCACGATTTACAGAATCAGGAAAGTTTAGAGGAAACAAACCAAACTGCTTCTGGGTAAATTATTTTTGGTAAATGTTTAGACATTTAAAGGTCCCGTATTACACTATTTTCTGATTTATGTTCTAATGTTTCCTCGTGTTTTGTTTCATTCACATGTTTAACACAAACCTGCATACTTAGGTTAAGTTCTTCTCTCAAACTGAAAACACTCTGTTCCACTTTATGATGTCACGTGGCAATACAGGAAGTGCTCCACACATCTTCATCATCATCAATCATCTGGATGATTTCAGACGTGGAATTTTAAATCTCCGCTGAACAGCTACTTGAAAACTACCACTTGATGACATCACGAGGTGGAACAGAGCGTTTGGAGCTTTGGAGATGTAGACAGACTAATAATAAAGAGTTCCTCAAACATGTGAATGAAACAAACACAACTCCAGCTGTTTTTGAGGAGGCAACAACATTATAACTATGATAGACCGATATATCGATTGGCCGATATTTGGTCTTTTTATCTTATCGGTTATCAGCCTTAAATCTCCAGCACAGACCGATATTTAGTTTTGGTCGATCTGCAGCCTAAAAACGCACACAAAGCTTTATTTTAACACTTTAAACGTGCACTATGCAACTTTTTGATCGGGGGCCCGTCACCTGCTTGTTTCTATGCTCTGTCTGGAATGTTCCACAGTGTGACATTAAACAGCTCTACTTTACATTTATTCAATTACAGGTGGTTTTAGAGCTCAAAAATACCTAGAAAAACAGACATTCTGACTGTGAGCGGAGTCGCCTCTCCACAGATCTGACCTCTAACTTGGTCTGGTTTGGTCTCCGTGAAGATAGAAAGGTTTAATGCCATACTGTGGAACATTCCAGACAAAGCAATAACATCTCCACGGAGACAAGCAGGTAGAGAGAGAAGAAGAGAAAACTGCAGTAAACGTGACCGCGCAGTTCTGTTACGTATCGGCTCAAAAATATCGGCAGAGCTTATCGGCCATTGTTCCTCTGGACTCTAAACAATCAGTATCGGTATCGGTCATGATTAAACCCACCTCAGTCGATCTCTAATTCTGATTTAGACTTCAAAGGACTTTAATGATCCACAAGGGAAATGACTCACACGTCACATTATATTACAATAACAAAGAGTAAAAAATATAAAAAATGGTAATAAACGTCTAAATAAGCAGCAGTAAAAACAGCAAGAGACTGGTGTCAATTAAGACATAAATTATAAAAAAAAAAAAAAAGTAAGGTGGATTAAACCTCACAAGGGTCAAATTTTGTGTAAAATATGACCTTTAAATTTAAATAATTACAAATGAAATCCTCTGCACTCTCCTCTCAGTATCTCCACACATTGTTGTTTGTTTATATAATTATGGATATGAAAAGCCTGAGAATTTTACTTATTTTAATTTAATGGTCCACTATGTAACTTGCCTGTCTCCATGGAGATGTTGTGGTATGGGATGATGATCTTTTCCACGCGTGAAGTGGAAATTCCGAGTGTGTTGTGTTCAGGTGCTTTTGTTGTCGTAGTTAAGTGAAACATGGCAGATTCAGTTTATCCTGAACTGTTATTGGTGTAAAACAGTTTTAGATTTGTTAATTCATCTGTTACAGCAAAAAACGCAAACAGTAATAATATAATAATAATAATAATATGCTGCTGTATATTTTGTAAATAATGTGCTCTATATTTCTGTGTATTTTAAATAATATGCTGTATACTTCTGTGTATTTTAAATAAAACACTGTATATGACACACAAAAGTCAAAGTTGATCTCATCTCGGCAGCTCGTGTATCATCAAAATCGACATGAGTGTGTGTTCATGTGCCAGTGTGTGTTCATGTGCAATTTTGACGCCAGTTTTTGGTATTTACGATAATAAACGACATAAACTTGTAAATCTCTACGACAAGTAAAGGATCGCACCAGGCCAAGTTACAAAGCAGAGAGGCGACGCTGCTCACAGGAAAAATGTAGGTATTTTTAAGCAATCATTTTTATTTAACCTTTTACCAGGGAAAACAGAATTACAATGTTGGCCTTAAAACACAAGAAAATGAAAATATTATAGAGCAGCTTAAAGGGAAACTATGCAAATTCTCTGGTGGAGCGTTTGTCTAAAGAAAAGGTTTTTGCTTTTGCTTTGTCTGGAATATTCCACAGTATGGTCTAAAAAAGTTTTGGACCCTCCACCTAAAAACTTTCTCAGTCCCACATTAATGCTATGCTGTGGAACATGTCAGGCATATCCACGGAGATAAGCAGGTAGGCTACATTACAGGTCAGATCTGTGGGGAGTCGCCTCTATAAACAGAAGGAATTATTGTATTTTTGAGCAATAGAAACGCCTGTAATGAATAAATTCTAGCTCGATATGTTTAATGTCATATCGTGGAACATTCTAGGCAAAGCAATAACATCTCCATGGAGACAAGCAGATGACGGACCCCCCCACCAGAAAAGTTGCGCAATATACCTTTAAGAAACGCATTTTTCTGATACTTCAAACATGATTTCAGCAAAAATAAACGTGTTCTTATCATTTTATTTGCTAAATACTCATTTCCGTGTTCATTTAGAGGAGTTTTGGCTTAATCACAGACATGGTTGCCAGGTAACAGTTATGGAAATTCTTGGTGTGATGTCATGATTTCCAACCAGGAAATAAAAGTTCCTTAAATCTAATGATCTTCTGAAATGTGAGGGATTCTTCAGAAGTTCACGTCCTCCCTCAGATGCTGTTGGATGTTTCAAATCGCCATTGCGAAGTGAATATTGATTTTAGAACATAAAACTATTCCATTTATTCCCAAAATTGTATCACCCCAACCTGCTCTCTGCCCACATCAGTTTTTTTCTCTTCTTTAAAATAGATTTTAATATTTAAAAAAACAAAAACAAAAATAAAATGAAATAAAAACAAACAAAACCCTCCTATCGTCCGCCCCTGGAGAAATATTAAAAGTATTTAAGGCAAATAAATATACACAAGAGTAAAGATATTTGCTATGCATTCTTTATTTTTAATCAAATTAATGTATTTTAACACATATGAACAGAAATGTTCTTTCCATCCAAATGTTTCTAAAATACACATAGTCAAATTTTGGGCCAAATGAAAAGGTTGGGGAAGGTTCTCAAATATATGCACCCCTACACCCCTAGGGGTGCATATATTTGCACCCTATGAACAGTATTGTATACTATGAACAGTTTACAATCAAGGACCGTCAAGGAATTCCTCCCTCCTGTGGCTCACCACCTGCAGAGGGGTTCATAGGGGTCTGGGTCTGGTGCTCACCACCTGCAGAGGGGTTCATAGGGGTCTGGGTCTGGTGCTCACCACCTGCAGAGGGGTTCATAGGGGTCTGGGTCTGGTGCTCACCACCTGCAGAGGGGTTCATAGGGGTCTGGGTCTGGTGTACAGAGTAATGGGCAGCGTGCTGCCCCCGCGACCCAGCCAGATTAAGCGAGAGAAAATGGATGGATGGATGGATGAAAAGGTTGGGGAAGGTTCTCAAATATATGCATTTTAACACATTTTAAAAGGAAACGTTCTTTCCATCAGAATGGATGTAAATGCACATACTTGTTAAATGGGCCTCTTAAAAAGTGAACGCCCTCCTCACTCTGGAGAGGAAGCGTGAGAGGGCGGAGGACTTGGGGCGATTGTGGTAGGCTGTCAGAGCGTCATTGAGATGGGTCACAGCAGCAGCTTCGAAAGCTGCAGTGTCTGGTGCAGAAGCTGCCCTCAGGAGGGCACCAGCAGAGCCATACTCCACTTTGAGTTGTTTGGCTGCTCTTTTGCCAATTTTCTGCGAGTCTTCAAAGGGGATATCCCCATCGACAATGATGTGCTCCTTGATCTTTCTATGCAGACCGACAGCCATTAGGTTACGGTCATGCCGATTGTGGCATTTTGACATTTTAAAGATCTTTTTCACACACGCGTGTGTAAGGGCGAAGGACAGTCTATCTCCATAGGGTGGTGCAGGTGCGTTGCTCTTCTCTGTTACGGTTGTTACAACAGTGGTGAGTTCACCATTTTCTTGATGCAGGGTGTATACGACAGGGCTGTCTTCCCTGGTGTCCTCTGGCTCATGTGTAGCTTCACACGGGGCCGGTGACGTGCTGGTCTGGAGTTCTTCAGCTGGAGGTACATTCAAACTGCAGACCTCAGGCTCTTCCTGAGTGGTGGTTGGGTTTGATTCCCTCCACTGTATGAAGCCATCGCTTTCTGTTATGACTCCAATGAAGGCCAACTGAGACAAGACTTCCACAGGCAGCACTTGGAGGTTCACCGTTGGCTGTTGGACCACCTCCTGGGGCTCTGCATTTGCATTGGTCTCTGAAACTGGGTCCTGGATAATCTCAGCTGACTGATGTTCGATTACAGCAGGCGACTGTTCCAGTAACTTTTCAACTACATCCAACAGAATTGCCTCTGGCTCTGAGAATGTTTCAGCATTTTCCAATGACAACTCGACCTCCTCTAGTTTGGACAAGTCACTGTGGGAAACTTCTGAGCCACATTCTCCTGTAATCTCCAGAAGATCATTCTGGACTGTTTGTGGTGTGTCTTTCTGGATTGCTACAGATGATACTTCCTGGGACAGAACCTCCCGGGAGTCCTGGGGCGCATCGAGTGGCACATCATGGGCTGTGTCGGACGCCTTGTCCTGGGGCTCTGACGGTGTTACCTCTACCTGTCCTTCAGGTGTGGTGGCCTCACTTACCTCAGGTAGGTGAACTGGGGCAGCTTCAGAGGCCATCTCTCCACCATCTGGAGGTGATTTATCTTCACACCACTGGACTGTGCCGTCCTTGTTCTGAATCATGCCCATTGTTACCAACATAGGAGGAACATCTGGAGGCAGTAGGTGGAGGGCGTTACCTCTGTCTTCTATAAATGTATCCTGCAGTGTTTTAGATGGTTCTTCTACAGGAAAACCAGATGTGGCCTCTTCTATAACGGTTTCAGATGGTTCCTGGTCCACTGATGATGACTGAATCTCCACCTCAGAGTGGCTCCCTTGAGGAACTATAAGAGTGTCTGCTGCTTCTTCCAGATGCTCGCTACTCTCTGTAACCTCCTCATTTAGGGAAACTGGAGTCTTATTTTTCTCCATACTATCCAGCGGCACTTTCCGGGGAGATGGTTGTGGCTCATTATAAATATAATTATAACCGAAGGAGTTGAGCATTTTGATTGCAGCTACTTTTTTTGCCTCCTTCCTTGACTCACCCATTCCTACTACTGTTTGGTCTGCTACAGTCAGTTGGATATGATGGATCCAAGGCTCAGACTCCCTGTCCACTTCCAATAACCTGTACTGAGGGGGCTTTCCATGCCACTTTGTCACCAGGTTATCAAGGCACTGCACTGGGTTTTCTGTTGGCTTAAACATGGGTAGTTCTCGCCAGCAGACACCAGTGCGTTTGCGTTTCCTTATCCTCCAATAACTGTCCTCCTTCTCGGGTGGAGGAGTTAGGCGGAGCAGGTCTGGGAGAATACGTTGTGCTGCCAGCTTTTTTGCAAGAGCTTTGGTTGGTGCTTCTGCTTCAGCAGAAAATTCTCCAACCGTTACGCGAAAGGTGAAGATTGCATCGTGGAGAGGACCTTCTGTCTTCACCTCTTTAAAATTTACTGGCAAGCAGTGCTTACATCCTAGTTCATAGACTTGATTAACTTCATGTTTGTAGTTAACATCTATCTTTTTCTGTAAGGGCAATGTGTATCCTGTACAGTTTGCCATTGTAGTGGTTCTTAAGTTAGTCTCTGTGAACTGGTGAGTCTCTGTGAACTGGTGAGTCTCTGTGAACTGGTGAGTCTCTGTGAACTGGTGAGTCTCTGTGAACTGGTCTCTGCTTCAGAAATGTGTCTTGTCTGTTCAGAAGATCTGGATAAATTAACAGTCTTCTGGCCGTGCTCACACCTACATAGAAAGGTGTGATGTCATCAAGCTTTGAGATGTGACATCATAAAGGATGGAATGGCATTGTTATTGTTGTTGCCATAACGATATACAATTCTAAAAACAGCTATTGGTGGTTTTCAGATTCTAGAATGTGCTACTCTCAGATGGGGGGCAAGAGCCAGTTTTTCCTATTGATAACATTGTATTTTGCCATGAAGTATCCAAAAGGTAAAGGTTCACAAATGTTGAACCTGGTATTTTCAATTCTTGACTAAAGAATTCACTGTATTAATAATTATGATTATAAAAGAATGCGATCCGATGAAACTGTTAGATCACTGAATGAAGACCTTAATGATCAAGACTGGAGCTCAGTATACTTGGAGAAAGACGTTGACAGAGCCTATAATAATTTTTTAGATATATTTCTAACATTATACAATAAACACTGTCCCGTTTAACAATGTAGAACCAAAAAAAGAAATTCAAACTGTCCTTGGTTAACGAAGGGGTTACAAAACGCTTGTAAAAAGAAAAATAATCTTTATAGACAATTTATAAAATTTAAAATGAAAGATTCAGAAAGAAGGTACGTAAGAATAAGTTGACAGATATTATAAGAAACAGTAGAGAATTATATTATAATAAACTGCTCGAAAATAATAAAAATAATGTTAAAAAATGTGAGTTATATTGAATAGTGTAATTAAAGAAGGCTCTAAAAAGAACTGTACCCTGATTACTTTGTTGATAGGAATGGTGTGATAGATGACATGCCCAGTATTGTTAACAACTTTAATGATTTCTTTGTAAAAATAGGTCCTGAACTGGCAGAAAAAAAATTCAGAAACAAGCCCCACAATACAAGACCAAACACTTATTGAAAGATATCCAAATACAATTTTTCTTTCTCCTGCAACCGAACTTGAAATTATAACCACTGTAAATTAATTTAAAAATAAATCGTCAACTGACTTTTATGACATTGACATGACTACAGTTTAAAACGTAATTAATGGCATTATTAAACCCTTAACATATATTTTTAATCTATCATTTCTAAAGGGATCGTTCCTGGACAAGATGAAAATTGCAAAAGTATGTAAAGTATGTAAAAGTATTGGAATCATTTTTAGACAAACATGAGATAATGGCACTTATGGATGGATGGATGGATGGATGCTGTGGAGGAGATAACTGATGCACTAGATAGTAAAAAGTATGTCATGGAGGTTTTCATTGATCTAAAGAAAACTTTTGACACTCTTAACCACGCCATACTACTCAAAAAACTCAAACTGTATGGCACAAGGGGCATTGCACTAAACTGGATTGAAAGCGTCTGATCGGAAGACAACAGTTTGTGAAAATGAATGGAGACATTTTCCAGATTTAGGAGCACTGATTGTATTGAGATTTGGGGCAACAATTACCAAACTTTACTTCTTTTCCTTTTCAAATTGCAAAAACGTGCTGTGAGAATAATGCATAAGGTTGGTTACCTGGACCACACAAACGACTTGTTTTTCAAATTGAAATTATAAAAACATTTTGATTTAGTAAAATTCTACACTGCTTTGTTTTTGGATAAAGCAAACAAAAATATACAACCATTCAATATCCAAAAACTGTTCAGTGCACAAGAGGCACACGATGAAAAGGAGAAGGAGTAAATTTAAACCAAAGAAGGAGAGAACCACCAGGAAAAGCATGTGTGTGTGTGTGTGTGTGTGTGTGTGTGTGTGTGTGCGTGCGTGTGCGTGTGCGTGTGCGTGTGTGTGCGTGTGTGTTGTGTGTGTGTGTGTGTGTGTGTGTGTGTGTGTGTGTGTGTGTGCGCATGTGTGTGCGTGTGTGTTGTGTGTGTGTAGGTGTGCGTGTGTGTGTGTGTGTGTGTTTTTATTTTAGTTGACTTTTTTTTTTTTTTTGCAAAAATGTTCCATAATACCAGAGAACAAAACAGAGGGGGTGTGTCTCAGTATTCTGGCATGTATATGTCATGTATGTGGATTTTTATTAATATATTTATATCAGTTTACAACAATGTAGCCCAAAATATGAGAATAAACCAGTCCTTTTGTATGTTGTGGTTGAGTTTGTTTGTTCTTTAATTCTGACTTAATGTGGTGGAATAATACATGGTGTAAATACAAATGATAGATTTACATCAGTCAAGAGCAATTTGTGAAAAAAAGTTGAGAAATATGTTGTAAATTACAGGAAGTAGACATCACATGGGAGAATTCTGTACAAAAGTTTGGCACAATTTACACAAGAAACACAATATTTTAAACATTGTTTCAACAAAATAAAGGTGTCTTAGAGGAGTTTTGACCCAGTGTACAACATGGTTACAAGGTAACAGTAATGAAAATCTAAATAAAATCTTAAAATATACTGATGTTTTAGTCAAATGAGTGGTCCAACCCATGATAAGCACATATGAAATTATATGAAACACTGTGAAAGTAGAGTAAAAATACAAAGCATGTATTTGTTCATTCTGTACAGCAATGTACAGAATGAACAGCAGGTAAAGTGACTTCAGAGAATTGAAAATAAGAACTGTATTGAAAGAAGTGATTCACATTTTGCAAACAGAAATAATGGAGGTTAATGAAGTAATTCTTAACTAGTCTAAACTCTTCAAATAAATATTCCTCCTGAATTCAAACTATTTCATGTCTGTAGCTCTGCTGTCACAGTGCAGGTGCTTAGGTCTGGACACACCGCACTCATCTCTATGGCTTTGTGTTGTTCTTTCTGAAATGATTTTCCCATAGCTCAAAAGAATACAATAAAAGGGATTCATTTTGTTAGTGCAATGCTAAACTGTGGTTCATAATAGCCAGTGTGCTTATTAGTGTTTTATATTACATTTATGTACTTGCATTAAGTTAATTTGAATGGCAGCTGCTCTTCAGAATCAGAACACCTCTTGCTGCTGACATTATGAATACCAGCGAGGTGACAACTGTACATGCACTGAAAGACTGTGCCCAACCTCACACACCTCCTTACACCTCCCCACCCCACTATGAGGAACACACACAAAAACCAAACATTTCAGACTTGAATTCAGAACTATTTATCTTGATTAAATTATTTAATTTCATTCAGTTTGTTGGTCTACATTTCTGGAAATTTTCAAGTCAAAATACAGCAAATTAGACAAATGAAAAAAACTTCTGGACTTTCATTCAAGAGACTCAGTAAAATAAAACATCTCCAGGGACAGGACCTGCTCATGAGCCAGAGGCCAAAAGCAGACAAGCAGCTGAAACACACGGGGTTAAAGATCTCAGGTTTAGAACATTCATTAGTTCAGATCATTTGCTTTGCAGTACAATTATGGAGACTATGTGCTGACCGTAACTGTATGTGGTAATTATGTAATAACTATGTTAAGGTTATATAAGAACATTCATCAGTCTTCTCTATCTCCTCTCTATGACTCTCGGAGAAAATAAAGTGCAATTGTGGTAAATTATAAATGTTACCACTCTTAAAGCTTCTAAAGTAAAATGCAATATAGATCTAAAATGGTCTGGAGCTCAACAGTGACTGCCCACCCCTCCACATAAGCCACAACAGCCATAGGAACAGTATGCTCAATGTTTTCTGTACCACTTTAGGTTGTGTGTAGAATCCCTCAGTTGTCCAGGTAGAATCCAAGGCAAAAGGAGAAATTCAATTTGTCAACTGGACAAAAGTTTATTTGGTCGAATACGTTTCGCAGCTCATCCAAGCTGCTTCTTCAGTTCTGATCAGACGCTGGTGGACACTGCTTTATATCTGCCTGAAGGGGGCGCTAACTACAGTGAAATTACTCTGAGACTACCACACCTATTTGTTTACAGTTTCTGTTAGTTAGGTCGGTCTATTCAATATGCAGTGGGAGTAGGGTCTTGTTAGCAGAACCATTCAGGGCCATAATGGGTGTTTTCATACCTCTGAACCTGACTCTGTCTGAGACCTCCATTTCTGTCCAAGGAAGGATGCTCTTTCTTGACAAGAATAGCCTCTGTAACTCCCCTCTCAAACCAGTTCTTTTCTCTGGCCAAGATCTGGACCTCACTGTCCTCAAAGGAGTGGCCCGTGGTTTTTAGGTAGAGGTGTACGGCAGACTGAGGTCAGACATCTTGGAGCTGTAATACAGAGCACATGATAAGAGTATGGGACTACAGTAATGCCCTTTTGGTTTAAAATGGGCTCTTATCAGACTGGTCAGACTAGTCCGACTGGCCAGACTGGTCAGGTCAGTCTGAGGAGACCCTCTCCCTCTTTTATGCCCCTCCTCTGTCCGCACAGAGCTGGGCATATGAACATAGTGAGAGTAGGAAATCGTTAAAGGTGCTATATCACCCATTGTTAAAGGTGCTATATTAGGTGCTATATTACCCAGAAATGAGCTGTAATTTAAAAAAAAAATTGCCCAGTTGACAGAATTCAAGTTCTCCTTTGCTATGGATCCTACCTGAATGACTAAGGGATTTCACAAACTTCTATAAGTCATGTTAAAATGTTGTTACCTGCTTTAAAACATACCTGGAATTATGTTTTGTTTCATTCATGTTCATGTTTGAGTGAGCCTGCAATATTAGGCTATCTATCTCCAAAGCTCAAAACGCTCTGTTCCACCTGTGATGTCATAAGGTGTCATTTTTATTTTTAGCATCAATTGAACTGCTTTACTCTTCTGCAGTACACTTTACTATACTACATTATACTACCCTGCACTATACTACATTACCCTACACTACACTACACACTACACTACCCTACCCTACCCTACCCTACACTACACTACACTACACTACACACTACACTACAATAGAATACCTTTACGTTGAGATAGTCACAGAAAGTCTGTATTTACTGCTGGTGGACCAAAGAGTGAAGCAGTTTCAATGAGGCAAATCCAGGGCTGAAATTATGCAAATGATTCTTGTGAAGGTGTATGGAGTTTAAAAACACAGTGCAATTATTGACATCACTAGGAGGAACAGAGTGTTTTCAGTTTGAGCAGTTAACTCAGACTAAATATGCTGGGTTTGTGTGAAACAAACAACAAAACACAAAGCCAGGTGTGACTGTGATGAGAAAACAAAAGTATAATGTAGATTAAAATCTGTGCAATATAAGCCCTTTAAACAGAGCGCTACACAATTAATCGCTGGTTAATGAGCTTCATATAGTCATAATTAAAGCAGCACTGCGGAAGTTTTCTGGTGAAGGGCACACCTGCACAATGCGGTGGAGATGGATCAGCTTTATGCCCTTCTGTGGAATGTTCCAGGCCAATCAATAACATCTCCATGAACACAAGCAGGTTCCACCAGGCAAAGTTACAGGTCAGGTTTGTGGAGAGGCAAGCCTGCTGACAGTAAGCATGCATGTTTTTAAAGTTTGTTTAAGTGCAATAAAAACAACAACAACAATAATAATAATAATAATAATAATAATAATAATAATAATAATAATAATAATAATAATAATAATAATGATAAAAACTTCTATTTTGGGTTGACCTGAAATATTTTACAGAAGGGCTTTAAAGTCACTAGACACTAGCAGAGAGAAATTCAAGTGTGCAAGTGTGTCCGTCTCCTCTCTCCATACTGATATGAAACAGACATTCACCTGGCTCTGGGACATCACAAACCTACTGTACATATGTGTGAATGAGGGCTCACTGTATCATGATTCATTAACTCTTTATTTTTGCATTGTTGACAGCCAGAATGTTTCTTCAGCATTCACAATAAAGTAAGATTAGACACAGGCATATTTCAAAGAAGCAGAGTTGAATTTAATCAGCAGGATGGGCCTCAGTTAATTTCTTCGAGGTTTGCTCCAGTTCTCGTCCTGTCACACAGAAATGTGAAGTCAAATCAGATGATAAACAAACATTAACATTCAAAGCACCAAATAAACCCATTGTGGTGATGCTACAGAGGATGTGAAGCTACAAGTGTACTTTTCACCAGGAAGAGGGACATTTCTGTTCTCTGTTTCAACATCCCATCCCATGAGTAGTAGCCAAAATAGCCAAAAATGGTACTCAAGCAAGATGTTATTTCAAAATAATATTGCTCAAGTACATGTACAAAGTAGTGAAGACATTACTCAAGCAATAGTAAAAAAGTATTTGGGAGAAGGACCTAACATCTGATTTATGATTTGAAGTTAATGTAAAAAAAAAAAAAAAAAAAAAAAAAGGATAGACACTCACTGAAGTAAGAGTACTGTACAAAGTATATTACTCAAGTAGGAGCGAAAGTATGGGAAAGTATGGGAATGCTCTAAATTATACTCCTTTGGGAGAATGTTGCAAAAACTCTTTCTCAGATATTACAAAAAACAATACCATGTCTATGAGATTTTTTTTAACTGAATGATACCTCTAAGTTATGTTTAACATGGAAAGACGTATAATCTTAGCTGGCTTAACCATAGCAAAGCGCCCCACAGCTTGTGCACTTGATGGATTTTGGACTTCATGGATATTGGACTTTATGGATATTGCATCATTAGAGCAATGGGCATGAATCCATAAAGCCAAACTTAAAAGCATAAAGCTGTGGAGATTTAACAATAACCTTAAAATCTCTTCTAACAAGCTAAGACTATGTAAATATGCATACCTTTAATTCTCTTTTTTTTACTTATAATGATGGTGATGATGATGATGATGATGATGATAGTAATAGTGATAATAATTACTGTTAGTGCTGTTGTTGTTATTGTTACTAGTGTTGTTACTATTGTTACTAGTGTTGCCATTATTGTGTGTGTGTGTGTGTGTGTGCGTGTGTGCGTGTGCGTGTGTACTAAGTACACACGCTAAGTACTAAGTACTTAGTACTTAGTACAAAAAAAGTATTATTTACTGGCTACTCAGGTAAATGTACTTGAGTAAATGTAACTGAGTACTGCCACCTGTGTATGTCTGTGTATGGTGTTGTTTAGCACATGTTTAGAAGCTTATATGCACTATAATGCGGACAACTTACATTTAAATCTACAAGAAAATGTTTCTTTCAATGGGTAAGACATCATTCTCAAAAGAGGTTGAATCTGAAATAAATCATACAAACATATGTAATGTATAAGATCTAGGCTTCTTCTAATGTTTCTAAAGGTAAAGGTGCACTATGCAACTTTTCTGGTGGAGGGTGAACCACCTGCTTGTGACTCCACTAGTCCATTTTATTGTTATATAAAAGTTACACAGTGCACCTTTAAGTCTTTAGGTCATATATTACACAAAATGGACTCTTGTGAGTTTTAAGCCATGTTAGAATATTGTTATTGTTGTAACTGTTTATTATTAGTCTGTCTATGTCTCCAAAGCTCAAAATGCTGTTCCACCTTGTGATGTCATTTATGGGTAGTTTTCAAGTTATCTTTTACCTTTTGTTCAATAGAGACTGGCAATTCCAGAGCTTCCTGTATTACCACATGACATCACAAGGTGGAAAAGAGTGTTTTCTGTCTGAAAGAAGAACACAGCCTAAATATTAAGGGTTTGAGTGTCAAACATGTGTGAATGAAACAAAACACAACAATTATGTTGTTGATGAGGAAACAATATTAGAACATGGATCAAAAATAGCATAACATAGGCCCTTTAATAAAAATGCTAACGCTATACTGTAGAATAGGCATGTTTGCAGTTTTAGATCACATACTGCAGTTGTAGAGGCGGTTGACCCGTAGGATGTCTGTGGGGCTCATCTGGGTGGCCCTCCCTATGGCCACGTTGGGGTTGGGGATGGGTACAATGGTGGGCTGCCTGTTCCTGGAGAAGGCAAACCTGTGGCACACATCCAGCATATTTTTCAGATTAGTTTGAATCAGATGATTCAATCATTTGTAAGTGCGTCTGTACCTTCCATAGTGCATGACTGAGCTGTAGTCATAGGGGGTGCCCAGGTTTCTGGTTTGGATCTTTCTGAAGTTGAACTCCATACCTGAGGAGACACCACCACTCAACATTACAGGATCATTACAAAGCATGGACAGTGTATTTGTTGTATTGGTGTTACTGGTTTTCATGATACTAAAATTTCTAATTTGGATACTTAGGAATAGACTCAATACTCACTTCTGATTTTGATACTACAATGATATTACAAAACTCTTTCTTTAGACAGTAAAATGTGATTTTCAACATTAAATGATAGTACTTTGACCATGACCATGTGGACTTATATCTGAGTAATCCATATGGTCCATGGGCGTATACTAATCTATGTGCTCTTATACTTGTTATGATACAGCTCAAGATCATTCTAAAGACATTAAGGAAAGGCTCATTTCATGTCCTGCTCAAATGAGTATCTAGTTTTGATACTAGTTTCAGTCTTGATTAGACGATTAGAATCAGATTTTTGATGTTTACACAATCAGCATATATATATATATATCTATATATATATATATATATATACACACACACACACACACACACACACACACACACACACACCTACACACACACACACACACACACACACACACACACACACACACACATATATATATTTTTTTTTTCCAAAAGTGAAAGTTATTTTGTAGAATGTGAGAGAATTGAGAGTAGAATGTGGAGCATTGAATGTGGAGAGTGTATTGCGTTTCTCCTCACCGCGTATGATGTTCTGCAGCAGGATCCTGACGTGTGTGTCCCTGTCAGAGCGGGTCTGCTCGTGGTTGAAGCCCAGAGCGTGGAGCAGCTCATGTTGGATGGTGGACTGGAACACACAGCCCTGTCGTGCCAGAGAGACCACCTGTGCCCCCCCACGCCGCCCCACAAACGAGAAGCACCTGCCACCAGACAGGGACAGGCGCAAAAGAGAGAAACACACAAGAAACTCAAATTATATCCTCTACAACTAGACAGAGAAAGATACAAAGGGAAGAAACACACAAGAAACTCATATTAGATCCTCTACAAACAGACAGAGAAAGGTGCAAAGGGGAGAAATACACAAGAAACACACAAGAAACTCAAATGATAACTGCAGCGTTTGTATTAAAGTACAATATCATGGGATTTAACCTGAGGCTAAACCTGGACTAAAAGAGTGTCCGAACAAATCTATATCACACTGCTCCTGATGTGGTGCCTCAAAGTCATTGAAGGATGGGTCAAATGCAAAGGACAAATTGGCCTATAAGGACAATAAAGTGTACCTTAATATTAATCAAGGCAAACCTGGACTAAACCAAGACAAAATGCCTGAATGCACCCTTAATGTCAAATAATCAAAGCAAAAGCTCAGTCATCCAAACGCATTCCATAGTATCAAAAAGTTGACAGCTGAACAATGTTGTTGTAATTTTTAAACAAGGAATCTTTATTTCATCTCATCTGTCCAGATGCCAACTTTTTGAATTCTATGGAACACACTTGGTCGCACAACAATACAGACTTTTAATCACTGATACATACCAAAATAATAATAATAATAATAATAATAATAATAATAATAATAATAATAAATAAAACAATAAATAAATGAACTCCACATTGGAGGAGTGACTACAGACTTCTCCATTAAAAAGACCCAAGCAGATCATTGACTGTTAGAAATGACTGAATCTTCATGTAATTATTAATTATGTTGTGTGGTGAGCCGTACCCTCCGCGAGACTGGATATCCACAAAGTCCCTCTGTCTGTCGAGAGGAGTGAAGCGCACACAGGTGGACCGAGCGAAGGAGCGCAGGCCGTCTATGATGGTGTTCCTCTCTCTCTGAGCTGCCACACACACACACACACACACACACACACACACACACACACACACACACACACACACACACACACACACACATCTCTCATTGGGAACACACTTCAGTTAAATAATAGGCATAGTTAGTAGCTAACTAGATCTTTGTTAATGTTTAGAAAGTACCGTTTAATTCTAAATTACTGTATTTAAGATCTATCTAGGCATGAACCTTTTTTGGTACCAGTTTATAATAACTACACATTAATTAATATAATAAGTACAGATGTTTTTGCTCACAGTACTGGTTGGAAATGCGGTAGGGCACATATACATTGCCATCACTGGCTTTGGGCCAGAGACAGCCCCGCGCGGTGCATGGGTCAGCATTCTGCAGCCCGTATGGAACTGCAATGTCTCCGTCCACCACCAGGGGGTCAGCTAAATCCTTCCCTGTAAACACAGCATGGATTATAATCATCATATATATATATATATATATATATATATATATATATATATATATATATATATATATATATATATATATATATATATATATATATATATATATATGAGAGAGAGAGAAAGAGAGATTTACAATAGACTAACCTAAATTCTTATTGGCCTTTTCCAGCAGAGTGGAGATGCTTAGGTCATCCTCCTCGATAGTGTTGCCTGTGGACCAAACAAAACTGTATCTTGGAATCAAATTTTCCAAGCATGCATAGATATTGTTGCATTTACACCAAATGATCACATGTAACTAGACCTACATTAGGACTAAACTTTGCTCTAACAGGATCTAACCAGAACAAGTGTGAATGCTCCCATGCCCTCATATCAACTATCAAATGTTATTCTGTTATTATTCAAAGTTATTACTATATGCAACATGGTGTTTGATAAATTTTTGTGAAAAGTTCCTTTGGAATTCATCTAATTAGATTGTTAATTGCCATTTCAAAGTGCACTGTGCAACTCCTGCTCTGAATGCTTTCATTGTTCCATAGTAAAGGCATTAAACTTATCTAACTTGCCTCTCCACTGACCTGGGAAATTAATGCCAAATGCCATACTGTAGAATAATACTGTGGACAATGCAACAACATCTCCATAGACGTATATACATACATAAATAATATACATATATAAGTTCCAAAAGTTGCACCTTTAACAGGATAGAATTCATACCTGAGGATTCATTCATACCTGAGGATTCTTCATTCTTGTCAAACGTGTTCTGCAAAAAATAAATAAATAAATAAATAAACACACACATATATATATATATATATATATATATATATATATATATATATATATATATATATATATATATATATATATATATATATATATATATATATATTTATTTATTTATTTATTTATTTATTTATATATATATATATACACAAAGGTTTGAATATTACACCAGGCTGACATTTTCAAATGCACTTGTATATATAGTGTACTAGTATAGTTAATGGTGTCCTACCCAGGTGATGGAGAAGGTGTGTGCAGAGCAGAGCAGCGAGCAGAGGAGCACTGTCTGAAACATGGTCATCTCCAAACTACAGCCACACCTGAAGACCTGAAGCCCCGAAGAGGATCCAGCCTTGCATATTTATAGAAAAGCCAGACCCAAATATGGACAGGCTCACATGTACCAGCAGCACAAGGGGAAGTGGCCGTTATTACTACAAAGCGGCTGTGTTTTGGGAAATAGCAATTTCGAACATGTGTGAAAGACACACAGCTCTGTCTGAAAACATCCTAACTGCATTTGGATAAATGCCTTTGCCCACCATTTGTGTGAGTCCATGTGGTAGTATCCATGTTCCCAGCTTTCTCAGTTAAAACTAAAACTGCTCCTCCAAAAGTACAAAACAAAAACAATTCACACTAAAATGGACAATGATGTCACTTAAATTGCCTGCACAATAGATCCACTCTGACCCCACCTATAAATATGATTCAGTTTTTATCTAGGTTATAATGTTGTTTCCTCATCACAAACTTATCTGGAGTTGCGTTTACGACAAATCCTGCATATTTAGGTGTTCTTTTCACAAACTGAAGGTTCCACTTTGTGATGTCATTGAGTGGCAATACAGGAAGCACTCCACTGTGTTTTTAAACTCCATACATCTTCACTAGAATTATTTTAAAAAATCATCACTCGAATTACAAATTATTTTAAGCAAAATATTTTTATATTGCTGAGGTTAAGGCGTCTAAACTATTAAAAAAAAACCTGAATGCAACATGAAGTCTTAAAAAACATATAAACACTTTCAAAAACAATATTCAAATGACTCCCTTTGAAACCTTTGCTACTGTGGACCTCTGCTGGACCCACTGAACTGAACTGGTTCTGGTTGGAGCAGTGTGGCATTAAACAAGCATTTATGGACATTGGCCACGCACTACAGGACTGCTGAATCATTGTTCTTCACATAAGAGTGACCCATTGCTGCTGAGGGTTGTTACTAACTATACTACTTACTAACTATTGCATTTGCATTTAAGCTGTGTTCTTCTTTGATCTCATTGAGTGGTGATCCAGGAAGTGCTCCCTGTGTTTTTTTATGGAAACATTTGAATAATTTGCAGCCCTGGACTTGCCAAACCAAAAACCAAAAAGCTAGATTTATTGTTTTAGCCTTGTTGAAACCTGTTGCAACAACTTATGATTATTCTAGTGTATTGTAGAGTAAATCAGTTAAAATGAAGCTAAAATAGTTGTTAGCTTAAAAGGTGAAACAGAGCAATTTTATATAATAATAATAATCTAAAACTAACTAATGAATGCATCACATGCTGTGGGCCCCTCCTATGGATAGCTGCACATCACACTAGAGCAGAAGATTTTTTTTTTTTTTTTTTGGTAGCAAAATGACTATGCAACACAGCTGAATCCTACGTGTATCACAGTTAAGAAAATAAAATTAGAGAATGAAGTAAATAGAGAGCAGTGGGCATAATGGCATTTTAAAAATAAGGAATTAAAGATTGCCCAAACTTGCACAAATCACTCCAACTACGACTTCAGATGAGTAAATGCAGAGGGGAAACAACTAAAACTTTGTGAAAAAATCTATCTAAAGTCTATTTTGCACAATAGGTCTGCTTTAAACTACTACTACTACTATTTTGAAATATACAATCATACAGTTTTTATTGGATATGCTTTTGTGAACATGTGCTGGGTGCTGATAAGTGTATGTCACTGACACTTCTCTGTTTGTCGACACACAGTTGCAATAGTGTTGGCACATATTACTACCCACCTAAAACAGGAACACATTTTGAAAGACTGAATAAATAAACACAAATGATGTGTTTGAGTGATGAGTGATCAGTGGTCAGCCATGAGACCATAATGTATGAGCCTCGCTGGTCTACACTGCACAGAGACTACATTTTGTGGTTAATATAAACCCATTTTCACATCCCATTGCACACATGAGACCAGGGTTTTCCAACAGCTCAGGGGAAGTACGCTTAGCACACCTGACGGTTACAATACAGGAAACACAGCATATGCTCTTTCATCTGTTATATTCTGCATATTGCTGGGTTTCAAATTACATCATAACATTCCATAGGCCTATAATATTGAATGGAGATAAAGGCTCAAGTCAAATGACGAGTGTGCAAAATTGCAAATTGCAAAATATTGGATAGATATCAGGATCAGGTTCAACATTTATCATACTTTTATGGGGGGTATTTGTTAAATTACAATGTAATTAATATGGAAATCTGAGAGTGTGGCAGCCTATCTGAGAGTATGGCATCATCAAATTTTCTGATTTTTTATAGCTTAGATTCAGATCCTCAAAGTATCCACTCTTTGCTTTGTGGACAGCATTGTAAACCCTTGACCTTCTCTCGATGAGCTTCTGAAGTGGTTTTCATTTCAGAGTTGTGCTAAAAGTGCAAACTAGTAAAGGGTAAAGGCTATTTTTTTTTTTTTTTTTTTTGTGTGTGTGTGTGTGTGTATGTGTGTGTGTATATATATATATATATATAAAAAAAAATGTGTTCCTCACCTTCCACGGTGGTTGGTCTCTCTCACCCTCATCAGCTCGGGCCCTCTACCAGAGTCCTGGGAGCTTGAGAGTTCTACGCAGTATTTTTGCTGTTCCTAGTACTGCGCTTTTCTGGACTGAGATGTCTGATGTTTTTCCGGGTATCTGCTTTAGCCACTCTTCCAGTTTGGGGGTTACAGCCCCGAGTGCTCCGATTACCATGGGCACCACTGATGCCTTCACCTTCCAGGCCTTCTCCAGCTCTTCCTTGAGCCCCTGGTAATTCTCTAGTTTCTCGTGTTCCTTTTTCCTGATATTACCATCGCTTGGTATTGCAATGTCCACCACGGCTTTGTTCTGTTGCTTATCCACCACCACTATGTCTGGTTGGTTTGCCATCACCATTCTGTCAGTCTGTATCTGGAAGTCCCACAGGACCTTGGCACGCTCATTCTCCACAACCTTTGGGGGAGTTCCACACATTGACCTTGGGGTCTCCAGCCCGTACTCTGCACAGATGTTTCTGTACACTATGCCCGTCACTTGGTTGTGTCGCTCCATGTATGCTTTCCCTGCCAGCATCTTACACCCTGCAGTTATGTGCTGGACTGTCTCAGGAGCCTCTTTGCACAACCTACACCTTGGGTCTTGTCTGGTGTGGTAGATCTGGGCCTCTATTGCTCGGGTGCTCAAGGCCTGCTCCTGTGCAGCCAGGATGAGGGCCTCTGTGCTGTCCTTCAGACCAGCCCTCTCCAGCCATTGGTAGGATTTCTTGATATCAGCCACTTCAGTTATGTTTCGGTGGTATGCCCCATGTAGGGGCTTGTCCTGCCATGATGGTCCCTCCAGCACCTCTTCCTCAGACCTCCACTGTCTGAGGCATTCCCTGAGCACAGCATCTGTTTGGGCCTTATCCTTGATGTACTTATTTATATATATATATATATATATATATATATATATATATATATATATATATATATATATATATATATTTATATATATATATATATATATATATATATATATATATATATATATATATATATATATTTATATATATATATATATATATATATATATATATATATATATATATATATATATATATATATATATATAAAAACCTGCAGGTGCTGGTTTAGGGTTTAGGTCTTTTTAGGTTTAAACCAACAAGATTTCAGCATTGAAACTGACAACCCAAATGAGAGACTCATGTGAGGCTCATCCTACTTTCTGATTGGAAACTGAAACACCAAATTATACATAAAACATAACTTGTCTAACATGTCCAATGTTTTTGTAACTATGAATAAATCAGCATTATATTTATAAAAGTTACATTTGACCGACTAGATATAGTCAGCCTCACCTCCATGCACAGCTTGGGCTCTGGAACCCAACTCCTTGAGAGGGGCTGGACTCTCCATTTCTCTGGCGTTGCCCGCTCATTGCCCCACAGCTCAGCTGCCATTGTAAACGCATTCATTTCCTGAAGTCTAGAGTACAAACTTGCAAAGAGACAATGAGGAGAATCACACAAGTTTTATTACCCTAACAAATTACAATTATAATTAGAGCGCAGTCCTGTCCCTACTCTGTTACACCAGGAACTCCTACTAGATCCGGGGCAGTCCCGTATTTCTAGTATGCCTCCCCTTGCGCTCAGATATTGTATCACATCCTGAGAGTGCAGCATGTCCACGAGTTATCTCTAGGCAGGTTCTGATAGTACTTTCTTCCGCTCAGGTCGCTCCAATATGTGGTGTTGTTATTCAGTCTTCAGACAGCATGCGTCACCACGATGAGCCTGCACAGATTATCTTAAAACACACATTGCAATACATACAGTCCCTACTCTGATTAGATGTTCTCATCTTTAGTTTATTGATTATGGCACTTCTTAGTTATGTAAACATAATTATATTTTAACACTGACTCATACATTCTTTCACCATGTGTTGGAGTTCATCCCAGTGAACGAGAGGGTTGTGTCCCTGCGCCTTCGGGTCAGGGACAGGTCTCTCACTCACAACAGTGCAGAGTACCCAGCCTTCTTGGAGTCCCTGGAAGGGGTACTTGTGACAGACAGCGGACGAACCCAAGAGCAGACACAAGTCAATGGGGAATCGGTAGGTGTTTATTACAGAAAAAACTTCCAGGAATATTACAGGTCTGGGCAGGACGGAACAGGACACTGGAGCAGGTTGGCGAAGGAGACTTGACTAGGAGACTGGAGTAGATCGGAGCTGGAGACTGGAGCACGGCGATCTGAGGCAGATGGACAGAGAGGTAAGTAATGCGAATTACAGGTAAGTAAATCAAAAGTAGCTGGAACGTAGCACTGACTGAAGGAGTTCTACGATCTGGCAGCGCTGAGCTGAAGAGAGTGGTTCTTAAACCCTGTTGAATACAGAGTGGGCCCAGCTGAGTTCGGCTCCAGCACACCTGTCTCCACTCCTGAAACACAAAAGGGGAAGGGAAGGAGGTGGCCACTCAGGGAGTGGCAGATGAGGTTAGAGGAGCTTGAGGGGGTGTGACAGTACCCCCTCCTCTACGGACGCCCCCTGGTGGCCCACTTTGCTTCTCCAGATGAAGACGGTAGAACTCTTGGATCAGGGAGGGGTCCAAGACATTCTTACGGGGCACCCAAGCCCTCCCAGTCCACCAAAAACTGAACACCACGACCCCGGCGCTGGACATCAAGGATTTGCCGGACAGTATAAGCAGGGTGGTCATCGATCATCTTGGGAGGAGGCGGAGGAGGGGCACACAGAGAACTGGACCGGACAGGCTTGACCAAAGACACGTGAAAAGTAGGATGAACCTTAAGTGATGTGGGAAGCTTGAGATGTACCGCTGAGGGGTTGATAACTCGCTCCACCTCAAATGGCCCAATGAACCGTGGAGACAGCTTCTTAGACTCCACCTTAAGTGGCAGGTCTTGCGTGGAGAGCCATACCTTCTGACCAGGGGCGTATGAAGGAGCTGGAGTGCGGCGACGGTCAGCCTGAACTCTGGACCTTGTAGAAGTGCGCTCAAGAGCAGAATGGGCTCGAGTCCAGATACGGTGACAAAGTCTCAAGTGCTCTTGGACTGAGGGAACTGCCAGTTCTTGCTCCTGGTCTGCAAATAGGGGAGGTTGGTAACCATAGCAACATTCAAAAGGTGACATACCCAGAGCAGAGTTCAATAGGGTGTTATGGGCATATTCCACCCATGGCAGATGTGTGCTCCAACTAGAAGGATTGGCAGAGGTAACACAGCACAGAGCCACCTCCATCTGCTAGTTAACCCGCTCCGTTTGGCCATTACTCTGGGGATGGTATTCAGAAGAGAGACTGACATTAATATCCAAAGCGGAACAGAAAGCCCGTCATACCTGAGAGGTAAATTGAGGGCCTCTGTCAGATACAATGTCCACAGGAATGCCATGCAACTTGAATACATGTTCCACTAGTAAGTCTGCGGTCTCTCTGGAAGAAGGCAGTTTAGCAACAGGGACAAAGTGAGCCATCTTGGAAAACCTGTCAACAATGGTAAGAACAACAGAATAGCCATTAGAAGGAGGGAGTCCAGTTACAAAATCTAGCTAAATATGAGACCAAGGACGCTGAGGGATGGGTAATGGCTGTAAAAGACCCGAAGGTGGCCTATTAGAGGTCTTGTTTTGGGAGCATGCTGAACAGGCAGAAACAAAGTCCTTAGTGTCCCTCTTCATTGATGGTCACCAGAACCTGCGCCGTAGGACAAAAAGGGTGCGATTAATTCCAGGGTGACATGTCAAATGCGTAGAATGAGCCCACTGAAGAACATCAGACCGAACTGCATCTGGAACAAACAAGGAATTAGGAGGACCATTGCCAGGGTCAGGCTGGTTCTGCTGTGCTAGTTTGACCCGCGATTCAGTTTCCCAAGAAACAGTGGCTACAAAACGGGATTCAGGTAAAATAGGGTCATTCACTGGAGCAGGGACATCAGCAGAGAAAATTCGGGACAAGGAGTCTGGTTTTACATCCTTAGATCCTGGGCGGTATGTCAGGGAAAAGTTAAACCGATCAAAAAAGATGGCCCACCTTGCTTGTCTGGAATTTAGTCTCTTAGCAGTCTGGATGTATGACAGGTTCTTGTGGTCTGACCAGACAACGAAGGGGTGTGTGGAACCCTCCAGCCAGTGGCGCCACTCTTCCAGTGCAAGTTTTATGGCCAGGAGCTCTCGATTGCTTATGTCATAGTTTCTCTCTGCTGCAGAAAGCTTGCAAGAAAAATATGCACAAGGATGCACTCTTTTATCAGAGGGACAGCGTTGAGAAAGTACTGCACCAACCCCAGAGTCAGAAGCATCCACCTCAACGATGAATTGGAGAGCTGGATTAGGCTGAATTAGAACTGGGGCAGTGGTGAACCGGTGCTTTAACTCCTCGAAGGCAGATTCCGCTTCATCGATACAAACAAAAGAGGCAGAGGTGGAGGTGAGGGTGGTAAGAGGGGCTGCCAGACAGCTGAAGTCACGTATGAACCTTCTGTAGAAATTCGCAAATCCCAAGAAGCGCTGCAATTCCTTACGGCTGGAAGGAGAAGGCCAATCACGGACTGCCATGACCTTAGTCGTATCCATTTGTACTTGACCCTGGGCAATGACGTATCCTAAAAAGGCAACAGAGGAAGCATGAAACTGACACTTCTCAGCCTTTACAAACAACTTGTTCTCCAAGAGCCTTTGGAGCACTTGTCTAACATGGCGCTAATGAGTGTCGAGGTCCTTAGAAAAAATTAAGATGTCATCAATATAAACAAAACCAAATCTTCCAATCATGTCTCGTAAAACATCATTTACCAGATTTTGGAATACAGCTGGGGCGTTAGTCAGACCAAACGGCGTAACCAGATATTCGAAATGGCCTAGAGGTGTATTGAAGGCCGTCTTCCACTCATCTCCCTCTCTGATGCAAACAAGATGATAAGCATTGCGGAGATCTAACTTGGTGAAGATGATAGAACCACACAGAGGGGTGAATGCAGAGCTGATTAATGGAAGGGGGTACTTGTTTTTAACTGTGATTTTATTCAGGCCCCGGTTATCAATGCATGGTCTTAGTGATTTGTCCTTCTTATCAACAAAGAAAAAACCCGCACCCACCGGTGAAGAAGATGGTCTAATAATCCCTGCAGCCAGCGATTCCTGTATATACTTCTCCATAGCATCCTGCTCAGGACGTGACAGATTATAAAGACGACTGCTCGGCAGTGGTGCCCCGGGGAGAAGCTCGATGGCGCAGTCATAAGGTCGGTGAGGTGGCAGAGAGAGAGCATGGCGTTTGTTGAACACCGCCTCGAGATCATGATAGTCAAGTGGAACAGAAGATAGGTCAGGAGCTTCTGAAACAAATGCAGACTCAGAACAAACAGGGGGTAACGCAGAGTGCAAACAATTAGAATGGCAAAAGGAACTCCAAGAAATTATTCTCCCAGTTGACCTTGTGCAACTTCAACCAAGGCAAGCCCAACACAAGAGGTGAGTGTTTACAGTCAAAAATGTGAAAACTTATATACTCCTTGTGATTACCTGAGAGATGCAGATGAACAGGGAGTGTCTTTTCTAGAACTTGAGCAAGGATTTGACCATTGAGTGCCTTAGCTTCCAGGGGTGAAACCAGTGGTTGTGTCTTCAGTCCCAGCTGACGAGCTACTGAACAATCCATAAAGCTCTCATCTGCCCCAGAGTCAATGAGTATTGGAAGAGTAACATAACGGTCCCGAAGCCTGAGTGTGCCCTCCAGATTTGGTTTAAAGGGAGATGAATAGTTGGTTTGGCTCAACAGAATATCTCCCACTACTGCTGAGCCGACCCTTTTACTGGGCGGATAAGACAAGAGGATAGAAAATGTCCAAACTGGCCACAATAGAGATAGCTCCATGTGTTGAAACGGCGTTGCCTCTCTTCAGGATTAAGCCGGGCCCGGCCTAGTTGCATAGGTTCAGGCTCTGCTGTAGACTGTTAAACAGCAGGGGGAGCAGGAGTGGTGGCGGGAGGAAGGGTGGAAGGTACGAGGAATGGTTTACTAGAGATGGACATCTTACAAGCTCTCTCACGCCGATGCTCCCGAATGCGGTTATCCACCCGTATAGCTTGATCAATGAGGTCATGGAGGTTGCTTGGCTCATCTCAGCAAGCCATTTCGTCTTTCAGAGTGTCAGACAGCGCATTTAGGAAGGCACCTTGAAGAGCCTCATCATTCCAACCGCTCTCAGCTGCAAGCGTGCGAAACTCAATGGCCAGTTCAGCTACAGTACGGTTTCCTTGGCGTAGGGACAGAAGCCTCTTAGTTGCCTCCTTGCCACTGACCGGATGATCAAAAATTTGCCTCATCTCTGAAGTAAATGCTGAGTAGGATGAACAGGAAGGGGTTTGCTTCTCCCACACAGCAGAGGCTCAACTCAATGCATGACCTCGTAGACAACCAATCAGATAAGAGATCTTAGCCCGGTCACTTGAATATGTTAGGGGTTGTTGTTCAAAAATGAGAGAGCACTGAGTTAAAAAAGACTTACAGGAACCAAGGTCTCCAAAGTAAGGAGCAGGAGGAGGAACAAATGCCTCCATTGTAGGTGGCGGGGGTGAGAACTGGGCTGGAGGGGGGTTGGCTGCAGCAGCTTGAGGTGTTAAGGCGGTCATTTGAGTACAAAGGCTGGCAAGACGAACAGAAAATTCCTTCATGTGTTCCATGAGAGCCTTTAACGTGTTGTCATGCTGCTCCAACAGCGTAGACTGTGCCGATAGAGTCCGGTTAAGCGGGTCAGAGTCTGCTGGGTTCATGTTTGCTGGCCAGATCGTACTGTGACAAACAGCGGAGGAACCCAAGAGCAGACACAAGTCAATAGGGAATCGGTAGGTGTTTTTTACAGAAAAAAACTTCCAGGAATATTACAGGTCAGGGCAGGACGGAACAGGACACTGGAGCAGGTTGGCGAAGGAGACTCGACTAGGAGACTGGAGTGGATCGGACCTGGAGACTGGAGCGGGTGACTGGAGCACGGCGATCTGTGGCAGATGGACAGAGAGGTAAGTAATGCGAATTACAGGTAAGTAAATCAAAAGTAGCTAGAACGTAGCACTGACTGAAGGAATTCTACGATCTGGCAGCGCTGAGCTGGAGAGAGTGGTTCTTAAACCCTGTTCATTACAGAGTGGGCCCAGCTGAGTTCGGCTCCAGCACACCTGTCTCCACTCCTGAAACACAAAAGGGGAGGGCAAGGAGGTGGCCACTCAGGGAGTGGCAGATGAGGTCAGAGGAGCTTGAGGGGGTGTGACAGTACTAGATAGTGCACCAGTTAGGGACTCCCAATGGGTGCACTACTCAGGGACTTCAGGGACTTCAACGCCCACGTGGGCAATGACAGTGACACCTGGAGAGGGGTAATGGGGAAGAATGGACTCCCTGATCTGAATCTGAGTGGCATTCTGTTATTGGACTTCTGTGCTAGTCACAGCTTGTCAATAACAAACACATGGCACCAGGACACTCTAGGCCGGAGGTCGATGATCTGTAGTGCGGGTGGGGAGCTGTTGACCTCAACTGGGGATGTTGGATGGTGGAAGAAATACTTTGAGAATCTCCTCAATCCCACTGTCACGTCTTCCGAGGAAGAAGCAGAGACTGGGAACTCGAAGGCGAATTCGTCCATCACCCTGACTGAAGTCACTGAGGTGGTTGACAAGCTCCTCGGTGGCAAGGCTCTGGGGGTAGATTGTTCTGTCCTGAGTATCTTAAGTCTCTACATGTTGTGTGGCTGTCTTGGCTGACACATCTCTGCAACATCACGTGGCGGTCGGGGACAGTACCTCTGGACTGGTAGACCAGGGTGGTGGTCCTGTTTAAGAAGGGGAACCGAAGGGTGTGTTCCAACTACAGGGAAATCACACTCCTCAGGCTCCCCGGTAAGGTCTATTCCAGGGTACTGGAGAGGAGAATCTCCATTGGGTGCTGGAGGGTTCATGGGAGTTTGCCCAACCAGTCCACATGTGCTTTGTGGATCTGGAGAAGGCATTTGACTGTGTCCCTCGTGGTGTCCTGTGGGGGGTAGTCCGAGAGTATGGGATCCGGGCCCTTTGCTAAGGGCTGTCTGGTCCCTTTATGACTGGAGCAGGAGTTGTGTTCGCATTGCCGGCAGTAAGTCGAACCTGTTCACAGTGCACGTTGGACTCTGCCAGGGTTGCTCTTTGTCACCGATTCTGTTCACTGTATTTATGGACAGAATTTCTAGGCACAATCAGGGGCCGGAGGCGATCTGGTTTGGGGACCACAGGATCTCATCTCTGCTGTTTGCAGATGATGTTGTCCTAATGGCCCCATGGAACCAGGACCTGCAACATGCACTGGGGTGGTTTGCAGCCAATTGTGAAGTGGCTGGGATGAAGATCAGCTCCTCCAAATCCGAGGCCATGGTTCTTGACCGGAAAAACGTGGCTTGCCCTCTCCAGGTGGGTGGAGAGGTCCTGCCTCAAGTGGAGGAGTTCAAGTACCTCTTGTTCACGAGTGAGGGGAGGATGGAGCGTGAGATTGACAGGCAGATCCGTGCAGCGTCTGCAGTGATGCAGTCACTGTATCGAACCGTTACACACTGGGGGGACTATGTCTCTCAGCAGGCCTGGGAATGCTTGGGGGTCCCTCCGGAGGAGATGGAGGAAGTGTCCGGGGTGAAGGAAGGCTGGGAGTCCCTGCTTAGACAGCTGCACCCGCAAGGCGGCCCCGGATAAGCTGAAAAAAAAAAAAAAAATGGATGGCTGGATGGATGGATATTTGAACATGTTTACCTCATATCAGGGGACACAGTCTTGTGTTCATGTTTATTATGGAATTTAAAATCCAATTGTTAAAGTCCCTTTAACTGTGCATACTGTGAACCACGTACCCCAGTGGAGGAGTACATGTAAACGGCTGGACACACCTGATAAACCTAGACTTTCCCCATGCTCCTTATTTGGCACAGAGACTAGAATCAATCAATCAATCACTCTTTATTTATAAAGCGCTTTTTGTACACACGTGCAACACAAAGTGCTTTACAAGTTAAAATCACAAAAAATTTCACACACACACACACACACACACACACACACACACACACACACACACACACACACACTATCGGTCCCAGCCCCCACCCGCAAGCACACCCACACAAGTAAACACATCAGATACATGCATAAGGCTGGGCACAGATGCAAGTAAGTATGGAAACGCCATCACAGAAGCCCTCCGCACCGGGGGCGGCACACCAGCTGCAGCCACCAGGCAATGGCGCCGGGCACCCAGCCGAGGCGCGACCAAAAAGTCAACCTCAATCCAGGCACCCAGAACCAAGCACCCAGCCAGCCACAGGCAAAGCGCCACCCCCGGCACAGAGGGCTCCCGCAGAGGAAACACTGGAAAGACCAAAAACACTGCAAAGGCCATGGACAAGAACATGAAATGGCCTAAAACAAATACAACTAAAATACAAATAACTATAACCAAAGGCAGTAAGAGCACAAGCTATCTAAAAGCTAAACTAAAAAGGTGGGTCTTGAGCCTGCTCTTAAAAACATTAACATTCTCTGCGGCCCTGAGGTCCTCCGGCAGACAGTTCCAGAGGTGAGGGCCGTAAAACTGAAATGATGCCTCGCCGTGTGTGTCCTGACTCTGGGAATAACTAGGAGCCTGCTGCCGGAGGAGCGCAGGGGCCGCGAGGGTTCATAAGGTAAAAGTAACTCTGAGAGATAAGAAGGCCCAAGACCATTAAGACACTTATAAACCATTAAAAGAACCTTAAAATCGATCTTGAAACACACAGGGAGCCAATGCAGTGATTTTAAAACTGGTGTAATGTGCTCCTGCCCCCTGGTCCCCGTCAGGACACGAGCTGCTGAATTTTGTAAAAGCTGTAGACCAGAGATACTCTTTTTGGGGAGACCAGAGAGCAGGGCATTACAGTAGTCGATGCGACTGGTGATAAAAGCATGCATGAGCACCTCCGTGTTGGCCCGAGAGAGAATTGGGCGGACTCTGGCGATGTTCTTTAGATGATAAAAACCTATTTTGGTGATGTTCTTAATGTGTGGAATAAAAGTCAGCTCAGAGTCAAAAATCACGCCCAGATTCCTCACTTGTGAGGAGGGATTAAAAGACTGTGACTGTAGTTTGGGTAAAAGTTTCTCTCTCTGGGCCTCAGGACCGATGACTAAAACCTCAGTTTTGTCCTGATTGAGCTTGAGAAAGTTTTCTGCCATCCAGGATCGAATATCTGTGATACAGTTAAAAAGTGCGTCCATTGGCCATGTGTCATCAGGAGACATGGAGATGTACAGCTGTGTATCATCAGCGTAACTGTGAAAGCTGACTCCATGTCTCCTGATGACACTGCCAAGAGGGAGCATGTACAGGTTAAAAAGCACTGGGCCTAAAATCGAACCCTGGGGCACACCACATGTGATTTTATGAACCTGAGAGGAGCAGGTGTCTACACTTACCATAAAAGTCCTGTCTGAGAGATAAGAAGTGAACCATCTGTGAACAGCACCAGAGAGGCCCAGCTGTTTAAGACGAGTTAAAAGAATAGTGTGGTCTACTGTATCGAAGGCAGCGCTCAGATCCAGTAGAACCAACACTGTCACTCTCTGTGAGTCATAATTGAATCTAAAATAATTTAAAATCTTTAAAAGGGCTGTCTCGGTGCTGTGGTTCACTCTAAAACCAGACTGAAATTTCTCCAGGACGTTCTGTGAGTTAATAAAATCATTGAGCTGAATAAAAGCCAACTTTTCTAAAATTTTACTTAAAAATGGTAAGTTAGAGACCGGTCTAAAATTGTTAAGATCATTAAAATCTAAATTGCTCTTCTTCAGCAGGGGCCTCACCACCGCCTGTTTAAAGGCGGCAGGGAAGACCCCCGTCTGAAGAGAGCAATTCATCATGTTTAAAAGCTCCTCTCTAAAAACTTCATAAAATGACTTAAGAAACTCAGTAGGGACTGGATCTAAAAGACATGTGGTGGGCCTCACCGAGGAGAAAACTTTGTCAAGACTCTCAGCATCAACCAGGACAAAACTGTCCAGTGTTTCCTCTGGTGAAGGCAGACACCCAGATGTGGTTAAAACCATGTTACTGTGGGAGGATAAAATGTTACATCTGATAGTGTCCACCTTCCCCATGAAGTGGTCTGCAAACGCCTCACAAAGGGAGTCTGTGGCTTTAAAATAAGGTTTGGTGCTGTCTGGGTTGATTAAATTGTCTATTGTTGTAAAAAGGGTTCTGGGGTTATTCTTGTGAGTATTGATTATTTTAGAAAAGTAGTTGTTCCGTGAAGTTTTGACTGCAGTATTGTAGATTTTTTGTTGTTCAATGAATATTTGTTGATTTATAGTAATTTTATTTTTCCTCCACCTCCTCTCCGCCACCCTGCACTTACGCTTAAGTTTCTTTATCTCTTCGGTTCTCCAGAGGGGAATTGTTTTTGTATGTATGGTCTTTGTTTTAAGTGGAGCAACTGTGTCGAGAGCTGTGCAAATTTTACTGTTAAAAGCATCAACGATAAAATCACAGGGTGCAGGTAAAACAGGGGGAGGACAATTGTCTAAAAGCTCTTTAAAATTTGCAGCCACTTCAGGGGTCAGATGACGCTTCCTCACAGTCCTCACAGAGGCCTCCTGCTTGACTAAAATAGTAATTTCAAATTGCACAAGACTGTGGTCAGACAGAGCCAAGTCAGTGACAGAGGACACACTCGCGGACAGGCCATGGGTGATGACCAGGTCCAGAGTGTGTCCTCTGTCATGAGTTGGTCCGCTGACCATTTGTTTGAAGTCAAGACAGTTTAAAATATTTAAAAACTCAATGGAGACAGGGTCAAGGGGGGTGTCAATGTGCAAGTTAAAATTACCGGTTAAAATAATCATATTTATATCATAAGAACTGTGTAAAATCGACAAGAACTCTGAAAACTCCGTAATAAAAAGAGGACATTTTGGGGGGGGGGGGGTCTATAAATCGTGACACATAAAATTGAAGGGGAATTAAAAACAATTGCATGGTATTCAAAAGATGTAAAATGTGAAAATAAAACAGGTTTGGGGGCAAAAGTGTTTGAACAAATTGATGCAGTGCCCCCTCCCCTTTTAAAATTTCTTATTGAAAATGCACAGTTAAAACCAGGAGGAGCGGCCTCTGCAAGGACAGCTTCAGCATCCGTACCCAGCCAAGTTTCACAAAGAAATAAACAATGCAGCTCTCTTTCTAAAATCAAGTCATTAACAATAAAAGTTTTATTCAGCAGAGAGGGGACGTTCCATAGGGCCATGTTAATTTTTGTGCTTGACTGATTATCTGTTGGTTGTGGTTGGGATTTTTGGAGGGGTTGAAGGTTATGAGGGTTCATGGCAGGTTTGGGTTTGTGGTTGGGATACGTCCGCTCTCTGCTGATAATAACAGGAATACCGTGAGTGACAGGGGCAAAGAGCGGTTGTGGAGCAGTTGATGTTGAGGTAGTGCTGAGTGCGGTAGTGGTGTGTGCAACAGGAGTAGGAGTGGTTTGTGTGCTGGGAGGACTGGGGGTGGTGTGGGTGAGGGGCGTGTGTGAGGTGAACCATCAATCGGGTGTGATATTGTGAATGGAGTAAATCATATTGTTAGATAAAACCTGAGTGCCGAACCTGTTGAGGTGAAGTCCATCGTGTCTAAAATAAGTGGGGCGGTTCCAGAAGAGGTTAAAATTGTCAATGAAGTGGATGTGGTGGGATCTGGAGATGAAGTTTAACCAAGTGTTCATGTAACGGGTCCTGCTAAAACGTTCGTCTCCCCGGTTCTGTGTGGGGAGTAGTCCGGAGATAAAAACAGCCATGCAGGTAATAATCCAGGGTTTCAGGACATTAAAAAGTTCTTTAAAATCATTTTTGGTGTGTTCTGACCTGGCGAGGGGCATGTCGTTAGTTCCTACGTGTATGACGATCCGGTGGATGGTGGACGGCATGGACCGGAGCAGGTCCGGGAGCTCCTGCACGATCCGTGACACGGTGGCTCCGGGGAAACAGTGTGTGACTGTGTTAAAAAAGCGGACGTTTCTGATGATGGAGTCTCCGATTATTATTGTTGATGGAGGAAAGAGTGGTCGTGGCGGGGAGTCCGAGCGGCTATTCCTGGGCTGTGGAGATTTTGAGGAGGCAGCGGGAGGCAGCGTGGAGCGGCCCGGCGGTGAAGAGCCAGACGGACAGGCGGGAGGCAGCGCAGATCGGCCTGACGCCCCCGGCTGGTGAGCAGGGCTGTGCGAGGACACAGCAGATCCCGGCTGCAGTGGCGCGCCCTCGGCCGGAGAGGCAGACGAAGCCGCGGCCGGTTGTGGCCGTTCCTTCGCCTGCGTGCGCGGTGACGCCGACTCTTCCGCGGACTGTTGCGGCCGCGGGACAGCCGGACTCCGCAGCGGGACGAGAGGGAGGCGCGCAGCGGCGGTGACGGCGGCATGACCGGAGCCGAAGCCGGGGGGGTCACTGGACCGTCTTCGGACTGCCTCCTCCAGGATCCTCCGTCTGGCCGATGATTTCGCCGGCTGCTGTGGCTGATTCGGGACCTTCCTTGGGAGAGGAGGGAACTCCGTAGCGTCCAGAGACAGGGCGGATGGTGCAGGTGAGTCCGGTGTGAGGATGTTGTAGCGGTTGGATAGGCTCAGGGAAGGGGCATGGGGAGCGGCAGAGGGGTGTTTGGGATTGTTGTGGGGTACCTGAAGGCAGGGAGTGGAGCAGGAGGGCGAGGGGCATGTGGCGGGGTCCCATAAAAGAGTGTCCAGGAATGAATTATTGAGGGAGGCGATGCGTTTGTGCTGACCGGTAGCGACGTCCATAAGTTGGTGAATTATTGAGTCCTTCTTCTTAATTTCACGCGAAAGTCGCTGGACCTGCTCCTCCAGGTGTAAAATGGTTCTGCCCGTTTCATTAGAGGACCCCCCTGTGGGCTCAGAGCTTGGAGTAGTGTCCAGTTTCTCCTCGGGAGGCATGCTAGCGCTAGCCATGGGTGCGCAGTGCACCCGGCTCTTGGTTAAAACAGTAGTAGCCGGGTCTGATGTTAAAAACAGTAGGTCTGGCCAAAAAGTTAAGTTAAAAACAACTGTGCTCTTAAAACAGTTTTCTTAAAAGTGCTCGTAAAACTTGCTAAAATCCCGTAAAACTCAGAGCCAGACCAGAGCTAAGCACTCACGTGTCGGATGCGGATGACGACTTTGGGCCGCTCACAGACCATTCTGCTGCTGAACTTCACCTCTGGCTTCTGTAGGATGTCCTGCAGGTCTACTTCTTCTCCTTCAAGTCTCATATCTGCTCTGCTGCTCTTCTCTGCTTCTGTTGGGCAGGGAAGGTGTTTTATGGATTTATCATCTTCTGATTAATATTAGATGCATTTTGAGAAATATGTCAGTAGATAGAATGGGCGGAGCCATAAAAAAGTGTAATAAAGATTGAAACATTTCTTATTTTAAACTACACCTTCAGTACATCAGGCCTATTCATCATAGGCCATATGATTTAACATGGCCCACTTACTGGTTTAGTTAGTCCTAGTTTAACCCTGGTTTGGTCCTTGGTTTTGGACTTGGTTTTGTCCTAGTTTAATTCTGGCTCAGTACTGGATTGGCAATTTGGCAGCGCAAGGTTGGTTTAGTCTTTTGTATTTTATTTTTCACAAAAAATGGAATAAAGCAGTAGTCATATTGTTACAGACTTGGTGTTGGAGATATTTAGTGCAGTCTCAGGGAACAGAGGCCACGCCCCTACAAAAAACCATGAACCATGTAGTGCAGGGCTATTCTCAGTGGCGTAGCGTAATTGCTTAAGGCCCCGGTGCAAGTCTGGTGCTGGGCCAGAATGTTCAGGCTAAAGAGCACCCTCTAGTGGATAACTGTAAAGGAGCACATGTTCAGTGGGACACAGCAGCGAGTGTCACCAGCACAGTAATGGCCAAAAGGAACAATGTTGTATTTACACGTACATAAGCGTACATTTTAGAAGATATTGATAACAATGAATTTGAGTACTTTTAGAGGATAATGGTGGATTTGAAATTTTGTATTTATGGAAGTTAGAATAAATTTTGACTTTTTAAATCGGATTGTGGTTATTTTGTGCGGTAATTATTATGTGGTTATAATGAGTCATTGTTAATGATGAAATGCTGTTGTCAAGGATGTTTTTTCTCTGAGATTAATATTTTCTCTGCACTCCCCTTGTTTAATAAATAAATAAATAAATTAATTAATAAATTAATTAATAAATAAAATAAACACATTCAAACACATTTAAGATCATGTACATTAATACTATTGCTGTAAAAGCAGCAGCACATACGTTCCCTGTCTATAATTCTGATGAGTAACTGAAAACTGCTGCAAAGTATGGTGCATACAAGAGGTGGGTGATTACATTTATTTGAGTAACAGAGATAGTAGGCTTACTTCTAGAATAGTTTTACCCACCATGTTTTTAGGGGCTGCTGTGGTTGTCTGAAGGAGCTCACTCTTTCTGTGCTGAGTTCTGCATGTTTACTATAAAAGTAATTATTAAAGCAGCATAATACATAATATATATGTATAATATTGTGACCCTCAGTGCATATTTGGGGCAACTTATGGCATATTTGTCCCAAAATACATATCTATAGACTCACTGTTGTCCAATGTTTCTTGACTACTGCACACAGAGGCAGGAACCGGATCAGGTGCATCTTCTATAGGTTTTTTCCAGCTGTTATCTACTGCACATGCATGACCTCCACATAGCAGGAGGGAGAGCCAGTATAAAAAGGCTCAGGCTCTGAGCTCAGTGTCTGTGGGTTAGGATCTTATGGTAAGCTCTTGTACCTCACTAAGTGCCAGTCCAGACTTCTGCTCTTCAGTTCAATGGAACATTATATCTCCACAGGTCTCCATGATGTCTCCTTCCAGGTTCTCCATGCTGGTTCTGCTGCTGCTCTCGGCCTACTGCTGGGCTGAGGAGGTACATTCTTCAATACAGATTTACTACATTCTTTTTTAATTTTGATTTAATTGAATGTCATTATTTCTTCTTTTGCCCCCACTGATCAAATAGTCAGGTACTGTGGTCACTCTCACAAAAAGTCAACAGTTTCCCAAAGTCTACAGAGGAAAGATGACTTTTTCCACTTTTTTGTACAGACCTGTCTGTCTCTGAGATTCTGGAGAAAGCCAACGCCAATATTGGTAAGTCTGTGACCACCGATAACTAAGATGATTCAACATAATAAATGATAAAACTTACCACTTTTTGTGTTTTCAGTGCGTGGTGAAGGTGACCCCATCCTGATCGAGGGAGACATCGCCATAGAAAATGAGTCAGAGAGGAACGCTGACCCCTGCACCTCCAGAGGCTGTCTGTGGGGCAAATGGACAGATGGGAAGGTCTACATCCCTACCTCATCGCCAACCACTTCTGTAAGAAACAACACTGTATCAGAGACCACATTCACAGTCTGACTAAATAACAATGATCTTGTGATTTGTGCCACTGCAGCTTCTCGTCAAAAGGCTGTCATCACCCGTGGTCTGGAGTCTTTCTCCTCCGTCTCCTGCATCCGCTTCAGACCCAAGAGAAGCTCTGACCGCGACTGGATCAGCATTGAGTCCAGTCGACAAGGGTAAGGTCATCCACCAGTCCAAAACACCAAGTCTGCTAGCTGAGTGCTTCTCAAACTGCGGTGGCAGACTTACCTGTAGGCCTACAGGTAAGTCTGCCAGGTCTGCTGTTTCTTTGCTTTTTGCTCATAAGAGGCCTTGTTTGTTGTTTATGGAATGACCATGCGTGTTCTTGATTGGATAATTATTAACCTGTTAATGACGGCAATCTAAACTTGTGAAGATAAAACCCGCGTCCGGCCTACACACCTTTGTTAATTATTGGAGAAGTGTCTGTTCTTGGTTGCTGAGGCAAACAAAAACACTGTCAGTTATTCCATCCATCCATCCATTTTCTTCCGGTCGCGGGGGCAACAGTCTAAGCTTATAGCCACAGGCTAAACTCTATTCAGAGCTTCTCTATACACAGCCCTCCTGGTGGATGAAAATTGTGAGTGCCTCTTTTGACTGTCTGCTCCTGTCTGCCTCTGTCTCCTCCTGTCTGCAGATGCTGGTCCATCATTGGGCGTCGTGGGGGGAAGCAGCTGCTCTCTCTGTCCATCCGAGGAGGATGTGTATACCATCAGACTGTCCAGCACGAGCTGCTCCACGCTCTGGGCTTCAACCACGAGCAGACTCGCTCCGACAGGGACAACCACATCAGGGTGCTGCTGGAGAACGTCCAGTCTGGTAATGCACAGGAGGATTTATACTAAACACAGAGGACACCCCATTACACACCACATTAGGTCAGGCAGTTGGCCATTTGTTTTCTCTCCCTTACAAATATACTTCATATGTCCAACATGTGGTAGGAGCTCTCCAGCAGTGGAGCACTGAGGAAAGAGATCATGTCCTATAATCAGTCGTCCATCCAAACATCACATAATATCATCTTCTATTCTTCATGTCTTCTGCCTTTAGGACAAGAGTATAACTTCAGGAAGATCGCCACTCTCAACCAGGGCTCTCCCTACGACTATGGCTCTGTCATGCAGTACCACAAGTGAGAACAGAAAAACATGCTCTGAAACTTTCCTGAATAGTTACAGAATCAGATACAATACAGAAGAAATCATTCACTTACAGACAAAAAATGGTGCATTGAAATTGGTAACTTTTCTTGTTGTTGTCCACTGCCTGCTTGTCTCCATAGGAATGATATTACTTAGCCTGGAATGCTCCACAGTGTGGCATTGAAATAGCAAATAGCAAAAATATCTTGGAAAATATGCATTCTGACCAAGGTGTAACTTGCTTGCCTGTATGGATGTATAGAAATTGAGTGTTGTACTGAGGAACATTCCAATACGGTTGTAGTCCTTCAGAACGGGACAGAAATATGAGTGGGCTATCAGCCGTTATTAGTGCTGAGCTTCTGTCAGCTTCACGGTGTCAGTGCCGTCGTGTATTAGTGCTACAGCGACGGCCGCGCCTCAGACTCCACCGCCATGGGCACGTTCGGACCCGCTGTGACCCGCCTGGCACAGAACCTCCAGCTACCTGGGCTACAGCATGGGCTACCACCATGGCTACCTGGGCTACCACTGCAGCTACCCGGGCTACAGCCTGGGCTACCACCACAGCTACCAGAGCTACAGCATGGGCTACTGCCACAGCTACCTGGGCTACAGCATGGGCTACCACCACAACTAACCAGGCTGCAGCATGGGCTACCACCACAACTGACCGGGCTGCAGCATGGGCTACCACCACAGCTACCCGGGCTTCTTCCATGGCTTCCTGGGCTACTGCTGCAGCTGCCTGGGCTACAGCATGGAACATATGCACTTTAACAACATATGCACTTTTGACCCTGTGTGAATGTGATACTTGGATGCCTTATTGAATGTTTAACTGTTGTGTTTGTCTTGTCCTGTCCTAAATGTCAAGGGACTACGAATGTAAATTAGCTGTACGCTAACTTCGGTACATTTATACTTGTATTTTATTTTTTACTGGTGTTTATCAATGTACATTGTCCCTTTTTAAATAAATAAATAAATGAATAAAAATAAATAAGTCAATCAGTCGATGAATCTAAGCAGACTTAAATTTGCATTATTCGACTAATCATTTGATTCAGATTACAGGGATTTCTATGGAACTGCAGAATGGAGTGAAGCTAGCTGAAGATGTGGTATTAATCTATAAAAATGCAGATTAAACACAAATTGAATCTGTCTTTATATAAATACATTGTTTTTGCATGACCTCCCTATTCTGTATCTCTATGTACACTACACACAGGTGTAATGTACATAGAGATACAGAATAGTTAGAGAATAGATTTGAGAGCTTTTGGCAGGACATGTCTTTAGTCCAACAAGAATTGATTTAGTCAACTTACAGGCCTACATTCCAGTCAAAGCAATAAAACAAACAGGTAGCAGATCCTCAACCAGAAGAGTTATACAGAGCATCTTTAATACCAAAATCGTATTCTCTACTAACATTACCAATCACCTCCATGAGAAGTGACCTCCGCCTCTCCTCCCTTGCCCAGGACGGTCTTCTCAAAGAATGGGAGACCCACTCTGGTGGCCTGGCCTGACGCTAGTGTGACCTTTGGCACGGCCAGGGAGATGAGCAGCAGTGACATCAAGAGACTCAACCTTCTGTACAAGTGCTGTGAGTGCTCTCATGGGCTCCACCTCCTCTGCTCTGCTAGAACCTCTCCATGAGCTGTGTTTGTGTTACAGAGGAACATCTCCAGACAGAAGAAGACTCGTGATCATCTAGGCAGCTTCATCTAGAGAAAAAATAAACAACATTTGAAAACTAAAAAGTCTATGATTTTTCTTATGAGTTTTGCCTAGAATGCTCCACAGTATGGCATTAAATGTATCTGGAGACAGGCAGATGACACCCAACTTACAGTTCAAATCTGCAGAGAGGCTATCCTGCTTATTATAAGAAGACATGTTTGTTTTTTTTCCAAGGTATGTTTTAGTAATAAAGAAAAGGCAAAATCTATATTTAATGCCATATATTCCAGGCAAAGAAATCAAATTTCTTTAAAGACACGCAGGTGTCAGACCCAAATTTGCATATAGTGCACCTTTAAGCTTGTATATTTATGGGCACGTCACTGCATCCTTGGCCCAAATGAGATGTTTGCTGATTGTGGTTTTTCTGGGAATCGCTCTGGTCCACACCTGCTCAATTTCACACTCAAAGTTCCACTAAATCTGATAAAACCTTAGGCAGAGTGACATGATTTGATACATGAATATTATTCAGATATATCAGGAGATGAAAGCTGGAGGATCTGCTCCTGGAGCTTCATTTTCATTTCATTTCATTTTATTGGTTTATTAGGACAGTGTACAATTACATTAAGCACAGTGGCAGATATGTTTGTACCAGATTGTAGCTCATAGCTAATTTCCATCTGTAGTCCTGGGAAGGGGAGACAACACAAACACAAAACAACTATACAATATACAAATATACAATAAAATAAATATTTACAAGTTAAAAGTGCAATGTATAATGTAATGTAATGTAATGTTGTAACACTATTGGTTTGGTAATCTGGGGGCCATCAGGTGATACCCACAAGGGTAACATCTGATGGCAAAATACCCGTCTGGTATTGTTAGTGTGAGCATGGCATGTTTGGTGCTCCAGAATCCAATTTTTCATGGCCTGTGAAAAGCTGTAAAAATCAGTCATGTTCTTTAGATTGTCTGGAAGCCCATTCCATTCCTTAATGGCTTTATAGGAAAAGGCAGATTGAGAGAAGGCAGACTTTCTTTTAGGAACATTGCAGTCGCCTCTAGACACAGACCTTAACACTCTACTTGTGAGTTGAGAGCAAGGCTGGATGTAGGTCTTAAGAGGAGGTGGGGCGGCGTCATGTAAAATTTTATGGACCAGTCGGATATCAGAGTACCCGATCAAGTTGTCGAAACTTAGTATTTTATATTTTTCCAAAACATGGCAATGATGGTAACGCCTTGGCTTTTTATCGAGAATTTTCAGGGCCTGATTATGTAAAGAACTAAGAGATTTTAGAGCTGTTAGGTTAGCCTGAGACCATGATGATATGCAATACAAAATATGAGATATGATCATGGCATCAAAGTAAGACTTTGCACCTTCTCGTGATAACGCATTCCTAATATGTCGAAAGTTCGCAATGTTAAACTTCAAGACATTACAGGTCTTTTTAATGTGATTTTTAAAGTTAAGTGAAGGGTCCAATATGACACCTAGATATTTAACCTCTTCAACGTTTTTGATCATGTGATTATCCACATAAATATTTGGGAAGACATTTTGAGTTTTTTTGTTCGAGAAATACATAGTGACCGTTTTCTCAGTGTTCAACGCAAGGCAGGAGCTCTTGAGCCACTTCAGTGCTTTTGCCATTGTGATGGATAGCTTAGCGGCAACAGAATTAGCGTCAGAACCATGCACAAAAAAGACCGTATCATCAGCATACATTAAGACTTCTACATCGCTGCAGATGGAGGGCAAGTCATTAATGTATAGACTGAAGAGCAATGGCCCCAGAATGGACCCTTGGGGCACACCTGTAGTACAGTTTGTAAACCAGGGGTCTCAAACTCAGTTCACCAGGGGGCCGCTGGAGGCAGAGTGTGGGTGAGGCTGGGCCGCATCAGGTTTTCCACAAGAAAAGCTTTGTTAAAAAAATGTCCAATCTTCTCACATCTCTTTATTTTAATTTTTTTAACACAAAATAAGATGAAAATAACTAAACAAATTAAGAATTAATAAGAAAATCAATCAATCAATCAATCAATCAATCAATCAATAAATCAATCAATCAGTAATAAATACATATAATAATAATGATAATGAAAATAATAATAATAATTAGATTTCTCTAGTCAGTGACTATATGTGGTTTCTTCAGTCTTCTATATCTGCTGTATTCAGATTCAAAGGTCTGTATTAACAGTTCTAACCTTTAACCTTCTTCTGAACATGAATTGTCCTCAACATGAATGGAACATTGAAGAACATGAATTGTTCTTTTGAACATGGCTTCTCTTGCCTACTCCTTGCTGCTAGAGACCTGGCAGCACTTCCTCTCGCAACGTGTGTATAAATATACCGGAATTGCAGGACTATAAGCCGCTACTTTATACAACGATCCGGCTCATATATGGACGGATTATTCGTTTATAAACACAGTGGGTGCACGCGCAGCCTGAGCGCAGAAAGCGCCACTGTCTGCGCGGTAAACATGAAGTTACAACTCTGGCGAGTGCTGTTGTCCGCGCACTAAAACAGTTTATCGCCATGTGATGAAATAAGTTCTGTTGCTAAATGAACATTAGTGAGGTGGATACGTCTTAATGACCCGTATGCGGTAAGTGCAGAGTGTGTAAATGACGAGAAGAAACGTCTCAAACTTCAGTAGCTGGACATCCACTCATACATGATCGATACAACTAACCCCGACCCCCGGAGAGCCTGAAATCTGCTGAAATCCTACCAGACATTGACATGATCCCAGACAGGACAGCGGCTCTTTCTGCAGGAGACATGCGTAGAATGACGCGCCAAGTGACGGGGTGCAAGAGCGAGACAGACAGGTGAAGAGATGATGTACTGAGGAAGATGCTCGTTTGACTTTGTTTTGAACAGTTATTTTGTGCTTCATGCACACACCCTCCTCATGGAAAACACACAAAGAAATGCATATGATGCAGCATTGAAGTTAAAGGCAACTGATCTGTCTATCGAAGAAGGAAACAGAGCTGCTGCACGTAAGTTTGGCATCGATGAGTCGATGGTGAGACGCTGGCGACGGCAGCGTGACGAACTGACTCATTGCAAAAAGACGATAAAAGCTTTCAGAGGCAATACAAGCAGATGCTCCGAACTTGAAAACTTCTTGAGGACGTGGACAACTGTGGCTTATAGACAGGTGCGGGAATATATATTTATATACATTTATATGCGTATAATGTCCCTGTTGTGGAATTTCTAAACTGCAAAGAATAAACTGGAGAGTTGTCTTGAATCAAAGAGTCTGATTTATTAAAGCAATTGTGCACAATTACACCCTACTGTCCCTAACAGAGGCATCTGTCCCTGGACCGGTAATCAAAACAAAGCATACAGAGTTTTTATACCCCTTGGGGGGGGGGGGGGGGGGGGAACGAAGGAGTGATGCAGATACATAAGTCAAGACATAACACTTCTACGAAGACAGGTCAGCACAAGGCTGGGTCAGTCATAGCAGAATAACAAGTAATAAAAACAAGATTAATCCAATGGAAAAAATACCACAAGGATACATTATATGACTGATTAACAACCCCAGTTCATTAGAAATCACAGAGCTAACTTATACTCAACCTATAAAATTGATTACGTAAATAGTTATGTAAAGATTTCCATTACAATTCCCCCCTTTTGATAATAATAAAATCACATTTTATTCTTAATCAACCAAAATACCAAGTTTACATAAACACAGTTAAGAAATAGACGCAGCTGTTTTTTGTGGGTGATATCACCCAAGAATATGGCTAAAGCTGAACGCTAGGAAATAAAGTAATAAAACCCAATGGATGAGTAAGCCTCTGTCACCACGAGACCTCAGCACACGATCAGTAGAAGCAGGTGGAGGTCGGTTGGCCCCCGTTCGAGCCCCAGGAGGTCTCCCGCGTGGCTTGTGTTCGGAGGAGCCCACCTGTGGGTCTGGCTCTGTTATAGTGGAGTTGGAGGTAGTGCTAGGTCTCCCCTCGTACCCAGAGTTGGCAGGGGCGTCCTGCCGGCCTGCTCCAACCACAGCGTCGTCCGAGGCAGTTTGCGAAACTGCGGGGGTGCTGCACCCTTCACCTGGGTCGCACGGGATCTCCTCGGCCCCCTCCTTTAGACTAGGGATCACTCGACAGTGCGATGTGTGTATCCAGGTCCCCCTTTGTGCGACCTTCACCGCAGTGTCGGTGATCAATAGGACAACGTAAGGGCCTGCCCAGCGACGTGAGCGCCAATGCTTACGCCTGGTCTCTTTCACCAACACCAGATCTCCAACCTTGATGTCGTGGAGGACCGTCGTGGCCGCGTTAGGCAGCGCCGCCTTCACCTGCACAGAAATGGAAGACAAAAGGGCATTCATCTCTTTACAATATGCCAGCACATCATCATCACACAGAGAGCTATGGGGGAGCTTCCTGGGAGGTGGGCCCAAACCAAGGTTAGGGGGTCTGGCAAACAAGATTTCAAACGGGCTCAAATTGCACCGTGTTCGCACCCTCATTCGCATGTACATGAGGGCCAGTGGGAGAGCCTTGACCCAAGAAAGACCTGTGTCTTCACAGATTTTGACCAGTTTTCGTTTTAAAGTGCCATTCTCCCTCTCTACCATGCCTGCAGACTCAGGATGATATGACGTGTGTCTGCGGAGATCTATTCCTAGAAACTGGCCCACCTCCTCAATTATCCTGGCCACGAAATGCGTCCCATTATCACTTGAAATTTTCTCTGGAATGCCCCACCGTGGCACAATCTCAGTTATGAGAGCTTTAACCACAGCGTGACTAGAAGCATGCTTACATGGGAACGCTTCCACGTGTCGTGACCAGGCATCAACCAAAACCAAACAATACTTCTTACCTTCGCATGGGGTTAGCTCGATAAAGTCCATTTGGACATGTCCAAACGGACGTATTGGTGGTGGATGTGCAGCCTGAGGGATTGGTTTAGTTTTACCTGGATTGTTTGCCATACAAATGGCACATGACTGACAAAACTTCTGGGCATAAGCTGAAAACCCCTTCGTGAACCAATTTTGTGTTACAATCTGAATGACGTCACATCCGGTGAGTTGTTTTCGGCTTACGTGCTGTGTTACGTGCTGTGTGTTAGACTCTCTCTACCTTTTGTCTCTACTTTTTGTCTCAATCCACGAACTTATCCCAAATTAATTTGCTCTTCACCATACCAGCTCTAGTCGATTGGTCTTTAATCCATTCGTAGTACAACTAGTCTCAATAGTTTGTGGATTCAAAGCACCTATACTCTCGTTCCAGCCTGAGTTAGCCTAGCTTGTTAGCCTAACTTGTTAGCATCATGGCTGGGCCTTCTAGCACCGCTACTGCGCTGTCCTGCTCAAGCTGTCATATGTGGAGTGAGAACCCTTGCTCTTTCACTGACGATAGGCTTAGTTGCGTGAAGTGTAGTGTAGTGGTAGCTTTGGAGGCAAGGGTTACTGAGTTAGAAACGCGGATCCGCTCATTGGAGGCCTTTAGACCCAGCTATAGTCAGATTGTAACGGCAGGGAGCGCGGACCGCGTCAGAGCTAGGGCTGCTAGCGTTAGCCAGCCTAGCTCCCCAGTGACCTCCCCGCAGCTGGGAGAAGACCAGGATCGATTTGTGACAGTTCGGAAGAAGCATAGTGCTACACGCCACCCAGTAGTGCACCAGGAGCTCCCCGTCACAAATAGGTTTGCCCCTCTCAGCGGCGACACACCCGCTACTTGGACTCGTGAGACTCTAGTGATTGGAAGCTCTATAGTTAGAGACGTGGAGCTGCCAGCGGCATCAGTTAGGTGTTATCCGGGGGCCAGAATGGGTGACATCGATGGAAACCTTAGGCTTCTTAGAAAGAGTAGGCAGAGGTACCGTCGAGTCGTGATTCACGCAGGCGGTAATGACGCCCGGCGGAGACAATCAGAAGTTCTCAAATTGCAGGTGCAGGCTGTGTGTGAATTGGCAAAGTCGATGTCGGAGACTGTAATATTTTCTGGCCCTCTACCCTGTCGTGTCAATGCTGAACTGTACAGCCGACAGTCAGCATTTAACTGCTGGCTTTCTAGTTGGTGCCCCCAAAACAATGTAGTTTTTGTCGACAATTGGAGTGCGTTCGAGGGGAAGCCCGGGCTCATACGCAGGGATGGTGTCCATCCGACTTCGGCGGGCACATCTCTTTTAGTCAGAAATTTGACCGATAGTCTTAGTCGCCTAAAGTGACAGGGAAAAAGTGAGTCCCGGGTGCAGAGGAGAGTTAGTGGAAAATCCTGCTCCTCTGTTACTGACGCTAGGCTCTCGCCCGCTCTGTCACAAATCAAGTATTCAGAACCTAGTCAGATAGAGACTGTGTCTGTCCCCCGAAAAAATAAAAATAATAAAAATAAAAATAAAATTAAAAGACCAAAAAACTTAATACAAATACCAATTCGTGATACTAGTCAACCTCTAAATAAGTGTGTAAAGTGTGGACTGCTAAACATAAGGTCGATTTCTTCTAAATCCTTTTTAGTCAATGAATTAATTCAGGACCATAACATTGATATTTTGGCCCTGACTGAAATTTGGCTTCAACCTGGTGATTTTGTGAGATTAAATGAGTCCACACCTCCAAGTCATGTCAACTTTCTGAGTGCCAGGAGCACTGGTCGAGGTGGTGGTGTTGCAGCCATTTCTCATTCTGGCTTGTTGCTTTGTCCTAAAACGAATAAAGCGTTTGGCTCGTTTGAAAGCCTCTGTCTATCAATAACCTGCCATAATTGGAAAAACCAAAAAGGTGTTTTATTTATAATAATTTACCGACCTCCTGGTCCTTATTCAGAGTTTTTAACAGAGTTCTCGGATTTTGTGTCGGGTTTGGTTGTAGACTGGGACAAAATTATAATACTTGGAGATTTTAATATAAAAACCGATCTGAAAGATGATTGTCTAAACAAAGCCTTTGGCGCTGTTTTGAATGACATTGGTTTTACTCAAAGTGTAAATCAGCCCACACACAGTCATAAGCACACATTGGATCTTGTTTTAACATATGGCATAGAGATCAGTGATCTAAAAGTCCTCCCACAAAATCCTATATTATCAGATCATTTTTTGATTACCTTTCAGTTTATTCTTAAAGATTTCTCTGTTCACCACAATAAAATAATAACTAAAAGAACAATTTCTGAAAAAGCTGTTACTAATTTCATAGAAATAATTGGGCCAATATTTAATGATTTGTCATGTGACCCAGCTGGGGATGGTTTAGATCCCATCAAAAGTGACCAATTTCTTGATAAGACCATGGACTCCTTGAAAACTGCCCTTGATGCAGTTGCTCCACTAAAACAGAAAGTTGTCAGGCCAAGGCGATCTGCTCCATGGTATAATGAAAAATTGCGTGCACACAAACAAAAGGTTAGGAGAATTGAGAAAAGTTACCGTAAAGCACACTCAGTGCAGTCTTTAAAAGCATGGAAAACCTGCCTTTTGTCCTATAAGCAGGCGTTGCGTGCGGCCCAAACCAGTTACTATTCCAATCTAATTGAAGTAAACAAAAATAATCCTAGGTTCTTATTCAGCACTGTAGCCAGGCTGACTAACTGCCACAGCGCAGTAGAACCTTCAATCCCAATTACCCTCAGTTCTGAGGATTTCCTGACATTTTTTAATAATAAGATCATTACTATAAGAGATAAAATAAATGAAATTGCCCCTACTTTTAATTCTGAGCAAGTTCAAGCTGTAAGAGTAGGGTCTCAATTAAACTCATGTTCAGTTTTGGTGGGATCTGAATTACCCTCACTTGGTCCAGTTTTTGAGAAATTTGCCATTCTAAATCATGCAGAATTAACTTCTGCCTTTATGTCCTCTAAATCCTCAACTTGTATGTTGGACCCAATCCCAAGTAGACTTTTCAAAGAAATTCTCCCTCTAATTATTGATCCTATTCTTAATATAATAAATACTTCACTGGAAAGTGGTTACGTGCCTCAGTCTTTTAAATATGCAGTAATTAAGCCGCTCCTAAAAAAGCCTAATCTTGATCCTGACCTCTTAGCCAATTACAGACCTATTTCAAATCTTCCGTTTATTTCTAAAATTCTGGAGAGAATTGTAATTAAACAGCTTTGTCGTCATCTGCAGGAAAATAATTTATTTGAAAAATTTCAATCTGGATTCAGAACTCATCATAGCACTGATACAGCCCTGGTTAAAGTAACAAATGATTTATTATTGGCTGCTGACAATGGTCAGGTCTCAATACTGGTTCTGTTGGACCTCAGCGCAGCTTTTGACACAATCGACCATAACATTCTACTGCAGAGGTTGGAATGTGATGTGGGCATCAGAGGAACTGCCCTCAGCTGGTTTAAATCCTATTTATCTGATAGGTACCAGTTTGTAAATGTTAACCAGACCTCCTCACAGTGCTCTAAAGTAGCCTACGGTGTGCCACAGGGTTCAGTTCTGGGTCCAGTTCTGTTTACCCTTTATATGCTACCGTTAGGTAATATCATCCAAAAGCATGGTATCGATTTCCACTGTTATGCAGATGACACCCAGCTGTACCTATCAATGAAACCTGATCAGACTAATCAAATTGAAAGGCTTAGCGACTGTGTGAGGGACATAAAAACATGGATGACCTTTAATTATTTACTTCTTAACCCTGAAAAAACTGAAGTCATTCTATTAGGCCCTAAACACTTACGAGACTCTATTGTGGTTTTGTCCCGGCCTGCAGCCGGGCTCGATGTAAAGTTTGACTCTCTAACTGAGCAGACAATCACATTGGACAATGTCAGTGTAGCCTCCAGCTCCACTGTAAGAAATCTTGGAGTCCTATTTGATCAAGAGCTCTCATTTAAAGCACACATAAGCCATGTCTGTAAAACGGCTTATTTTCATTTACGCAATATAGCCAAAATTAGAAATGTACTGCCAAAAAATGATGCTGAAAAACTTGTCCATGCTTTTGTCACTTCGAGGTTAGACTACTGTAACTCCCTGCTTGCAGCTTGCCCTAAAAGCTCGATAAAAAGCCTTCAATTGGTTCAAAATGCAGCAGCAAGAGTACTAACAGGTACTAAAAAACGAGAGCACATTACTCCAGTATTAAAAAATCTTCATTGGCTTCCGGTTGAGTTTAGAGTAAAATTTTAAATTCTTCTTCTAACCTATAAAGCTGTAAATGACATGGCCCCTTCCTACATTAAAGATGAAATTGTACCTTATCATCCTAACCGTTCACTCCGCTCTCAAAATGCTGCACTATTGGTGGTTCCTAGAGTCGCTAAAAGTACTTTAGGAGGTAGAGCTTTTAGGTACCAAGCACCCTTGTTGTGGAATCAGCTCCCTGCTCATGTCAAAGAAGCTGACACAGTCTCTACATTTAAGATTAGGCTCAAAACGTTCCTCTTTGAATCAGCTTATGGTCAGGTCAGTTAGGAACAGAAATTAAACCCATAGGCCTAGTTAAGCTGCTCTAGGAGATATATTACTGGGGAAAGTATGGCAACTTGAGCACTGTCCTCTGGTTTCTCCTACTTTTTCTCCTCCTACTGTTAAGAATATTCAATTACTAGTTCATTCATAGTCTGTTCTTTGCTATTCACATGTTGTCCCTGTCCCACTCCCCTTTTGGGGAGTGTAACTGTTTCAGATGCTGCTGTTCCAGTTTGGACCGCTGCTGCCCCCTAGTGTCGGGGACCTAGACCCCTCCTCTCCTTCCCTATCCTGGATTAACTGTCCTCGTCCTGCTAGATTAGTAGTTTCATCTGCCTGTCCGTCCTTAGGAGTGGATCTCTCCTTCACTGTGGTTCTCCTCGAGGTTTCTCCGTTTTCCCATTGGGTTTTTTGGAGTTTTTCCTTGCCGAGAAGGAGGGTCTAAGGACAGGAGATGCTGGGACAATCATCCATTTGCCTGCTTGTTGTTGAACATTCTGTATTTGTGTTTTATGAATGTTTCTTCTGCTTTATTAATCAACAATTTTGTGAAGTCCGCCGAGATAACTCTTGTTGTGATTTTGGGCTATACAAAAATAAATTGAATTGAATTGAATTTAATTGAATCATCCCCCCTTTTGAGGCATGGTCGCGACTGTGGGGTAGTAAGGCCATTTGTCTGAAAAAGTGTGAGGGCAGGCATGGCCTGTCATCAGGGCCATACCAGACCCCCTCACGCCTCACAGCCCCACACTTGGCCCACAGTGCGGACTCAGCCTGAGTAGCCAAGGTCTGCATAGCTGATAAGGAGGAAAGAATGTCAACATTAGCGTCTGAGTCAGAAAGACAGTTTATGTGTGTCAAAGGGCGAGAAGACGCAGCCCTTGCCGCGGCATCGGCTCTCCTGTTTCCTAGAGAAATGGAGTCAGTGCGGTTAGTGTGAGCCTGGCATTTACAAATTGCCACCTCGGATGGCAATAAAATGGCCTCAAGTAGATCAGCAACCTGTGAAGCATTCAAAATAGGTTTACCATCAGATTTCAAAAACTTTCTGTGTCTCCACAACCCAGCCCAGTCATGACACACACCAAAAGCATACCGGGAATCTGTAAAAATATTCACAGACTTCCCAGCTGCTAGTTTACATGCAGTGGTTAAAGCAATGAGTTCAGCAGTCTGGGCCGAGTAGTGGGATGGTAGTGGCCCTGAGGCCACTGTGGCATAGTCAGAACATACAGCAAACCCCACTCTGTTTGTGCCTGTGTGTGTGTCTCGGGATGCGGACCCATCTACATAGAAAATTAAATCAGGGTTAGGCAGGGGCACCTCTCGCAAATCCGAACGAGCGGTGCACACAAGATCAATTTCAGACACACAACAGTGAGGCTCGCCCTCTCCTTCAATGGGCAACAGTGTAGCAGGGTTCAGTTGAGTACACCTTTTGACCGTGACATTAGGTAGTTCCAGCAAAATAGCATTGTATTTGAGCCAACGTGCAGCGGACAAGTGTGATGTTTTCTGCTCCAGTAGAATTAAAGCAACAGCATGCGGGACCAGCAAGGTCAAGTCAGAGTACCCCACGAGGTCACGTGACGTGAGGACAGCCTTCTCAGCTGCTGCCACGGCACGCAAACATCGTGGTAACCCAGCAGCGACAGCATCAAGCTTAGCAGAAAAATAAGCAACAGGTCGTAGCACCCCTCATGCAATTGTAGCAAGACAGACACCATGCAACCGTCACGTTCGTCAACAGTCTGGGTAAAAGGTCGAGTTGGGTCAGGCAGGCTTAAAGTTGGAGGGGACTGTAAGGCCTGTTTTAACTCATAAAATGATTTGTCCGCCTCCTTGGTCCAAGTGATTTTGTCACTGGACTTGAGATTTTTTACCATGGATCAGTGCACTGAGAGGAGCCTCCATAACAGAATAATTTGGAATGAATTGTCTACAGTAGGACCACATGCCTATGAAGGACATGAGCTGTTTTTTAGTCTGAGGCTTTGGGATGTTTTGAATAGCTGCAGCTCACTTTGTAGAAATACTTTTGCCTTTAGCAGAGATCACATGACCAAGGAAGACTACTTCCTCTTTGACAAATTGTAACTGGGATAGGCTAGCCTTGTGTCCTTCTGCATGCAAATGTTGTAGCAGGGCCACTGAGTCGCGCTTACACTGCTCCTCGTTTGGAGCGCATAGGAGGATGTCATCAACGTACTGCAAAATACACGTACCTTGTGACACCTCGAGTGGGGCTAGGGAGTCGCGCAGTGCAGCATTGTACCATGTGGGGGCGTGCACAAAGCCTTGACACAGCCTAGTGAATTTGTACATGTTCCCCTTGTACTGGAAAGAAAACCAAAATTGTGAGTCCTCATGTACTGGGACTGAGAAAAAAGCATTTGCCAGATCTACAACAGTGAAATATTTAGCGTCCGATGGCACCTGAGACAAGATGGTGTATGGGTTGGGTACAATAGCAGCTACAGGCTCCACAGCCTCATTCACAGCTTTCAGATCAATAGTGAAGCGCCATCTCTGATTCTCGCCAGGATTACATTGTTTTTTTACTGGAAAAATAGGACTTCGCACACCTCCGGATTCACATGGCACAATGACACCTGCTTCGCGCAAATCATTAAACACGGGGTCAATACCTTCAATAGCCTCTGGTCGCAATGGATATTGGGGGCGGCAGGGGCGAACATCAGATTTTGGTGTGATCACCACTGGTTGGCAACCACGAATTAGGCCTACATCAGTTGGGCCTTTTGCCCACAATGAATCAGGGACGTCCCGCAAATCTGGTAGGGTGTCCGTCTCCCCCTGGGAAACCAAACACTCTGCCCAGTCACAGCACTTGTTATCTGGAGTTTCACACACAGCTCGAGTAGCTCGGAGGGAGGCGGGGTACGCCATTCTCCAGGCTCCTGCGGCTGGAGAGAAACTCACTGAGGGGTCACACGTGGGTGCCCAATCTGTCATTTTTTCACAATGATCAACAAACAGAACCCCCTCCCCCCATTCTGAATCTCTCGGTTTAGACAAGACTATGCAGGGGTGAACGTTTGATGAGAAAACAAAATCATGTACCTTGTCAGTACTAACCACAGATAATGCAGAGAACTGGTCACTCCAATAAAAATAGTCAGTTATTAACCCATCTTCACTACCTTCTGCCCATAAGTTTTCAAATGCATCAAGAGCGTGCGCAGGCACTTCGAATGAACAGTCCAAGTCCCCAAAATGTTTAAACTCAGTATCATCAAACATGCGCAGTTTACCATGTGTTAGATCAATCAAATCAATTGCAGGAGTTGGTGCCAATTTCCAATGAAATTCAAAATTTGGGGTTGGGGTCTCAGCATGTAACCCCAATAAAGGCACTGCCAAATCTTTTGTTGACAGTACTTGCAACCCACTTGGTGTAGAGATCAAACAGAGATTAAGCCTACACATCAAATCACGACCAAGCAAGCTCATTGGGCATAAATTTGAGAACAAGAATGAATGTTTAAAAACCATGCCGTCTGGGTTAGAACATTTTAAAGGGGATGTGAACTGCTCTTTAGTTGTGTTCCCGGAAGCAGATAGTGCTAAAGAGTAGCGACCACTCAATTTAGGCGTACGGGAGAGATCAGTGCTTTTGATAATCGAATTGGTTGCGCCAGAATCCACTAAAAATTCAACTTCTTCTCCATTAATGAATAATTTGTACGTGGGAAAATCCCGTGTCTCTCTAGGAATTCGTGAATAAGTGCCAATAGTCTCCCGTGCCTCAAATGGAATGTGCTCGTGTGTGTGGTGTTGGGTGCGTGTTACCGTCCGCCGAGACTGGTGGCGCCGGTGTGGAGTCAGAAGTGATGTCGGTGACCTCGGACCCAGCACCCGGACCCAGCACCCGGACCCAGCACCCGGACCCGAGCCTAGTCAGTCGGAGCCGCGCCCTTGCCTCGTCTGTTGGCCCGTCGGCTGGCCTGTCTGTTGCCCAACCTCCTCCTGGGCGCCTCCTTGCCACGGCCCCTCAGGACAGTCCCTTGCGTAATGTCCAGCTGCCCCACAGTTGTAGCACACATCCTGACCGAACCAGGGACTCCAAACACAGTTCTGACGTCTGAAATTCCTCAGAAAACTTGGCACCATCGACAACCGGGTCTGATAGTGATGCAGCATTGTTAGCAATGTCCACAGCAGGCCACGGGCGGTACACGTAGAGAGGACCGTCTGCACCCGCTACCTCCACCATAGGATACTGTCCATTTGCATCACTCCCGCCGGTCATGGTGTTTGACCCGGCACTTGCAGCTGCGTTCGGCGTGAGCACAGCTGGTTGTCCCCGCGTGGTGTGCGCTTTTGGTCTCCCCGGCTTCGTGGTGCACGGCTTGGCAGCGAGCTCAGAGTCAGGTTCAAGTGGGGGCATCTCTGGGTCGTCCGTCTCGAGCTTTGGTGGGGCGCGTCTGGGCGGGCACGAGTCCAGGTCCACGTCCGCGGTCACCGCCATCAAATCTGGGTAGAGACGAGAAGAAGAAACGGCAGTATCTGGTTTCATAGTGTTTGTGTTGTATGTGGGTGCACTGGGCCCAGCGTGCGTGGTCAAAGACTGGTGTGTCTGTGTTTGTGTGTAATGTGGGGGTTTATCCTCCCACCATGCATTCCTGGTATCCGCACTCACACTTGTGTAATCACACTTCACACCACAATCATCCTTATCTCCCTGCCTGTTGCCCTGCTCGCTTGGTAACGTTTGTTTTGCAATTCTCTTCTTCTCCCTTGATTCTGCCTCAGAAAACCATACATTCAACCATTTATGATGAGTATCTATTACCCGAACCGACTCCCCTGTTAGTTTTTTGGAATTAAACATTTTCTCCTTCTCCTTTTCCAAATGTTCTTTCAGTTTAGTGAGCTGGTTCATGCTGAATGAATCCCCATCAGGAAACCCAAATTTCTCTGCCCATATTGGCAAACACTCCAAGGATTCCTTCCCATATTTTTTAGACATTACTGCTGTGATCGGTGTCTCTGGGATCTGCTGAGCCGCTGCCTTGGACTGCCCGTTCCCTCCCATATTTCTATCTGTACCTAGATGAAAGATGGGTCAGCGCTGATTGTCGACCACTACGCGTCCGTAGGGTAGAATTTTTTACCAGACGTTTATTCGTCTTTTGTTTAGCTCGTAGGCTAGGACACACCGGCCCTTTTAGTTCAGCCTTACCCTGGCTAGGACACACCGGCCCTTTTAGTTTAGCCTCACCTGAGCTAGGACACACTGGCCCTTTCTGTTTTAGCCTTTCCTAGGCTAGGACACCTCCACAGGCAGCGCACACAATGCTAAATCCCAGAGCAGCGATCACTCGAGGTCACAGATTCTTGCCTGTTTGTTTTAAAGGAGCACTAATTACATTAATCAATTTAGCGTAACCAAGTGGTTCCCCACTTTTTTTCTTTTTTTTTTTTTTTTAAACCAAGGAGTGCAGGTAAAAAACCACCAAGAACAATTTGAAGGAAGACAACTCACCACATATAAAGCACAAGTTGTTGCCCCTTAGCGCCGGCGTTTTCCAGCGAGAGGGATGGGCCCTCGATCTCAATTGAAGAGCAGAGGCTAGGATGGAGGTCAGACGTCCCCCCGTCCTGGGGTGGCCAGCCGCAGATCACCCTCGCAGAAAAAGAGCCGGTCGAAAAGGACTGTTCATTGACGCCAAATTGTTGTGGAATTTCTAAACTGCAAAGAATAAACTGGAGAGTTGTCTTGAATCAAAGAGTCTGATTTATTAAAGCAATTGTGCACAATTACACCCTACTGTCCCTAACAGAGGCATCTGTCCCTGGACCGGTAATCAAACTAACCAAGCTAACTTATACTCAACCTATAAAATTGATTACGTAAATAGTTATGTAAAGATTTCCATTACATCCCGCTGGGCAGCAACTTAAAATAACTTACACGCTGGAACGAATGTCCGCGTGTGCCCAATAGAAACGAGGCAGCCAGCCTGGCACGGAAGAAAACACTCCATGACAGTGCTGCTGTAATTTTCACTCATTAAGAAATGTTTCTCTGCTTGCATCAAGCCTGGCCGATGTCCCGCCCCCGAGAGCCATACACCCCACCGTGGTTGGTAGGTTCGTTCAGCTCTGCACACAACATTGTAAAGTGCCATACATGTCAAACTCGCGGGTCACACTAACATTAAACTTTCATATTAAGGCGGGGGCCACAAACTATCGTCCCGCGGGCCGCAATTGGCCCCTGGGCTGCAAGTTTGAGACCCCTGTTGTAAACGGTGAGGTTTTATCTTTTATTTTTACGCAGCTTCAGGTAACCCATATTTATCCACATATTTGACATGAATTTAACTCACTACGATACTATTTTTACATCATTTATGCCAAAATAGTTTCAAAACATCAAAAATATTTTAAATAAAGAGCTCCAGTCTAGAGCTCCTTTAAGTATGTTTTTTTGCAAGGTATGTTTTAGTAATTAAAAAAAAAAACACCTATTAAGAAAAGGCCAAATCTATATTTAATGCCATATATTCCAAGCAGAGCAATCAAAGTTCTATAAAGACACGCAGGAGTCAGACCCAAAGTTGCATATAGTGCACCTTTAAGCTTGTATATTTATGTGCACGTCAAATGTAATGTTTGCTGATTGCAGTCGTTCTGGGAACTGCTCTGGTCCACACCTGCTCAATTTCACACTCAAAGTTCCACTAAATCTGATAAAGCCTTAGGCAGAGTGGCATGGTTTGATACATGAGTATTATTCAGATATATCTGGAGGGTATAAAAGAGCTCAGGAGATGAAAGCTGGAAGATCTGCTCCTGGAGCTTCAGGTAACCCATATTTATCCACATATGTGACATGAATTTCACTCACTATGATACTATTTTTACATAATTTATGCTAAAATAGTTTGAAAACATCAAAAATATTTTAAATAAAGAGCTCCAGTCTAGAGCTCCTTGAAGTGTGCAAATTATGATATTTTGAAAAGATTTTTCTACAAATCGCTGTATTGTTGAGAGGATTTGTTTTGTCTGATTTATGTTTATGTGGCCTATTTTCTAGTCTGCTAAAGCCATGTTTGTTTTCGCCTGGACCTTTGTGGCTCTGCTGGTGGTGCCCTCTTCATGGGCAAAGAGAGGTAAACAGCTGCTCTACTATATACCCTATCCTGTCTGTTTGTTTCATTTGATTTCATGAACCAACTGGTTTCCGTATATTTTTTTAATGCTCTCAGTTCCTTTGCTCTCCACTAAGTCACCCCCCCCCCCCCCCCCTTCAGCGTGACATTACAATACAATCAGCATGTATCCCATACTACAGATGATCCCAGTGGAAAAGTGCGTGTTAAAATGGAATAACTCCCAATAGTGTCATGTGGTTTGGTTGCCATTGTTAAAAATGTAAATTAAAAGCCAAATTCAGTTAAAATGTCTGGAAACTGCTAAGATCAAGGAGAGAGAGCAACTGCAGCACCAATAAAAATAAGCAGAGAATAAAAGTATAAATAATTTATTACAAAGTTAAAAAAAATGAATTAAAAGTAAAAAAAAAAGGGATCCTGGATAAAAACAGTTTAAAAGGGGTTAAAACGCTAGGTGGGCCAGGTTAAAATGTGGGGGCAGTTCGTGATGCGATGTTTTGTACCCTGCAGCCAAAACAGACTGGCAGCAAAACTCATGCACAACTGTGAGGGGAGCATCACTATCTCCCGTCACGGGGCAAGGCGGACCTCCTTACTTCGCCATTGTGTGGACTCAGCATCGTGGTGCTGCTTGTGATCAGCCCTCATCCTATCGCTCTGTCCCCTCAGTGCTGTTGCCTCACCACTACCACCACCAGAGAAAATACCTTGGCAGCGCCCAGCACAACACACACTATAGCCTATAGCCAAAGGCTATTGAGCAGGAGCACCACTAACAAGTGTAGAACATCTACACACAAGGTGGAGTTTCTCACTCAGATGTTGTGGTTTTCGTGGCCGTTTCGGCTCATGATCTGACTTATGGTGGTGGTTCCTCTGCAACAGCGTGGTCTCGACTCCAAGCCCACTCTCCTTGTCAGTCTCCTGTTCTCCCTTTTATTTCTGGTCTCTAGCTGCCCTGCTCCAGTTGCTTTACTTGTTCCAAGTTGCTCATTGGCTGAAAAGTGTCACGTGCATTGGGGGTCATAGGTCGGTGCTGATGTAAGCTTAAAAACATGTAATAAAACTCCACAACAACAAATGGGTAAAAACAGCAAATAAAAACAGGCAAAATCTACAAACACAAATAATAAAACAAACCTCGCCATTGCACTGAGACATATCACAATAGGTACTAGCATTTTTTGCTTTCTGTACACAGGTCCATCTGTCTCCAAAGTTTTTAGAGAAAAACTTAGCCTCATTACTACTTCCTGTCCAATTTGATCTCTGTGGGTTTTTTGCAGAGTCACACTAAAATGATATTATAAAAACAAAATAGTTTATAAATAGTTTATAAAAATAGTTTATGCCAACATAGTCTTAACACAATCCATGGGAAACACTTAAAATACAATAATGCCCATTAGACACATTTTGCTTTCTGTGCACAGGCCCATCTGTCTCCGAAGTTTTGGAGAAAGCCAACGCCAACATTGGTAAGCTTCAGTTTTTGAGAGTTTCCCCAGAATAAAGTAACACAACAGTTTATGCCATTGTCTTGTGGCTCCAGTACCTCGTGTGGGCCAGCCCATCCTGATCGAGGGAGACATTGCCATCGACACTGACGCTGAGAGGAACGCTGACCCCTGCACCTCCTACGGCTGCAAGTGGGGCAAATGGAGCGATGGCTTTGTCTACGTCCCCTACTACATCGCTAACCACTTCTGTAAGTACCAATACAAGACACCATATCAACTGTCAGCATCTAACCACAGGCTAAACGCACAATCCACCAACATCTTTGTATGCTCCCAGCTGAACGGGAAAAGTCCATCATCATTCGTGGTCTGGAGTCCTTCTCCTCCGTCTCCTGTATCCGTTTCAGACCCAGCAGAAGTACCGACACTGACTGGCTGAGCATCGAGTCTCAGAATGGGTAAATATAACTGCAAGAATCAGCAGTTCTCCAATAACAAATAGTCTGCTTGACAATGTTTGGTCCAACAACAGTTTGATTAATCTCAAGAAGCTATTAGGTCTTCAACATTAGAGTAACAAAGGGGTGGTCCAAGTTTTGAAGACTTCTTGATGGGAGTCAAAGAAATTCAAAAACAGTGTAAAGATTAGGGCTGTAAGTGAGGATTACTTTAGTAGTCCACTATTCAGCAACATTAGTTGGCTAGTCAGATGGTTATGTTTTACTGATGATTGATTTTTGGACATTTTGATTTAATAATACTGCTGTCTTTTATCATAAAAGGTCTTTACATGTGTTTTAGAGTTTGTATTGTCCAGAAAACAATTATGATGATCAAAATATGACTATGATTATTTTTTTAGTCGACTAATTGACTAGTCAGCATTAATCAATTTATTGTTTCAGCCAGATGACTACTTTTGAAACCTTTTCTACCTAACATCGGCTTATTTCCTATTATTATATATTGCTTAAACTGTGTGTTTCATAGTGAAATTTAATGTATCCATTTGCTAACTACACCCCCACTCCCACTCCATATTGAATAGACACACCTAACTAACAGAAACTGTAAATACTCCATATTGAATAGACTCACCTGACTAACAGAAACTGTAAATAAATATGTGTTGTCTCAGAGTAATTTTCATTGTAATTAAGCTCCTCCCTTCAAGCAGATATAAAGCAGTGTCCGCCAGCATCTGACCAGAACTGAGGAAGCAGCTTGGATGAGCTGCGAAACGTATTCGACCAAATAAACTCTGTCCAGTTGACAAATTAAATTTCTCCTTTTGCTATATCCATATTGCTATGGATTCTACCTGGATGACTGAGGGATTCTACACACATATATCCATTTTAGTTTTGTAAGTTTGTTTTTATTCATGCTACTTAATACTCTATACTCTCCATCGGGTTCTCGAGGGTTCATGGGAGTTTGCCCAACCAGTCCACATGTGCTTTGTGGATCTGTAGAAGGAGGTGCTCTGAGAGTATGGGGTTCGGGGCCCCTTGCTAAGGGCTGTCCGGTCCCTGTATGACTGAAGCAGGAGCTGTATTCGCATTGCCGTACAGTGGCAGTAAGTCGGACCTGTTTCTGGTACATGTTGGGCATCGCCAGGGCTGCCCTTTGTCACTGGTTCTGTTCATTATATTTATTGACAGAATTTCTAGGCACAGTCAGGGGCCAGAGGGGGTCCGGTTTGGAGACCACAGGATCTCATCTCTGCTGTTTGCAGATGATGTTGTCCTGATGGCTTCATCAGACCAGGACCTCCAATGTGCACTGGGGCGGTTTGCAGCCAAGTGTGAAGCGGCTGGGATGATGATCAGCTCCTCCAAATCTGAGGCCATGATTCTTGACAGGAAAAAGGTGGCTTGCCCTCTCCGGGTGGGTGGAAAGTTCTTGCCTTAAGTGGAGGAGTCAAGTATCTCTGGGTCTTGTTCACGAGTGAGGGAAGGATGGAATGTGAGATTGACAGGTAGATCAGTGCAGCATCTGCAGTGATGTGCTCACTGTATTGGACCGTTGTGGTGAAGAGGGAGCTGAGCTGAAAGGCAAAGTTCTCAATTTAGCAGTCAATCTATGTTCTTACCCTCACCTCTGGTCATGAGCTTTGGGTAATGACTGAAAGATCGCGGATACAAGCGGCTGAAATGAATTTCCTCCACAGAGTGACTGGGCGCTCCCTTAGAGATAGGGTGAGGAGCTCAGTCACACGGGAGGAGCTTGGAGTAGAGCCGCTGATCCTCCACGTCAAGAGGAGCCAGCTGAGGTGGCTCGGGCATCTCTTCCGGATGCCTCCTGGATGCCTCCCTTGGGAGGTTTTTCGGACATAACCCACTGGGAGGAGGCCACGGGGAAGACCCAGGACACGCTGGAGGGACTATGTCCCTCAGCTGGCCTGGGAACGCCTTGGGGTCCCCCCAGAGGAGCTGGAGGAAGTGTCTGGGGTGAAGGAAGTCTGGGAGTCCCTGCTTGACTGCTGCCCTCGCGACCCAGCCCCGGATAAGCAGAAAAAAATGGATGGATGGTATAGATACAGGATGGTCTAGCGCAAGCAAATTCAAGTTGACATGTCTATCTGATTCTAATGCAGCTTTGCCTATGAAATCTGTGGTCTTATGTGATACACAAGAGCACTTACCAGTGCCCTGTGCTCCTGCCTGCAGCTGCTGGTCGTACGTGGGTCGTCGTGGAGGAAAGCAGACTGTGTCTCTGAACCGTGGAGGATGTCTGTACCACAACACTGTCCAGCACGAGCTGCTCCATGCTCTGGGCTTCAACCATGAGCAGACTCGCTCCGACAGGGACAACCACATCAGGGTGCTTCTGGAGAACGTGGTGTCTGGTAAGGCACAGGAATATGACACACTGAACTATGGAACATAATATCAAACAAATGAGATACACTAACTTTGCCTCAGGTAATTGGCTCTGTGCACGACATCAAGCTCAGTGTTTGCAGACTCACACTAAAATAAATAAAGATTAGGCAGTAGAATGTGAATTATGGGTGGATGTCACTAATAACATGTTAAACACAATGAGGTGAATACTCCACCCAAGGACACTTCTGTGTATATAAAGATGAATATTTTTGTCTTAATATTAACTTTGAGCTTAATCAATATTAAAATAACTCAAACTGAGGTCATCTATATTTCAAAACAACATGTATTTACATTACTTTATTTTAGTTGCATATTTGTTTCATATTTTAGGTTTTATTAAAAGTAATCATTCACTTTGAGACACAGTGAGCTAACTAGCTTGCTGCTGTGCACATTACATGTTGTCTCATTGGTCTAAGTATACATGTGATAGGTCCAGTGTGGGGTAAAGATGGGCTTATATGAGATTTGCTGATGCTGAGATTTTAAAATTTACTGCTGGGTTTCATATATTGTATATTATATAAGTACAGATTCATGGTGAAATACAGTGAGTTTTCCTTTCTAGTTATAGAATAGAAGTGATCAGGTTCAACATGAAACACAAATTGATTAATGTTGTAATACTTCATGCTAGCGTCATGTCTCTTCTATTTTCCATTGTAACTCACTACTCTGCTTCAAGTTCATATCTGCGCAGGTGGCCTTTGTTTAGGCTCACATGAGCTCTCTGGTATTCTTCTGTCAGACCAGTATAACTGTGGATGGTACACATCTGATGCACAAACTGGGAATGACACATTGTAAATTGGTGCAAGATATTGGAGAGTTTTCAATATCCCTAATAACCCAAATATTACCAATGATAATATTAGCACCAATACATTCTGTACTGTTTATTTTAAACATCATCACACCAATAGCAATTTAGGCCATTCATGAAATGATCCTTTTCACAGGAATGGAGCACAACTTCAGGAAGATCAACACACTGAACCAGGGCACTCCCTACGATTACGGCTCTGTCATGCAATACTACAGGTGAGAACAGCACCAGCATACTCAGCCCTTCTCAAAGTATCTCCTCCATCTACAGTACACACAACTACTCCTGCTCACCTCTACCTGTGTCCAGGACTGCTTTCTCCAAAAACGGCCAGCCCACTATGATCCCCATCCCTGACCCCAACGTGGAGCTGGGAAACGCTTCGAAGATGAGCAGCAATGACATCAAGAGACTCAACACCCTGTACAAGTGCTGTGAGTGCTGCCCACAAAACCAGGATACTTTACAATAGACCTCTTTCACTCATAACATGTTTTTGTGCTGCAGAGAGGACATTCACTGCTGGTCTAAGCTCCAGAAAGAAGATCACTAGTCACTGTGGCCACTGGAGATGTGATCAAAGAAAATGTGGAACATTTCCCTGTAATTGTCAATTAAAGAGTCAAGACAAATGCTTGTGTCTATTTTTGATGACTAGGGAGGTAAAAGGATCAAATTTGAGTATTTTTTAGTGTTTTGGTGTTGTCTCATTCCATGCTTGCCTCGCACAGTGGGGGAGGCCCAGAGGGAGGGTTTACTAGTAAATGGTACTGCAGCTCCTGGGAGCTCTGGCCCAGAAAACATTGGCCCACTGAACACAATGCATTTTTTGTGAAATCAAACTACCTGTGTTCGGCTGGCAGGGCATCGACAGCTTTTATAAAGGTCGGATTTTGTCGGAATTCTTCTGTATTTTTACAATATGAACTATGATCTTTTAAATAGTCAAAGCACCTAAAAGTTAGCTTTGTAAGAGTTTGCCTAGCCCCGCTCTGAGCCTGCGCTAGCTCTGCTCTGATTGGCCAGAACTGCATGTTTTTGAAGTTACATGTTTTGCAGCACAAGGCCAGTATTCAGGAAGTAACGCGGAAGTAAAAATCTTTTTTGGCGTGATGCGTCAATGAGCACAGGTCACTGAATGTGATACAACACCATCTTGGATTCATCTTCCAGATCTTCTAGATACTTCTTCTAGATCTTCTAGAAACATCCACAACAGGCTTGTTCCAGAAACAACAGGCTAACACTCTAGAAACAACAGGCTAACACTCCAGAAACGAAAGGCTAACACTCCAGAAACAAAAGGCTAATGCTCCAGAAACAAAAGGCTAACACTCCAGAAACAAAAGGCTAATGCTCCAGAAACAAAAGGCTAACACTCCAGAAACAAAAGGTTTACACTCCAGAAACAAAAGGCTAATGCTCCAGAAACAAAAGGCTAACACTCCAGAAACATGCACAACAGGCTAACACTCCAGAAACAAAAGGCTACTTCTAGCTCCACTCTGGTGTTTTAGTTGGTGACGAAATGGTCCATTCCGTTAAAGTGTTTCCTCTAGAAGGTCTTCTGCTACATTTGGTGCCACATATGGTGTGTAAAGCCTGTAGCATGTCAAATGTCTAGCTCTAGGAGCTGGCTCTTTGGCTAGCTATGGACTTGTATGGTCTTCATGGATACACGATTTAAATGGGCAATTTTAAAATTGTTCTTCCAAACAACATTTCCTCTACAAATGCACTAATTAACTTTGAAAAAACATAAATGGACCATGAAATGTAGAAAAGAACCAAACTTTCAATTTGTAGCCCTGTCTGGGAGATTACACTACATGTTTCTGTTCATTTTTCTGTCAATTGACATCTAATTGCATATCTTGAGAACAAAAACTGCAGTATTATGCATTTAGATTTTTCTCTGGCCTCTATGCTAGCATTACCACCACCTCATCTGACACTGGTGTAACTGGGTTGTCAAATGTGTCAAAAATCTGATACTAACTGATACTAAAACTAGTACTGAAATCAGATACTCATTTGAGCAGAAATCAATACTAAAAATAAGTCCCATTGACAGGACAGAAATGAAGCTTTCCTGAATGTCTTTAGAATGATGTTGAGCTGTATCAGAACAAGTATAAGAGCACATAGACCACTATGAAACCTACCTGGACCACTGAGGGATTACACAGATATAAGGCCATATGAGAAAAGAAAAGGAGGTACTACCATTTAATGCTGAAAATCACATTCTATTGTCTAATATCATTGTGGTATTGGAATCGGTATTGAGTATCGAGTGTATTCCTTGGTATCAAAATTGAGTTTGAAATACTAATACACTAAATGCTTATAATACAAAAATAAAAGAAACTTATATTTCAAACACACTTATACACTTCTGTGATTCTTTTTATGGCCTATTCACATTTCACTTTTAGCACCTTTTAGGACTGCTAAAATATTGTTTTTTTTATTGTCACTGGGATATTCCCAAATCCCAGTTATGTTTGATTATCAAGAACTACAGGGAGAGAGAGAGTGACCATGGGGGCATGGTTTCTTCTACAATGGAAAACAACAAAATATCCAGACTTATTTGGTGTAAAAGCTACGAACTCTGCTAAACATGTTCTGAATAGCAAAGAATTCTTGGATTAGTTTGAAATCCAGATTTTAGTCTCCCCTCAAATGGGACTGTTCCTGGATGTGTTTAAAACATGCACACAGAATCTTCCTGTTTACAGCATCAGTCTCAGGTTATAGAGCACAACGCTCAGAAACATTGCATTTAGACATTGTTTTCCATTGTTTTAATTCCATTGTTTTGCTTTATGAAGACGCGAGTCTGGTAACCTGTGAATCTCTCCATTTTCAGATGGGTGTGATTACATTTAGCCAATCAGGGGACACATGGTCTGTCTGTAATAAAAACAAACAAAGGGAAAAATATCACACGGGCTGAAAACATGGCGAATTTCTGCAGAATTAATGAGTGAAGCACTAAACTCTGTTCTGAGGTGAGGTACATTAGATTTGTATATGATAAGTGACTCGTTTCACACGCTTCCTTTGTTTCACATGCGTCACTGAAAAAAACAAAAAAAAAAAAAAAACAAACAAACAAAAAAAACAAAACAAATCAGATTGGACAATCATGTTTGGCAGGGTTTGAGACAGTCTTGAGGGAGTGGAGACCACAGCAAATTCATCTTTAAAAGTATATAAAAGTTATAAAACTGTCTAAAATTAAAATGTTTTACAATTTTGATCACTTTCCCCAAACTGCCTGTTATAAATACTATAAACTCAGTTGCTGTTAAAATACTATAATGCACTGCCCATAAGAAAAATTTAACAAGAAGAATCTTATCTACAGAAATTGTTTTAGACTGGAGGACAGCCCAAACCAAATATGGGTCTTTATGGGGCTATAACTGATGTATTTGTGACAGTCTGAAGTTTTCTACCTTGATGTCTTGTGGTAACTACTGGCTGAACCAGTAGTTAAATTAACATTTACATTACCGTAACATCTATTAAAGGAAAAGAGCCAACAATGCCACCTGGGAGTTGGCCCAGGACCAGCTAATATAGAAGGCACATAGGTTTGTTGTTGATGAACAGAGGCATGGTTAACATATAGCAAAAGTGTACAGTTTATTTATACATTTTCCATAAATTAGTTCAGTTTGACAGCAACGTTTCAATGAGTTAGTTAGGACAATTCGCTTCACAGTTCACTGAATGATTCCAAAGACAGTATATTTGCAAATCCAGTCCGAGTTCAAATCTCCGAAAAACAAGCCGGTACATAGGAAAGGTAAGGCGGCAACAGTGCACTCAAATCCATGGCTCAAGATCTATAAAGTAAAATGCACATTACTCCCAATAGTGCAACTAAGCGATTGTTTGGAGGTCTCATATTACGCTACACACACACACACACACACACACACACACACACACACACACACCTGTATCAGTCTCTGGACGAGTGTGGCGAAGGACAAATCCTAAACAGCCAGCCCGCCCGTTAGGCGGCATGACGGGTGGTACACATAAATGCCGCAGCAAACAACATGGGCCCATGGCAGCAAGCACTAAATAAAAGCAAGTAATCAATGCTACAGACCTTATTAAATCTTGAACTTGACATTGAATCTGGAGTACTACCTGAGAGTGGTGAATGAGCTGTGTCAACAACGGAAAACTGGAAGCAAGAGCATGAGATCAGAGGGTGAGGAGAGGGAAAGGGAGCGCTTTTATAAATTGACTGATGTCACCAATAACCAGTAGTTAGACTGCGCCCAAGTGGCAGAGCCCGCCTGCAGGCTATTCTGCCACATACTGATGCAGACTCGTATACAAATACAAAATTATACCGTCTCATAGCTGTTCAGACATTTCTAGGTTATCCAAACTGTGATTTTCCTGACAAGTATGGTGATTAGATTTTCAATGCATGTTTTCAAATCCAAATTCACACAGTGGATAATGTACATGTTTACATTTATTTAACATATGATACAGTTAGCTTCATATAAGGACATTTTGTTGTTTGTGGAGGAAATGCTATTACTTACATAATTTCAAACATTCTGATTTTGTAGCTGCAAAATTCACATTGCAAGTTCAAGTTGTACCTGATTTCTACTGTCTTAAAACATGAAAAACAGAGCAAGTTCATTTTAAAAGGTTTGGAGTGGTTCAAAGTTATTCCTCACTTACCTTATGCATTCAGAGCATCCTAATTATTCACCACAATGAGTTTATAAGTGCTTTTCACAACTCTCAGAAACCCGAGCAGACTTTTGTTGTGACGATAAAACTAACAACTAGCATGCTAAACTACACTTCCCGATTATAAAGCATTTTATTGACAGCATGCAACTGACTTATTTTGACCTTCAGAGCTGCTTATACAATATAATATAGTACTGGGGCAAGACACATTTTGCTTAAATACATGGGAAAAATCAGGTACAGGGCCTGTAGGTCACACCTTAAGTCTGGTTTTGAAAGTTTGTATAATTTTTTATCTCTACAAAATTTCCCATTGCAAATGCTCTTATGATACTTATAGTCAAACCTTTTGGCACATAAGATGTACACAGAATTGTACGTCACCTTCTGAGACCTTCTCAAAAGTGCTGACTGTTGAAAAAGTTAAGCAGGCTGAACCAGGTGCATCTTCAATAGATTCTTCCCAGCTGTTATCTACTGTACATGCATGGCCTCCACATAGCAGGAAGGAGAGCCAGTATAAAAAGGCTCAGGCTCTGAGCTCAGTGTCTGTGGGTTAGGATCTTATGGTAAGCTCTTGTACCTCACTAAGTGCCGGTCCAGACTTCTGCTCTTCAGCTCAATGGAACATCATGTCTCCACAGGTCTCCAGGATGTCTCCTTCCAGGTTCTCCGTGCTGGCTCTGCTGCTGCTCTCGGCCTACTGCTGGGCTGAAGAGGTACGCTCTACATTAAACTGATTCTTAATATACTTAGTTCAAGAACTGAATTTTAACATTTTCATTTTCTATTCTGTTATTCATGTCCCAATGCTATCCAACAAACAGTCAGGTACGATTTCATTCCACTAATAAAAACATTTTAAAAATCTGAATAATATATACTTTCTTATTTCTGCAGACCTTTCTGTCTCTGAAATCATTGAGAACGCCAACAAAAACATTGGTAAGACAGTACTTTATACAATGTTTCACAGATTCAGCTCAGTGTGGGCTGTGGTGGTGGCATAGGCCATCAGGCCTCTAGTCGTGTGCTGCCGATCGATTAGTTGGCTAAAACTGGGGCTTGGCAAAAGCTCTAAAAAATATTACTATTATGTATCTTCATATATCTGACAAAACTCCACTCACAAGACTACACTTGCAGGGGGAGTTCAAGTAAAGTACTAAAAGTACTGATATTTATAAAAAAGACAGATTCAACTTATGAGTCATGAGTTTAATCTGACTTTTACATGTAAATACCCATATTACACTATTTTATGACCTATGTTATAAGTTCTTCTCTCAAAGTGAAAACACTCTATTCCACCTTGTGATGTCATGTGGTAATACAATGCTCCACTGTGTTTTAAAACTTCATTACACTTTCACTACAATCATTTGTGTAATTTCAGCCCTGGAACTGCCAGTCTCTACTAAACAAAAGGTAAAGGGTAGCTGTTAACTTGAAAACTACCACTTCATGACATCGCAGGTGTGAATCAAACAAAACACAACTCCAGGTCTGTATTTGATGAAGTAACAACATTCTAACGTGGCTTAAAGCTCAAAAGAGTACATTTTTCCTAATATAGTATCTTTAAGCTGTCCCTTTATGATAGTACAGTATGTTACAAAATGTACATATTATCAAAAGGTATGGTGACAAAAAAGTTTATTTTGTTATCTTTATCAGTGACTATTTTTATACAATTTCATTTTGATCTTATTTAAAACAAATAAAAATGCTTTCAAAATTAATTTCCTGAACACAAACAAGAAAGACTTTAAAACATTGCCATTTAGCGCACACAAAGTATTCCTCCAAAGTCTGAACGTGGCCATTGACAATTAGAAATGACTGAAACTTGAGTTAAAATTCAACTGATCACCCGCTCTGTAATGGTCATATGGCAGTTTGATGTTAGGGAGAAACCCTGGCTGTATTGATCAGAACTCCAGCTTTGATAATTGTGTTATTGTGGCTGCAGTGCGTCGTGAAGGTGAGCCCATGCTGATTGAGGGAGACATTGCCATTGACAACGAGGCTGAGAGGAACGCTGACCCCTGCACCTCCAGAGGCTGCATGTGGGGAAAGTACACTGACGGAAAGGTTTACATCCCCTACTACATCGCCAACCACTTCTGTAAGAAACAACACTACACATTCATCACTAACCTGCCAGCAAATGTCACAATCAATCGATGTCTCTGTGTCCTTTCAGCTTCCAGGGAAAAGTCCATCATCACCCGTGGTCTGGAGTCCTTCTCGTCCTTCTCCTGCATCCGCTTCAGACCCAGCAGAAGCTCTGATCGTGACTGGCTGAGCATCGAATCCAGAGACGGGTAAAGCCACTTCTCCACTTAGACAGCATTATGGGGTAGGGTTTTCTCTATGCTGTTGTCCCTGCTATTCTCTGGATCGGGGGCTCTTCACGTTTTTGGGGACGGCACAGTGATGAAACAGAGTGAAGGGCCACAGACTTAAGGACAATGAAATAAATCATTCAAATGTTTCTGTAAGTTTGTACTAAGCCACCACACCTTTAATAAGGATTTGTAGAACGCTAATGTTCAGTCTGTATCACGACTGTTTGTATCTTCACTGTGATAGGTGACGCCATCAGGCCAAGTTACAGGTCAGATCTGTGGAGAGGCAAGCCAGCTCATCAATTGCCCTTGCACTGTTAAAAACACTTGTAATTGTCCCAGACAGCAGGGCATTGTTGGATTTGCAAAAACCTTTCATAGAAATTCATTTTAAAGACTTGCGTCAGAGCTAGTAAAGGTAAACTTTTTTCCTGCCTGCAGCTGTTGGTCGTACGTGGGTCGTCGTGGAGGAAAGCAGACTGTGTCTCTGAACCGTGGAGGATGTCTGTACCACAACACTGTCCAGCACGAGCTGCTCCATGCTCTGGGCTTCAACCATGAGCAGACCCGCTCTGACAGGGACAACCATATCAGGGTGCTGCTGGAGAATGTGGTGTCTGGTAAGATAGGCCACAAATACATTAAATGACAAATCATGGGGAATAGTTTGAAACATTATATGAACTCAGTGGAGCTTAACAGCCAACCCCTTGGTTCTGGAAGTAAATTTTGAAACTTAATAAACTGGTTATTAGTTAGTTATTAAAACATTTTGCCAAATCCTGAGTTTTAAATGCACTTTTTGGACTTGAAACAACTGTATTATGAATATTAGCACATAGCTGGTTAGCCTCTGCAATGCCTTTGAACTCTTAATATGTGAATTTTTTGAAAAGTCTATGGGAAAAATTTATGGAAAATGTAGCGTGGTGGACTGCAAAATGAGCAGAACTATTGAGCTCCATGGGGACAGAAACCCGTGAATCTCTCCAGTCAATGACTATCCAGGGTTTTGGTTGTTCTATGACCTTCGTCTGATCTTCTCTTTCACAGGAATGGAGCACAACTTCAGGAAAATCGCCACTTTGAACCAGGGCACTCCCTATGACTATGGCTCCGTTATGCAGTACTTCAGGTGAGAACAGCTCCAGCCATCCTCCATGTACACTATAGACCTCTCCATACAAAAAGTATGTAATAACAACTAAGTCTCAAGTCCCTATTTAGTCAAAAGCAACCACCCAGTCTCCCTTGCTCATGTTCACGCAGGTGGCAAATGGGTCTAATTGGTTTCTTGCTTTTTACTTACTGCAATCCAACACATTTCTGTGGATGAAATTTTCCAACAAAGACAGTGGTGTACATGTAAAAAAGTACCGGGAACTGAAAAGGGTTCGTACAGAGTGAAAACCCTTATATGACTGATTCTTATTCCCATGGCCAGAACTGCTTTCTCCAAGAACGGTAAGCCCACCATGGTCCCCATTCCCAACGCCAATGTGAGCCTGGGGAACGCCAAGGAGATGAGCTCCAATGACAAGAAGAGGCTTAACTCTCTGTACAAGTGCTGTGAGTGTCACCCACACAATCAGATGATTCATACTTTAGATCTGTCTTAACTCATGAAGTATTTTTGTGTTGCAGAAGGATTGAAGCCTAGTGTAATCTCGGGTGCAGAAGATCACTGCTCACTGTGATCCCTGGAGATGTCATAAATAAACATGATGTGAACATGATGTTAACCTGGTGTCATTTACTTTACAATCCAGTAAATTCATTTAGTTGATTAACTGATCTATGGCATCTTAGTCAACTAAAACTAACATTTTATTTTGATTTCACTGATTTACACGCAGAAAAGAGAAGCGAGTAAAAGAGTGGATTGTCATAAGCTCTGGTTATTTTTGGTAGTTATATGTAAAAAGGCACAATAGTTGTTTTTGCATGAACTCCCATGCAGGTGTCTTGCGAGTGAGAGCAGTTTATATCAGATACATGTAGCAATATTTCATTGTTTTGAGAGATTTAGCTATGCCCCTTTTTTAGTTGACAACGATCGTCATAACATGTCTTAAGTCGACAAAGTATTTCTTTAGTAGAATACAGCCCTATTGATATGTTCTCTTCCAATGATGTGATAATTCAGCACTTACAAGTAACATTTTTTACAATCCATTTACTTATTTTGCACTATACATTTTTTTTTCTGATGTCATTTTCTCCGATATCATCCACCTCTTAACCATATTCAACATATTACTGAAATACTGAATGAACAATGCTTTCTTTCAAATGTAGGTGGATATGTGAAACGGCTAAACCAAAACAAGTGCAGTTTGGAAGACTGAGTGGGTGGTTCCTCCTCTGAGCTCATGTATGGGGACTGTCCAACACTGATAACAATAGTCATGTGACATCACAACATGCTAGAATGACTATACTTGTGCTAGAATGCAGGTCAGAATTTTATGGGGAAGTTTGCTTAAGTGTCAGATTACAGTTTTGTTTACCAGGTTTATGGTTAAGATCTCTGCATTACATGGCCTATCCATGTGAAACAAAAACTGATCAATATCTTTTCTGTTAGCATATTAGCTTCTGTAGTGATAAGTGGTGTCATTATTCATCTCTCACTACACGATTGCTGTCAATTGAAAGGACCTTTAAGCCATAATAATAATAACGTAAGTTTGTGCAGCCAACCCCTAGCAAATAATTATAGTAAGGCCAGATTTTTTTAAGGCCAATAACAATATACAGGGCTTTGGAGGTGCCAATAGCTGAAATAACAGCTGATATATTAGTGATGTAATGATTCACTGTCAATCGTAAATTTATTAGAGCCAGACCTAAGCCTATTTTGGGGTTTTGTGCAGGGCTGGGAATCAGGTACTCAAGATACAATACGCAATATATGGCTCACGTTACTGATATTATCACAATATATTGGCTATAATAACCAACAATATATTGCATGTTTTGAAAAGAAAAGAGACATCTTAGAAAAATTAATCTCCGGTTACTTTTTTTTTTAGCTGAAACACAAATAACTCATGTCATTAGTTGCAACATATAACAGACCCCATTTTAAAGTTAAAATTGCTGCACAGAAGTAGAGAACAGCTGTGTATTTTTATATGTCCATATTCTTCTTGAGGAAGAGCATTTGGTCAGCATGTTGAGGAGTCAGTGCACTTCTTTGAGCAGTAATAATGTCTCCTGCCATTGAAAAGATCCACTCAGCTGCTACACTGGTTCTGGAAATACACAAATGCATGTTCCATTGCAATTCCATCATAGCAGTGGATTTTCACTGAGAGGCAGAGAAGGAGCATCTTGATACTGTCTTATCTCCTTTTCTGCAATGGAGGTTGCTCCTTCAAGATGTCTTCTTGAAGGTCCGACCAAGAAAACTGCCAAGTGCAAACTTTCTTTTCTTTGCAGTGCAGATCTCGCTCTCGGTGGAACCTTCTCTTCATCTGCCTGTGCGTGACCACAAGAAGCATCCACCTTTAAAGTTGCAGCTTTTGCTAGAAGTTCTGTACATGTGTCTTGCCTTTCTTCATCTGGGGTCTACAGCTGAGGATATGCGTAGGAGATCTTTTTCCTTGTCAGACTGGTATCTCATGGAGAGATCTTGACTTTGTGGCTCCATTTATTTCTTCAACTAGAAGAGAATCTTCTTCATTGCATTGATGTCTCTCAGCAGTTGGGCATGAAGAGGGCAACCACTGAAATGGTGGGACTGTTTTCTTCACACATGATATTCAATGCCACAGGCACTGGTCTAAATGCTTCCACCATCACTTGAGATGTCATTCTCTGTCAGAGCGCAGAATGTCACATTCTGTATTTATTTATGTATATTTATGATACTACTTTTACTAATGATTGTGGTAGTGTTTTATATTTTAGAGTGAATTTTAATATGTGTATATATTAATACTAATTTATTGATACTTCTACATAATTGTATATTTATTATATTAATATTTACTCTGTCTGGTAAGTTGATATGCATTGGTATTTAATTACAAACTAATTTATTGTATCAATTATCGATATAAACACACAATTAAGAACTATTATACTGCAACTGTCTGAGCAGGCCTGACATCTGTCTGTTACAAACAATTATTTGAACTAATCTGCCTGGATCTTTTGCTTATATTGGATTAAAACAATTACTGAGCAGTTTCTATAGCACATCAGGCTATTTTATCATTCCTAGGCCTCTCTACTGGCTCGTTCTGGAAACACTCAGTCTGAATGGCCTGCCACTGCCAGCCATGGCATCTGGAGAAGGACAATCCCCCTTGAAACTGGATATCAATGGAAAAACAATCACTCATCTAGAAGAACAGATCCAGCGACTATCCACTGAACTTAAAAAAAAGGAGGAAATAATTGCTTATAACTTATGGATGTTGCTACAGGACAACACAAACACATAGCATCACTCAACAGCGCCCTCCTGGACACAGTGGCGTGGGACCCACATGCTTCTACCCATCCCTTCTGCTCAACCACACACCCTCTGTTGCCCCGAGATCACTCCATGTTATACAAGAACCACAGAAGACGAACATCTGAAATCCCCCTCCGATTGAACCCTACAAATAGTTTCTCTGTACTAGCAATGGACTCAACTGTTCCAGCCACTCCGGTTCAAGGACTCCCCAATCTGGACTCTTCAACTGATTTCCCGGCTCTCCAAAGTGAGGTCTCAGTCCCACGGGACGCAAGCCCCCCTCAGGCTAATACAAGCGATACTCCAGTATGCCCTGAGGCAACTGGTCCCCCATCCTCTCAGTCCATAAATCCCCACAAGTCAACTGTGCAGCGTGCTAAATCATCAGCCAGACGAAAAATCTTAAAAAAGGCTGTTTTGAGACGATCCAGCGCTCCTCAAACCTCCTCTCACTGCGCACACACTCACCATCGTCGGTGGTATCGTGGTCCCAAACTGTGGCACAGCCGATGGCGCCAAAGTCACTGGTGGAGCCACGGTTACAACAAGCCGCTGTCCAACTGGTGCTCTTGCCCGAGAATGCGCCCCTGCAGCAGTAATGCCGATGGGTCAGCACCTGGCCCGGCCCCTCAGTCCAGGGCCCCCATCTCCTGTCAGTTCTCCTCACATGGTGATGTTCCACAGCTCACAAACCCACCAACTGATCTTCAGCTACAGCCACTGTTCCCCCCAAAAACAGTTATTATTGGTGACTCAATAATCAGGCATGTTCACTTTTTTAACGTCATTACACACTGTTTCCCGGGAGCCACGGTGTCTTAGATTGTGAGGAGACCCCTGACCTGTTCCAGGCCATGCCTTCTACAATCTATAGGATTATACTTCATGTTGGGACAAACGACATGTCACACGGGAAATCAGAAAGCACAAAAAGGGATTTTGGGAAACTTTTCAATGGTCTGAAACCGTGGACTGCTCAAGGCATGTCTGTGTTTGTCTCCTGTCCCATTCCCACCCTGAATCGTGGTGCTGAGCGACTCAATAGGACCCTTCAACAGCAGGCCCAGCTCCGTCTGCAGGTCCCACTTCATCAACTTCATTGACAATTTCAATCTGTTTTGGGATCGCCCCTCACACTACCGGGCAGATGGTTTGCACCTAAATAGACACGGGAGGTTTCTAGGCACTATTCCAATGCACAGGCATGTCTGTGATGGTCTTGTAATGAGGAAGGGTTCTGGTTTCTTTTCAGGGCTTCTGACCCAGTTGTGCTTCTATAGAAGAATATTGAGAGTACATTGGCAACAGCAGATACTTCTAGAGCATGTGGGATGCAAAATTTAATACATCAACAAAACATTTCACATTTTGGTAGCCTGTTCAGTCCATTGCTACACACATGATGGGCGCATTGTTAATGACAACCACAGGCTTCTTAGCTCCGCCAGTGATTCCGCCAATGTGGCCAAACCTCTTTGTCAAAGCCTTATCAGATCAGAGGCTAAGCAGGGCCGGGCCTTCACCCACATTGTCTAGTATGAAAGTAGTGTGTGTGTGAGTGTGTGTGTGTGTGTGTGTGTGTGTGTGTGTGTGTGTGTGTGTGTGTGTGTGTGTGTGTGTGTGTGTGTGTTGGTGGTGGTCGTCGGAAGGGCCAGTGGTACAGATTGGCTGCCCCGCTTCTGTCAGTCTACCCCTGGGCAGCTGTGGTTACAATAGTAGCTTACCACCCACCACTGGGTGTGGGGTGAATGAATAATGCACTGTAAAGTGAGTGTCTAAAAAAGCGCTATATAAAACTGATCCATTATAACAGTCACTGTCTATAAAATGAAGAGCACAGCAGAGGAAGCCTTCCATGTCCCAGTTAACAGGGTATCTAATTGATCCTTGGCAGCTACCACAGTCCAATCAGGTTAGAGCAAAGTCAAATTTTCCCCAAGGCTCTCACATTCTTCACCATTTTATTGAAACTAGTTCTAGTCACCATTCCAAAAGCCTCAGGTACCACTAAATCCCTATGCCCTGCCCATGCCTTCTGTAAATCCCTTACCTGAGCCTGTGTCTTCAGTAGATCATCATGCAAAGTCTCATATAGTGTCTTCTAATGTTCACTGTGGCTAAACATGTCACCAGTACCTTCCCAGTCTGCTATCTTCACATTCACCATCACAGCCTCCATGCGACTGTCCAGACCTTATCATATATCTCCCCCCAGTATATAAGGCGGTATATAAAGGTTTCACACTTTATATACTGCCTTTAGGTAATATAATCAGAAAACACAGCATTAACTTCCACTGCTATGACACACAGCTGTACTTATCAATGAAACCAGATCAGACTGATCAATTAAGACAAGTTTAGAGCCTGTGTGAAGGGTATAGAAATCTGGATACTTAATTATCTGCTTCTTAACCCTGAAAAAACAGAAGTCATTGTACTAGGCCCCCATCTACTTCCATTATTTTGAAATAATAGTATTCTTATTTGACACACACACCATGCCGTCCTGTTAAGCACATATGTATGTAAGTAAATATCCTCATTCATTTTAGATATGATACCATCTTCTCCACTGACTGTAGAGAAAGCTACAGCTGTTTTCCAGGTAACTTACAGCAAATCAGCTGCATTTTTATAGGCTCTTCCCAGCTGTTATCTACTGCACATGCATGGCCTCCACATAGCAGGAGGGAGAGCCAGTATAAAAAGGCTCAGGCTCTGAGCTCAGTGTCTGTGGGTTAGGATCTTATGGTAAGCTCTTGTACCTCACTAAGTGCCAGTCCAGACTTCTGCTCTTCAGTTCAGTGGAACATTATATCTCCACAGGTCTCCATGATGTCTCCTTCCAGGTTCTCCGTGCTGGTTCTGCTGCTGCTCTCGGCCTACTGCTGGGCTGAGGAGGTACATTCTTCAATACAGATTTACTACATTTTTTTTTTATTTTGATTTAATTGAATGTCATTATTTCTTCTTTTGCCCCCACTGATCAAATAGTCAGGTACTGTGGTCACTCTCACAAAAAGTCAACAGTTTCCCAAAGTCTACAGAGGAAAGATGACTTTTTCCACTTTTTTGTACAGACCTGTCTGTCTCTGAGATTCTGGAGAAAGCCAACGCCAATATTGGTAAGTCTGTGACCACCGATAACTAAGATGATTCAACATAATAAATGATAAAACTTACCACTTTTTGTGTTTTCAGTGCGTGGTGAAGGTGACCCCATCCTGATCGAGGGAGACATCGCCATAGAAAATGAGTCAGAGAGGAACGCTGACCCCTGCACCTCCAGAGGCTGTCTGTGGGGCAAATGGACAGATGGGAAGGTCTACATCCCCTACCTCATCGCCAACCACTTCTGTAAGAAACAACACTGTATCAGAGACCACATTCACAGTCTGACTAATTAACAATGATCTTGTGATTTGTGCCACTGCAGCTTCTCGTCAAAAGGCTGTCATCACCCGTGGTCTGGAGTCCTTCTCCTCCGTCTCCTGCATCCGCTTCAGACCCAAGAGAAGCTCTGACCGCGACTGGATCAGCATTGAGTCCAGTCGACAAGGGTAAGGTCATCCACCAGTCCAAAACACCAAGTCTGCTAGCTGAGTGCTTCTCAAACTGCGGTGGCAGACTTACCTGTAGGCCTACAGGTAAGTCTGCCAGGTCTGCTGTTTCTTTGCTTTTTGCTCATAAGAGGCCTTGTTTGTTGTTTATGGAATGACCATGCGTGTTCTTGATTGGATAATTATTAACCTGTTAATGACGGCAATCTAAACTTGTGAAGATAAAACCCGCGTCCGGCCTACACACCTTTGTTAATTATTGGAGAAGTGTCTGTTCTTGGTTGCTGAGGCAAACAAAAACACTGTCAGTTATTCCATCCATCCATCCATTTTCTTCCGGTCGCGGGGGCAACAGTCTAAGCTTATAGCCACAGGCTAAACTCTATTCAGAGCTTCTCTATACACAGCCCTCCTGGTGGATGAAAATTGTGAGTGCCTCTTTTGACTGTCTGCTCCTGTCTGCCTCTGTCTCCTCCTGTCTGCAGATGCTGGTCCATCATTGGGCGTCGTGGGGGGAAGCAGCTGCTCTCTCTGTCCATCCGAGGAGGATGTGTATACCATCAGACTGTCCAGCACGAGCTGCTCCACGCTCTGGGCTTCAACCACGAGCAGACTCGCTCCGACAGGGACAACCACATCAGGGTGCTGCTGGAGAACGTCCAGTCTGGTAATGCACAGGAGGATTTATACTAAACACAGAGGACACCCCATTACACACCACATTAGGTCAGGCAGTTGGCCATTTGTTTTCTCTCCCTTACAAATATACTTCATATGTCCAACATGTGGTAGGAGCTCTCCAGCAGTGGAGCACTGAGGAAAGAGATCATGTCCTATAATCAATCGTCCATCCAAACATCACATAATATCATCTTCTATTCTTCATGTCTTCTGCCTTTAGGACAAGAGTATAACTTCAGGAAGATCGCCACTCTCAACCAGGGCTCTCCCTACGACTATGGCTCTGTCATGCAGTACCACAAGTGAGAACAGAAAAACATGCTCTGAAACTTTCCTGAATAGTTACAGAATCAGATACAATACAGAAGAAATCATTCACTTACAGACAAAAAATGGTGCATTGAAATTGCTTGTCTCCATAGGAGGTGTAGTGTACATAGAGATACAGAATAGTTAGAGAATAGTTTTGAGAGCTTTTGGCAGGACATGTCTTTAGTCCAACAAGAATTGATTTAGTCAACTTACAGGCCTACATTCCAGTCAAAGCAATAAAACAAACAGGTAGCAGATCCTCAACCAGAAGAGTTATACAGAGCATCTTTAATACCAAAATCGTATTCTCTACTAACATTACCAATCACCTCCATGAGAAGTGACCTCCGCCTCTCCTCCCTTGCCCAGGACGGTCTTCTCAAAGAATGGGAGACCCACTCTGGTGGCCTGGCCTGACGCTAGTGTGACCTTTGGCACGGCCAGGGAGATGAGCAGCAGTGACATCAAGAGACTCAACCTTCTGTACAAGTGCTGTGAGTGCTCTCATGGGCTCCACCTCCTCTGCTCTGCTAGAACCTCTCCATGAGCTGTGTTTGTGTTACAGAGGAACATCTCCAGACAGAAGAAGACTCGTGATCATCTAGGCAGCTTCATCTAGAGAGAAAATAAACAACATTTGAAAACTAAAAAGTCTATGATTTTTCTTATGAGTTTTGCCTAGAATGCTCCACAGTATGGCATTAAATGTATCTGGAGACAGGCAGATGACACCCAACTTACAGTTCAAATCTGCAGAGAGGCTATCCTGCTTATTATAAGAAGACATGTTTGTTTTTTTTTCCAAGGTATGTTTTAGTAATAAAGAAAAGGCAAAATCTATATTTAATGCCATATATTCCAGGCAAAGAAATCAAATTTCTTTAAAGACACGCGGGTGTCAGACCCAAATTTGCATATAGTGCACCTTTAAGCTTGTATATTTATGGGCACGTCACTGCATCCTTGGCCCAAATGAGATGTTTGCTGATTGTGGTTTTTCTGGGAATCGCTCTGGTCCACACCTGCTCAATTTCACACTCAAAGTTCCACTAAATCTGATAAAACCTTAGGCAGAGTGACATGGTTTGATACATGAATATTATTCAGATATATCAGGAGATGAAAGCTGGAGGATCTGCTCCTGGAGCTTCATTTTCATTTCGTTTCATTTTATTGGTTTATTAGGACAGTGTACAATTACATTAAGCACAGTGGCAGATATGTTTGTACCAGATTGTAGCTCATAGCTAATTTCCATCTGTAGTCCTGGGAAGGGGAGACAACACAAACACAAAACAACTATACAATATACAAATATACAATAAAATAAATATTTACAAGTTAAAAGTGCAATGTATAATGTAATGTAATGTAATGTTGTAACACTATTGGTTTGGTAATCTGGGGGCCATCAGGTGATACCCACAAGGGTAACATCTGATGGCAAAATACCCGTCTGGTATTGTTAGTGTGAGCATGGCATGTTTGGTGCTCCAGAATCCAATTTTTGACGGCCTGTGAAAAGCTGTAAAAATCAGTCATGTTCTTTAGATTGTCTGGAAGCCCATTCCATTCCTTGATGGCTTTATAGGAAAAGGCAGATTGAGAGAAAGCAGACTTTCTTTTAGGAACATTGCAGTCGCCTCTAGACACAGACCTTAACACTCTACTTGTGAGTTGAGAGCGAGGCTGGATGTAGGTCTTAAGAGGAGGTGGGGCGGCGTCATGTAAAATTTTATGGACCAGTCGGATATCAGAGTATCTGATCAAGTTGTCGAAACTTAGTATTTTATATTTTTCCAAAACATGGCAATGATGGTAACGCCTTGGCTTTTTATCGAGAATTTTCAGGGCCTGATTATGTAAAGAACTAAGAGATTTTAGAGCTGTTAGGTTAGCCTGAGACCATGATGATATGCAATACAAAATATGAGATATGATCATGGCATCAAAGTAAGACTTTGCAGCTTCTCGTGATAACGCATTCCTAATATGTCGAAAGTTCGCAATGTTAAACTTCAAGACATTACAGGTCTTTTTAATGTGATTTTTAAAGTTAAGTGAAGGGTCCAATATGACACCTAGATATTTAACCTCTTCAACGTTTTTGATCATGTGATTATCCACATAAATATTTGGGAAGACATTTTGAGTTTTTTTATTCGAGAAATACATAGTGACCGTTTTCTCAGTGTTCAACGCAAGGCAGGAGCTCTTGAGCCACTTCAGTGCTTTTGCCATTGTGATGGATAGCTTAGCGGCAACAGAATTAGCGTCAGAACCATGTACAAAAAAGACCGTATCATCAGCATACATTAAGACTTCTACATCGCTGCAGATGGAGGGCAGGTCATTAATGTATAGACTGAAGAGCAATGGCCCCAGAATGGACCCTTGGGGCACACCTGTAGTACAGTTTGTAAACCAGGGGTCTCAAACTCAGTTCACCAGGGGGCCGCTGGAGGCAGAGTGTGGGTGAGGCTGGGCCGCATCAGGTTTTCCACAAGAAAAGCTTTGTTAAAAAAATTTCCAATCTTCTCACATCTCTTTATTTTAATTTTTTTTAACACAAAATAACTAAACAAATTAAGAATTAATAAGAAAATCAATCAATCAATCAATCAATCAATCAATCAATCAATCAATCAATCAATCAGTAATAAATACATATAATAATAATGATAATGAAAATAATAATAATAATAATTAGATTTCTCTAGTCAGTGACTATATGTGGTCTTCTATATCTGCTGTATTCAGATTCAAAGTTCTGTATTAACAGTTCTAACCTTTAACCTTCTTCTGAACATGAATTGTCCTCAACATGAATGGAACATTGAAGAACATGAATTGTTCTTTTGAACATGGCTTCTCTTGCCTACTCCTTGCTGTTTGGACCGCTGCTGTCCCCTAGTGTCGAGGACCTGGACCCCTCCTCTCCTTCCCTGTCCTGGATTAACTGTCCTTGTCCTGCTAGATTAGTAGTTTCATCTGCCTGTCCGTCCATAGGAGTGGATCTCTCCTTCACTGTGGTTCTCCTCGAGGTTTCTCTGTTTTCCCATTGGGTTTTTCAGAGTTTTTCCTTGCTGAGAAGGAGGGTCTAAGGACAGGAGATGCTGGGACAATTATCCATTTGCCTGCTTGTTGTTGGACATTCTGTATGTTTGATTTATGAATGTTTCTTATTCTGCTTTATTAATCAACAATTTTGTGAAGTCCGCCGAGATAACTCTTGTTGTGATTTTGGGCTATACAAAAATAAATTGAATTGAATTGAATTGCTGCTAGAGACCTGGCAGCACTTCCTCTCGCAACGTGTGTATAAATATACCGGAATTGCAGGACTATAAGCCGCTACTTTATACAACGATCCGGCTCATATATGGACGGATTATTCATTTATAAACACAGTGGGTGCACGCGCAGCCTGAGCGCAGAAAGCGCCGCTGTCTGCGCGGTAAACATGAAGTTACAATTCTGGCGAGCGTTGTTGTCCGCGCACTAAAACAGTTTATCGCCATGCGATGAAATAAGTTCTGATGCTAAATGAACATTAGTGAGGTGGATACGTCTTAATGACCCGTATGCGGTAAATACAGATGAGTGTGTAAATGACGAGAAGAAACGTCTCAAACTTCAGTAGCTGGACATCCACTCATACATGATCGATACAACTAACCCCGACCCCTGGAGAGCCTGAAATCTGTTGAAATCCTACCAGACATTGACATGATCCCAGACAGGACAGCGGCTCTTTCTGCAGGAGACATGCGTAGAATGACGCGCCAAGTGACGGGGTGCAAGAGCGAGACAGACAGGTGAAGAGATGATGTACTGAGGAAGATGCTCGTTTGACTTTGTTTTCAACAGTTATTTTGTGCTTCATGCACACACCCTCCTCATGGAAAACACACAAAGAAATGCATATGATGCAGCATTGAAGTTAAAGGCAACTGATCTGTCTGTCGAAGAAGGAAACAGAGCTGCTGCACGTAAGTTTGGCATCGATGAGTCGATGATGAGACGCTGGCGACGACAGCGTGACGAACTGACTCATTGCAAAAAGACGATAAAAGCTTTCAGAGGCAATACAAGCAGATGCTCCGAACTTGAAAACTTCTTGAGGACGTGGACAACTGTGGCTTATAGACAGGCGCGGGAATATATATTTATATACATTTATAATGCGTATAATGTCCCGCTGGGCAGCAACTTAAAATAACTAACACGCTGGAACGAATGTCTGTGTGTGCCCAATGTAAACGAATGTCCGCGTGTGCCCAATAGAAACGAGGCAGCCAGCCATGCACGGAAGAAAACACTCCATGACAGTGCTGCTGTAATTTTCACTCATTAAGAAATGTTTCTCTGCTTGCATCAAGCCTGGCCATACACCCCACCGTGGTTGGTAGGTTCGTTCAGCTCTGCACACAACACTGTAAAGTGCCATACATGTCAAACTCGCAGGCCGCACTAACATTAAACTTTCATATTAAGGCGGGGGCCACAAACTATCGTCCCACGGACCGCAATTGGCCCCCGGGCTGCAAGTTTGAGACCCCTGTTGTAAACGGTGAGGTTTTATCTTTTATTTTTACGCAGCTTCAGGTAACCCATATTTATCCACATATTTGACATGAATTTAACTCACTACGATACTATTTTTACATCATTTATGCCAAAATAGTTTGAAAACATCAACAATATTTTAAATAAAGAGCTCTAGTCTAGAGCTCCTTTAAGTATGTTTTTTTTGCAAGGTATGTTTTAGTAATTAAAAAAAAAAACACCTATTAAGAAAAGGCCAAATCTATATTTAATGCCATATATTCCAAGCAGAGCAATCAAAGTTCTATAAAGACACGCAGGAGTCAGACCCAAAGTTGCATATAGTGCACCTTTAAGCTTGTATATTTATGTGCACGTCAAATGTAATGTTTGCTGATTGCAGTCGTTCTGGGAACTGCTCTGGTCCACACCTGCTCAATTTCACACTCAAAGTTCCACTAAATCTGATAAAGCCTTAGGCAGAGTGGCATGGTTTGATACATGAGTATTATTCAGATATATCTGGAGGGTATAAAAGAGCTCAGGAGATGAAAGCTGGAAGATCTGCTCCTGGAGCTTCAGGTAACCCATATTTATCCACATATGTGACATGAATTTCACTCACTATGATACTATTTTTACATAATTTATTCTAAAATAGTTTGAAAACATCAAAAATATTTTAAATAAAGAGCTCCAGTCTAGAGCTCCTTGAAGTGTGCAAATTATGATATTTTGAAAAGATTTTTCTACAAATCGCTGTATTGTTGAGAGGATTTGTTTTGTCTGATTTATGTTTATGTGGCCTATTTTCTAGTCTGCTAAAGCCATGTTTGTTTTCGCCTGGACCTTTGTGGCTCTGCTGGTGGTGCCCTCTTCATGGGCAAAGAGAGGTAAACAGCTGCTCTACTATATACCCTATCCTGTCTGTTTGTTTCATTTAATTTCATGAACCAACTGGTTTCCGTATATTTTTTTAATGCTCTCAGTTCCTTTGCTCTCCACTAAGTCACCCCCCCCCCTTCAGCGTGACATTACAATACAATCAGCATGTATCCCATACTACAGATGATCCCAGTGGAAAAGTGCGTGTTAAAATGGAATAACTCCCAATAGTGTCATGTGGTTTGGTTGCCATTGTTAAAAATGTAAATTAAAAGCCAAATTCAGTTAAAATGTCTGGAAACTGCTAAGATCAAGGAGAGAGAGCAATTGCAGCACCAATAAAAAGAAGCAGAGAATAAAAGTATAAATAATTTATTACAAAGTTAAAAAAAAAATGAATTAAAAGTAAAAAAAAAAGGGATCCTGGATAAAAACAGTTTAAAAGGGGTTAAAACGCTAGGTGGGCCAGGTTAAAATGTGGGGGCAGTTCGTGATGCGATGTTTTGTACCCTGCAGCCAAAACAGACTGGCAGCAAAACTCATGCACAACTGTTTATCCGTGTGAGGGGAGCACCACTATCTCCCGTCACGGGGCAAGGCGGACCTCCTTACTTCGCCATTGCGTGGACTCAGCATCGTGGTGCTGTTTGTGATCAGCCCTCATCCTATCGCTCTGTCCCCTCAGTGCTGTTGCCTCACCACTACTACCACCAGAGAAAATACCTTGGCAGCGCCCAGCACAACACACACTATAGCCTATAGCCAAAGGCTATTGAGCAGGAGCACCACTAACAAGTGTAGAACATCTACACACAAGGTGGAGTTTCTCACTCAGATGTTGTGGTTTTCGTGGCCGTTTCGGCTCATGATCTGACTTATGGTGGTGGTTCCTCTGCAACAGCGTGGTCTCGACTCCAAGCCCACTCTCCTTGTCAGTCTCCTGTTCTCCCTTTTATTTCTGGTCTCTAGCTGCCCTGCTCCAGTTGCTTTACTTGTTCCAAGTTGCTCATTGGCTGAAAAGTGTCACGTGCATTGGGGGTCATAGGTCGGTGCTGATGTAAGCTTAAAAACATGTAATAAAACTCCACAACAACAAATGGGTAAAAACAGCAAATAAAAACAGGCAAAATCTACAAACACAAATAATAAAACAAACCTCGCCATTGCACTGAGACATATCACAATAGGTACTAGCATTTTTTGCTTTCTGTACACAGGTCCATCTGTCTCCAAAGTTTTTAGAGAAAAACTTAGCCTCATTACTACTTCCTGTCCAATTTGATCTCTGTGGGTTTTTTGCAGAGTCACACTAAAATGATATTATAAAAATAAAATAGTTTATAAATAGTTTATAAAAATAGTTTATGCCAACATAGTCTTAACACAATCCATGGGAAACACTTAAAATACAATAATGCCCATTAGACACATTTTGCTTTCTGTGCACAGGCCCATCTGTCTCCGAAGTTTTGGAGAAAGCCAACGCCAACATTGGTAAGCTTCAGTTTTTGAGTTTCCCCAGAATAAAGTAACACAACAGTTTATGCCATTGTCTTGTGGCTCCAGTACCTCGTGTGGGCCAGCCCATCCTGATTGAGGGAGACATTGCCATCGACACTGACGCTGAGAGGAACGCTGACCCCTGCACCTCCTACGGCTGCAAGTGGGGCAAATGGAGCGATGGCTTTGTCTACGTCCCCTACTACATCGCTAACCACTTCTGTAAGTACCAATACAAGACACCATATCAACTGTCAGCATCTAACCACAGGCTAAACGCACAATCCACCAACATCTTTGTATGCTCCCAGCTGAACGGGAAAAGTCCATCATCATTCGTGGTCTGGAGTCCTTCTCCTCCTTCTCCTGTATCCGTTTCAGACCCAGCAGAAGTACCGACACCGACTGGCTGAGCATCGAGTCTCAGAATGGGTAAATATAACTGCAAGAATCAGCAGTTCTCCAATAACAAATAGTCTGCTTGACAATGTTTGGTCTAACAACAGTTTGATTAATCTCAAGAAGCTATTAGGTCTTCAACATTAGAGTAACAAAGGGGTGGTCCAAGTTTTGAAGACTTCTTGATGGGAGTCAAAGAAATTCAAAAACAGTGTAAAGATTAGGGCTGTAAGTGAGGATTACTTTAGTAGTCCACTATTCAGCAACATTAGTTGGCTAGTCAGATGGTTATGTTTTACTGATGATTGATTTTTGGACATTTTGATTTAATAATACTGCTGTCTTTTATCATAAAAGGTCTTTACATGTGTTTTAGAGTTTGTATTGTCCAGAAAACAATTATGATGATCAAAATATGACTATGATTATTTTTTTAGTCGACTAATTGACTAGTCAGCATTAATCAATTTATTGTTTCAGCCAGATGACTACTTTTGAAACTTTTTCTACCTAACATCGGCTTATTTCCTATTATTATATATTGCTTAAACTGTGTGTTTCATAGTGAAATTTAATGTATCCATTTGCTAACCACACCCCCACTCCCACTCCATATTGAATAGACACACCTAACTAACAGAAACTGTAAACACTCCATATTGAATAGACTCACCTGACTAACAGAAACTGTAAATAAATATGTGTTGTCTCAGAGTAATTTTCATTGTAATTAAGCTCCTCCCTTCAAGCAGATATAAAGCAGTGTCCGCCAGCATCTGACCAGAACTGAGGAAGCAGCTTGGATGAGCTGCGAAACGTATTCGACCAAATAAACTCTGTCCAGTTGACAAATTAAATTTCTCCTTTTGCTATATCCATACTGCTATGGATTCTACCTGGACGACTGAGGGATTCTACACACATATATCCATTTTAGTTTTGTAAGTTTGTTTTTATTCATGCTACTTAATACTCTATACTCTCCATCGGGTTCTCGAGGGTTCATGGGAGTTTGCCCAACCAGTCCACATGTGCTTTGTGGATCTGTAGAAGGAGGTGCTCTGAGAGTATGGGGTTCGGGGCCCCTTGCTAAGGGCTGTCCGGTTCCTGTATGACTGAAGCAGGAGCTGTATTCGCATTGCCGTACAGTGGCAGTAAGTCGGACCTGTTTCTGGTACATGTTGGGCATCGCCAGGGCTGCCCTTTGTCACTGGTTCTGCTCATTATATTTATGGACAGAATTTCTAGGCACAGTCAGGGGCCAGAGGGGGTCCGGTTTGGAGACCACAGGATCTCATCTCTGCTGTTTGCAGATGATGTTGTCCTGATGGCTTCATCAGACCAGGACCTCCAATGTGCACTGGGGCGGTTTGCAGCCAAGTGTGAAGCGGCTGGGATGAGGATCAGCTCCTCCAAATCCGAGGCCATGATTCTTGACCGGAAAAAGGTGGCTTGCCCTCTCCGGGTGGGTGGAAAGTTCCTGCCTTAAGTGGAGGAGTTCAAGTATCTCTGGGTCTTGTTCACAAGTGAGGGAAGGATGGAATGTGAGATTGACAGATAGATCAGTGCAGCATCTGCAGTGATGTGCTCACTGTATTGGACCGTTGTGGTGAAGAGGGAGCTGAGCTGAAAGGCAAAGTTCTCAATTTAGCAGTCAATCTATGTTCTTACCCTCACCTCTGGTCATGAGCTTTGGGTAATGACTGAAAGATCGCGGATACAAGCGGCTGAAATGAATTTCCTCCACAGAGTGACTGGGCGCTCCCTTAGAGATAGGGTGAGGAGCTCAGTCACACGGGAGGAGCTTGGAGTAGAGCCGCTGCTCCTCCACGTCAAGAGGAGCCAGCTGAGGTGCCTCGGGCATCTCTTCCGGATGCCTCCTGGATGCCTCCCTTGGGAGGTTTTTCGGACATGACCCACTGGGAGGAGGCCCCGGGGAAGACCCAGGACACGCTGGAGGGACTATGTCCCTCAGCTGGCCTGGGAACGCCTTGGGGTCCCCCCAGAGGAGCTGGAGGAAGTGTCTGGGGTGAAGGAAGTCTGGGAGTCCCTGCTTGACTGCTGCCCTTGCGACCCAGCCCCGGATAAGCAGAAAAAAATGGATGGATGGTATAGATACAGGATGGTCTAGCGCAAGCAAATTCAAGTTGACATGTCTATCTGATTCTAATGCAGCTTTGCCTATGAAATCTGTGGTCTTATGTGATACACAAGAGCACTTACCAGTGCCCTGTGCTCCTGCCTGCAGCTGCTGGTCCTACGTGGGTCGTCGTGGAGGAAAGCAGACTGTGTCTCTGAACCGTGGAGGATGTCTGTACCACAACACTGTCCAGCACGAGCTGCTCCATGCTCTGGGCTTCAACCATGAGCAGACTCGCTCCGACAGGGACAACCACATCAGGGTGCTTCTGGAGAACGTGGTGTCTGGTAAGGCACAGGAATATGACACACTGAACTATGGAACATAATATCAAACAAATGAGATACACTAACTTTGCCTCAGGTAATTGGCTCTGTGCACGACATCAAGCTCAGTGTTTGCAGACTCACACTAAAATAAATAAAGATTAGGCAGTAGAATGTGAATTATGGGTGGATGTCACTAATAACATGTTAAACACAATGAGGTGAATACTCCACCCAAGGACACTTCTGTGTATATAAAGATGAATATTTTTGTCTTAATATTAACTTTGAGCTTAATCAATATTAAAATAACTCAAACTGAGGTCATCTATATTTCAAAACAACATGTATTTACATTACTTTATTTTAGTTGCATATTTGTTTCATATTTTAGGTTTTATTAAAAGTAATCATTCACTTTGAGACACAGTGAGCTAACTAGCTTGCTGCTGTGCACATTACATGTTGTCTCATTGGTCTAAGTATACATGTGATAGGTCCAGTGTGGGGTAAAGATGGGCTTATATGAGATTTGCTGATGCTGAGATTTTAAAATTTACTGCTGGGTTTCATATATTGTATATTATATAAGTACAGATTCATGGTGAAATACAGTGAGTTTTCCTTTCTAGTTATAGAATAGAAGTGATCAGGTTCAACATGAAACACAAATTGATTAATGTTGTAATACTTCATGCTAGCGTCATGTCTCTTCTATTTTCCATTGTAACTCACTACTCTGCTTCAAGTTCATATCTGCGCAGGTGGCCTTTGTTTAGGCTCACATGAGCTCTCTGGTATTCTTCTGTCAGACCAGTATAACTGTGGATGGTACACATCTGATGCACAAACTGGGAATGACACATTGTAAATTGGTGCAAGATATTGGAGAGTTTTCAATATCCCTAATAACCCAAATATTACCAATGATAATATTAGCACCAATACATTCTGTACTGTTTATTTTAAACATCATCACACCAATAGCAATTTAGGCCATTCATGAAATGATCCTTTTCACAGGAATGGAGCACAACTTCAGGAAGATCAACACACTGAACCAGGGCACTCCCTACGATTACGGCTCTGTCATGCAATACTACAGGTGAGAACAGCACCAGCATACTCAGCCCTTCTCAAAGTATCTCCTCCATCTACAGTACACACAACTACTCCTGCTCACCTCTACCTGTGTCCAGGACTGCTTTCTCCAAAAACGGCCAGCCCACTATGATCCCCATCCCTGACCCCAACGTGGAGCTGGGAAACGCTTCGAAGATGAGCAGCAATGACATCAAGAGACTCAACACCCTGTACAAGTGCTGTGAGTGCTGCCCACAAAACCAGGATACTTTACAATAGACCTCTTTCACTCATAACATGTTTTTGTGCTGCAGAGAGGACATTCACTGCTGGTCTAAGCTCCAGAAAGAAGATCACTAGTCACTGTGGCCACTGGAGATGTGATCAAAGAAAATGTGGAACATTTCCCTGTAATTGTCAATTAAAGAGTCAAGACAAATGCTTGTGTCTATTTTTGATGACTAGGGAGGTAAAAGGATCAAATTTGAGTATTTTTTTAGTGTTTTGGTGTTGTCTCATTCCATGCTTGCCTCGCACAGTGGGGGAGGCCCAGAGGGAGGGTTTACTAGTAAATGGTACTGCAGCTCCTGGGAGCTCTGGCCCAGAAAACATTGGCCCACTGAACACAATGCATTTTTTGTGAAATCAAACTACCTGTGTTCGGCTGGCAGGGCATCGACAGCTTTTATAAAGGTCGGATTTTGTCGGAATTCTTCTGTATTTTTACAATATGAACTATGAATTTTTAAATAGTCAAAGCACCTAAAAGTTAGCTTTGTAAGAGTTTGCCTAGCCCCGCTCTGAGCCTGCACTAGCTCTGCTCTGATTGGCCAGAACTGCATGTTTTTGAAGTTACATGGTTTGCAGCGCAAGGCCAGTATTCAGGAAGTAATGCGGAAGTAAAAATCTTTTTTGGCGTGATGCGTCAATGAGCACAGGTCACTGAATGTGATACAACACCATCTTGGATTCATCTTCCAGATCTTCTAGATACTTCTTCTAGATCTTCTAGAAACATCCACAACAGGCTTGTTCCAGAAACAACACGCTAACACTCTAGAAACAACTGGCTAATACTCCAGAAAAAAAAGGCTAACACTCCAGAAATAAAAGGCTAATGCTCCAGAAACAACAGCCTAATGCTCCAGAAACAAAAGGCTAACACTCCAGAAACAAAAGGCTAACACTCCAGAAACAAAAGGCTAATGCTCCAGAAACAAAAGGCTAACACTCCAAAAACAAAAGGCTAACACTCCAGAAACAAAAGGCTTACACTCCAGAAACAAAAGGCTAATGCTCCAGAAACAAAAGGCTAACACTCCAGAAACAAAAGGCTAATGCTCCAGAAACAAAAGGCTAACACTCCAGAAACAAAAGGCTAACACTCCAGAAACAAAAGGCTTACACTCCAGAAACAAAAGGCTAATGCTCCAGAAACAAAAGGCTAACACTCCAGAAACAAAAGGCTTACATTCCAGAAACAAAAGGCTAATGCTCCAGAAACAAAAGGCTAACACTCCAGAAACATGCACAACAGGCTAACACTCAAGAAACAAAAGGCTACTTCTAGCTCCGCTCTGGTGTTTTAGTTGGTGACGAAATGGTCCATTCCGTTAAAGTGTTTCCTCTAGAAGGTCTTCTGCCACATTTGGTGCCACATATGGTGTGTAAAGCCTGTAGCATGTCAAATGTCTAGCTCTAGGAGCTGGCTCTTTGGCTAGCTATGGACTTGTATGGTCTTCATGGATACACGATTTAAATGGGCAATTTTAAAATTGTTCTTCCAAACAACATTTCCTCTACAAATGCACTAATTAACTTTGAAAAAACATAAATGGACCATGAAATGTAGAAAAGAACCAAACTTTCAATTTGTAGCCCTGTCTGGGAGATTACACTACATGTTTCTGTTCATTTTTCTGTCAATTGACATCTAATTGCATATCTTGAGAACAAAAACTGCAGTATTATGCATTTAGATTTTTCTCTGGCCTCTATGCTAGCATTACCACCACCTCATCTGACACTGGTGTAACTGGGTTGTCAAATGTGTCAAAAATCTGATACTAACTGATACTAAAACTAGTACTGAAATCAGATACTCATTTGAGCAGAAATCAATACTAAAAATAAGTCCCATTGACAGGACAGAAATGAAGCTTTCCTGAATGTCTTTAGAATGATGTTGAGCTGTATCAGAACAAGTATAAGAGCACATAGACCACTATGAAACCTACCTGGACCACTGAGGGATTACACAGATATAAGGCCATATGAGAAAAGAAAAGGAGGTACTACCATTTAATGCTGAAAATCACATTCTATTGTCTAATATCATTGTGGTATTGGAATCCGTATTGAGTGTATGAGTGTATGAGTGTATTCCTTGGTATCAAAATTGAGTTTGAAATACTAATACACTAAATGCTTATAATACAAAAATAAAAGAATCTTATATTTCAAACACACTTATACACTTCTGTGATTCTTATTATGGCCTATTCACATTTCACTTTTAGCACCTTTTAGGACTGCTAAAATATTGTTTTTTTATTGTCACTGGGATATTCCCAAATCCCAGTTATGTTTGATTATCAAGAACTACAGGGAGAGAGAGAGTGACCATGGGGGCATGGTTTCTTCTACAATGGAAAACAACAAAATATCCAGACTTATTTGGTGTAAAAGCTACGAACTCTGCTAAACATGTTCTGAATAGCAAAGAATTCTTGGATTAGTTTGAAATCCAGATTTTAGTCTCCCCTCAAATGGGACTGTTCCTGGATGTGTTTAAAACATGCACACAGAATCTTCCTGTTTACAGCATCAGTCTCAGGTTATAGAGCACAACGCTCAGAAACATTGCATTTAGACATTGTTTTCCATTGTTTTAATCCCATTGTTTTGCTTTATGAAGATGCGAGTCTGGTATCCTGTGAATCTCTCCATTTTCAGATGGGTGTGATTACATTTAGCCAATCAGGGACACACATGGTCTGTCTGTAATAAAAACAAACAAAGGGAAAAATATCACACGGGCTGAAAACATGGCGAATTTCTGCAGAATTAATGAGTGAAGCACTAAACTCTGTTCTGAGGTGAGGTACATTAGATTTGTATATGATAAGTGACTCGTTTCACACGCTTCCTTTGTTTCACATGTGTCACTGAAAAAAACAAACAAACAAACAAAAAAAACAAAAACAAAAAAAAAACAAATCAGATTGGACAATCATGTTTGGCAGGGTTTGAGACAGTCTTGAGGGAGTGGAGACCACAGCAAATTCATCTTTAAAAGTATAGTAATTCTGCATTGAAATGAATGGGATTTGCAGTTAAACGAAAATGCCTAATGTCAAACCCAAACAGTTATAAAACTGTCTAAAATTAAAATGTTTTACAATTTTGATCACTTTCCCCAAACTGCCTGTTATAAATACTATAAACTCAGTTGCTGTTAAAATACTATAATGCACTGCCCATAAGAAAAAATTAACAAGAAGAATCTTATCTACAGAAATTGTTTTAGACTGGAGGACAGCCCAAACCAAATATGGGTCTTTATGGGGCTATAACTGATGTATTTGTGACAGTCTGAAGTTTTCTACCTTGATGTCTTGTGGTAACTACTGGCTGAACCAGTAGTTAAATTAACATTTACATTACCGTAACATCTATTAAAGGAAAAGAGCCAACAATGCCACCTGGGAGTTGGCCCAGGACCAGCTAATATAGAAGGCACATAGGTTTGTTGTTGATGAACAGAGGCATGATTAACATATAGCAAAAGTGTACAGTTTATTTATACATTTTCCATAAATTAGTTCAGTTTGACAGCAACGTTTCAGTGAGTTAGTTAGGACAATTCGCTTCACAGTTCACTGAATGATTCCAAAGACAGTATATTTGCAAATCCAGTCCGAGTTCAAATCTCCGAAAAACAAGCCGGTACATAGGAAAGGTAAGGCGGCAACAGTGCACTCAAATCCATGGCTCAAGATCTATAAAGTAAAATGCACATTACTCCCAATAGTGCAACTAAGCGATTGTTTGGAGGTCTCATATTACGCTACACACACACACACACACACACACACACACACACACACACGCACACACACACACACACACACACACACACACACACACACACACCTGTATCAGTCTCTGGACGAGTGTGGCGAAGGACAGATCCTAAACAGCCAGCCCGCCCGTTAGGCGGCATGACGGGTGGTACACATAAATGCCGCAGCAAACAACATGGGCCCATGGCAGCAAGCACTAAATAAAAGCAAGTAATCAATGCTACAGACCTTATTAAATCTTGAACTTGACATTGAATCTGGAGTACTACCTGAGAGTGGTGAATGAGCTGTGTCAACAACGGAAAACTGGAAGCAAGAGCATGAGATCAGAGGGTGAGGAGAGGGAAAGGGAGCGCTTTTATAAATTGACTGATGTCACCAATAACCAGTAGTTAGACTGCGCCCAAGTGGCAGAGCCCGCCTGCAGGCTATTCTGCCACATACTGATGCTGATCGTATACAAATACAAAATTATACCGTCTCATAGCTGTTCAGACATTTCTAGGTTATCCAAACTGTGATTTTCCTGACAAGTATGGTGATTAGATTTTCAATGCATGTTTTCAAATCCAAATTCACACAGTGGATAATGTACATGTTTACATTTATTTAACATATGATACAGTTAGCTTCATATAAGGACATTTTGTTGTTTGTGGAGGAAATGCTATTACTTACATAATTTCAAACATTCTGATTTTGTAGCTGCAAAATTCACATTGCAAGTTCAAGTTGTACCTGATTTCTACTGTCTTAAAACATGAAAAACAGAGCAAGTTCATTTTAAAAGGTTTGGAGTGGTTCAAAGTTATTCCTCACTTACCTTATGCATTCAGAGCATCCTAATTATTCACCACAATGAGTTTATAAGTGCTTTTCACAACTCTCAGAAACCCGAGCAGACTTTTGTTGTGACGATAAAACTAACAACTAGCATGCTAAACTACACTTCCCGATTATAAAGCATTTTATTGACAGCATGCAACTGACTTATTTTGACCTTCAGAGCTGCTTATACAATATAATATAGTACTGGGGCAAGACACATTTTGCTTAAATACATGGGAAAAATCAGGTACAGGGCCTGTAGGTCACACCTTAAGTCTGGTTTTGAAAGTTTGTATAATTTTTTATCTCTACAAAATTTCCCATTGCAAATGCTCTTATGATACTTATAGTCAAACCTTTTGGCGCATAAGATGTACACAGAATTGTACGTCACCTTCTGAGACCTTCTCAAAAGTGCTGACTGTTGAAAAAGTTAAGCAGGCTGAACCAGGTGCATCTTCAATAGATTCTTCCCAGCTGTTATCTACTGTACATGCATGGCCTCCACATAGCAGGAAGGAGAGCCAGTATAAAAAGGCTCAGGCTCTGAGCTCAGTGTCTGTGGGTTAGGATCTTATGGTAAGCTCTTGTACCTCACTAAGTGCCGGTCCAGACTTCTGCTCTTCAGCTCAATGGAACATCATGTCTCCACAGGTCTCCAGGATGTCTCCTTCCAGGTTCTCCGTGCTGGCTCTGCTGCTGCTCTCGGCCTACTGCTGGGCTGAAGAGGTACGCTCTACATTAAACTGATTCTTAATATACTTAGTTCAAGAACTGAATTTTAACATTTTCATTTTCTATTCTGTTATTCATGTCCCAATGCTATCCAACAAACAGTCAGGTACGATTTCATTCCACTAATAAAAACATTTTAAAAATCTGAATAATATATACTTTCTTATTTCTGCAGACCTTTCTGTCTCTGAAATCATTGAGAACGCCAACAAAAACATTGGTAAGACAGTACTTTATACAATGTTTCACAGATTCAGCTCAGTGTGGGCTGTGGTGGTGGCATAGGCCATCAGGCCTCTAGTCGTGTGCTGCCGATCGATTAGTTGGCTAAAACTGGGGCTTGGCAAAAGCTCTAAAAAATATTACTATTACGTATCTTCATATATCTGACAAAACTCCACTCACAAGACTACACCTGCAGGGGGAGTTCAAGTAAAGTACTAAAAGTACTGATATTTATAAAAAAGACAGATTCAACTTATGAGTCATGAGTTTAATCTGACTTTTACATGTAAATACCCATATTACACTATTTTATGACCTATGTTATAAGTTCTTCTCTCAAAGTGAAAACACTCTATTCCACCTTGTGATGTCATGTGGTAATACAATGCTCCACTGTGTTTTAAAACTTCATTACACTTTCACTACAATCATTTGTGTAATTTCAGCCCTGGAACTGCCAGTCCCTACTAAACAAAAGGTAAAGGGTAGCTGTTAACTTGAAAACTACCACTTCATGACATCGCAGGTGTGAATCAAACAAAACACAACTCCAGGTCTGTATTTGATGAAGTAACAACAGTCTAACGTGGCTTAAAGCTCAAAAGAGTAAATTTTTCCTAATATAGTATCTTTAAGCTGTCCCTTTATGATAGTACAGTATGTTACAAAATGTACATATTATCAAAAGGTATGGTGACAAAAAAGTTTTTTTTGTTATCTTTATCAGTGACTATTTTTATACAATTTAATTTTGATCTTATTTGAAACAAATAAAAATGCTTTCAAAATTAATTTCCTGAACACAAACAAGAAAGACTTTAAAACATTGCCATTTAGCGCACACAAAGTATTCCTCCAAAGTCTGAACGTGGCCATTGACAATTAGAAATGACTGAAACTTGAGTTAAAATTCAGCTGATCACCCGCTCTGTAATGGTCATATGGCAGTTTGATGTTAGGGAGAAACCCTGGCTGTATTGATCAGAACTCCAGCTTTGATAATTGTGTTATTGTGGCTGAAGTGCGTCGTGAAGGTGAGCCCATGCTGATTGAGGGAGACATTGCCATTGACAACGAGGCTGAGAGGAACGCTGACCCCTGCACCTCCAGAGGCTGCATGTGGGGAAAGTACACTGACGGAAAGGTTTACATCCCCTACTACATCGCCAACCACTTCTGTAAGAAACAACACTACACGTTCATCACTAACCTGCCAGCAAATGTCACAATCAATCGATGTCTCTGTGTCCTTTCAGCTTCCAGGGAAAAGTCCATCATCACCCGTGGTCTGGAGTCCTTCTCGTCCTTCTCCTGCATCCGCTTCAGACCCAGCAGAAGCTCTGATCGTGACTGGCTGAGCATCGAATCCAGAGACGGGTAAAGCCACTTCTCCACTTAGACAGCATTATGGGGTAGGGTTTTCTCTATGCTGTTGTCCCTGCTATTCTCTGGATCGGGGGCTCTTCACGTTTTTGGGGACGGCACAGTGATGAAACAGAGTGAAGGGCCACAGACTTAAGGACAATGAAATAAATCATTCAAATGTTTCTGTAAGTTTGTACTAAGCCACCACACCTTTAATAAGGATTTGTAGAACGCTAATGTTCAGTCTGTATCACGACCGTTTGTATCTTCACTGTGATAGGTGACGCCATCAGGCCAAGTTACAGGTCAGATCTGTGGAGAGGCAAGCCAGCTCATCAATTGCCCTTGCACTGTTAAAAACACTTGTAATTGTCCCAGACAGCAGGGCATTGTTGGATTTGCAAAAACTTTTCATACAAATTCATTTTAAAGACTTGCGTCAGAGCTAGTAAAGGTAAACTTTTTTCCTGCCTGCAGCTGTTGGTCGTACGTGGGTCGTCGTGGAGGAAAGCAGACTGTGTCTCTGAACCGTGGAGGATGTCTGTACCACAACACTGTCCAGCACGAGCTGCTCCATGCTCTGGGCTTCAACCATGAGCAGACCCGCTCCGACAGGGACAACCATATCAGGGTGCTGCTGGAGAATGTGGTGTCTGGTAAGATAGGCCACAAATACATTCAATGACAAATCATGGGGAATAGTTTGAAACATTATATGAACTCAGTGGAGCTTAACAGCCAACCCCTTGGTTCTGGAAGTAAATTTTGAAACTTAATAAACTGGTTATTAGTTAGTTATTAAAACATTTTGCCAAATCCTGAGTTTTAAATGCACTTTTTGGACTTGAAACAACTGTATTATGAATATTAGCACATAGCTGGTTAGCCTCTGCAATGCCTTTGAACTCTTAATATGTGAATTTTTTGAAAAGTCTATGGGAAAAATTTATGGAAAATGTAGCGTGGTGGACTGCAAAATGAGCAGAACTATTGAGCTCCGTGGGGACAGAAACCCGTGAATCTCTCCAGTCAATGACTATCCAGGGTTTTGGTTGTATGACCTTCGTCTGATCTTCTCTTTCACAGGAATGGAGCACAACTTCAGGAAAATCGCCACTTTGAACCAGGGCACTCCCTATGACTATGGCTCCGTTATGCAGTACTTCAGGTGAGAACAGCTCCAGCCATCCTCCATGTACACTATAGACCTCTCCATACAAAAAGTATGTAATAACAACTAAGTCTCAAGTCCCTATTTAGTCAAAAGCAACCACCCAGTCTCCCTTGCTCATGTTCACGCAGGTGGCAAATGGGTCTAATTGGTTTCTTGCTTTTTACTTACTGCAATCCAACACATTTCTGTGGATGAAATTTTCCAACAAAGACAGTGGTGTACATGTAAAAAAGTACCGGGAACTGAAAAGGGTTCGTACAGAGTGAAAACCCTTATATGACTGATTCTTATTCCCATGGCCAGAACTGCTTTCTCCAAGAACGGTAAGCCCACCATGGTCCCCATTCCCAACGCCAATGTGAGCCTGGGGAACGCCAAGGAGATGAGCTCCAATGACAAGAAGAGGCTTAACTCTCTGTACAAGTGCTGTGAGTGTCACCCACACAATCAGATGATTCATACTTTAGATCTGTCTTAACTCATGAAGTATTTTTGTGTTGCAGAAGGATTGAAGCCTAGTGTAATCTCGGGTGCAGAAGATCACTGCTCACTGTGATCCCTGGAGATGTCATAAATAAACATGATGTGAACATGATGTTAACCTGGTGTCATTTACTTTACAATCCAGTAAATTCATTTAGTTGATTAACTGATCTATGGCATCTTAGTCAACTAAAACTAACATTTTATTTTGATTTCACTGATTTACACGCAGAAAAGAGAAGCGAGTAAAAGAGTGGATTGTCATAAGCTCTGGTTATTTTTGGTAGTTATATGTAAAAAGGCACAATAGTTGTTTTTGCATGAACTCCCATGCAGGTGTCTTGCGAGTGAGAGCAGTTTATATCAGATACATGTAGCAATATTTCATTGTTTTGAGAGATTTAGCTATGCCCCTTTTTTAGTTGACAACGATCGTCATAACATGTCTTAAGTCGACAAAGTATTTCTTTAGTAGAATACAGCCCTATTGATATGTTCTCTTCCAATGATGTGATAATTCAGCACTTACAAGTAACATTTTTTACAATCCATTTACTTATTTTGCACTATACATTTTTTTTTCTGATGTCATTTTCTCCGATATCATCCACCTCTTAACCATATTCAACATATTACTGAAATACTGAATGAACAATGCTTTCTTTCAAATGTAGGTGGATATGTGAAACGGCTAAACCAAAACAAGTGCAGTTTGGAAGACTGAGTGGGTGGTTCCTCCTCTGAGCTCATGTATGGGGACTGTCCAACACTGATAACAATAGTCATGTGACATCACAACATGCTAGAATGACTATACTTGTGCTAGAATGCAGGTCAGAATTTTATGGGGAAGTTTGCTTAAGTGTCAGATTACAGTTTTGTTTACCAGGTTTATGGTTAAGATCTCTGCATTACATGGCCTATCCATGTGAAACAAAAACTGATCAATATCTTTTCTGTTAGCATATTAGCTTCTGTAGTGATAAGTGGTGTCATTATTCATCTCTCACTACACGATTGCTGTCAGTTGAAAGGACCTTTAAACCATAATAATAATAACGTAAGTTTGTGCAGCCAACCCCTAGCAAATAATTATAGTAAGGCCAGATTTTTTTAAGGCCAATAACAATATACAGGGCTTTGGAGGTGCCAATAGCTGAAATAACAGCTGATATATTAGTGATGTAATGATTCACTGTCAATCGTAAATTTATTAGAGCCAGACCTAAGCCTATTTTGGGGTTTTGTGCAGGGCTGGGAATCAGGTACTCAAGATACAATACGCAATATATGGCTCACGTTACTGATATTATCACCATATATTGCCTATAATAACCAACAATATATTGCATGTTTTGAAAAGAAAAGAGACATCTTAGAAAAATTAATCTCCGGTTACTTTTTTTTTTAGCTGAAACACAAATAACTCATGTCATTAGTTGCAACATATAACAGACCCCATTTTAAAGTTAAAATTGCTGCACAGAAGTAGAGAACAGCTGTGTATTTTTATATGTCCATATTCTTCTTGAGGAAGAGCATTTGGTCAGCATGTTGAGGAGTCAGTGCACTTCTTTGAGCAGTAATAATGTCTCCTGCCATTGAAAAGATCCACTCAGCTGCTACACTGGTTCCGGAAATACACAAATGCATGTTCCATTGCAATTCCATCATAGCAGTGGATTTTCACTGAGAGGCAGAGAAGGAGCATCTTGATACTGTCTTATCTCCTTTTCTGCAATGGAGGTTGCTCCTTCAAGATGTCTTCTTGAAGGTCCGACCAAGAAAACTGCCAAGTGCAAACTTTCTTTTCTTTGCAGTGCAGATCTCGCTCTCGGTGGAACCTTCTCTTCATCTGCCTGTGCGTGACCACAAGAAGCATCCACCTTTAAAGTTGCAGCTTTTGCTAGAAGTTCTGTACATGTGTCTTGCCTTTCTTCATCTGGGGTCTACAGCTGAGGATATGCGTAGGAGATCTTTTTCCTTGTCAGACTGGTATCTCATGGAGAGATCTTGACTTTGTGGCTCCATTTATTTCTTCAACTAGAAGAGAATCTTCTTCATTGCATTGATGTCTCTCAGCAGTTGGGCATGAAGAGGGCAACCACTGAAATGGTGGGACTGTTTTCTTCACACATGATATTCAATGCCACAGGCACTGGTCTAAATGCTTCCACCATCACTTGAGATGTCATTCTCTGTCAGAGCGCAGAATGTCACATTCTGTATTTATTTATGTATATTTATGATACTACTTTTACTAATGATTGTGGTAGTGTTTTATATTTTAGAGTGAATTTTAATATGTGTATATATTAATACTAATTTATTGATACTTCTACATAATTGTATATTTATTATATTAATATTTACTCTGTCTGGTAAGTTGATATGCATTGGTATTTAATTACAAACTAATTTATTGTATCAATTATCGATATAAACACACAATTAAGAACTATTATACTGCAACTGTCTGAGCAGGCCTGACATCTGTCTGTTACAAACAATTATTTGAACTAATCTGCCTGGATCTTTTGCTTATATTGGATTAAAACAATTACTGAGCAGTTTCTATAGCACATCAGGCTATTTTATCATTCCTAGGCCTCTCTACTGGCTCGTTCTGGAAACACTCAGGTTGAATGGCCTGCCACTGCCAGCCATGGCATCTGGAGAAGGACAATCCCCCTTGAAACTGGATATCAATGGAAAAACAATCACTCATCTAGAAGAACAGATCCAGCGACTATCCACTGAACTTAAAAAAAAGGAGGAAATAATTGCTTATAACTTATGGATGTTGCTACAGGACAACACAAAGCATCACTCAACAGCGCCCTCCTGGACACAGTGGCGTGGGACCCACATGCTTCTACCCATCCCTTCTGCTCAACCACACACCCTCTGTTGCCCCGAGATCACTCCATGTTATACAAGAACCACAGAAGACGAACATCTGAAATCCCCCTCCGATTGAACCCTACAAATAGTTTCTCTGTACTAGCAATGGACTCAACTGTTCCAGCCACTCCGGTTCAAGGACTCCCCAATCTGGACTCTTCAACTGATTTCCCGGCTCTCCAAAGTGAGGTCTCAGTCCCACGGGACGCAAGCCCCCCTCAGGCTAATACAAGCGATACTCCAGTATGCCCTGAGGCAACTGGTCCCCCATCCTCTCAGTCCATAAATCCCCACAAGTCAACTGTGCAGCGTGCTAAATCATCAGCCAGACGAAAAATCTTAAAAGAGGCTGTTTTGAGACGATCCAGCGCTCCTCAAACCTCCTCTCACTGCGCACACACTCACCGTCATCGGTGGTATCATGGTCCCAAACTGTGGCACAGCCGATGGCGCCAAGGTCACTGGTGGAGCCACGGTTACAACAAGCCGCTGTCCAACTGGTGCTCTTGCCCGAGAATGCGCCCCTGCAGCAGTAATGCCGATGGGTCAGCACCTGGCCCGGCCCCTCAGTCCAGGGCCCCCATCTCCTGTCAGTTCTCCTCACATGGTGATGTTCCACAGCTCACAAACCCATCAACTGATCTTCAGCTACAGCCACTGTTCCCCCCAAAAACAGTTATTATTGGTGACTCAATAATCAGGCATGTTCACTTTTTTAACGTCATTACACACTGTTTCCCGGGAGCCACGGTGTCTTAGATTGTGAGGAGACCCCTGACCTGTTCCAGGCCATGCCTTCTACAATCTATAGGATTATACTTCATGTTGGGACAAACGACATGTCACACGGGAAATCAGAAAGCACAAAAAGGGATTTTGGGAAACTTTTCAATGGTCTGAAACCGTGGACTGCTCAAGGCATGTCTGTGTTTGTCTCCTGTCCCATTCCCACCCTGAATCGTGGTGCTGAGCGACTCAATAGGACCCTTCAACAGCAGGCCCAGCTCCGTCTGCAGGTCCCACTTCATCAACTTCATTGACAATTTCAATCTGTTTTGGGATCGCCCCTCACACTACCGGGCAGATGGTTTGCACCTAAATGTGTCATCCCCATAGCAACCATGTGTAATCTCCATAGTAATAATAACAATGTGCAATATTATTTAAAGTCACTTTACCTGCTATTATTTATTTACCCACCACTGTCCATCACTGCACTGTACACAATCATCTCAGAATCAAAAACACTTATTGTGCAACGTTCCTGTGCCTTTTAGCTTTACAGTGTTGTGTTTTTTAGTTGATTGTAAATACTTATTATTATTATTTATCTTGATTTTGATGCATGCTCTTATTTTCCTACTGTTTCTGTAACTTGCGTTGTGACACTGCAATTTCCCCATTGTGGGACAAATAAAGGATTATCTTATCTTATCTTATCTTATCTTAAATAGACACGGGAGGTTTCTAGGCACTACTCCAATGCACAGGCATGTCTGTGATGGTCTTGTAATGAGGAAGGCCAATGAGCTTCTGGTTTCTTTTCAGGGCTTCTGACCCAGTTGTGCTTCTATAGAAGAATATTGAGAGTACCTTGGCAACAGCAGATACTTCTAGAGCATGTGGGATGCAAAATTTAATACATCGACAAAACATTTCACATTTTGGTAGCCTGTTCAGTCCATTGCTACACACATGATGGGCGCATTGTTAATGACAACCACAGGCTTCTTAGCTCCGCCAGTGATTCCGCCAATGTGGCCAAACCTCTTTGTCAAAGCCTTATCAGATCAGAGGCTAAGCAGGGCCGGGCCTTCACCCACATTGTCTAGTATGAAAGTAGTGTGTGTGTGTGTGTGTGTGTGTGTGTGTGTGTGTGTGTGTGTGTGAGTGTGTGAGTGTGTGAGTGTTGGTGGTGGTCGGAAGGGCCAGTGGTACAGATTGGCTGCCCCGCTTCTGTCAGTCTACCCCTGGGCAGCTGTGGTTACAATAGTAGCTTACCACCCACCACTGGGTGTGGGGTGAATGAATAATGCACTGTAAAGTGAGTGTCTAAAAAAGCGCTATATAAAACTGATCCATTATAACAGTCACTGTCTATAAAATGAAGAGCACAGCAGAGGAAGCCTTCCATGTCCCAGTTAACAGGGTATCTAATTGATCCTTGGCAGCTACCACAGTCCAATCAGGTTAGAGCAAAGTCAAATTTTCCCCAAGGCTCTCACATTCTTCACCATTTTATTGAAACTAGTTCTAGTCACCATTCCAAAAGCCTCAGGTACCGCTAAATCCCTATGCCCTGCCCATGCCTTCTGTAAATCCCTTACCTGAGCCTGTGTCTTCAGTAGATCATCATGCAAAGTCTCATATAGTGTCTTCTAATGTTCACTGTGTACCAGTACCTTCCCAGTCTGCTATCTTCACATTCACCATCACAGCCTCCATGCGACTGTCCAGACCTTATCATATATCTCCCCCCAGTATATAAGGCGGTATATAAAGGTTTCACACTTTATATACTGCCTTTAGGTAATATAATCAGAAAACACAGCATTAACTTCCACTGCTATGACACACAGCTGTACTTATCAATGAAACCAGATCAGACTGATCAATTAAGACAAGTTTAGAGCCTGTGTGAAGGGCATAGAAATCTGGATACTTAATTATCTGCTTCTTAACCCTGAAAAAACAGAAGTCATTGTACTAGGCCCCCATCTACTTCCATTATTTTGAAATAATAGTATTCTTATTTGACACACACACCATGCCGTCCTGTTAAGCACATATGTATGTAAGTAAATATCCTCATTCATTTTAGATATGATACCATCTTCTCCACTGACTGTAGAGAAAGCTACAGCTGTTTTCCAGGTAACTTACAGCAAATCAGCTGCATTTTTATAGGCTCTTCCCAGCTGTTATCTACTGCACATGCATGGCCTCCACATAGCAGGAGGGAGAGCCAGTATAAAAAGGCTCAGGCTCTGAGCTCAGTGTCTGTGGGTTAGGATCTTATGGTAAGCTCTTGTACCTCACTAAGTGCCAGTCCAGACTTCTGCTCTTCAGTTCAGTGGAACATTATATCTCCACAGGTCTCCATGATGTCTCCTTCCAGGTTCTCCGTGCTGGTTCTGCTGCTGCTCTCGGCCTACTGCTGGGCTGAAGAGGTACGCTTTTTGTTACTAATATCCAGAATAGATCAATAGTTCCATATCTGCATAGTTTAAAACATTTTCTTTGTTTTCCTGATTATAATGCTATATTTTGTCCTCAACTGGATAGTCAGGTACAAGTCCCTTCCACCATACATAAAAACATTGTTTGGGAATTGCAGTGTATTGCTTTATTTTTATATTATTTGCAGAACTGTCTGCGTCTGAACTTCTGGAGAAAGCCAATGCCAACATTGGTAAGCTCCTCTCTTTAGTATATTAAATTAAATAGAGCTACAGTACATCTTTCTGTGCCCATGTGGCCCCAGCACGCAGTGAAGGCGAGCCTATCCTGATTGAGGGAGACATCGCCATTAACAACGAAGAGGAGGAGAGGAACGCTGACCCCTGCACCTCCAGAGGCTGCATGTGGGGAAAGTACACTGACGGAAAGGTCTACGTCCCCTACTCCATCTCCAACAACTACTGTGAGAACCACAACAGTACAGTGTAAAAATAGTAAACATTGAAACAAATGACAACTGCTGGTGTCCTCTCAGCTTCTAGGGAAAAGTCCATCATCACCCGTGGTCTGGAGTCCTTCTCCTCCTTCTCCTGCATCCGCTTCAGACCCAGCAGAAGCTCTGACCGTGACTGGCTGAACATCGAGTCTCAGAGCGGGAAAAAAAAAAACACTCACCAAATAGACAAGGTGGCTGAAGTGTCGCGCTCAAGGACAAAATGCATTGGTGCTACTGGTCTACAATCAAACCTGACCTAAACTTAAGCCTGTGGTGTATTTTGCCTCTTAATTTATTATATAACATCTAAAATCAGACATATTTTATTTGACTGAATTCTTGTTATGTGCTCCTGTGTGCAGCTGCTGGTCGTATGTGGGTCGCCGTGGGAGAAAGCAGGTGGTGTCTTTGTCCCGTAGAGGTTGTCTTTACCATCAGACTGTCCAGCATGAGCTGCTCCATGCTCTGGGCTTCAACCACGAGCAGACCCGTTCTGACAGGGACAACCACATCAAGGTCCTGTTGCAGAATGTGGTGTCTGGTAATGCCCTCCAGTTGATGCCCCTGTTTTGTTTTATGTACTCCAATGATTCATGTCAGACACATTTGCTTTGTTTAGATAAACAGCACAACTTTAGAAAGATTGCCACTCTGAACCAGGGCACTCCCTATGACTACGGCTCTGTCATGCAGTACCACAGGTAAGCACAGAACTGTAGCTGCTCAGAGACACTGGGGGCACTCTGGCTCAGCTGTGCTCAGGAAACAGACCGCTCCTGAACTCATGCTGGACTGACAGTAGCATCATTCTCATCCTCATCATCATAATCATAATCATCATCCAAGCATCACATACAGCACAGCAGCTCTTCAAAAGCACCACCAGGTCTGCATGTGGGATTTCTACTAGACAGACATCATAAGAGCAGCAAACTCTCTTAAGCAAGTAGGATGTAATTCTTTCTTCTTTTTTACAGGACTGCTTTCTCCAAGAATGGTAAGCCCACCATGGTCCCCATCCCCAATTCCAACGTCAACCTGGGAGGAGCTAGGGAGATGAGCGCCAATGACAAAAAGAGGCTCAACACTCTGTACAAGTGCTGTGAGTGTTACCCTGCTCCTTCACTGACCACGCCCTCCAATACAGCTCCATATGCTTAGAAACTGTTATTGTATTTCAGAAGGAAGACACCCACATGGACTGGTGAAGCCTCAAGCCAGCAGACAACTGGTCACTGTGGCTTCTGGAATTACAGTAACGAACAACAAAGAAATACAAATAAAACCATGTACAGTCTAACCCTGTTTATGTATAAAACTGAATTTTTCAACAGCCAATCTCACACAAACTAGAAAATTTATACCACAATGGGCTTAACACTGTAGACGTCTTTGCCTTTAGTAACATCTTAAAGATCACATATTGTGCTTGCGCCTGCTCTATAGTTATAATCTAAGACATCCTTGAATCATTCTGTTTTAACACACATCTGCACATTTGAAATCACAATATTGATCTAAAACGACTTCATTAAAGAAACAAGTCTGCTGATTTAGATTAGCAGATTAGAAAAGAATCAGTGTGACGGATCTATTGGGGCAATGTATAAATGGGTCATAACGAGCATGCCACAGAAAACTGGTCTCTGCAGACAGACGCACCGGCATCTGCGCAGACAGGCCTCTGGGACTGTCTAAATAAAATGTAAACACTCTTATGTGATTTCCATACTCAAGGTACTGTCAAGGCAAATAGACCCTATCAGTCTGGTGCAGCACATACTTATCATTACTCATGAATTTATAAAATGATATGCAATAAATAAATAAATAAAAATGATATGCAATAAATAAAATAAATATGGATACAATAATTAAAACCAAATATTAGGTTTATTAAAGCTGGGTCCTTGGCAGCCCATGTCGTCTCATGTTGACATATCACTCCCAACAGATCCTTAACACCGGCAACTCCTATGGATAGCTGCACATCACACTAACGAGCAGCAGATTTGAACCAAAATGGTTACGAGACGATGCCAAATCCTACGTGTATCACAGATTAAGAAAACAAAATTGGAGAACGAAGTTAATACAGAGCAGTAGACATGTACTTGTGACAGTGAAAACAAATAAAGGGTAAGGGTAAATGAGAAGAGAAACAGCTATAACAAGGCTAAAAGCTCTGAAAAGTTGATTTTGCAGAATAGGTCAGTTTTATCTATGCACATACAGTTCATCAAGTCAGCTGGTTATTCAGCCTGAAAATGCGTATAACTGATTTTCATGTTTTTCAAATTATTATTATTATTATTATTATTATTATTATTATTATTATTATTATTATTATTATTATTATTATTATTATTATTATTATCTTGGCGGCACGGTGGCTGAGTGGCAACACTCATGCCTCACAGCAAGAAGGTTACGGGTTCGATCCCCGGGTCACCTGGGCCTTTCTGTGTGGAGTTTGCATGTTTCCTCCCCGTGTCTGGATGGGTTTCCTCCGGGTACTCCGGTTTCCCCCCATCAACCAAAAACATGCAACACCCCTATGAACAGTTTACAATCAAGGACCGTCAAGGAATTCCTCCCTCCTGTGGGCTCACCACCTGCAGAGGGGTTCATAGGGGTCTGGGTCTGGTGCCCAGAGTAATGGGCAGCGTGCTGCCCCTGCGACCCAGCCGGATTAAGCGGGAGAAAATGGATGGATATTTTGTTTGGTTGAATAGTACATGTGGTAAACTTTCACCATAGTTTCACTTCAGTCAAGTGGTATTTTTTGAAGAAAAAGTCTGGGAGAAAAAGGTTGGAAACTACAAGAAGTGCTAAGTTCCATGTACAAAAGCTTTGTCAGAAGTTAAACAGGGTTTACATGGTTAGTACGTGGATAGGAGACCGCTGGAAAAACTGTTGTTGTGTCCTTAGGCAAGACACTTTGAGTATTTTGAAAGGCACTATATAAGTCCAGTGGTTTAAAACACAAAAATCCACATTTATTTAATGAAATTAAAGTATATTTCATCTGTCTAATCATAACTACTGTTAACCAAACTTTAAGACATGAGATTATGGCCAGCTTGTGGAATTAGTCAACATCACATAATGATAAAGACACCATTTGTAGACCAGAAGTGTTCTCCAATAGAGTTAAATAGACCCCTAGCCCTCCATCTGAAATTATGACAAGTTATGTTAAAGTATAGACAGCGAACGCAATTTTTCAAATGAAAACACATTATTTGTGCCTACTGTGACTGGTCCACACCTGTTCAACTTCACACAAACATTAGCAGTAGTTGTGATAAACTGCTGCTGGGTTGATAAATGTGTATTAATAGTCTGTCTAAACTTTAGAAGGGCATAAAAGGCTAGAGGCATAGCAGCTCTCTCATTCTGCACCTTAAGGTAAGAAGGCAGTATGTATTTGATATAAATAATTTGAATTCATACGATGTGCTTACCATATCATAGTTCAATTGATTCATAGCAGTTCATACAGGTCTGCTGTCACCATGGTGATATTTTCCTGGATGGTTGTGGCTCCCTTGTTGGTGTCCTCTGCCTGGGCTAAGGAAGGTAAAAAATGAATATATTATACCCAATCCATCGTTGTATAGAAAAAAAGACATCATTCATGCTAAGTAACAAGAAGTATATTTTGTGCATTTGTGGACAGGGAAGATGTCTGTGTAACTAAAGTTTGATTTTCAGCTTGTTCCGCTGTTGTGACACTTCAGACAATCAGATTAAAATAGTTGTGACGTTCTGCGTTCTTCCGATCACTTTCAGTGAAAGGCGTTACAGATTGATAATGTGTAGAAGTCAGTTCAGAGTGATACACACACATCAGTCTGAGGTAAGGCCAGGTTATATACACAGTGGTTATCCTTATTTAGGACAAAATGTCACTAGCAGACAACTAGTTGTCCCTTTATCTCCATTGGAGTCGTACAAGTTTTATGTTAGTTACATATTAGCTAGTTAGCCATGTTTCAATTTTATTTGTAATGTGAATGTGCATTGTGAATGGAACACAAAAAGAAATTGAGGACAAAAAAATACAAAAGCATCACATATGTAATTGCAATATTAATCTATTAACTATTTTCAGATTTGTTCTGGCCCTTTCCTGGGGTCACTGCTGAGATCATTTTCTGAGATGCAGTTGGATATTCTATCTAGATGACTGATTCACACGTGCACATAGTGTGACCAGATGTCCCGAAAAATTCGGGACAGCCCAAAATCTAAGCTATTGTCCTGAATCTGGCCCTAAATGTCCTGGAAATTACACTCAAACAGAATACTGAGTAGTTATTTTCTGATAAACATTAAAAACTGTTCGTAGAGAGGTCAGGTTGACTCGACCGCATGCAGCCCTGACTGCTGCTGATAGGCTGCCCCTGACGGCTTCTAAGTGGCTGTGTGCAGCCCCAGCTACAGTCTATCTATTTTGTTTATTTTTTGACATTCTATAATTAGGCATGAATAAGCACTGACGATAGGCTAATTTTCATTCATTTGACATGGCTGGTGTACCAGAAACCCAACACACCACTAAAAAGCAAAAACGTCAATGCAGGTACCAGGAGGATTGGGTGGGGAAGTACCTGTGGATTGCCAAAGCCCTAAGCGATGAAATGAAAGCATTCTGTAAAGTGTGTTGAAAAGAGTTTGGTGTTTTTCACGGAGGAGAGGCAAATGTTAGACTACATGCTAGCAGCAAATTACACTGTACCAACACATGACACATGACAGTACTGACTGTTTACTGTCTATGTATCATCAGCGTCCTGAATTTCAGCCAATCTCATCTGGTCACCCTACACTACATCAAAATTAGGACTAGACTGGGACTTAATCTGGAACTAAAAGAGGATTAGAACAAAACCAAGTCCACATCAGAGGGACTAAAGTGGGCTCATAGCAGGACCAAACCAAAACACACCATATATTGACCACTGCCTTCTAGGGTTGTCAAAAGACTTGAAAATCAGATACTAATCAATACTAGTTCTCAATAGCTTTATAATGACATTGAGCTGCCTTAGAACAAGTATAAGAGCACATAGACTAGTATACGCCCATGGACCACTATGGAACCTACAGGACCACTGAGGGATTACACAGGCCAAACAGGAATAGAAAAAGGAAGTATTATGATTTAATTTAGCAAATCAAATTCTATTGTCTAAAGAATTTTTTATTTTTTATTTTTTTTAAATATCATTCAAAATCGGTATTGAATATCAAGTCTATTCCTTAATGTCAAAATCAAGTTTGAGAAACAACTGTCTTGTAGAGGTTTCCTCCCTGAAAGATGTCCCTTCTAGAGAGCCATCAGTGGGTGAACTGCTAGAGAGAGCCAACAGAAACCGTGGTGAGTATAGATACATTAAGATCTCATTTGAAACCACTGAACATATACATGATATTGATAATTGCCTGTTTTAGTTCCTGATGCTGACGAGCCCACCCTGATTGGAGGAGACATTGCCATTAAATCTGAAGAGGACAGGAACGCTGACCCCTGCACCTCCAGAAGCTGTCTGTGGCTTAAGTACACTGACGGAAACGTCTACATCCCCTACTACATTGCCAACTACTACTGTAAGCACACTCCATTCTACTACATCGAGAACTACTACTGTAAGCACACTCCAATTTACTACATCGAGAAATACTACTGTAAGCACACTCCAATTTACTACATCGAGAACTACTACTGTAAGCACACTCCATTCTACTACATCGAGAACTACTACTGTAAGCACACTCCATTCTACTACATTGAGAACTACTACTGTAAGCACACTCCATTCTACTACATTGAGAACTACTACTGTAAGCACACTCCATTCTACTACATCACAACTACTACTGTAAGCACACTCCATTCTACACATCATCAACTACTACTGGTTAGTACTTCTACATAACATGAGTAATATTGTTTTGAGATAACAGTACTCTTACTTGAGTACTCTTGCAGCGGCTCGTGAGCGAGCCATCATTGAGCGTGGCCTGCAGTCCTTCTCCGCCGTGTCGTGCATCCACTTCAGACCTTACCAGAGCGGAGACCATGAGTGGATCAGCATTGAGTCCAGGAACGGGTAAATATACAGTCACTGTGTAAAACACACTCTACACAGCAGAGACTGGAAGAACAGGATGGTTTACAACATTCTAAACAGCCCATATTTAACACTTGAGCTGGAGGATAGGTCAGAATTCTATGGTCAAATCTGACAGTCAGATGTAGATTTAAATAATAATGCAGTTTCAGAGTACTTTCAGTGTAGTTAACTCCTACCGGCAGGCAGCATTCTGACCAGAACTGAAGAAGCAGTTGGATGAGCTGTGAAACGTAGTCGAACAAAATAAACTTTTGTCCAGTTGACAAATTGAATTTCTCCTTTGCCACAATAGTGCAGATGTCTTTACCTGGTTGGTGATGGACATCTCACAAAACTCAGCAGAAAACTTGACATCTTTGTTGGGAAAAAAAAGTGTTGCACTTAAGTGTTAAAAACTAGTTGTCCTTATTCAAAACCACAGACAATTATTGATAGTTGAAAGCCATGACTATTCATAATATTACCCATAAACTCACACAAAAATGCTTATATAAAAGATAAGTCAGTTATCCATTTGAAACATAGTCCTGGATTGAAGACCATCTATCCATGAATAAATCTGTCTTCATTTGTAACCTTGTAGTTATTTTCCCCCATATGATACATGTCTTTCATTTTACTGAAATGATACTGAGTCCTTGTGGAGGGAAGCGACCATTATCATTTCTATTTTTTTTTTGTCAATTTAGAGTAACAATTTCAACAAGTGAAAATTTGATCTATTATTTTTTCACATTGTACATCTTTCCAAAATATTGCAAGTTTAGGGCAGTCCCAGAATATATGGGAATGATCCATAGACTGTATAAAGAAGTGGACTAAGTGAGTGTGATCATGTAGAGCAGGTTAATACAAACATTTTAAGACCAAAATGACAAGGCTCACTGCAGCAGTTACAGAGAGAGGGGCCACAATATTCCAATGTAAGTCAATAGGAGCCAGGGTCAGAAGACTAGCAGTGGCTAGCAGGTTAGCTATGTCCATTTATATATACTGTCTATGGAATGATCCCACACCAGGCCCTCCAACATTTATCCTAGTATTTACTGTATGCTAGTATTGCTAGTTAGCTAGTATTGCTCTTTTGATCACAGATGTAAAAAAAAAAAAAATCTATTTGAAGGTGGAGGTTGCAAAGCACCCAAAACTGTATTTACTGTAACTGTAATATCAGTTGTAGATATTTATACAATTGTTGACCTGGGAGATCATACTTTTATTGCAGTTGCTGTAAAGACATCAGACTGAAACACTTGAGCCAGCATAACCCGGCCTTTTTGACCCAATTTAAACTCGATGCAGGTAGAAACTCAGAATTATGATTGATTTGTATTTATCTGTAAACTGAATTGGGAAGGTTCAGGGTAAAATGAATTGGGAAGGTTCAGTGTCTTTTTTTTGACCATACAAACAGATTTTTTCACCAGTTCATTTATAAATTTGTTCCGATTGTGCATCCCAATTTACAAATGGCAAAGTATAGAGAAAAATACCTAAACAGTCACCTTGTTCCATATTATTGTTTCTTCATCTTGAATCTTGGTTATGTTTTTTTTTTTTTTTTTTAAATTTAACCTTTATTTAACCAGGAAAGTCCCATTGAGATTCAAAGATCTCTTTTTCAAGGGAGTCCTGGCCAAGAGGCCCACACAACACAACCCACAAGACAACAATTCAATATAAAATCAACACAGATAATATGTTAGGGACACAGTTAGAAACATTGGCATATCATCGATTGCGTTTCCAGGTCCTTCAAAAGAGTATTAAAAAAAGGCATAGGTACAAGTGTTTTTAGTTTTAAAACTCTCTGCAAAGAATTCCAGTCTGCTGGAGCACTATACTGAAAAGACAGTTTTCCCTTCTCCGTTCTCACAGTAGGAACAGTCAGTGTGTAAACATCCTGAGAACGTAAATTCTGGAGTCCATTAGGCCTACGCTGAAGATACACACTAAGGTATTGAGGAAGCACAAGGATAATAAGGATAAGATAATTTGAAATCCATCTAATTGCTTGTTCCGAAAGTCCAGTGCTTACAAGTCGTCGCATTAGTAATTGATGATCTACAGAATCAGACGCCTTAGACAAATCAATGAAAATAGAAGCACAATTTAGTTTTTTATCGGACGCTGAGCAAATATCATTTACAACCTTCAATGCTGCTGTCATGGTGCTATGCTTTTTCCTGTATCCCGACTGAAATTCGGAAAGGATTTCACAAGTTTCCAAATATGATTTTAGTTGTTCATTAATTAGACTCTCTAAAATTTTGGAAATAAAGACAATTTTGAAATTGGTCTATAATTACTTAAGACACTTTGGTCACCTCCTTTAAAAAGTGGAAATACAAAAGCAGATTTCCACATTTTAGGGATTTCTGAAGTTCATGAAATCAAGATGTTCATGCCACGTGTTAATCGACAAGGTTATAATGACTCACACAGAGCAGTCATTATATCTGCACCTCTGCCACTGTGTGTAAAACATGTAAAAACCATGAAAAGCTATGATCCAGCCTGTGTGTGTGTGTGTGTGTGTGTGTTTGCAGGTGCTACTCTTACGTGGGCCGACAGGGGGGAGCTCAGACACTGTCTCTGGACCGTAATGGATGTCTGTATCACAGCACCGTCCAGCACGAGCTGCTCCATGCTCTGGGCTTCAACCATGAGCAGACCCGCTCTGACAGGGACAACCACATCAGGGTGCACTGGGACAACATCATGGACGGTCAGACACCTCACACACCTGCGCTCTTTACACTGGTGAAAGTGGTTACACTAGATTAGATTAGTACTAGTTTCTCATGTACAGACCTCTGTTTATTTCAGACTTTAACAGTTTGGGCTGCTCTCTGCCACCCTCCTGACAAGTGTCATGTGATGTTGCTGTGATGTGCCTGCTCACATGATTTAAACGGGTTTTGGTGCTGTCTTCCTACTTGGAGCAGTAGAACAACAGTCCCATCTGCAGTCTAACTTCTTCAGAACTGCATCCGAGGTGTGAGAGAGTTGCCCCCTCATCCCAATTCTCAGTCTTGGCATTATCCAGTCCATGGGATACAGATAAGAGGAAGTCGGACTACAGATGGTGCCAGTGTCCTACTGCTCCAAGTAGGAAGACACTACCAAAATCTGTTCCAATCAGCTGACCAGACATGTCACAGCAACATCACGTGACAATTGTAAGCTCTAAATAGAAGTCTGTACAAAAGTATAATCATAACAGAGGCCCTAATGAACCTAATGAAGGAGGACTATGGTGAACGTGGACTCACTTGTGGCTCTGGATTTTCACAGGGATGGCCTACAACTTCTACATCATCGACACTCTAAACCAGGGCACTCCCTATGACTACAACTCTGTCATGCAGTATGAGAGGTCAGCATCTGCTATACAGCACACACACACTTAGGGTTTACGCTTAGGTTATGAAAAATAAAAATGCATAAAGAATAGACCAAACATACTAGAGCTGTTTTGATTATTATATCAGTATTTATCTAATCTGTTAAGTACTTCATACTGAGACAAATATTAGGTGTAAAAGTTTCAGTTTCTATTTTTGCTTATTGAAAAACTGATTTGGAGTTCACATCACACAGATCAATAAGCCAATAATCTTTATTTTTTGGATGTAGAATAATGAACAATTAGGACTGTCAGAGTAATTAACAACAAACTAAACATTGTAATAATAGGAGTAACAGGAATCCATTCATCAGTGTAGTCACAGGTGAACAGGCCAAACTAAATGTCGGCCTATGATGGACATTTAAGGCCGATAGTGGATAAAAAGTTCAAATACCAGCCTGATGTCTTTACACACAATCTGTGCTTAAAACAACAGTGAACTTGTGTTGGTGCAGGTACGCCTTCTCCAAGAACAACTTGCCCACCATGGAGCCCATCCCTGACCCCAACGTGATCTTTGGCCAGGCCACTGAGATGAGCCAGAACGACATCATCCGCCTCAACAGGCTCTATCAGTGCTGTGAGTTCTGTACCCATATATACCAATATATACCAATATGTATCCATATGTATCCACATGTGCCCACATGTATCCATATGTACTGGCCAAGTACAACCTGAACCATACAGGCACGTGGTAACAACTTTTCTCAATGTTCTTCCACAGAGGCAGTACAGGGACTTGATGGACCACATCACAACACAGAACTTTGGTGAATCAAAGTGGCAATAAATGTCAACATAACAAACAGTGAGATTTGTGATGTTTTAATAAACCAGTATGCAGAGAGATACAGCACAGTTCTGGTTATTAAAAATGCTCAACAGAAAAAGTTTGATTTCAATATTCTATAAAAATATCAATTTGTATAAAATTATGTAAAAGACACTAGCAAGTAGACAATATGAACACATTACAATTGTTCAAGTATATTGTCTATAAATATAATCTATAAACAATTAAAAATGAGAGCAAAAAGAATTGATTAAAATAAAATGAGACAGACACGTCTAATGCAATCTAAAGTGAGGCTTCAGCACTTTTGTGGCTACTGACAAGGAGCTCATATCAGCTATTAAATAAGCAGCACTTTAGGCTGTATTTTCTTCTTAGTCACAAAGCATGTAATGAGAAACAAGTCACTCTCCCCGAGTCCTGGTAGTTGTGTATGACACCGAAGACAACACTGATTTCAAATATTAGATTTCAGATTTTCAAAGCTTCACCAGCTCTGTGGAACATGTTTGCTCTTCTCATCATGATGCTGGTGTATTTCCACTGCCCCCTCATTGCCATCTGCACCTGGGAACCTTGGTATTGGGAGTCCAGCCGAGTTTATATATATATATATATATATATTTTAAAAATGGCACCCCTTTTAGTCTGTAGTCAGGCAGTCCTCCATTGTCCAGTTCAGCTCAGAATTTGGAGCAGAGAGTGGTCAGGATCAGGAGCAGGTAAGAGGGGTAGGGTGACACTCTCACACCGGCAGTCTCAGAACACATTGAGTTATAATGTACCTAATCAATTTTCTAACCATAACCTTCCCCATAACCCTGTCCTAAACCTAACCTGATTCTGGATCAGTTTGACTAAGGAGAAAAAGAAGCATTTACAGGTACCACTGACCTGTCAACCAAGACAATACGTCTGTTTCTTTATTATATTATTTATTAATTATGAACTTAGTTAACTAATCATTAAACTCACATTAGTCATCATTTATGGGTGCACGACTTGAGAACCGTCTGTGAAACTGCAGTGTGAGACTACTGCTGGTGTGAGAATGCAGTGCCTTCGGTCTGCAGTTTTAGAATATCGAATCAGCATGAAGAGAACCGGTCCTCCTCTGTGTCTGGATCACGGTGAGCTCATGGTCCTTCAGAGACTGTAAACAGAGCTGTTAGGAGCAGGAGGAAACTAGTCAGAGCCTGGAGGAAAACTTGGAGCAGAAAGGGATCAAAGATTGGTCAGAGAGCATTGAGTCGGTCCTTCACAGTGTCTGCGGTCAGGCTGATGTCACAGTCCAGTCCCTCAGAAGCTGTACAGAGAGTGGTCAGGAGCAAAAGGAGAGTGGTCAAAGCCTGGAGGAGAGCCAGGAGGAGAGCCTGGAGCAGATAGGGGCCATATCTTGGTCATAGCTTGATCAGAGAGCGTGGAGTCGGTCCTCCATTTTGTCTGCAGTCAGGTTGAGGTCACAGTCCCTGAGAGCTTGAATCAGGACTTCCACAGTGGCCTGCTTTCCTCTGCTCTTCCTCCACTGGTGCAGCAGCTCCCGGGCAGTCTCCTCCAGATCGCTGGGGTGCTTCCTGGAGATAGAGTCCAGTTTGACCTCGCTCATACCCAGCTTACGGCCCAGCTTACGCCACCAACGCCCCAAGTGTTCAGAGAGCACCTCAGCCACATCATCCAGCTTGTCTGCAAACAGTTAAGAATGAAGACAAATAATAAAGTTGGTGACACTTTATACCAACTGCACATTAATTAGACTTAATGAAGCATAAACAAACATGCTGGCTTATTCATAATGAACAAATCAGCAAATGCTAAATTGACTTTTCAGAGCTTGTAACCATGTTTCCTCTCTGCATTTACTCATCCAAAGTTGTATTTGGAGTGATTGTGCATGTTTTAGCAATCTTTAAATTGCTTATTTTCAAAAGTTTTCACCACCACTGGGATAAGCCCACTGCTCTGTCCTAACTTTGTTCTCTCTAATTTTATTTTCTTAATCAGTGAAACGTCTATCTTTGTAATGAGTTATTATAAAGTGCTACAAAAGACTTGATAACGTTTAAATAAAATATAAAAAATAGAGGAATTTCAAAAAGCCAATTAACACATATCATCCGGTAGAACTTTCATTCAGATACTCCTGTATAAATGTTTAAGAGGTTGTTCTCTTATTACAGCCCAGGAGGTCCATTAAAGCCCAGTTAACCTACAAAAACACTTGGCCAATTTACAGAGGGGAGACTGTTTTCAATCCTATATTTCATCTTATAAATATGGCATTTAGTCTAGCTAAGAAAAGAAACAGACAGCAGGTAATTCCCGGCGATTCTCAGTTGAGTCAGTGTGACACATGGTGTGACATCATCACATCTGACGGGTCCGGTACCACACCGGGCTAGGAAGACTAGCGCATGTGTGTACGGGCCTATAAAGCGGACCTCTATGCACACGGTGCACGGCCGCGTCCCCGCTGAAGCGCTGCAGCCTCTCGCACAGGTCCAGGCGCTTGGCCTCGGTGAGCAGGTCGCACAGGTAGTCCGTGTTGTCGGGCCCGAGTTTGCCTCTCTCCGTGAGGATCTGGAATAGTTGGGTCCCCGTGGTGCACTTCTCCAGCTTCCCTTTGCCGACGACGTCTCCGCAGAGGTACTTCAAAGACTCCAGGTCCTTGGCTGAGAGTTCACTGGATATGCCCAGTAAGAGGGATTTAAAGTCCAAAGAGCTCATGTCTGCGGCCCACGCTCAGATACCAGCTCCGTGTGTGAATGTGAAACTATCTGAATGTGAAACGATCTGAATGTGAAACGATCTGAAGCAACTGTCCAAACCAACAACCAGGAAGCGCTCTTTTACTTTCACTTCCGCGTTGGCTGCTCACGTCGGCTCAGGACGGGTCACTTGTTATTTTTCTTAAAGCTATAGTGGGCGATGTAACTTTTTAGCACTGAAAGCACGTTTTTAAATATTCATTTTGGTTGTTTTTTTATTGCACTGCAAAAGTTGCATCCTTACTACAGTATATGCGGGCTTGCATCTCCACAAACCTGACTCTTTGGCAGGAGTAGGGCCTCCTCCTCCTTGTTTCTATGCAAATGTTTTTCCTTCCTGACTCCCACATTATAGCATAGAACTGACCTATCTCCATGGAGAATGTTCTGAATTATGGTTTTAACTTTCTATTTCCATGGAGTCATACAGCACATCTAGAAGGTTACATAGCATACTGTTGGTCTGCTGTTAAAGTCACTAACACGAGGCCTATGGCTACGTGCAACAGAGTGGGCTACAGTTTTACTTGATTACAACCTTTCAGTACTCTTTCCACCGCTGCAAACTTCACATTGGGCTTGTGATCCTTCTATTCCTTGATGGCTGAAAAATAAATACACTGTAGGGCTACTTAAATGCATTGCCAAAGGGCACAAATGCACTATGCAGTGCAGTATGGGAGCCTTTTTACTGAGTGGACACATATGTGTTGAGCAAAGCCCCACTGGTCCAGCAGTAACTCATGACAGAGAGCAGTAATACTGATGAATGTGATGGTGCAGGGCAGGCTGTGATGCCGCTGTAAGTCGACAGCCAATTCACATGAGATGCAGAGTGGATGAAAAAGGGGGTCAAACTTCCAGACACAAGAGTTCGGTTCATTTGGATTCATGTTTTTGTCTCGTGCAGGCCTGTACGCTTAATGGCACATGAGAGTTGTCAGCCAGTTTGCCATATGCTTTCACAGTTTTGTGGAGGTTGTAGAAGGCTTCCTTTGGGAGGCGCTCTGAAGTATGGGGTCTGGGCCTATTGCTCCCTGTCTGACAGTGGCCTATGTCACTGGCTCTGTTCATTCAGAGCAAGGACAGTAAGGACCTGGTTACATTTACTTGCTCTTTTCACAGTAGGCTACATTTCCAGCATATTTTGACTCTTGAATAACAGTTACAGTTGGTTCCTCTTCCCACTGTGGGTAAGTCTAAAGTGACAACAGCTATAACAGGTTATTGAATGCGACATGACAACAGCCGTATGAGAGCCCCGTGTTCATAGAAATAAATCAGAGACATACTCCCCACTCACTGTCCCTGCTCATAATTGACACCTCCTCACATTTAGAGACACATTTGTGACGCATTCTTCTCAAATGAAAAGACAGGAATCGTTTAATTGAAATAATGCATTATTATAAAAGGGTCTCAGTACATTCTCTCAGGATTTACAAGCAGGACAATGTTTATAGTTCAATGTATGTACAGCAGATGGCAGTATAATCACACATCCAGTGACTTCCACAAAAGATTTGAATAGGAAAATGCAACAATTATAATAATTCAGTCTTTTTGCTTGAGAGGTTCCATAAAGGTAGAAGTATGTTCATAAGGCAACAGAATAGAAAGTGGTGAGTAAGTATAGGCCTATTTTGGCACAAACTGTAACATGTACACAGGAATTGTAACAAATACATTCAAGATCCTGTTCAGAAAATGCCAGAACACAACAGCTGATACTGATGATTGAAATGTACATATATGTCTCATTGTTTGATATTGCCTTGTAAACAGAGGTGGGTAGTACTCAGTTTCATTTGCTTGAGTCAAGAAATTGTACTTTTCTAGAAGCATAGTACTTTACTCCTACTTGAGTATAGTTTTATTGAAGTAACAGCCCTTTTACTTGAGTAAAAGTTGTGGTTCCTTTTCACACTGTGAGTGAGTCTACAAGTGACAAAAGCTTCATGTTGACAATATGAAATAATGTGAACATTTGTGTTTCTTGCAGCTCTCCTTCAGATATGATTTAGTTTGTCTCATTTATGTGTTTATCCTTTGGAAATACTGGAATATGAGCATTTTTTATATTTTGTACTTCAAATTACATAATCTTAAAATTAAATCAGTAAATCAGTCACTCTTACTTGAGTCGTACTTTTCCCAATTACTTTTTTCTCTTACTTGAGTAATTTCTTGGACCACTTCTTTGTACTTCTACTTGAGTAATATTATTTCAATGTAATGTTACTCTTACTTGAGTACAGTTTTTGGCTACTCTACCCACCTCTGCTTGTAAATGTAATGTTTCAAATAAGGCCTTTAATTACTGGGACAAACAAACCTATGGCGTAGGATGAGTTTAAAGCATTATATATCAATGCAAAGCTGTAATACTTCCCCTTCACCCTCTGTACAGTACCTTAGAAACTGTGTGTTCTTGTCCCATACGAATATTACTAAAGTGGACACAAATTAGATACTTGAATTTTCTGAAAATCAAACCTCATTTACGCATGTGGCTAGAGCCCTTCTCATTCCTCCTTTATTGAATAGACATCATCTGTGTGGTCCCTCTAATGTCAAGGGTTTAAATAATACAACTTTGAATTTTCTAAACTGCTCCAGACTGTTAGTGGATACAAACATTTCATTAAAAGCAAAGTTGAGATGTAGCTAACAGCTGATTGGCTGGGGGACCTTAAAGTGCCTATGACAGGTTGGACTACTCATTTTACCAAAACACACTTCAGATCAATATATTTTAGATTTAACTAAAAAATTAAATTTGGACTAGGGAATTTGATGCTGTACACTGGGTCAAAACTCTGAAGTAGGCTACACAGAAATTACTATTTAGCAAACAAAAATAGAAGAAAACACATTTATTTTGTTGAAATCATGTTTAAAAATGTGTTTCTAGCATTTAAATTTAATTAAATTAGTGCCTTATTTTGGACAGAATTCTCCCAGTATGATGTCATCAATATGGAACTCTCTAAAATAGAACTCCCTACTTCCTGTAATTTTCTACATTTTTTTCAACTTTTCTTCACAATCTGCTTCGTGACTGGTGTAAACTATTATTTGTTCTTACAACAGGTTTTATCGCACCAACTTAAGTCAAAATGAGAGATTCCTAAAAATTTGTCATAGCCACTTAGACACATAGGTGCTTCAAAATCAACTGGTTTTGTCATAAAATGTATTTTCTTCAGTTCAAAGTTTTGTTCAAATTTGGGAACCAGGAAAGTACACTGCAAAAATATAAGATGTATTAAAATGACTGTAATACTTCTCATTATTACAAGTACAACAATTACAGTTGCAATGAATTATTATTTGCCAATAAAATTTGTGAAACGTAAGAACGTAAGAAATTCTGTTACACTTATAAGCAGTTGAAGGTCCTGTATCAGATTTTTTCCCCATGTATATGAGCAAACTTTGTTTTACTCTAGTACAGATATATTGTATAAGCAGCTTTTGAGGTCAAAATAAGTCTGACTGTGGAATAACTGTGGAATAACTACTGCAAACTGTTTAAAATGAAATGGCTCTGTTCCTATTTCAACAAAGAAAAAATCAGGTACAACACTTTAAACCAACCCTTCATATAATTATTCTGAATTCAAGCCATTTCAACCAAGGAAATATATTTTTGCAGTGTAAATATTTCTGAATAAATTATAGTACTTTCTTTTTAACATTGCATTATATGAGCACCACGTTGTGTATTAGAAGATGGCATGAAACTTGTCTTTTTGTATCGTGCAAAAATATAGAGCCCTATGGAGTTGTGTGATACTCAACAGCACCACCAACAGGATGCCCTCCCGCAGTGACTGGACAGAACGGTAGAGTCCTCCGTTCTGGATACGTTCAATGCCCCTTATAAAAAAGCTGCTTCAGGGTTGGCACTGAAAACAATGGCTTCCTCCTTTCAGAAACATCCAATAAAGAATGGTTTGCAGCTTTTTAAATTGACACGTGGTCATATTGCAGTACATCATATGCAGTGTTTCTCCAAAGTTTAGACCGAGACTGTGGGGCACAAACCATCCATATTCATTCATTTTATTTAATAAAAAAAATAAATATAGTTACATCTGTATGGTTTTGACAATACTGGAAGCATGAAAGGACCCATATTACACAAAATTGATTCAGCTTTTAGACGTGTTCTAATGTTGTTACCTCATCAAAAACAGACCTGGAGTTGTGTTTTGTTTCATTCACACATGTTCGAGTAATCTTTTATTATTAGTCTGTCTCCAAAGCTCAAAATGCTCTGTTCCACTCAGCCTAAATATGCAGGGTTTGTGTGTTAAATATGTGTGAATGAACCAAAACACAACTACATGTTTGTTTTTTTAAACTTCTTTTTAGAATATGTGAAAGGGCAAGGGGGGGGACCATAGTCTCCTCTATTAATGGGAAACACTGTCATATGGATAAAACTAGTTCAAAATTCAATGAAGCTGGATATATAAAAAGTCTGGTAGCGTTGGGGCTATGTAGACGTGCGGACTGGGTTGTTCTAGCAGTGGGAGTGGGAGGCAAGGCGTGAGCGGGGCTGCGGCGGGCTCTCTGGACCACAGGAGGGCGACGTACAGCCATTGTCCTGGTGGTTCTGGTGGTTTTCCCTCAGGGCCAGTCTGCGCCCCTGCTCCTCCTTCATGAACAGCTCCACCATCAGGATCTTCTCCTTGTGGATCTGCAGGCTGATGTCCTTCGGGATGTCTGGGATCAGCCAATCCACAAAGTCACTCATCAGCATCACCACATTCTGCACAACAACAAGAGCACAACAACAGTTTAGCTCTGTATGTATAAATGGACATAGCTAACCCGCTAGCTGCCGCATTCCTAACATAAATTATATAAAGAAGTGGACTACAGGAGTGTGCTGTCACATAGCGTTCGGCTCCAGTCAAATGAAGCGCATCATATCTAGCAGTTATGGAGCAAATTTGGAGCTGGCCAATATTTAATGATATGTCATGTGACCCAGCTGGGGATGGTTTAAATCCCATCAAAAGTGACCAATTTGTTGATAAGACCATGGATTCTTTGAAAACTGCCCTTGATGCAGTTGCTCCACTAAAACAGAAAGTTGTCAGGCCAAGGCGATCTGCTCCATGGTATAATGAAAAACTGCGTGCACACAAATAAAAGGTTAGGAGAATTGAGAAAAGTTACCGTAAAGCACACTCAGTGCAGTCTTTAAAAGCATGGAAAACCTGCCTTCTGTCCTATAAGCAGGCGTTGCGTGCGGCCCAAACCAGTTACTATTCCAATCTAATAGAAGTAAACAAAAATAATCCTAGGTTCTTATTCAGCACTGTAGCCAGGCTGGCAAACTGCCACAGTGCAGTAGAACCTTCAATCCCAATTACTCTCAGTTCTGAGGATTTCCTGACATTTTTTAATAATAAGATCATTACTATAAGAGATAAAATAAATGAAATTGCCCCTACTTTTAACTCTGAGCAAGTTCAAGCTGTAAGAGTAGGGTCTCAATTAAACTCATGTCCAGTTTTGGTGGGATCTGAATTATCCTCAGTTGGTCCAGTTTTTGAGAAGTTTGCTACTCTAAATCATGCAGAATTAACTTCAGCCTTTATGTCCTCTAAATCCTCAACTTGTATGTTAGACCCAATCCCAAGTAGACTTTTCAAAGAAATTCTCCCTCTAATTATAGATCCTATTCTTAATATAATAAATACTTCACTGGAAAGTGGTTATGTGCCTCAGTCCTTTAAATATGCAGTAATTAAGCCGCTCCTAAAAAAGCCTAATCTTGATCCTGACCTCTTAGCCAATTACAGACCTATTTCAAATCTTCCGTTTATTTCTAAAATTCTGGAGAGAATTGTAATTAAATAGCTTTGTCGTCATCTGCAGGAAAATAATTTATTTGAAAATTTTCAATCTGGATTCAGAACTCATCATAGCACTGAAACAGCCCTGGTTAAAGTAACAAATGATTTGTTATTGGCTGCTGACAATGGTCAGGTCTCAATACTGGTTCTGTTGGACCTCAGCGCAGCTTTTGACACAATCGACCACAACATTTTACTGCAGAGGTTAGAATGTGATGTGGGCATCAGAGGAACTGCCCTCAACTGGTTTAAATCCTATTTATCCGATAGGTACCAGTTTGTAAATGTAAACCAGAGCTCCTCACAGTGTTCTAAAGTAGCCTACGGTGTGCCACAGGGTTCAGTTCTGGGTCCAGTTCTGTTTACCCTTTACATGCTACCGTTAGGTAATATCATCCGAAAGCATGGTATCGCTTTCCACTGTTATGCAGATGACACCCAGCTGTACCTATCAATGAAACCTGATCAGACTAATCAAATTGAAAGGCTTAGTGACTGTGTGAGGGACATGGAATGACCTTTAATTATTTACTTCTTAACCCTGAAAAAACTGAAGTCATTCTATTAGGCCCTAAACACCTACGAGACTCTATTGTGGTTTTGTCCCGGCCTGCAGCTGGGCTCGATGTAACGTTTGACTCTCTAACTGAGCAGATAATCACATTGGACAATGTCAGTGTAGCCTCCAGCTCCACTGTAAGAAATCTTGGAGTCCTATTTGATCAAGAGCTCTCATTTAAAGCACACATAAGCCATGCCTGTAAAACGGCTTATTTTCATTTACGCAATATAGCCAAAATTAGAAATGTACTGCCAAAAAATGATGCTGAAAAACATGCTTTTGTCACTTCGAGGTTAGACTACTGTAACTCCCTGCTTGCAGCTTGCCCTAAAAGCTCTATAAAAAGCCTTCAGTTGGTTCAAAATGCAGCAGCAAGAATACTAACAGGTACTAAAAAACGAGAGCACATTACTCCAGTATTAAAAAATCTTCATTGGCTTCCGGTTGAGTTTAGAGTAAAATTTAAAATTCTTCTTCTAACCTATAAAGCTGTAAATGACATGGCCCCTTCCTACATTAAAGATGAAATTGTACCTTATCATCCTAACCGTTCACTCCGCTCTCAAAATGCTGCACTATTGGTGGTTCCTAGAGTCGCTAAAAGTACTTTAGGAGGTAGAGCTTTTAGGTACCAAGCACCCTTGTTGTGGAATCAGCTCCCTGCTCATGTCAAAGAAGCTGACACAGTCTCTACATTTAAGATTAGGCTCAAAACGTTCCTCTTTGAATTAGCTTATAGTCAGGTCAGTTAGGAACAGAAACTAAACCCATAGGCCTAGTTAAGCTGCTCTAGGAGATATATTACTGGGGAAACTATGGCAACTTGAGCACTGTCCTCTGGTTTCTCCTACTTTTTCTCCTCCTACTGTTAAGAATATTCAATTACTAGTTCATTCGTAGTCTGTTCTTTGCTATTCACATGTTGTCCCTGTCCCACTCCCCTTTTGGGGAGTGTAACTGTTTCAGATGTTGCTGTTCCAGTTTGGACCGCTGCTGTCCCCTAGTGTCGAGGACCTGGACCCCTCCTCTCCTTCCCTGTCCTGGATTAACTGTCCTTGTCCTGCTAGATTAGTAGTTTCATCTGCCTGTCCGTCCATAGGAGTGGATCTCTCCTTCACTGTGGTCCTCCTCGAGGTTTCTCCGTTTTCCCATTGGGTTTTTCGGAGTTTTTCCTTGCCGAGAAGGAGGGTCTAAGGACAGGAGATGCTGGGACAATCATCCATTTGCCTGCTTGTTGTTGGATATTCTGTATTTTTGATTTATGAATGTTTCTTATTCTGCTGTATTAATCAACAATTTTGTGAAGTCCGCCGAGATAACTCTTGTTGTGATTTTGGGCTATACAAAAATAAATTGAATTGAATTGAATTGAAAAGAAGTCTCCTGATTTGTCTGTTATAGAATTATTTGAATAGTTGGCTTGTCAGGATTATTGTGGTTGTCCTTCCTTCTGGTGCTCACCTGAAACACGATGACGAAGGCCAGGCGAGCGGCCAGAATAGCCCAGAACTCTTTGGACAGCTCATACTTGTTGCTGGATGAGTGCGGCTCTCTGTAGTCCTTATATCTGTGAATGACAAACATGCTGAATGGTCTGGGACAGTGAAGGCAGCAATTCCTGATCTCCAGAAGTACTCGCTCACCTGCAGATCTCCACGGGATAGCCCAGGTTGTTGGGCTGCAGGGGCGCGGTGCCCGGCTGGAAGTCACTGACGTTGAAGTAGGACAGAGTGTGGTTGACAAAACCAGTCATGGAGCCATCCTCACTGTACGAGTACTGGTAGACCAGGCGAGGTATGAAGTCTGACGTGAACGAAATCACAAAGGCCTGAGGGAAATATACACTTTTATCTTTATTATTCTGTTATTATTATTTTTTTAATCTTTTGTCCTCTCATAGAGTACAGCTGGGAGTTAGCATCAACGCTCCAACAAATGTTCTACCACATGACACAGTGCCAGGATTAAGCTCACATGAGAATAACTATGTGACATGCAACGATGATGAGGCTCTCCACATGAGCAAAAGCCCTCTGCATTAAAGTACCTGACCTCTTTTTTTCACTGCAGTGTAAACCCAGCCTCCAGACCTGTTCTGCTGGACTCACACTTGGATGGAGCCAAAACCTCGTCTCAATCCAGATGACACCTTTGAAATCTTTGTTAATGTTCGTTAGTGACCATAACTGCTTTATGCTCCAGATGGAAATGTGAATAAACCTTTGTGAAAACAAGATTATAATAGCCATATTTTGAGAGTGCATTCACACGTGCACATACAAGTAATGGAGCTCAGTCACCCCCCAGTTCCAGAAGTAAATTTCTCATTAATTTTTTCCTTAAACTTTCTTTAAAAAATTACAAGTTTGAAAGCTCAGAACTAATCAGCTCTGTGGTGACTAATAACCACAATTATTTTATTTAAAAACTGAAACTTTATTAACCTCTAACTTATTAAATTATTTTACAGAATCTTGCATTTTAAATGTGCGTTTTGAACATAAAACAACAACGTAATGGATAGTTAACATGTAGCTTCAGTTGGAATACGGTAAGATTTGATCTGTATAACAGGTAGAATCCGCAATAGTCACTTCTACGGCTAATCATTGCAATTTATTTGCTGCAGCTCAGGCCTTGCTTGTTTGCTAATGCTACAGTATATTTAAAAAATGTTTACTGTGATTCTCCTGCTTTATTGTTATTGTGTCAGTGGTACAAAGTAGTTTCTATATTATTGTTTATCATGATATTTCTCTGGAGCAAGATATTGTGCTTCTAAATGTGATATCATGACAGTCCTATATGTACAACGCCTCCTTTGATAGTCTTTCCACAGAACACTGTATGAAGCAAATGATCACATGACCTTTGCCCTTTGCTATCAGACATGAGTGAAGCGGTAGTTTGATTGGACAGTCCCAGCCCTGATGGTCACACTTACATTCACGATGACTGCCACTTTGCTCAGGCCTCTCAGAAGGTTGTACCAGATCCCTGCAGAACACACAGCAGCCATGAACACTCCCCTCGTGTAACAAAGCCCCACTATCACTAGATGGCACTGCTCTGTTACAGTACAGTCAGATGTACTACTGGTACTGCTGCAGCCTCACATGTACAAACCCCATTGTGTGTTATAGGGACAATTAATAGGGGCCGGTCTATTTAAACAGGCAAGCCACGCCCTTATCAGCAATTATAAGCTTACAGAACCACCAATGATATTGTTCTTTAATAACATAGCTAGAGCCATACTAATTATTTTAGGAGTCGACTAGTCAGAAATTATTAGTTGAGCCAAACAATAATTTCTTTGGTACATTTAGATTTTTAAAATACATTTTAATGGGCACATACTATTTTCTGATCTATGTAATAATGTAGTTTCCTCATCACACCCATACCTGGAATTATGTTTTGTTTCATTCACACATGTTTAACAAACAAACCTATGAATCAAACTGAAAACACTCTTGTCTGAGAGAATAACCTCAACCTTGTGATTTAATTTAATGTAGTGCTCTACCGTGTTTTTAAAATCCATGCACCTTCACTGATTTCAGCCTTGGAACTGCCAATCTCTACTGAACTAAACATAAAAGGTAACTGTTAACTTGAAAACAACCACTACATGACATCACAAGGTGGATTTTGAGCTTTGGAGAAGTAGAAAGACTAATCATAATATATATATACTAATAATAATAATCATGGGCTACTCAAACATGTGTGACTGAAACAAAACAAAACTCAGGTATGTTTTTGAGGAGGTAACAACATTCTAACATGGCTTAAAGCTCACAAGAGTACATTTTGTGTAATATTTGCCTTTAACCATCTAAAGGTTGAAATATGGTGACTGACGGCTTCTAGATACAGAATATTATTATATTAGAATATAGAATAAAAATGTAATATTGATATTGACATTTTAATGATACCACTGTCTTTGTCATAAAATGTCTTTTAGCTTGTGGTTTTCAGTCTGCCTAGTTACCATTGTTTTGATAGTCATTTTAATGTGTATATGCAGCACAGGGAAGGGCACTGAAATACGCACCGATATCTTTGGCTTTGGCCGCTATGGGCCTGCGCAGTTCTGTCACAAATTTCTTGGCGTCCAGTCGAATTTCAATGATGTTATTCAGCAGAGCGAAGAGAGGAGCCAGGGGGAACGAGGCCACGAACAGAGTCACCATCCCAAACTGGATAACTGCACACATGCACAGGGGAAATGTGGGTTTAAACAAAATAAAGTGTGCTTTTTATAATAAGTATAATCTACAACATTTGAAAATACATTTTGTTCACTGTAAACTGCAATACTGGCTTAAAGCAGGCCAATACCACATTGACTTTTCAGAGCTTTAAACAATGGTATAGTAGCTTCGCTTCTCATTTATTCTCTCAAAGTTGTATTTGGAGTGATTTGTGCATGTGTGAGCAATCTTTAATGGTCTTAAAAAGTGCAAATTAAAACATAATGGTCCACGGGTGTTATAGATTTTAACATAATAGCATTGTGGCCTTTCACTGTAACAAGCAGCAAGAACATCAATGCAACATTTCTGAACATCTGTGTATGTCCTGGAGCCTCCTTTTGTCAAAGTAGCCCAAGCACAGAGTAGTGGGTGGGGATAGGGGAGAGGTGAAAAGGATTACTCAGAGATCCATGAATCACTCAAAATACAACTATGAGTGATGTTGAGGAGGAACCATTTTATTTGCCTGGGATCCAGAATACACACTACGATACTTTACAAAGATGTATGTCTGGTCACCGCCTACTCTCCCGCTGACTGAGTTCAGACGACCGTAATTGACAGGAACACGCATGGTTTGTCCGTATCAAAACAAATATGGCTGTTTATGTGGATAAAGAATGAAAAAAATATTCCAGGTGAATGAAAAAAAATGTATATTTGTAACACTTTACAATGTCAAACATCAATTTGACAGACACCGAAACTTCAAAACTAAGTAGCCTGCATAATCTGAGCACTGCAGCTACAGCTTGTTATTGCTGCAAAGCATCGTCCACTTTTGTATAATTTTAAAATGTTCATTTGACCAACAATGATCATGTGAGCAATATTAAAACGTGTGGTGTTTAAATGTGAGAATATACAGGAGCAGCTCAGAAAGTGCAGAAACTCCTTCATTTCACATGCATTACAGTCATGTTTTTTCTGGCTTGAGGTGTGACAGAGGGCGTGGGGGCCAGTCAGATCCATCTGTACACAAAATACAGAGAGGTATCAGTCTGGACTTGCCAGGCTTCCATTGCGTGGCTAAAAGCTCAGTCCATTCTACATAATCTGCCTCCTTTAACATGCTCACACGGTACCAGCTGAAAAAGGATCTATGTTATTTGGAGTAAGTGCCTGAACTGGAGTGTGAGACGATCAATCGTGCTTTAACCCTCAGGCACAGGGCAATTCCCCCTGAAAGAGACGAATGAAGGCCACGTTCAGGTTTAGGCCTCATTCAAACACAACCTTTAATGAAAGACTGATAAAGCGCCAGCTGGGAGGAGATAGGAAATGGACCCAGAATTTCTGCAGAGGAGGAAAATCTATCTACAGTCTACGACCACACACTGAACCTCCTGGAATCTGTGTGAGATGTACAGCGGATGGTGGAGCTGCGTGTGCGTTCAATCACATTTGTGGAGCTGAGGCCAGAGCAACATGAGGACGTATGTGGGAGGCAAAGACAGAATAATTACCTAAAAGCCAATCAGCTAAAACGGATTAAGAAGAGTGATTTTTTTGCAGACTCAAACCTTGCACTGTTGCAGAGCTACATTTGGAGGTTCTGTCTGGAAAATGTTGAGTAAGAGTACTGTTACTTCAAAATAATATTACTCAAGTACAAGTACAAAGAAAAGGTCCAAGAAATGACTCAAGTAAGAGTAAAAAGTATTTGGGAAAACGACTACTCAAGAAAAAGTAACTTAAAGAGTAACTGCCGGGACCTAGCATCTGATTTATAATTTGAAATGAATGTAATTTGAAGGACTAAACATTAACAAATGCACAAAATCTGGTATTTTCAAAGGGCAGAAACAAAAAATGGCACAAACTAAATCATATCTGAAGGAGCACTGCAAGAAACACAAACGTTCATATCATTTCATATTGTCAACATAAAGCTTTTGTCCTTTGTACATTTGTAGTATGAAGAGTAACCAAAACTTATACTTCAGTAAAAATATGACTTAATTACAAGTAGAAGTATGTTGCTAGAAAAGTACAATTTCTTTGAAAGGTTACTCAAGCAAATGTAAGCGAGTAAATGTAATAAACTACTACCCAGGTTTGTTGAGCAGAAATCATGTATATTTGAAAAGTGACATTTCAATGATGGATTAGTGAGAGTGGGGGAGAAAGGGGTCATAAAGGTGACATGTGGTGGCCGCGAGAAGGTTCTGGGTTTGATTCCTGAGGTTACTGCAGTAGCTCACTGCTTCTGACATGTTGCCCCAGCAGCACTGATTGAAGAATGGGTCAAATGCAGAGAAATAATTTCCCTCACGAGGCATCATTAAAGAATATACCTCACCTTGCCTAGCAACCACAATGTAGACAAGGGCCAAAACTTATTGTGTACAATTACACAAGAGTTCTGATTAGACTAATAACAATAAATGACAAGTTTATTTAATTAAATGAAGGTTTAAATGGTTAGAAAAATGATTTCCTTGTGCACAAATGTCTCTGCATTTTGGATGGATTTTTTTCTCAACTTTTTTTTTTCCACAAACTGATGTAAAACTATGATAAATATTCCCCTCAGGTACTATCCACTAAAATCAAGTCAGAGTCAGAAAGATCAACTTAGCACTGAGAGCAAAGGGAGGGGAGACTCAGAGTGTCAAAAACGAAAGTGTAACTAATAAAACATGTTAATATGTTGTTTTGGGTAAATATAGGTGTTAGCAGTTAATGCCCTATAGAAGTAACATACCCCTCTTTAATATTGTTAATCTTTATGTCAAATCTCAAATCTCTTAACATTATGCCTTTCAGGAAACAGTAACATCTATGGGTGGATATTACCTCTTTAATGGAGTCATGTACATGTTATGGAGTCCCGGTCCATGTTCTTCTAACCCATACTTGAGCTGCTCTCTGATGACTCTTGTGGTAACACAGAAGACCTCTGGAAGAGTTCATCAAGACATCAAACTGCTCTGACATTTACAGAGCCAGAGCCATGCAAACTGCACGCACATCTGCTAAGTGCTAACGCGCTAGTCCCAAAGTGTTCAAAAGCATTAAGCACAGTCATTATTCCAGGCACATTCAGAGCCTCAAACAGCAGAGCAGCGTGACTTTATGCCACTGAGGGTGTATAATGAGGAGATGATATCTGTCCTCATATGGAGTGTACAGGAGTGCTACAGTGTTGAGCGGACCAATAGGAGCCTTTGCTGTTATCACGACAGCTCAGTGACTGCTACAGGGGCCACATTAGAATCTTCTCTGGGCAAACAACAACCTGAAAACGCCAGTGGAAAGGAGATTTAGAGAATTATAATTTCACACTTCTTAGATCTGATGATGTGAGGTGTAAAACAGAGAAAGGTGTTATAGTGATGTTATAGTCATTCGACTTTTTCACGAGATCAAAATATTTTTTGAAAAAAAAAAAAATATATATATATATATATATATATATATATATATATATATATATATATATATATATATATTTTTTTTTTTTTTGCATAATAGTGTTGCATAATTATTCTGGTAAAAATGAAGAAAAAAAAAAAAAATCCACGTCTTGCTAGCGTGACGTGAGCTATCCATAGGAGGTGTCGACAGCTGTGTGACTCTTTGTTGGAAATGGTAATAGTAGTAACAGTAGGAACTGTGGGGGCTTGTTTCATTTGTTAAGTCTTTTTAGATTAATTTTGCAATTTAAAATGTCCAGAGAATATTATTATTATAACTAGAGAGCAGACACGAGCACAGTAAGCCTTCTTTAACACTTAAACACTGTGGCTCTCTTCTCTGGTATCTGATTGCTTACAAGGTCATTTGTAATCTTGCTCGTGCTCAACGACAACATTACAATTTGACGATGAGTAATGGAAAAGACATGTTAGAGTGCTGTGTGACTCACTCATCTCCATATACTCGGGGCTCAGTCCTACAAATGGCCCCAGGATCATGTCCTTCTCGTGCCTCCTCAGGATCTTGTGGCGCTCCTCCTCACTGCCCCCGTCCAAATCTGACTTTCGCTTTCGGAGCAGTTTTTTCAGTTTCCTGCATAAATGAACAACAAAACCACATTCATTCAAGTTCAGCGGCTAATGGTACACCAAAACAGTTCATTTAAGAGTAGTTTTTCAAACATCAGTCCACGAGTGCTTAGTTAAAACTCAGCTTGTAGTTGATGAAAGAAATTCTTAGTCGACTAAAGATGTGCTGCTGATCGATTAGTCAACTATAAAAGGGGTGTGGCAAAAACTCTCAAAACTATTACGTATCTCTGTGTATCTGACCCAAAGAGCACTCACAAGACTACACCTGCAGGGAGAGTTCATGCAAAAACTACTATTTATGCAGAAAAAAGTACTAGGAAACAATGTATTAATATAAAGATAGATTCAATTTGTGAATCATGAGTTTAATCTGAATTTTTACAGAAAATACCAAATCTTCAGCTCCCTCACTCACACACTTTCTTTTGTCCCATAGAAATCCTGATCATCTCAATAAAATGATTAGTCGAGCCTCCATGGTCTAGAGCCCTGGTTCAAACAGTTATGTTATGTCCAGTTAAAGACCTGTCTGCTATTGTTTTCTGACCCTTGTAAGGCATTATGTTTTATTATTAGTGTGGACACTGGGACAAACTATCATGTTTGCGTTGGGAGAAGGGAGACTGGAGAGGATGTACTGGTACTTTGCAGTCGATGTCATCAACATTCCTTGAGCTTTAAATAAATGGAATCTAATCAAAAATAACTGACTTACAGTCCCTGACAAAAGTCTTGTCGCTTATCCATTTTGTAGAAACAAAAGCTTATAACCTGACTTTAAATTAATCGATTGGTTTTAGAAATGTCTCATATGAAAGCTAAAACCCTCCCAAATTATGCTCAATATACTAAAATAAATGTGCTTCCCTGAAGAAAGATTAATCATTTAATGAACACAGAAAGGTCAGATTTTGGCAAGACAAAAGTCTTGTCGCCTACAGAAAATTGAACAAATAATTTACTTCAAATACAAAAATATGTTGCATAACGTCAGTGAATTAAGTAGTGGTGCTGTGAGATCCATATTTAATATCTTGTATGACTTCCATGAGCTTGAAGGACTGCATCCAAGCGGTTAGACAATGATTCATACAATTTGTTGATGAAGTCATCAGGAATAGCAAAGAAAGCAGTCTTACATGCCTCCCAGAGTTCATCAAGATTCTTTGGTTTTGCCTTCCATGCTTCCTCTTTCATTCTACCCCAGACATGCTCAATGATGTTCATGTCTGGTGACTGGGCTGGCCAGTCCTGGAGCACCTTGATCTTCTTCGCCTTGAGGAACTTTGATGTAGAGATAGAAGTATGCGATGGAGCACCATCCTGCTGCAAAATTTGACCCCTTTTATGGTTGGGAATGTAAGAGGTAGCTAATACTTCTTGATATTTTAGGCTATTGATATTGCCTTCCACCCTGCAAATGTCTCGCACACCCCCATACTGGATGTAACCCCAGACCATGATTTTTCCGCCACCAAACTTAACTATTTTCTGGGTGAATCTTGGATCCATGCGGGCTCCAGTAGGTCTCCTGCAATATTTGCGGCGGCTGTGATGTAATTCAACCGAGGATTCATCTGAGAAATCCACCTTCTGCCACTTTTCCAGTGTCCATCCTTTTAGCAGGCTGTGGGCCTTGGCAAATGCCACACGGTTTTTTAATTGCCTTTTGTTTAGTGCTGGTTTCTGTGCACTGATTCGACCATGGAGGCCATTTCGAGACAGAATTCTACAAACTGTTCTGGTTGACACAGGGACTTGAGGTGACCAGGCCTGGTGGAGCTCTGCTGCAGTGGAAAAGGGGCTGGCCTTGGATTTTCGAATCAACAAACGGTCCTCCCGAGCAGTTGTCTTGCGGGGTCTGCCGGACCTGGGCTTGTCAAAAACATCTCCAGTCTTTTCAGATCTTTTTCTTATTCTTTGTACTTGACGCTGAGACACATTGAAGGTGTCAGCCACCTCAGCAGTGGATCTGGTCTTCAGCCTCTTGATAATTAACGCTTTGGTCTCAGGGTGGATCTTAGGCATGTTGTCAGAGGTCAAGTTGCAGTTGATGTGAAGGTCTGGTGTGCTGGGGTTCTTTTTATACACACCCACTAATTGATTGATCAGTAACTGATCACAGGTGAGGCTGTAATCTAGGATTGGGTGCATCATATGACAAGGCGACAAGACTTTTGTCTTGCCAAAATCTGACCTTTCTGTGTTTATTAAATGATCAATCTTTCTTCAGTGAAGCAAATTTATTTTAGTATATTGAGCATAATTTGGGAGGGTTTTAGCTTTCATATGAGACATTTCTAAAACCAATCGATTAATTTAAAGTCAGGTTATAAGCTTTTGTTTCTACAAAATGGATAAGCGACAAGACTTTTGTCAGGGACTGTAGTTGGAATTACAACAGGTGAGATGATTGTGCTCTTAAACAAGTCCCTCATACATAAAATTACAGTCACAAGCTAGTTAGCAATAGCCAACAGTTTTCAGTTACAAAAACAACAGTTTTTATTGTCAGTATTTGCTAATGTGTGCATTGCGTCACCATGACAAGTGATGTTCACTACAGGCACATGCAGAACACCCCCAGCATGATGTCACTGCAAAGTATGAATTCAGGTAATGCACCTGTATTTGCTCACAGAGAAAGGCTTGAGACAGCCCAGGTCTGGTGGGTCTCTGAGCAAAGAGCTGCTTGTGTAACTCCTGCACTCTGCTCATGTGTATTGTACAAGTCCTATTGTGTAGTAAGAGCAGTCTGTGGCAGTAGACAGGCGTGGTCCAGGTGTGGTGCTTGTGTGTGTATGTGGGGAAGTTTGTTCATATGTTTGCCTAACACGTTTGCCTAATACACACTGCACAGAGAGGCTCAGTGTGTCATGGGAGAGCACACGTATGTTACTCACGGTATGCCGATCTCAAACAGGTTGTTCTGGATGAGCTGCTTCCCCAGCATGGTGATACACAGCTGGATACACAGCTCCATGAGGCAGCCGGCGTGAGCGCACTGAGGAAGAGGAGAGGGGCTTTACATGTTTACATGTGAGCTCACAGACATACAGAGGGGACTCAGCATTTCATCTGGGGTGGGACTGTCATTCTATTGCAATCGTAGAAAGCATTAGTTTTCTGTATTGAACAGCTCACAAATATACCATCTATGTCACTGCTGATTATGAAATGAACTCACTCTCCATGGAAATCAGTGAGTTAGCTTTGACTGACATAGAACCCTTTCAATGATGAGAATTTCGAGAGACCCGCTTCCGCAGAAGAGGAATATGAGTTCACAGACTTTCACAGACTTCCAGAGAAGATGAGGATGTGTGTGTGGAGGAGACAGCACACAGATTATATTTGGTCTGTTGTTGGTTTATCTGAACTCATATCTCATATCTCTGTAGCAGCAGTAGGAATAGTAGTAGTAGGAGTTGTAGTAGTAACAGTAGAAGCAGCAGTAGTAGTAGTAACAGCAGAAGCAGTAGTAGCAGTAGTAGTAGTAGTAGTAGTAGTAGTAGTAGTAGTAGTAGTAGTAGTAGCAGCAGCAGCTATAGCAGTAGTAGCAGTAGCAGCTCTCGTAGTAGTGGTAGGAGCACTCCCTCATAGTTTTATCTAACTATTCAGTTGGATGTTCAAAACAATCCACTGCAACAATACAAACTGTTATAATATTTAAGCATGATTTTAGCTTTAGAGACGCTGTACCAGATTTTTTTTTTACCATCTTAAAGAACTGAACAAGGTCATTTTAACTGTTAGAAGTAGTCTGAAGTTATTCTTCACTTACCATATGCATTCAGAGCATCCTAGTTTTATCATCACGGTAAAGCTAAGAACAACTAGCATGCTAATGAGTGGATGCTTTATAATTAGATGCAGGTAGTAGACAGTGGACTTACAGTAGTTTTGACCTCAAGAGCTGCTTATATAACTTATCTGTACTAGGGTAAGGCAAAATCTGCTGAAATAATTGGGGAAAAAATCCAGTACAGGGCTTTTAACTTTCCCAATTGGATCAATAATACAGCATTTGAACCATAAGAACCATGCATTTTCACAATGCCCACCCAGTTGTAAGTTTGAAGGATGTAAACCACTATAACTACATGATTTGGCCAAATAGACAAAGTAAACTTTGATGACTGGAAGAATTTTGTGTTAAGTCATGTTGGAATGTTGTTACCTTCTCAAAAACACACCTGGAGTTGTGTTTTGTTTCAATCATGTTTGAGTAACCCTTTATGATTAGTCTGTCTACATCTCCAAAGTGCTCTGCTCCGCCATATGATGTCAACACCTGCCTTTTATCTTTTGTTTGGTAGAGATCTGACATTCCAGAGCTGTAATTATCCAAATGATTCTAGTGAAGGTGTGTAGAGTTTAAAAACACAGTGGAGCACTTCGTGTATTACCACATGACATCACAAGGTGGAACCAGAGTGTTTTCTGTCTTGATGAAGAAACAACATTTTAACTAAACTTAAATTTTAAATTGTGTAATATAGGCCCTTTAAAATAAGTGCCAACATGAATCCGTATTGACAGAGCACCAGGACTTACCTCCTCCATCCTGTATGAACCCACTACATAGAGGTACGCCCCGGGACGTCCCACCAGCCTGAGGAGCACAAGAACACATATGAGGCAGTACATGTTTGCAGATGGTTCCCTCAGAGATGTTTGAGAGACCGTGGTACCTGCCCCTGAAGAAGGCCAGGTAGACGATGGGCGTGAAGGCATTGACAAACTTCAGAATGAACGTTTTGAAAATGAGACGCTCCTCAAAGCTCTTGTCGGTTTTTGGCACCTCTGAAACACACAGGTCAAAGTTAGTACTATGTATCAGTATCAACTGGATGTATGAATATTGTTTTAAATAGTTGTAGCAGTAGCAGTAGTGAAATAGTAGTTGTAGTAATTTTAGTAGTTCTTACACTAGTGACATAGTGATATAGGAGGGAATCGGTCACATACTGTAAGTTGAAAAAAAAAAAAAATCTCTCTCTCTATATATATTTTAGATACATTATGTTTCCCTCGCAATAGTAGAAGTAGTAGCAGTAGTAGCAGTCGTAGTAGTAGTAGTAGTAGTAGTAGTACCCATGACGGTGAGCCAGCGGGCCACGGCTGCATAGATCTCGTCCATGATGATGATGATAATGAGGTTGATGATGGCTGCTGTGGTCTTGACAGTGGCGCGGATGTTGGAGCGTGCGGCGGGGTACGTGCTCATGTGCAGAGCGGCCTTTATACTGATACGATACAGGATGACCCCGAACACGATTGCAACCGTCACCGAGATCTGACAACACAACACAGTCAGACTACAGTGTGTATCTATATCTAGAGACAGAGAGAGGAGATAAATAGATAGATAGAGATACAGATATAGTAGATATACAGATAGATAGATAGATAGATAGATAGATAGATAGATAGACAGACAGATAGATAGCAGATTTTCCAATTACAGAGAGTCTACTGTAGAGTTCTAAAACACTGATGACATCAAACTAGGGAGAATTTGTTATAGAATTGTAAAAATATGTTATCAAAGTGTACTGAGCTACTGAGTTATATGTGCTTATGTGTGCAAAAGAAGTGCCTATGCGACTGAGAATTTAACAACTGTGTAAACAGAAAGTGAGAACCAAGATTAGCATGTGTGCAGGGAGTCTAAAGGTCGCAGCTTCCTGGTCACGTGTTATGTCTGAAACTGTGAATAAAAGCTGAAGCAAGTCGGGGTCCTGCGAGACTCTGGAGACAAGAACAGCGGCTGTTCTGTCTCAGGGCTCCCTTGCAGCAAGTAAAACTACACCACTTGTCTGAAATCTGTGTTGTCATTAATTCACTGTAAATCTGCGGCAGTAGGTGATTGATTTCCTCAGGAGCGCGGTGCTCCGCCTTGACAGAATTCTATACCAAAAAAAAAAAAAAAAAAATTCAGCACAATTTATACAAAAAACATTTTTTTCCTGATACTTTAAACATTTTCAAATTTTTATTTCTCAAATAATAATTTCTATGTGGCCTGCATTAGAGGCATTCTGGCCCAGTGAATAATAATACTGTACTGTACTGTACTGTGTTTTTCTAAAAGCCTCCTGTGGACAGGTGTTGAAAATTAGCACTTGTGCTATAACACTGGAAACAATGCATCTGGTTTGTCCAATGCAATTTGTTATGTCCACATCAAATAAATAAAAAAAAAAAAAAATAATAAAATAAAATAATAATAATAATAATAATAATAATGCATCAGTTTTATATAGCGCTTTTCTGGACACTCAAAGACGCTTTACAGAGCATTATTCATTCACTCCATACCCGGTGGTGACGGAAGCGAGGTTGCCAATCTGCACCATCGGCCCCTCTGACCACCACCATCACGGTACACACCACTGTCATACTAGGCAATGTGGGTGAAGTGCACTGCCTAAGGACACAATGACAGTTTTTGCGACTGGCGCACCACTGTGGCACCTGATTTTCCCAGTGGTCTCCCATCCAAATACTAACCAGGCCCGGCCTTGCTTAGCTTCTGAGATCTAACAGGATCAGGCTTTGACAAGCTGTGAACAACATTTTGCTAGGTTACCAGTAATGGGATTCTCAAGTGTGATGTAATGATTTTCCAATCAGGAAACAATTTTAAACCTAAAAGAATGGCCAAACTGGAAGAAAAAAAACAACAACATTCTTTTTTAATTAATTAATTTATTTTTTTGGCATAATGATCTTAACTGTTTGAGCTGACCCTTATGTGGGATACTTTCCACAGAGAAGTTTGCCTTTAATGTTCCATTGAACCTACCTATCTCCATGGAGGTAATAAATGCAACAAGTTTAATACTGTGGGACTGTCCAGCCAAAACAATAACATCACCATGGAGACCAGCAGGTAGGACCCACCCATTTTTAACTGTAAAATCCACAACACATATTAGCACACTTCTGATGGGTTGCAGATATAATGTGACATTATTACTGTAAGGGAAGATGAGTATTGGCCAGCCCTAGTCCGGACATGCACAGATATCTGATGTGTTATGGCTACAGACAGTGCGAGGCTTCATGTTAGCGCAGGCCTCCCATGTGCGTCTGATCTAAACACAGGTCTGCACAGGCACGCTCTATAATCTATGTGACACTGGGACAGACGGCGTCAACACACTGTCGAGAGGCAAGCAATATATCCAGTGTCGTGGGTGACGAAAAAGAAATAATATGGCGTAGTCAAAATAGTGTTGGTGATTTTATGTACAGAAGTGTCTGTGACAGTCTATAGCAGTCTTTAAATAGTTCCAGAGCTGGTGCCTGCGGTGCACACAGCCCTAACCCTCAACACGCACGGCCTCTGTGAAGATGGGAGGCCCTTTTTAAAGTACAAGGCTCCTCCCCCAAATCAATTAACAACAAAAAACTGCTTTTTCTCAATAAATAGAAACAGATACATCTCCCCTTTAATACTGAAAACTCATAAATCATAAACATTACGTCAGATGTCACCTGATGTTACTGGCAACAAAATGCGGAAGACCACGATGCTCGAGTTGGCCGACGGACACACGCACTGAGGGGCGGCGGACATGGAGGAAAGTTTGGGACTGAAACAATGGCTATGGCAAGAGGAATGTTTACGCAGCAATCAAGTGTGCACCCCTGACTGTTGCGATAGTTATGTGAGGAAACTCGGGGATAGTGGTAAACGGCCGGGTAAGTGAAACGCCGGTATGAGTGTGCGTGTGCATGTATATCTGCACCATAGGCTCCCCATGTGGGCTGACGGGAGTACTCCATCACATCCAGTTAATCCACTTAGCAATACTGTGAATGTGTTTGGAAAATGAGCTAAATGGGATTATCAGATACAGCTTCATTAATCACCTCAAAATTCTGCAAAAAATTCAAATTTTAAATGAAGAAAAAAAGAGATGATGTCATCTTTGAAGGGCATACAGTGATGTATTGTGGGTAATGTTAGAGTCCTGTAGGCAAGCTGCAGATGGAGAGTGTGTGTCTGTGTGGGACTGGACGTACCATGAACAGCATGATGACCACAGTGGTGGCATAAGCAGGCATCCGGTCTGTGCACGTCAGCTTCACCTTCTCCTCCTGAGGACACAGGTCATACAACTACACCAGGACTACACCAGGACTAAACCAGGACTAAACCAGTACTACACCAACACTAAATCAGGACAACACCAGGACTAAACCAGGACTAAACCAGGACTACACCAACACTAAATCAGGACTACACCAGGACTAAATCAATACTAAACCAGGACTACACCAGGACTAAACCAGAATACACCAATACTAAATCAAGACTAAACCAGGACTACACCAGGTCTAAGCCAGGACTAAAATAGAGATGAACTTGGACTAAACCAAATCTAAGAATACTAAACATGAAATCAATTTTAACATTTTAAAAACACAACATGCATGTATAAAACTCAGACTTTCAGACACATTCTGATTAATAGGCAGCTTCATCTCTGTCTTTTTTCAGACAAATTTGTCTTTGTTTATTACAACCTCAGTAAATCAGGGGAGGATATACACTTAGTTCTATGATGGCCCTAGAGCCCCAGACCCTGTCCCAGCCCTGCTCCTGTCTTTATTGCCCTTCCTTACACATCCTGGCTCTCCGGCTCTCCTTGCTGCCCCGGAGCACAGGCTTACATAAGCAGACTGTGTGAGGGCAGTGAGGCGCAGCTAACCCTGCCACTGTACCCATCATGTCACATCCACCAACTCAGCTAGACCAAGCTCCACTCACACTGTGAGGGCCAGACCCACTCCAGAGGAAAGGCCCACCAGGAAGCCTATCCACTCAGACCGGGTCAGGACTGCCTCAGCTGTCAGCTGGATTTTTTTGGGGGGTATATATATATATATATATATATATATATATATGTATATGATGGTCAGTGTACGCCACTATGTGCGTTTCCCTGTGTTGGTGGTGGCACTCTCCCCACTGTCGCTATCTCCGCTTTCCCCTCTGAGTGTCTCTAACTCGGCTGGAGCTGTAGGTGCCAGTGGGACAGCCTCGTCAGTCTGCTCCTTCCTGCCAGTCTTCTTCTCTTTTCCCTTTCCCTTGGGTGGCATGACTGTGTACAATTGTGTTTTTTTCTGTGTAGAATTCCTGCCACGAATGTGAGGGGGACATTCAAATCACAGCCTTTTATATACACAAGGGTCCTCCCTTTAGCACGCAAGGGGTGTGTACGGGATATGTAAGTGCCCGTAGGATGCCCGCACAAAATAGCGTCTTATTTCTAACATTCAGACTGGACACAAGGGGCACGCAAGGGGCACGCAAGGGACCCACAACATAAAGGACTGAGAAACAACAGAATCAACAACTGAAGCACCAAGCTATTTCTTATCTCAGGTAAAAGAAGTTACATATTTTGTTGTGAATGATACGTGAATTTTAGGGAGATGTCTTCTGCATTTGAGAGACATGTGCTACAAATTAGTGGCTGTGGTTGGACCGTCTCAAGTTTGGATGGAGGTTTTTCACGCTCTATGGTCCGGTTCCTGACCCTTCTGGATTCAAACAAAATGTAGAAGGGACTGGCTGGTCAGTCAAGTCTAGTCCAGGTTTAGTCCAAGTTTAATGCTTGCCTTGCGACAAGTCATTCCTCTTTTCTGTCAAATTTTAGAACAATCCAAAAAGAAATATCTTTGTAAAATTAATCACCAAAAAATATCTTATGTTACCTCAGCTTTGTAAAGTTTAGCGCTTTACAGGTGGATTCTACACAAATCCCCGTTATTTCCATCTTTATTTTTTATTTGCAAACCACCATTTTTGTTTTGACACCTGCCATTCATGCCCATTGGAATTCGTGGTGATACAGTTCCAGACTACAGGTCTTCATAAAATACAAGTGTTTGGTAATGGCTGGCCAGGCAAGTTTAGTCCCTATTGCTGGGTTTCAGATGACATCACAGCATTCTATAGGTCAATATTACTTAATACAGGTGGGGGGCAGATAAAATTAATATTCTTAAAACCCAGATTTTTGTTGTAATACAGTGAGTTCTAAGGTCTAGTCACTAATAGACATGATCAGGTTCAACATTTGTAGATTTACCTTTTGGAGCCAAGAACTCACTGTATTACAACACAAATCTGCATTGAACAATATTCATTTGATCTGTCCCCATCTGTATTGAACAATAGTGACCAACAGAATGTTGTGATGTCATTTGAAATGCAGCAGTTACAAAGACATCACTTAGGGCATTAACTAACTAACTCTGTTAGTCCAGCCTTCAAATTATATTCAAACACAGTTGTGCAAAAAACAACCTTCTCAAAAGTCATGAGGCTAAATATGCAATGATTTCACAGCTGGTCAAGAAGGCATCACTTGTCTCACCATGTAATGGTTATGGCCAACATGGTAAACAAATGCATTGTGCTGGTCCACACAAACAGTGTTTGAGAGAAGTGCTGAGTGAGCCCCATTAAACCACAGTGCAGCTTATCAGCTGTCAGGCCTAACATCATGAGACGTACCTTTGGAGTGGAATGTTCCTTTTTCAATGACTTCTGCATGACACGAAACTCATACTCAGCCCGATTGTGGTCCTATAAACAGAAATGCAGTTACACACTTGTAAAAGCAGTGATCGCTATTGATCATTGACCATAGACCATGGACCATGGACCATAGACCATAGACCATGGACCATGAACCATAGACCACAGACCATAAACCATGGACCATAGACCATAGACCACGGACCATGGATCAAGGACCATGGAACATGGACCATGGACCATAGAGTACAGCAGAGTCCTTTGCTTGGCAGCAGCAGATAGAGCCTGGTGAAGTTAGAGAGAGGTGTGGTTAGAGAGACTGTGGTCCACCATTGAAGGAGCGCACCAAACACCACGTAAAGAATAGGACTGTTATCAGTGTACACTAGTGCCATGTGTGTAATCTAGAGATAACAAAAATCTCCCGTAATACACTGCAGGTGAAGCTTTTCTATAGATATGTAACTGACAAATAGAACAAGCAAATTTATTGTAAGTAATCATGTTTAAAAACAAAATCTATATGGAGAATAAGTAGTGATGACAAATCATTCATTCAGTGAATCATTTTGAAATATAATTAGTCTTGATGAATAGCACTGCTACTAATTTTAATGCTGTAATTTATACATAATTTGCTTGTTTTAATATTTTATCTAAATTTTCACAAAATTTAATAATGTATTTAAAAGTCCAACTGGCTATATTTATTTAGTGTAGACATTTTACAGCTCTAAAAATAAAACATTGTAATTGCAAAATGAAAATGATCTTTTTTTTCATGTTGGTCATTCGGTGTGTCCTTTTATAGTGACCACGGTAAAGTGACATTAGGCAAACCCAAGCAGTGCTCGTGTTAGCTGTTAGTGGTTGTCACATAGAACGATAGAGAAGACGTTAGCCGATTAGCTGCATGTGTCCTTGAGCTCTGCCTCACTGTGATGGAAAGAGGAGGAGAGAGAGAGGAGAAGAGAGAGTAAGGGGGGTTAGGGGGTAGAGGAGAGAGAGGGAGAGAGAGAGACAGAGAGAGAGAGAGAGAGAGAGAGAGAGAGAGAGAGGGAGGGAGAGACAAGGCTGTGTGATCCATATCTGAAGCATGCCAACAAAAAGCTTAACCCAACAAAAAGGGTTAAGCTTCAGTGACTCCAGATCTGAAGGACCCTACTAGGGCTGTAGTCAAGTCAGGATTTTTCTAGTTCAGGTCATGCTTATATGTCTGAGTCCGAATTCAAGTTATTGTAACTCAACTCCAGGTCAACTCCGAGTCATGTTCGAGTCAACTCCAGGTCAAGTCCAAGTCAACTCCAGGTCAAGTTCAAGTCAACTCCAGGTCAACTTCGAGTCATGTCCATGTCCACTCCAGGTCAACTCTAGGTTAACTCTGAGTCAGCTCCAGGTCAACTCCAAGTGAACTCCAGATCATCTCAACACAAATGTCATTTGTATTGGTAATGTGTTTCTCAAAAACATCACTCCTATGTCCATTACTACTTTAAAGTACATTTGTTGTAAAATGTTTTGAAGAGCATATGTTTCAGGTCCACTGTGAGTGAAGGCCTAAGCACACCATGATGCAGGGACAGACTACTCTGGTACAGGCTAAAACGATAGAAGCAGGTTAGTGTGAGCAGTGCTTTAAAAGAAGTGATATGTGCAGAGGCTAAGGGCCCTGATCTACTAAAGTCTGGAGCAGTGAGTCTTACTTTTAACAAAGATGGTAGTTTTACATCGACCTTGGCTCTGGGGCAGCCTATACTAAAAATGAGTGTAACTTGGAGCAGATATGATTCTCCAACCATACACTGGTGAAGATTTATACACTGTTACTTAAAAATTCACTATGTAACTTTTCTGAAAATCTCCCAAACAGGACCATGAACTCTCATATTGATCACAGGCTCCTGAAAATTTGTTGTTTAAATCCATTTTGTGTTTTTTTCTTGAAATTTTTTCTTGATTTTTTTTTTTTTTAATCTTAAATGTTTTTGTCTGTGTTTGCTCATTTTTACATTGTATCACCATGGGAACATTCTGCCAATAACGATACATGTAGAATGCCCCCAGCATGATGTCACTGTAAAGTGTCTATCAACCTACTGTCACTGATTTTGTAGAGAGGCAAAACTGTTTTTATCTGCTCACCACAATGCATAAGATTTTTGTGCACAATCCATGGGGCGTGCAGTTTCGTCCATGCAATGTTTTAGTAAATCAGGCCCATTGTCAGTTAAACAGGTTGTAAGTTACATGATATACAAAGTGATACAGATGCATTGAGATAAGCAGCAGGATTTTAAAGATAACTGTGCCCAAACCTTGTGTTCCTCCTGAAAAACAGGGCAGAGAGACAAAAGCAGAGCAGTCAGTGAACGCACCAGGTCCTTTGAGTTCTGGTGATACTGCGGTCCGGACAGAGGCATGTTGGCGGCTGTCAGGACTGTGTGGGAACATTTCACTGAGGCTGAGTCACCACTGCACAAGACTGAGCTCTTACATTCACTTCCAGATACTGCTCTTACCACACCACAAACACAAGCTTTGCAGTAAATGCATGAAAACCACATCTATTGTCTGCTTTGGAGTGACAGCTGAACATAAAGGTGCTGATTTTTACTGTGTTAAACTGTGAGAAACAGAACAAAACAGTTTGCAGTGGTCCAAAGTGATTCCTCACTTACCTTATACATTCGGAGCATCCTAATTATTCACCTCAATTTCAGGACCCTCAGAGATCAGTGCAGAGTTTTGTCACAACAGTAAAGCTAACATCTAGCATGCTAATGCACACTTCTTGATTATCAAATTATAAAGCACTTCTAATTAGACGCAGTCAGCACTGCAGCAGACTTATTTTGACCTGAGGAGCTGCTTATGCAATATATCTTTTCTGGAGAAAGACGCATTTTGTTCAAATACATGGAACAAAAATATGTACAGGGCTTTTAAGAAAAATAACTGTGATTGTTGGCATGGTTGGGGGACTTCATAACATGCTCATTAGCCAGTAACTTCAAATCGAGGTCGAGGGCAATGACCACACTGCCAGCTCAGTCCTTATTATCTTATGTACATCATCAGAGCTATAATACTTCCTATGGAAGCATAGTCATATGGGGCTGCAGTAGACTAAACCGGTCAGCACTATCAGTGTCTTCACTGTTTTGTGAAGACATATCCAAACTGAAAATCCATGATGGTTCAACTTTATCATTACTTTTTTATGGGACTGGCGCCACAAACTAAGTAATTTTACTAACTAACTAAGAATCACGTGTTGGGAGTTGAATAATCCAGTTTTAGTTTCATGTGGCTATGCCCAGTATTTACAGGGACATTAACCATAAACCAGATCTGCATCCACATGAAAAAAAATGCATATGGCAATTTTTCTTGCATAAGTGAAATTACATTTTAGATTTATGTAATAATTTCCCTTGTGGATCAATAAAGTTTGTCTAAGTCTAAGTTATGTATTTAGGACCCTTGCTACACACACCCGGATATTTTTACTCACCGTTTTAAACAACCATTTTCTTCAAATGATAAAAAAAAAAAAGTCTGTCCATACACAGCGTTTCATCGTCCAGTGATGAGCAATGGTTCCATTGTTTTGAATCCATATCACCAGGAACCATTCAGTCATCATGTATCACCATCACAAGGACATGTGGACAAGACAGCTGGAACTGAATGAGCAGACAGAGGAGGTCTGTGTGTATGAGGTGAGCACGGAGCACAGCCTCACAGCTGCTGTCTCAGTCTATACACAAGTGCTTTATATTGCACCTACCTGTGTCCAAAACTACTACAACTACAAAATTCTTCAAATTGGAGGGCATTTCAAAAGATCTGTTATATGACATCAAAATCTGTCTGTGTGGACAGAAGGCCCGATGCAGAAAGAGTCATAAAAAGAGTCTATAAAAATAACTGGGTATGTGTATCTAGGACAAAACCCACAACACACATTTTCTGCACATCTAGGAGCTTTTGAGAGAAGGAAATATGAACATCACCAACAACAACACTAGGCCATTTCATTGTGCTGTGCTGTGTGCTGCTGTCTGTGGTGCTGATGTGGCTCTTCAGCACAGCTCTATTCTCAGTCTGCTGTTGTTTGAGGTAACTGATTTGTGTGTGAACATGTTTGAATGTTGCATGTGTTTGCGTTGGCTCTCACCTCCTCCTCCTCGCCGAAGCCCGTCAGGTCCCAGATGTAGTTGAGTCTCATTTGACGCCTTTTCCAGTGCTCCATAAAGAGGACCGCTGCAGGAGAACCACAAGAGTCATTCACTAATGTGGATTTAAAGGGCCTGTATTATACTCCTCTTCTTTCAAACTGAAAGCACTCCTTGTGATGTCATACAATACAGTACAGGAAGCACTCCACTGTGTTTTTAAACCTTCACTAGAAGGACGATTTAAGCCCTTGGATTGCCTATGTCTACTGAACAAAAATTGAAATTGAAAATTGAAAAGGAGCTGTTAACTGTGTTCCATCACAAGATGGAACAGAGCATTTTGACTACACAGACTAATAATAAAGGATTACTCGAACATGTGTGAATGAACCAAACACAACTTCAGGTCTGTTTTTGAGGAGGTAACAACATGGCTTAAAGCTCACCAGAGGCAATTTTGCGTAATATAGGACCTCCACTGTTGTTGTGTTACTGTCAACCATAGCAGGAAAACTAATGATATGCTCCACACATGGGCCGCATTGCTGTCAGTACAAATGGATCAAAGCCATGGCATGGAATAGGTCTGTCAGAGTCATTCCAGTATAATCACAGTTAGAATGGTAAAATGCTGTCGTATGGTGTAAACATGCTTAGTTTAAACCTCCACAAACATGCGCAGAAATGCTGACATTCTGCTGTTAGTTTAGCTCTTGCTCTTGCTCTATGCTCTTGAATGTTTTTGAAATGTGCACTAATACAGATTGTGATTTTAAAATTTTAATTGTATAACAAAATCTATGTGCAGTAAAATTTAGATTTTTAATTCAGTGAACATGACCTACCTGTGCCACCAGATACAAGGTAAACATGTCAAATAGAGCTTTTACTGAGAACAAGTGCAATGCTGATTTATTCTTAATTACAAAAACACATGATGGACCAGTTGTTTATTTTATAATTTGGTGTTTTGGGTGTCTCAATATCTAATCAGAAAGCAGAATGAACCTCACAGGAGTCTCTCATTTGGGTTGCCAGTTTCAATGCTGAGATCCAGTTGGTTTAAACCATAGATTGTATAAAGAAGTGGACTAAGCGAGTGTGACATCACCCATAGCATCACCCATAGCATTCTCATGAAGCTTGAGATGTTACAGGAGGGAATTGGAGCCAAACTCTATATTATGAATAGGAATTTTTTAACTGACAAAATAGCAGGAAAAAACCCTAGGATCATGTAGAGTGGGTTAATTCAGACATTTTAAGACCAAAATGATGAGGCTCACAGCAGCATTTACAGAGAGAGGGGCAACAAGATTCCAGTGTAAGTCAATGGTAGCCAGGGTCAGAAGGAGCTGGAAGCGCCCGCATGCGAGCTTCCTATTTGGAATACAGCGCTAGCACGTTAGCTTTGTCCATTTTTACTCTACGCAGTGTATGATTTAAACCTAAATTGCCTCTCTTTGATTTGAATGGTCACTGCCTAAACCCCAGCACCTCCAGCCAATCATGAATCAGTGCTAGTGCAGCCTCTGCAGCTCAGTAAGTGAATTCTGGAGGTTCTGAGTTTTCACATGGGGCTTGGCCTGTCCATATACTGAGAATGAGAAAAACGTGTAAGCCTATGTCTCCTCTATCTGCAGGTTAAGGCTCTGAAGACCCAGTTCAGTTGTGATTGTAATAACTTTTTTAAAACTGTAAGAGCACAGGCTAAATGCAGACCTCCTTTAATAAATTAGAGTCAATTTTAGTAATAGTCACCAGTTTAATAATGGCTTCATGTCAACTAAGTGATCACTATAGGGATTTTCTGTTCTTAATCTACAAAGCTCAGAAAATGTTCAGCAACTGGACGAATCCATAGACACTCACTGCCTCACTTAATGTGGAGGTTCAGTTTGACCGATGGATTGATTGAGAAACAGGATTGGATGTTTGTGTGTGCTGCTGTGGCCATGAGTGGCTGTACTCACACACTGAGCACTGAAATGGAGAGCTTCACTTAAGCCTTGGTCATTTCTGTGTAAATGAGGAGTGCAGTCCCCAAAGCCAAAGTTAATCCTGGAGCCAGATCTGAGCCACAGCCAGAGCACTGATCCTGTTTAAACCTGCAGACTCCAGGGCTGTCAGATCTCTACTGGCCCCTCCTCAGGACTCAACAGCACAGAAGCACTGATTTAAGAAGAAGAGCTTTTGATTTGTAGAGGAGTCACATTCAGGGCCAAATCACATCTTTTGAAAATTTTCTTAAAAAGGGGGTATTTTACTTCTATGTGGCATTAGCTGCTAGCACATGACACATGTTACCTTCTATTGTTTTGAAAATGCTATATTTGTCAGTTTCAGATTAATTTTTGACTCCTCCCTTTCCTCTCCTCAGTCTTTTTCATTGTACTATTTAGGGTTATGTCCCAAAATGCAGACAATGCAGTGGCGGTTGGGGACAGTAACTCTGAACTGGCAGACTGGGGTCGTGGTCCCTCTGTTTAAGAAGGGGGACTGGAGGGTGTGTTCCAACTACAGGGGAATCACACTCCTCAACCTCCCCGGTAAGGTCTATTCCAGGGTACTGGAGAGGAGAATCCGACCGATAGTCAAACCTCATATTCAGGAGGAGCAGTGTGGTTTTTGTCCCAGCTGCGGAACACTGGACCAGCTCTACACTCTCCATCGAGTGGAGAAGTTCAAGTATCTCGGGGTCTTGTCCACGAGTGAGGGGAGGATGGAGCGTGAGATTGACAGGCGGATCGGTGCAGCATCTGCAGTGATGCGGTCACTGTATTAAACTGTTGTGGTGAAGAGCTGAGCCGAAAGGCAAAGCTCTCAATTTACCGGTCAGTCTACGTTCCTACCCTCACCTATGGTCATGAACTTTGGGTAATGACAGAAAGGACAAGATCGCGGATACAAGCAGCCAAAATGAGTTTCCTCCACAGAGTGGCTGGGTGCTCCCTTAGAGATAGGGTGAGGAGCTCAGTCACACAGAAGGAGCTCGGAGTACAGCCACTGCTCCTCGAAGTTGAGAGGAGCCACCTGAGGTGGCTCGGGCATCTATTCTGGATGCCTCCTGGACGTCTTCCTGGGGAGGGGTTCCTGGCATGTCCCAACAGAAGGAGGCCCCGGAGAAGACCCAGGACACGCTGGAGGGACTATGTCTCTCGGCAGGCCTAAGAACACCACAGGGTCACCCCGGAGGAGCTGGAGGAAGTGTCTGGGGTGAAGGAAGTCTTGGAGTCCCTGCATAGACTGCTGCCCTCGCGACCCGGCCCCGGATAAGCAGAAGAAAATGGATGGATTATCCACTAAACCAAGTCAGAATTAGAAAAAACATGAAAATCTGTCACTTTAAGTCAGTCATTGTTTTGGTAAAGCTGGTATGTTACATTGGTGAGTGCTGTGCCCCTCTCGGCAGACTTGTACCAGACTGCAGCCCGTCTCCACATGCCCTCCTCTGCCCTGAACGCCGGTGCCATCTCCAGATGGCACCTCCACTTGGCACCAGTTCACAGCAGAGCCGGGCACATTCTCATTCTGTTTGTTCCGCTGCACTGCTAGAACTCAGAGACACCTGTGAGGTTTCGCTGTCCACGCTCAGGCCAAAATGGACTCACCACATGGTTAACCTCTTCTCATGTTGCAAAATTATTGTCGCAGTATTTGTCAATGCAGTATTTTAATTGTACTTTCAATCAGTACAGCAGTCCTAAAGGTGTGCATGCTATATACTAAATAACTTCAGAAATGTTTAAAGGTGCATTGCTATTGGTTATTGTTATGGTGTATTTTTGAATTATAAAACCAGTGTACCAGTGTATTGAACAAATGTAAAGTAGAGCTGTGTAATGTCATAAGAATAAAAATACATCAGACTTATACAATGTTTTTTGGACACTCATGCTGCAGAGATGGAAAAAAGATGTTTTGTTGATGTGGCTGAATGACTCTGAATGACAGGTTATCATGATGATTCCAAGGTTGCATACGGAGGGGGATGGGGTCACGGTGTGGCCACTGACAAAGAGGGACATGTTCTAAGTAGAGAGGAGGAGAGCTTTGAGTCCAGTTCTGGTTTGTTGCTGTTAAGTTTGAGGAAGTTGTGGTGCATCCAGGTTTTAATGTCAGACATGCAGTTTGTGATGGTGGAGAGGATGGGGTGATGGATTTGGTGGAAATGTAAACCTGAGTGTTATCAGCGTAACAATAGCATATTCATAGAAACAAGCAGATGACCAGAATGTTACACAATGCACATTTAGGTAGTGAATCTTTAAATGGTAGTCTGAGTTTAATATGGTATATGTGGGTTAGGAGGTATGCTAACATGCCAACATTTAATTTAGAGGGTGGACAGACAGCACAATGCAAACGTATTTTGACCTGTACAATATACTGTATGTATCTGTACTCAGTGGTGGGTAATATTCAGTTACATTTATTTTAAAGAAATTGTACTTTTTTGAGGGTATGCTTTTAGTCCTACTTGACCAATATTTTTATTAAAATAACAGTACTTCTACTTGAGTAAACGTTTGGTTCCTCCTCCCAATATGAGTAAGTCTACAAGTGACAAAAGCATTTGTGTTTCTTGCAGCGCTCCTTCAGATGTCATTTAGTTTGTCATTTTTGTATCTGTCCTTTGATACTAAATACCATATATATATATATACCATGCATTGCATTACACATTGACACATTTTGCTCTAATACATGGTGGGGGAAAAAAAAAAAAAAATCATGTACAGGCCCTTTAAGCAGTTGCATGCGAGCTGCATCTTGTCTAAGTGTGACTCACCCCACAGAGCCATGAAGATGGAGAAGAAGACGGTGGCAGGGTTGTCAAACAGGTGGCTGGCACGGGCAGTGCCACAGGCGTCAGTCAGTTTCCAGTAGCTACAGGCCTGGTCACACAGCGGGCACATGGTTATGTTGTGGCGGGGGTCACAGATCTCCATACTGTAGAGGCACACATGACACAGAGGCAGATTAGCGAGGAGACATCCCTCAATGTTATCCTCAAAGTGCCTGTAGTGTTTCTACAGCTGCAACTTGAAGACATGATGGGCGTGTTTACATGTTTACAGCATGCAGTTGAAGCATGAAGGTCAGTCTGCTGCTTAGTCATTACTGTCATTATTGTCATTACCCAGACTACAGGAGTGAATAAAACTATGTGTCATCCATGCTTATGTTCTGGACCTCTTGGATATGACTTTAAAGCAGACCTATTGTGCTTGTGTCTGCTATAGTTATAATCTACAGTATGACACCTATGAATCATTATATTATAATTTGGAGATTTTAAATCATTGCAGTATTGATGTAAAATGACTTAATAAAAAAATACGTCTGCTGACACCACCGTAAACATCATCACAACAAAGCTCCACATGGTGTTGACCCCTCCTGTGGACAGCGGCACATCACACTGACAAGCATAGGATTCCTTTTCATTTGTACCAAAGTGAGTATGCGATGCTGCAGAATCCTATGTGCATAGGATTGCACTTGGAGAATGAAACACGTGGTGGAAAAGTTAATGAGACTTCAGACCAGGTAGAGTCGTAAAAGAAGTACTTTATCTGATCAGATGAAGGGAGTTACAAGCAGGAGGTACACAGAAGACATGCGTGGATAAATGCATACATTCAAGTGGTCACAGTGGTATTTATGAATTGAGAGGAAAAAATAACCAGAGTATGCTACATATATGGTCGTGAATGGAGTTATGTTGACTTCCTGTGAGCCAAAAGTAACAGGGGTGAAAGGGTCAAATATGAGAAGTACTGGTTACAACACAACCTTTTAAATATAGCGTATGTGCGAACAGGTGAAGGTTAACCTTGCCTAGAAACAAAATTAATGCTTTCAGAGAACAAAGTTAGTACAGTGCAGTGGGCGTGTACCAATCCCTGTACAAATCCTTCCAAATACAGCTTTGGTTAGGAAATGGTGAGAAATAACTATAACATGGTTAAAAGCTGTGAAAAGCAGATTTTTTTGGCCAAAAAAGTGAGCTTTAATGTAGGGTTGACAAAGGTATAAAAAAAATTAGACAATAATCAACACTAAAACTATTATGAACTAGATACTTATTTGAACAAGTATTGATTCTAAAAAAAGTACCATTCACAGAACAGAATTAACCTTTCCTGAGTAGCTTTAGAATGATGTTGAGCTGTATCAGAACAAGTATAAGAGCACATAGACTAGTATACACCCATGGACCACTATGGAACCTACAGGACCACTGAGGGATTACACACATATAAGACCACATGGGAATAGAAAAGAAAATATTACCTTTTAATGTTGGAAATTACATTTTATAAATAGTTTTTTTTTTGTTTTTTTGTTTTTTTTACTATTATCATGGTGATATCAGTTTGATTCCTTAATATCAAAATTGAGTTTTTAAATTGCAGTATCGTGACAACACTAGTTTAAAGTGTACTGTTATACCAAATGAATGGGACAATATACTAATGTGAGGGATACTTGTTGGTTGTCAGTGCAGCAGATGGGAGCAGGTATGTTTTGCAGCAACAGAAACAAGCCGTGAAATGTCTTTTGTCAGTCTTTTGTCAAACATAGCACAGCTGTGGCTTAGTTGGCAGAACATTAACTATCAGTCTCAAGGTTAGCGGTTAGATTCCCCCAGATTTGTGGTTGTAAGAACGAAATTAATGAGACAAACAGTGTGCTGTGCCTGAATATTGGGTGGAGTGGAGCAGACTGAGCGTGTGGTGCATCTTTGGCCCTAATTGGTGACGGCAGCGTTCACACCCCCACTCCCAGTTTGGCTTTTTGCGGCCCAGATACTACCTGTCATAATTAGCCGGTGTTCTCATATTGTGTATCTGTACCTTGGTCGGTGAAGGCTGCGTTCCCGCCCCTCTCCCACCTTGGTTTCTCTGCTTCTCAGCTGTCTGGTTTTCTCCCCATTTATACTGGTTGTGCTCGACTGATTGCACCAGATTGATGGACCGCTCTCATTGTTGTGTGGCCTGTGGGTCCATGCTTCAAGTAGATGATTGCCCAGCATACCTGGGCAAAGGTCCAGTTTGCCCTGACCACTTGAAGGAAGTATTGTTGGATAATGCATGCATGAACTGCATTTCCATGCCCCTTGCTGTCAGGGTGGCAAGGATGGCACAGCTAAACCCCACAGGTGGTGGCAATCTCCCACCATCGGGGCAGGTACCGTTCCCCTCCTACGCATTCAAAACGCCTTCCTGAGTCTACAGTTAGGAGAGCTCCTGCCAAAAAGAAGTCCAGATCCGATCAAGGTCTTACATCTAAAGTGGAGCAATTGTTCGCAGAATTGGAAGCGATGAAGTCATTATTGCAGGCATGGACACACCTGCTTCAGAGGCTGGGATGTCTTCACCAATCAATGCCTGTTCTGACCCCGGAGGATGATGTGGTCTCTCTGGCGGCAACTGCCTCTCATTTTCGGGATGAGGAGGATGCACCGTCCTCACGTGTTTCTGAGGATGGTTTGTATTCTTCCACACAAAGCTATGGTAGTGATTCAACCAATAGCTCCATGTGAGATGTTATGCACTGAGCTCTGAATCATTTGCAGCTGGAACTTCCAAAGCCTAAACAGCCTGGCCTTGGTAGTGCTTTCTTTACAGTAGACGTGGGCGTGCCCCTACGCCCTTTGCTGTACCCCCCTTCTGTGAAGTGTCGCAGAGAGTTGCATGCCTGTCGGAGGGATCCGAGTGCTTTCTCCAGGCATTTTTATTGGCTATTGTGTCATCGAAAGGGATTAGTGAGTTACATGCCCTTTCTGTCAGTTCTTCCTGTCTCAGATGGAGTCTGGATGGTTCTGGTGTCATCCTGTGGCTGAACACAGCGTTTAGGCCGAAGGTGTTGTCCCATTCTCACTGTAATGAGCCTTTGAGTTTGGCTCGGTTTGAACCCCCGCTTGGAGAGGGCAGGGACAAGCTACAGTTGTTATGCCTGGTCCGGGAACTGAAAACCTCAGACCAGCTATTCTTGTGTTAAGATAAGATAAGATAAGATAAGATAAGATATGCCTTTATTACAGGGGTGCTAAGAAGATCTGTCCTCTTTCCAGACAGTGCCTTTCACACTGGGTTGTTGAGACCATTCACCATGCCTACAGTGTTGTGGGCTGCAACTCTCCATCTGGTGTGAGGGCCCATTCTACTCGAGGCGTCTCCACTTCATGGGCAGCCATGAGAGGGGTCCCTTTGGAGACAATATGTGCTGCCGCACATTTGCCAGATTCTACAACATCAATGCGGTCTCTCCTCATCCTCTTCGCGTGGTTCTTCATGAATCTCTGGGCTCTTCTCAGTAAGGTATGTGCTCAGGATTCTTCGTGACATAGCTGGTATTAGTCATTCAGTGTTTTCAGCACCGCACTCTGGCGGTCAGGAGGGATGAAATAGATTGAAAGTTACGTATGTAACCATTCAATAAATCCCAGATGACTGCCAGAGATACTCTGTCACTCAGGATCCTTGAGTTTCCAGTAGAAGATTCTGTAGGAACAGAGTTACAGATGACGGGGGGACTATATTAACTCTGGGGCGCCATCCTGGGTCACAGGTGTGACTCATTTGGTATTACTACTTGAACTGCACGGAGAGGACTTTGACAAGGATCAGCGCACTCGTTCACTGACAGGTCGGGGGTGTGACAGCGGAGTGGAGCAGACGCACGTCTCGTATTTGCTGCGTTCATATCAGTCACTTCTGTGGGGCAAATGCAGGTCATGCTGTCAGCCTCCTCGTGTGTTAATGGTTTAATCCATGTCTGTGCACAAAGCGGTAAAATCAGTTCATTTAAATAACAATAAATGTATTCCATAATCCGCAAGACATCCATCTGTGTAGGACCAAATGCAGTGGACACCCGTGAGATGAGAATGTGAGCGGTCAGCAGTAGCAGCAGTGGAAACTCGTACCTCAAGTGAGTCCGTGGTAGCAGATTGCTGGGACAGGTGGGAGCAGGTGAAGGGGGATAGCAGTGGTCAGCGGGTTTGCTGTGGGATGGGGAGTGCATGAGGAGGCTAAAGGAGGAACGCAGAGAAAACTAAAAAGGTTGACGTGTATGCGTGTGCACGGGCTTACAGAGGTGCGCATGTGTGAGAGAGGCACAAGTCCACGCAAAGTGTTCAGAACACAAACCCAGCCAGTTCTGTCACAGCCCATCCAAAATTCTATATTCCAGGCTCCTCTATTGGTGCGTACTTGCAACGTGGGGCTACGGAGCTATTTTATTGTATCCATATATAATTTTTCCCCACACCCCTCTTTGCTGCCTGGTAATGAGGCAAAGATTGCAGACATTACACACACTGGCAGTGCTTTTAAATGCTACAGCGGTCACAGATTGGTTCAGATGTCATCACCATATATGTACTTGTACCCACTCCAGCCTCCAGCAGCGAAGTACAGCCTGACCTGGACACACCTCCTTCTTAACGCTAGCACTAGTGCTAAGATCGGGGTAAGATAGGTCCAGAGAGTCTGTGATAAGTACATGTGGCAATGGCACCTTTGACTGTGTTTAATGTAGGTGTGGCCCTTACAACATCACTGTCTAAGCTCAGTGATACCATGTTTGTTGTGTAACATGGACTTGTGCAAACAGATCTGTGTTATCATGTTGTATCTTCATTAAAAACATACCTGTTGTTGTTTTTGTTTCATTCACACGTTTTCTTCTCTCATACTGAAAACACCTTATTCCACTGTATGACTGTCACTGAGTGGTGATTCTTGAAGTGCTTCCCTGTGTTTTAAACTCCATACACCTTTAGTAGAATAATTGAATTAATGGATTCATTAATTAATAATTGGATCTGTATAGTGCCTTTCAAGACACCCAAAGTGCTTTACATCATTATTCATTCACTCCAGACTCCCGAGATACTATTGTAGCCACAGCTACCCTGGGACAGACTGACAGAAATATTTGGATAAGTATTAGGATCATTTGCAGCCAAACTTTGAATCTTCATCTACAGTTTTACCTTTGTTGAAACTTTTTCACTCCTTGGTGCACCAGAAGATAGGATAAACTTTAAAATGATTTATTTTTTAAAAAGACGACAACTTATGGTTATTATAAAGTATTGTAGTAAATCAGTTCAGCTGACTCTAAAAATTACTGTTACCTTTAAAACTACCATTTGATGACATCAACAAGGTGGAACAGAGTATTTTGAACTTTAGAAATGTAGGCATGGCTAAAACCTCACAGGAATCAGTTTTGTGTAATATAAGACCTTTAAAACACACACAAACACACTATGAGAGATGTAGTTTTGAGTGTGTGCTTGTTTAATATACACACACACACACACACACATTAAGACAGATGTAGTTTTGGGTGTGTGACTGTGCAGATGTGTGTTGCGTGTACCTGGGTATGTTGTCGTCCACAGAGGCACAGCCGTACAGAAACACGATGACTCCCACTAGAGCAGCAGGGATCAGCATCTGTGTGTAGACTCCCAGCCAGGCAAAGTATAGTCCCACCTTCTCCCCAAAGTACTTCCTACAGGCAAAATATCACAGCTCTTATTTTACAGTTATGAAAGTAATCTACAAAAGTAAACTCTACAATGTTAAAGCTTCAGATCTTCTGAGAACTGATAGAGAACTGCTAAAGCACAAAGAAGCTACTTGTTGTATATTACCATGGACATTCTAAGTGTATATTTATATCTTGCATGAAGGAAGGAATGGTCTGAATCAGATGAAACATGGAGCGTTTGTGAAAAACAGTAGGCAACCAGGTCCATGATGGTTGGAAAATACAATTACAAGAAAAATAGGAAAATACAAATTTAATAACTAGGGATGCACTGATATCGGCCCAGGACAATATTCACGTGATTAAGTAATATCAGTAACAACCAAAAGCACCGATATCAGTTGGCTGATAATGCTTTTCGGTAATGAAAGGGTTAACCCCACTGTCCCTTTGCAGATGCAGGAAGAAAACAGAGCCTCAGTACGGGTATGACACGGTGTTATGGGTTATTCCAGTATGCTGTGTTGTGTTTTAAGGCAGGTCCAGTGTGTCGCATGTAATTTCACACTTTTGCATCACTTATTTCCTGATCTTTTCCTGATACCTTTGAGACTGCCCCTGTCTTGCAGTGGTACAGTATGGTATGAGGGGGTTTGAACCTGTCTCTAAAGCCCATGTCTGGTTACCTGACCAGACAGAAATACACGCTTTTACAAAATTTTACAAAGATGAATGGATCTGTATCCGTAGCCTGTCTTCCTGATTTCAGAGGGCATGATTGACAGGCAGAAAAAGAAGAATCAAAGAGACACACACGCTCTGTTCAGGTCAAAAACAAAACAACCAGTAGAAGACAAACAACAAAATGTAGAAGGGACTGGCTGCTCAGGTAACACATATGGGGCAGTGATAGCTTCCACATAATTATACTGTAATGAATTCTAATGTAAAGTGATGGGGTGACCTGATGAGTCCGACGGGCTGATACTTGTAGAAAACACTGTAGCTGGCCCACTCCTCATACAGCAGCTGTGGACAGAAGAGACCTGTTTAGCATTGCGTTTAGAAACAAGAATATATTTGACATACTTTCAGAAAATACATTTACCTGATGGTGGGGGTATTAATTGCTAACATTTAGATCTATATTATTTAGATTTGTAAAGCTGCAGTGTAGTTGTATCATGCTCTTTTTGAAAAAATGGGGATAACATAGGCTTATGAGCTGAGCCTTGTACACGGTGTGCGCTTTACTGCAAACCGAATGGAGCATTGGAATAGGGTTTGATAGAGATCACTAAATGACTCAAACATGCATGGAGGACATCTAAAACCTCTGGCTTGTTTTTGATGAGGGAACAATTCAGAAAACTTCAAAAAATACCCCTCTTTAAATGTATTCAACATAAGCATTGTTCATCTGCCCACCATGGATTGAATTGGAAGGTTTGCCATGTTTTTGAACAAAAGGATTGTGGATGCTGTATACAAATACGTGTTTGTTGAAAACAGAAATAGACTGTAAGATTAAATGCATACATCATTTTTTATGGGTCTGAATACAGCTCAGTATGTCACCACCATGTTGTACTACCACAACCCTGTAGGAGAGCCTGCCTATAGAGACCTCCATTTCATTCATATGTGGCCTCAAGACTACACCACACGTCATAAATATTTATGAGTATTACATGTAAAAACACTCAAGGTACTTGAAATTATGTGGAAAAAAGCTTTCTGCTTTTATGGAGATGCCATCACAACCTTTGGAGCTTTATTAGTGAGTGGAAACATCATATGAGTGTCACTGCTGGGTAATGACATTTTCTCCTGTAAAACACATGTACAATATAAAAGAGCTGCTACAGTGTGAAAATAAATATAATACTCACATTTCTGTTAAATACTTAGTCTGTACCTCGCATCTAAAATAAGAAAATCAAGTCTACAGTAATAGAAAACCAGCTAGCTAAGTAGACTGCATAAGAGAGCTGTGTAGTCACCTTTGGTGCAGTGTCCTCTTTCCTGATATATCAGCCAACCGATATATTGGGCAGATATCTGCACTTTTCGGCGCCTCAACTTTTGCTTTAAATGCCGATATTCAGTTTGGCTCAAACAGAAGCCGAAAAAGAAGCTTAATGCTCCATTTGGACATTTTAGTTCAAAGAGGACACTGCACAAAAGGTGACTACACAGCTCTCTAATGCAGTTTGTAGTGGAACAGCAGGGTGGTAGATAGATTTGTGTAATTTTTTTATACTACATATTGACCATATTGGCAGAGTGTATCAGTCATTGGTTTCTCTGAATTCTAAAAAAAAATTGCTATCGGCCATGAAAAAACACTAAACAACATCTCTACTAAATTTAGTTTAAATAAAACTCATATTAAAGTCTAACAATGCCTAAGACAGAGCAGTGCCTACAGTTAGCATCACACCCTCAGGGAATGTTGATGACACCAGCTGAAAAGCATCAATACTGAAATGATCACATCTAATGCTGGTGCTTCAAAGCCTGTGGTTTCTGATGCTGTGTGAACATCACATGGATATTTACCCTTTCAGCTAGACAACATAATACTTGAGCTAATTCTGTGCAAATCAATACAAAAAGGACAATTGTCTTTACATATGGCTGCAGCTGAAGGGCACTTGATGAGGTGATCACAGAGATAAATGTTAGGGCACAAAAGGAGAGAAGGGATTACATACAAAGCCCATGAAACTGCTGTCGATTCTAGTTTTAATTAAAAGTGTGTAACCTTTGTGTGCGGCTGTAACTGAATTATTAAGTTGTCAATTACATGTGAGGAGCGCTGTGTAAAATATGATAAAGGACACTACACACAGACACATCCATCAGGCAGCGTGCACCAGTAGCAAATGCAACAAATGACTGCGTTTAATCACACGAGGAGGGGACAGAGAGAGGGGGGAGAGACGGGGGTGGGAGAGGTGGGAGAGAGGGGGAGAAAGATAGAGAGAGGTGTGGGAGAGATGAGAGAGATGGGAGAGAGAGGTGGAGGGGGAGAGAGGTAGAGAGAAAGGGGGGAGAGAGAGAGTAGAGGTGGGAGACGGGGAGAGAGGTGGAGGGAGAGAGGAGAGGTGGCAGACAGAGGGAGAGAGGGGGAGAGAGAGAGGGGGATAGAGAGAAAGGGGTGAGAGAGGTGAAGAGACGTGGGAGAGAGATGAGAGAGAGATGAGAGAGAGGTGGGAGAGAGAGGGAAGAGCAATGGCAGAGAGATGGGAGAGAGGTGGGGGGGAGAAGTGAGAGAGAGAGAGAGGTAGGAGAGAGGGGTGAGAGAAAGGGTTTAGAGAGGTGAGAGAGAGTAGAGAGAGAGAGGTGAGAAAGATGTAGGAGAGAGAGGGAAGAGAGATGAGAGAGAGCTGAGAAAGATGGGGGAGAGAGGTGGAGAGAAAGGTGGGAGAGAGAGGAAAGAGGCAGGAGAGAGATGGGAGAAAGGGGGGAGTGAGAGGGGAGAGAGATGGGAGAGAGGTGGAAGAGAGGTGACAGAGAGACTTATATTCACCCATGTGCAGGACTTTGTGCAGACATAGGCAGACTGTGCAAATGCATAGGGTCCTACCAGGCACCAGTGGGCAATAACTCTGAGTGCTAATGTAATGTATTTCTGTCAATAATACATACAGGGGTGTAGTATTTATTTAGGTGTGCTGAAGCTTGGCGGTTCCAAACCCTCACTGTATAGTGTTGTTGTTTCCTTGTGCAAGACACTTTAACCACCTCCCTTTACCTTTTGTGAGTGGTGGTCAGTGGAGCCAGTAGCACAAATTTGCAGCCTAGCTTCTGCCTAGTGTGGAGTAATTGAAATGAATGTGAAATTCTATCTTGAAATACACTATATTAATATGATTATCAATAACCCATCTAAGCTTGGCCAAAGGAAAGATGGCAACAACATCAGTGAAATGGAAGGTGTCCAAATAATGGCACAAACAGTCCAATTACTGCTGTCTTGATACTAAAATTTCAAACTTGACTTTGATACTAAGGACTAAGGATATCTGATTTTCAATTCTTTTGAAAACACTACTCCTAATACATCAATAGGTCTTTTTTCAATGGTTTTTAACAGGACTGAAAGCTGCAAGTAAACTGAGCCCCTGAAAAGCCCAAGCTCCTCACAAAGCGGGGAGTGGCCCTAACCTGGTGCACTTACAACACAGGTACATTAGTGGGGACAGAGGAACATAGGGTAAGCAGAGGGGACAGAGGAACATAGGGTAAGCAGAGGGGACAGAGGGAGCAGAGGAAGCAGAGGAAGCATAGGTAACAGAGGAACAGAGGGAGCAGAGGGCACAGGGACTGTTGCTGTAGTGACGCTGCAGTGTAATCATGGAGCAGACAGCCTGAGACATAGCGGGAGAACACATCAACACAGGCTGTTAGCAGAGAGGAGCTCTCTCACAAGGGTACAGATGGGAGCTAATGTAAGACCTTTTAGTTCCTAATCTGTGCCCAGTTTATAATTCTGCTTAATTTTGAAATGTAAAAATTATGAGAAAATGGTGTATGCTTTTATCAAATTGTTAGTACAGCGGAACATGTCAGGTTATGTGCCTCTACTGTACTATAACAACTACAATAAATAAACTCATAGCTTTTTGCAAGAAAATAGAAACTGAAATTCTGCATTCAAAAAGAAGACACAAAGGAACATCCTAAATATTCTAAATTAGGGTTGTCAAAAGAATCAAAAATCAGACACTAATCGATACTAAAACTAGTATCGAAAGTAGATACTCAGTTGAGCAGGTATCAATACTAAAAAGTCCCATTGACAGGACAGAAATTAACCTTTCCTGAATAGCTTTAAGATGATCTTGATCTGTATTAGAACAAATATAAGAGCACATAGACTAGTATACACCCATGGACCACTATGGAACCTACCTGGACCACCAGGGGTTACACTGATATACTGTATTAAAAAAAATACTTACATTTAAATGGCTCATGTTACACTATTTGCTGATCTTTGTTATAATGTTACTTCATCAAAAACTTGCCTGGAATTGTTTTTTTTCATTCATACAAACCCTGCAGACTAACCCTAACCCTAATAAAAGGTTACTCAAACAGCATGTTTGAGTGTGAACAGCATTCTAACATGACTTAAGCTCACAAGAGTCAATTTTGCTTAATATATGACATTTAATGTTAAAAATCACATTGTCTTGTCTAAATGCTAAAAGAGTGCTTTTTATTATCATCGTGGTATGGGTATTGGCATCAGCATCGGAATCGGAGTATTAAGTATATTCCTTAGTATCAAAATTGAGTTGTAAATTTGAGTTGTAAATTATAGCATTGAGCACTATTCTAAATCCACTGAACAGTTACTCTTAAACAGAACATGAGTAGACCCATAGCCTGCGTCCAGCCCCTGCTGCTCTGACAGGGCTCTTTATGATGATGGATAAGCTGGTTCAGAAACACCCACCTTCCTGTCATTGGGTTCTGCTGTCACCCCCTCAATGTCGCCCTGTAAGCACAATTACACGCCCGGTTAGCCCCCATTTTACTTTGGACGCAATTCATTACTCACAGTATGAATAATAAATGTAATGGAAAAGTGAATTATGCTCCACCATCTGTAAAGTAATTGTAAGTACAGATTTGGTATTTTTCTTCATCACGTTGTACCAGTGGCCATAATTGCTATTGGAAATAAGCAGCATTTGTCAGCAGCTGTCAGCTGGTGTACATCTATTCACATTGTGCAGTGTGTAGGTGTATGTACTCACATTGTGCAGTGTGTAGGTGTATGTACTCACATTGTGCAGTGTGTAGGTGTATGTACTCACATTGTGCAGTGTGTAGGTGTATGTACTCACATTGTGCAGTGTGTAGGTGTATGTACTCACATTGTGCAGTGTGTAGGTGTATGTACTCACATTGTGCAGTGTGTTGATATATGTACTCACATCGTGCAGTGGGTAGGCTTAGGTGTATGTACTCACATTGTGCAGTGTGTAGGCTTAGGTGTATGTACTCACATTGTGCAGTGTGTTGATATATGTACTCACATCGTGCAGTGGGTAGGCTGCAGTGTAGATGCCGTTGGCGAGCAGACTAGTGATTCCTGTAATGGGAGTAAGTAGAGTTTGCAAAGCGCAGTCACAAGCACAGTCGTATGGCTGTTATGGTGGGATGCCCTAAAGGGCCTAAATTACTCTCATTTCTGATCTTTGTTATAATGTTGTTTCATCATCACAAACAGACCTGGAGTTGTGTTTTGTTTCATTCACACATGTTTAACACACAAACCCTGCAGATTTAGGCTGTGTTCTTCTATCTGTTCTGTCTTGTGATTTATAAAGTGGTAACACAGGAAATGCTCCACTGTGTTTTTAAACCCCATACACCTTCACTGGAATCATTTGGATAATTGCAAAAGCTTTCACATGTGTGACTGAAACAAAACACAGCTCAAGGTCTGTTTTTGAGGAGGTAACAACATTCCAACATGGCTTAAAGCTCACAAGAGTCAATTTCCGTAATATAAAAGCTTTTTCAACTTCAAGGCTCAAAGCTCTTTACATCAAGGAACCACTCACCCATCCACACACACTCACACCCCAGTGTACACAGACACTAGGGGCAAGGTGGTTTAAGTGTTTTGCCCTAGGACACAACGACAGAATTCATCTGCCTCAGCATTCAGTGTGTTATTCCACAAAATTGGTGCCTTTTCCCCTTTAAAAATAGAATTTGATTTTTCTTTGCATATTTGAAAGAAGCACACTTCAAACTGAATGAATTAAGTTGAATGGGATTGTCCTGTTCCAAATCTGCAGATTAGTAACAGAAATTAAGTTTTTATGCTGTATATTACATTGCTGTGTATTGAAGGTAGATTACTTGTAGATACTCTCCAAAAAGCTTTAAATAGATCAAATATTGACAAATCAAGTGATGGTAACAAGAATGAAAAAAACTTAGGGACAAGCATAAAATGATAAATATTTCATAAAATAAATGACTTTTATGACTGAGCAAGAAAGAAGAATGGTTTCTTTAAGGTTTTGTCAAATACTAGTATATGCATATGATTCATCTCACTAGACAAGACAACCAATCCTCTTCAGGGATCTTTTCAAACAGGGATTGTTTAAAACAACTGCATATAACAAACAATAGTCTACATTTTATGGAAGAATTCACATTTAAAAATGTTTTTAATATGAATTTTAATTTCTTTGGGTCACAAAAGGCACCCTAGTATTTATTTCAATTCTAATGGAGGAGAAGATTGGATTGGTTATACTAATTACAGAGTTTTCATGCTAGGCTGAGACAGATAAATAGCATATTGATTTTGCTGTGAAGGGGAAAAAGACCTCACCCATGCTGTATTTGGCCCGCGTACATCGGGTCCTCTTCAGCACCTCGTACACCTGTGATAGAAACAGAAAACGCATTTACATTTAGTTTTACGCTTTTGGAGTCCAGATTGATAGACTCCTACCTACAAGCCTCTAAGCACAGCTGACCACTGTCTCTGGAGTGGCTGTGGTCCCGTGTCTGTGGTTGTCACGGCAACTTTGTGTACATCTCATGTGGAGGTGGAAAGGACTCCATGAGGGAGCTGATTCATTTACAACTGAATCAATATCAATGATTGGCTACAGCCTCAATTTCAATCTTGTGGCTTCAAATTGTGTCAGCTGACAACCATGCCTGATACTCTGAACAGTAATTTGAACAAAAGAGAGGGAAAAGAGGTGAAACTCTCTTTCTCTCTTGTAGATTTCTTTGGTATTAGACTTGTACTGAAACTAGAACATAGGTGGATCATCATTTTGTACAATGTAAACCACAATTGAGCAATTTTGAAACTTTTTTTTTTTGACCAACTAAGAAGAGCAGTTTGTGTTCTTCAAATGACAGAGGTCAAGGATTAATGAAATGCGTGATTGTGATTTGTACCCATGGTGACCCTGCATGGTACTACAGTAGTTATGCTAGCCACAGGAAAGGTTCTAGGGGAGAAGCCACAGGGGCCCTGGCCCCACCTCTAATCTGATTGGCCCCTGAAGTGCCCCTGTTCTGCCAATCAACTGACAAGAAGAACAACCGGAGAATTCAATGTCAGCTTAATGAGAGAAGAAACAGACCTGAATACTGAATTAATCATTTGTGTGCTTGGATGTACCCTGTACTTGGCCCCTGAATGTATCATGTGCACCCTTAATGTCCCCTGTTTCAGAAAAATCGAACTGCCACTGGCTAGCCAGTGAGCTACATACTTTTTACAACAATGCAACAGACTTTCTACACTAAATACGGCAGAAGATGTTCCAAAGGGAATGTCATGTCTCATCACCAACTGAAACAACAGAGAAAGAGAGGCTGAGGAGATGACTCTAGAGTCAGCCCTACCTGTGGAGCTGCACTGACACTTTAGTCTGAGCTTTCTCTTATTATTATACTTTTATGCTCACTGTGATTCACTTGCCCCTCGGAGACAGATAAAATGTGATTGATTGAGTGGTATATAGACCTAAAACACCTTAATAGAAATGGGTTCATTGACTTCCTGTTAAAAACTGGAGAAATGACTCTGCACTGACCCCACCTCTACATGCTCTCAAATGCAGGACCATACAAAAATGACACAAATCACAATACACTGTGAGTTTATTCATGGTTAGACAAAGCCTTTATAACATGGACCAACCATAACTTAACGATAAACCTTCTACACTGTGACAGTTCAAATACTAACCATACAATTCTCTGTCCTCGGCTCCATTCTAAACACGTCAAACTCCTAAGAGTCACTTCAGCTGTTCATTGAATCACTCCTCATGATTCTATATGGCAGCGCTTAATATTACAGCACAGTGAGGGCTTTGGAATGGGATGGACAGAACTAAAGGTGTTATTAAATGGTAATACAGACCTTTTAGAGGTGTTTTATCCAATTAGTAAATTAACTGGATAAAACACTATTTGGACAAATAAGGTTTAATGTTTTTGTATTTGATACAAAGTCTGAAAATTGCATAACATGAAATAATATAAATATATTTGATTATTTAAGTTTGAAAGGTGACATCATTTTCTTTTTTTTTTTTTTTTTTATTGGCGCTGCAATACTTTTATTGTAAAGATGGATGTTGCCCACTGGCCATCTTAAAACTGAGCTTAAACTGTTCTATTATGCATTTTACACTGGTTTCTGGTTACTATCTCTGTAATTACTAGGTCTATCTATCCACATGAAATTAAATGCAATTCTAAATAAAGGTTAAAAATGTGCAGATATTCTGATATTACAGATAAATAAAAATGGTAATAAAAATAAACAAAAATGCCCTGTACACAGCCTATATTCACTGAGGCTGCTGGGGGCTAGTGAGTATAGATGACTGCAGCCTGAGCCTCTTTAAACACTGGTACTTACTATTGAGCTCCTGGTCTTGCTGTCGAAGAACTTGTCTCGGTCAGACAAATCAAACCTGCCCAGGCAAAGCACAGAGAGTGTGAAAGGACACATGTACACCACCTCTGTATTTCACAGTGAGTTCTATGATATTTCCCCGTGCATAAGCAGCTCAATAGGACTGTCCATGTGTGTATAATAAGAAAGCTGGTGCAGGCTAAATGCATCATGGCTAATGAAACTGAAATGAAAATGTGCTACAACAAAGCAATAACCCCAGGCTCTGACAGCATCAGGTGGAAACAACAGCCACTACAGTCAGCCTCAATGAAGGCTTTAGTCCAGCTCAGGAGGCATAGCCAGAACTCAGGCTCTAAAAAAATGATATATTTAGTTTTAAATTGTAAATTGAAGGTGTATGGTCTTTAATAAAAAACACAGATGAGCACTTTTTCCACAGATGTGCTAATACTGAAAAAAACAACAACAACAAAAAATGTAGCATGCTTGTGCTTGTGCAGCCCTCTGATACTGCCACAGAGTGAGGGAGATTTCTCTTTGGAGCTTGTGTTGAGTTGGTTTGTTCAATGTTCAGAGCACCAAATGAGTAGCAAAGACAAACCTGGAACATATACCTCATTTAGCAAGATATTTTCAGTTGACTACAAGAAGAAAATCTGTGAGCAGCTGAAGCATTAATTGTGTGCATTAATTGTGTGCCAAAGAAGAAAAGAAGAGCAATACTGTTTGGAGTAAATAGTATTTTACAAGTACTTCGAGGTTTACTTTAGTGCAGCCCTTGTGTCTGTTATGTCTTCATTTAGAAATTGAATTCTACAGTTCACAAAGATTCTTCTAAACACCTCACCTCAGTATGTTATAAACTGCAGTGAATGGGAAAAAAATGGTTAAACACTTGTGTAAAATAGACTGACCTAACTCTGAAATCTAACACTATATATATATATATATATATATATATATATATATATATATATATATATATATATATGTATATATATGTATATATATATATATATATATATATATATATATATATATATATATATATATATATATATATATATATATATATGTGTGTGTGTGTGTGTGTGTAGAATCCCTCAGTCGTCCAGGTAGAATCCATAGCAAAAGGAGAAATTTAATTTGTCAACTGGACAGAGTTTGGATGAGCTGCGAAACGTATTCGACCAAATAAACTCTGTCCAGTTGACAAATTAAATTTCTCCTTTTGCTATATATATATATATATATATATATATATATATATATATATATATATATATATATATATATATATATATATATATTTTTTTTTTTTTTTCTGTACAAATCAAACAAGAGGAAGAGAAACAGTTACAACTGCTGTGAATCTGTCTGCAATTAATACTGATTAGGCGATCTTGTTATGATTTGTGGGGTTCTGCCAATAATATCAGCTCAAATGGAATAAATATAACATGCACGTCTATGTGGTTGAGAAGGCCCATTATCCTCCAGCTGAGAGCATGAGAGGGAGTATGGTCCTAGCCCAGTGCTCAGACAGTGAGGCAGAGTGCTGATGAAGAGGGGTCTGCTGTGAGTCAGAGCAGTAAATATAGCTGCACAGCCCACTCACTGCTCCATACATCCACCAGCCTCGCTCATTGCTCCACACGTCCACCAGCCTCGCTCGATGTGCCACACATCCACCAGCTTCACTCACTGCTCCACACGTCCACCAGCCTCGCTCACTGCTCCATACATCCACCAGCCTCGCTCACGGCTCCACACGTCCACCAGCCTCGCTCGCTGTGCCACACATCCACCAGCCTCGCTCATTGCTCCACACGTCCACCAGCCTCGCTCGATGTGCCACACATCCACCAGCCTCGCTCATTGCTCCACACATCCACCAGCCTTGCTCATTGCTTCACACGTCCACCAGCCTCGCTCGCTGTGCCACACATCCACCAGCCTCGCTCATTGCTCCACACGTCCACCAGCCTCGCTCGATGTGCCACACATCCACCAGCCTCACTAACTGCTCCACACATCCACCAGCCTCGCTCACTGCTCCACACGTCCACCAGCCTCGCTCACTGCTCCACACGTCCACCAGCCTCGCTCACTGCTCCACACATCCACCAGCCTCGCTCGCTGCCCCATACGTCCACCAGCCTCGCTCGCTGTGCCACACATCCACCAGCCTCACTCATGGCTCCATATGTCCACCAGCCTCGCTCGCTGCCCCATGCGTCCACCAGCCTTAATCGCTGCCCCACTTGTCCACCAGCCTCACTCACTTCTCCACATGTCCACCAGTCTCACTCACTGCTCCCCACATCTACCAGCCTCAGTCACTGCTCCACACGTCCACCAGCCTCACTCACTGCTCCACACGTCCACCAGCTTTACTCACTGCTCCCAACGTCTACCAGCCTCACTCACTGCTCCACACGTCCACCAGCCTCACTCACGGCTCCACACGTCCACCAGCCTCACTCACTGCTCCACACGTCCACCAGCCTCACTCACTGCTCCACACGTCCACCAGCCTCACTGCTCCCCACGTCCACCAGCCTCGCTTGCTGTGCCACACATCCACCAGCCTCACTCATGGCTCCATATGTCCACCAGCCTCGCTCGCTGCCCCATACGTCCACCAGCCTCGCTCGCTGTGCCACACATCCACCAGCCTCACTCATGGCTCCATATGTCCACCAGCCCCACTTGCTGCCTCATATGTCCACCAGCCTTGATTGCTGCCCCACTTGTCCACCAGCCTCACTCACTGCTCCCCACGTCCACCAGCCTCACTCACTGCTCCCCACGTCCACCAGCCTCACTCATTGCTCCACACGTCCACCAGCCTCACTCACTGCTCCCCACGTCTACCAGCCTCACTCACTGCTCCCCACGTCTACCAGCCTTACTCACTGCCTCATAGGCCTGTAATGGTAACACACTCTGAACCCTAAAGCAGAATAATCCACAAAAAGTATTCTAAATCTACAACATTGTTAAAAACATGAGCTGCAATAAATAACAGCAGAATGCAACACTTAAAAGTACACTACATAATTTTTTGGTTGGGGGTCTGTCACATGCTTGTTTCCATGGATATGCCATATACATTTATTCAATTACAGGAGGTTTTATAGCTCAAAAATATGTAGAAAAAAAAATTGCATTCTAACTGTAGGGTCACCGCTCCACAGATCTGACTTGTAACTTGGTCTGGTTCGGTCTCCATGAAGATAGAAAGGTTTAATACCATACTGTGAAGCATTCCAGACAAAGCAATAACATCTTCATGTAATTAAGCTCCTCCCTTCAAGCAGATATAAAGCAGTGTCCGCCAGCATCTGACCAGAACTGAAGAAGCAGCTTGGATGAGCTGCGAAACGTATTCGACCAAATAAACTCTGTCCAGTTGACAAATTAAATTTCTCCTTTTGCTATGGATTCTACCTGGACGACTGAGGGATTCTGCACACATCTTCATGGAGAAAAGCCTTGGACTGACCCTCCACCAGTAAAGTTACACAATGCACCTTCAAGTTATTAGATACAGAAAAAAAAAAAAAAAAATCTCACTAGTTCAAACAAAAAAGTATCTATTAACCTCCCAAAATGATTGTTTCATCCATGATATATTGAACGAGAAGTCAGTATAGTATTTATCATGACAGGCCAATGGCTCCATACATCCAAGAGCCTCATGCATGGCTCCACACACCCACACTGCTTCTTCTGTGGCTTGCAGGGACATAGCAAAGACATCACACCACAAAGATCTCACAGGCTGTAAATAGACATAGCTAACCCACTGGCTGCTACGTTCCAAATAGGAAGTAAGCATGGGCGCGAAGGGGTTTCTTCAAGCTCTGATTGCAATTCACTTTCTATTGAAAAATTTAATTGCTGCGTTGAGCCTCATCATTTTGGTCACAGAGGTTGCAAGATAAATCACAATCAAAATGCAAATAAAATATCCTGTCTTGTTCAGTCTAAAAGCTGTTAACCCTGTAGTTTGGACCTCTACAAACTTACTGAAATGGGGTTCTTGCATTAGTTTAGAAATTAACATTTTGGTGTCTCATGTTCAAGAGTGCTATACCAAATTTTTATGGTCTTAAAAATGTGAAAAGCAGATCTAGTTTATTTAAAATATTTTGCCGTGGGCCAAAGTTATACAGGTGACTTATTTCGACCTCAAGAGCTGCTTATATAAAAATATATGTACTGGGGCAAGACACATTTGTCTCAAATTGTGTATGATTTACACAATAAAAAGTTGTAAACAAATGCCACACATGTCGGTGTGCAGACTGGGTGAGGCTGGGTGCTGTACTCACAGGTGCTGCTTCTCCCTGGAGAATGGGTGACACAGCCATTTGATGCTCTGCGGGCGGTTGGAGTCCACCTTTGGGTGCAGAGGAGCTGTGACCTTATGAATGAAGAGCCGGATCTTCTCCACCACGTTACTGCCCTGTTTGACCTCATAAAACTAAAAGGAAAAACGATGGCAATATAATAAATGATAATACAATGAATATAAATCATAAACTGAAAAAGTTCTTTTTTACATGTTGATAATGCAAAAAAGTAGATAACTGTAAAAATGGAGGATGAAAAGAAAGAGACCAAGTGTAAAACCTCGAGGAACTCCTTTTCATGCACAACACAAACTCAAAGGACAGCTAGCATTAGCAAGTAATTTCTTTATGGTCAGACTGTGTTAAAATAAAGCTCAGACTAAAGTGTAACTTGAGCAACAGAGTTTAAGACAGATCAGTGCCTACAGTTAGCATTACACCCCCAGGGAATGTCAATGACTTCAGCTGCAAAGTATCAATTGTCAATGTGACTGTACTTGTGAAGCATGTATTGTCATATGTTAAAGTGGTGTGTGTATTAAGAGGAGAATGGTACCTTCTTGGTGGGCATCTTGAGCTTCATGAACTCTGCCTCTCGACAAAGAACATGCCAGGGAGCATGGATCTTCAAGAAGCCTGTGTCAGGGATGTTGCTCTGAAATCAAACAGAGTGAACATATGTTTTAATTAGGGTTCTGCAAAAAATATTGTGACTGCTGTTTCAACATCGTACATCACCAAGACTAATCTTTGGCAATTTTTACTCATTTATTTTGTGTCATTGCTCCAATTTTGTTTCTAGTTTAGAGAAAAGAAATTTGTCTATGCAATACATTTGACATATTCACTATTTTGATCATAAAAAGAGGCTATTTCATATTAACTTTGTGGTTTAATAAAGTAATATTGTTAATAAAATGTATTTGGTTTTCAGAAATACTGTCATGTGTTTTAGCTCCATATCGTGATGTCATAGTATCGTGTATCGAGTATTGCATCGAATCATGAGGAACCCTGTGATTCCCAGCCCAAGTTTTAAAATATAACCTGTAGAATGATCATTATTAGTTACATCTGACCCTGTGTTGGGGAGTTTAGTGCTGGAGATATTGGGTGCTGTGTTGTACAGTACATGCTGGGTGCTTGGATGTGACTGTGGGATACTCTAGTCTGTACACAGTGAGTCTTGTGTAAAGTCTGAGTCACTTCTCACTCTCTGAAACACTGAGGTGTCTGAGTCAAAGGCCAGAGCCCACAGGCTTCTCACTGACTGTCACGTGCATGTTCTGTTCTGCAGCATGATACACAGTGCAATATTCAATGATTTTAACATACATAGATATTACTGTACCTCAGTGTTATATTACTGAAAAACAAAAACTGTGCAGGTAAAGGCTTTGTGCAGAGATTCTTCTCTTTACATGTCCATGAGTATACAGTCCCTGACAAAAGTCTTGTCGCTTATCCATTTTGTAGAAATAAAAGCTTATAACCTGACTTTAAATTAATCGATTGGTTTTAGAAATGTCTCATATGAAAGCTAAAACCCTCCCAAATTATGCTCAATATACTAAAATAAATTTGCTTCACTGAAGAAAGATTGATCATTTAATGAACACAGAAAGGTCAGATTTTGGCAAGACAAAAGTCTTGTCGCCTTGTCATATGATGCACCCAATCCTAGATTACAGCCTCACCTGTGATCAGTTACTGATCAATCAGTTAGTGGGTGTGTATAAAAAGAACCCCAGCACACCAGACCTTCACATCAACTGCAACTTGACCTCTGACAACATGCCTAAGATCCACCCTGAGACCAAAGCGTTAATTATCAAGAGGCTGAAGACCAGATCCACTGCTGAGGTGGCTGACACCTTCAATGTGTCTCAGTGTCAAGTACAAAGAATAAGAAAAAGATCTGAAAAGACTGGAGATGTTTTTGACAAGCCCAGGTCCGGCAGACCCCGCAAGACAACTGCTCGGGAGGACTGTTTGTTGATTCGAAAATCCAAGGCCAGCCCCTTTTCCACTGCAGCAGAGCTCCACCAGGCCTGGTCACCTCAAGTCCCTGTGTCAACCAGAACAGTTTGTAGAATTCTGTCTCGAAATGGCCTCCATGGTCGAATCAGTGCACAGAAACCAGCACTAAACAAAAGGCAATTAAAAAACCGTGTGGCATTTGCCAAGGCCCACAGCCTGCTAAAAGGATGGACACTGGAAAAGTGGCAGAAGGTGGATTTCTCAGATGAATCCTCGGTTGAATTACATCACAGCTGCCGCAAATATTGCAGGAGACCCACTGGAGCCCGCATGGATCCAAGATTCACCCAGAAAACAGTTACGTTTGGTGGCGGAAAAATCATGGTCTGGGGTTACATCCAGTATGGGGGTGTGCGAGACATTTGCAGGGTGGAAGGCAATATCAATAGCCTAAAATATCAAGAAGTATTAGCTACCTCTTACATTCCCAACCATAAAAGGGGTCAAATTTTGCAGCAGGATGGTGCTCCATCGCATACTTCTATCTCTACATCAAAGTTCCTCAAGGCGAAGAAGATCAAGGTGCTCCAGGACTGGCCAGCCCAGTCACCAGACATGAACATCATTGAGCATGTCTGGGGTAGAATGAAAGAGGAAGCATGGAAGGCAAAACCAAAGAATCTTGATGAACTCTGGGAGGCATGTAAGACTGCTTTCTTTGCTATTCCTGATGACTTCATCAACAAATTGTATGAATCATTGTCGAACCGCATGGATGCAGTCCTTCAAGCTCATGGAAGTCATACAAGATATTAAATATGGATCTCACAGCACCACTACTTAATTCACTGACGTTATGCAACATATTTTTGTATTTGAAGTAAATTATTTGTTCAATTTTCTGTAGGCGACAAGACTTTTGTCTTGCCAAAATCTGACCTTTCTGTGTTCATTTAATGATCAATCTTTCTTCAGTGAAGCAAATTTATTTTAGTATATTGAGCATAATTTGGGAGGGTTTTAGCTTTCATATGAGACATTTCTAAAACCAATCGATTAATTTAAAGTCAGGTTATAAGCTTTTGTTTCTACAAAATGGATAAGCGACAAGACTTTTGTCAGGGACTGTAAGTAGGCTGTATAAGGCAGAAGAAGAAAGTACAAGATCAACTGGCCACAGTCATTGTTAATTTTGCTCCTGTCGAAACTCAGGAGTTGGAAATTACTTGATTGGATTTGAGATGCGAGGTGAACAGGCTCCTCGCTCTAAGTGGTGTTGGAAGAAACCTAATCATCTGTAGAGAACTTTGTAAATGTAATTCAATACATGAGTGAACATCCATCACAGACTCACTTAAAGCACACTGCCAACAGTGTGGCGGAACAAGCTGGTCAGGTCAGCACCAAGATCTGCAACTATTAGACTTAGACAAACTTTACTGATCCACAAGGGAAATTATTTGGCTACAGTAGCTCACTCATCACAATATAATAGGCCACGGGCTAGGATAGTCACGTGTGCACCCCCCCCACAACCCTATAAATTTGGTATCACTGGAAACCTTGGGATGTCTAGATTACAATTATAAATGGTAACAGCAAAAAAACTGGGACTTGCTATGACAAATCAATAGTTTTATTGACCTACCATAAAACTTATGAAATGGCTGAATGCGAAACCTGTGATTTCGCCACATGATACAAAGACTCAGTAAATCATCAATTTTTCACTTAAATAAACATATAAGGCATGAAATGAAAGCGAACTCTGTGCCAAATCATTCCCTTTTTAAATGATATGTCTGTCTTAATTGTGTCTGAAGATATGCTTTAGTGAAGTATGACACCATATAAACAATAAATGCTCGTATGACAATACATGATGAATATGACAATAGTTCTGTTTTCATCATAATTCTACATACATTTGCCTAAACTATATGCACAACAAGAAAGCCCAATCTCTCAGCTTTGATCTCATGCCAAAAGTAATCTGGTAGGACAAATACTAGCAAAGATATCATATGTTTTACCTAGTGATCGATAAAACACTTAAATGAATGCTGAAGATCGCATCATCACTTCAACTTGAATTATATATTATTAAAATGTATTTAACTTGAAATAAAATTGAAATGCCATAGGTTTTAGGGTATCAACAAACCTGTACTTCTAATATTCCCAAGTTTCACCCACATACAATGTTTAATATGTCTTAGCAGGTGCAATTACTACCTATCTGGTTCACAGGTGATTTCCTGCCAAAAGAACTTCTAGATATTGCTCAGGAAACTGTGGTAACTGAGGACTTCAGTGAGGACCTGGATGACTTAGATTCAGATCTGGTTTGTGATATCGATGCTGACTTTGAATCATTTGTGGAAGATGAAAGTGACTGTGATTCAGACTGAGATGATCTATGTTACAGGTCAAAATAAATGCACAAAAAACTCACTAAAACAAAACGACCGAAAAAAACATGTTCATTAGTTTTCTTTTATGTTTCAGAAAAGATAAGTAACAGAATCAGTTATTGTTTTTGACATACGTTTTGAAAGCTTGGCGAGATTGACTTTTTGTGTCAATTTATGTGTTACTGGTTATTGAGTTATTGTGGCACACTGAGACATATCAAACATTGTATATGATGGAAATGAAAGTGGTAATATTGCAAGTGTAGGTTTGTTGATACCTCGAAACATATGGCATTTCAATTTTTAAGCTGAATATGGGATCATTATGCGATCTTCAGCATTCATTTAAGTGTTTTATCGATCACTAGGTAAAACATATGATATCTTTGCTAGTATTTGTCCTACCAGATTACTTTTGGCATGAGATCAAAGCTGAGAGATTGGGCTTTCTTGTTGTGCATATAGTTTAGGCAAATGTATGTAGAATTATGATGAAAACAGAACTATTGTCATATTCATCATGTATTGTCATACGAGCATTTATTGTTTATATGGTGTCATACTTCACTAAAGCATATCTTCAGACACAATTAAGACAGACATATCATTTAAAAAGGGAATGATTTGGCACAGAGTTCGCTTTCATTTCATGCCTTATATGTTTATTTAAGTGAAAAATTGATGATTTACTGAGTCTTTGTATCATGTGGCGAAATCACATGTTTCGCATTCAGCCATTTCATGAGTTTTATGGTAGGTCAATAAAACTATTGATTTGTCATAGCAAGTCCCAGTTTTTTTACTGTTACCAGTTATAATTGTAATCTAGACATCCCAAGGTTTCCAGTGATACCAAATTTATAGGGTTGTGGGGGGGGTGCACACGTGACTATCCTAGCCCGTGGCCTATAATATATAACAGAGAGTAACAAAAATAGATGGTAACTGTATTATTAGTAAAAACAATTCCATAATCTGAGGACATACCTGTTTATGAAATATTGAACAAATACACAGTCATTATCATCCTCAGTTATAGCACAGATTTGACCTGATTCAGCATGTTCCCATATGCTGCAGTTTAGAGAGGTCAGAATCGAAACTGTTTCTTACTATCCCATGCGTAATAAATAAATAATAAATGGTAAATAGTGCAAAAGGCATATAGTGCAAGGCACAAGACAGTCTTTTTTGGGGAGAGTCAGGGGTTGTCTGAGTCTGAGTGTTCTTTGGGGAGTTCTGTTCTTGGGGAGATGCAGATTCCTAGCTTCCTGGCAGCCTGGTGGGTAGAGAGGGGAGAGAGTTCAGCATCCTAACAGCCTGGTGGATGAAGCTGTTAGTGAGTCTGGTGGTGCGGGGACGGAGGCTCCTGTACCTCCTCCCAGAGGGCAGGAGGCTAAACAGATTGTGTGCGGGGTGGTTAGCATCACTCACAGTTGTGATGGCTTTGCGGGTGAGGCGGGTGGTGTATGTGTCTTGCAAGGGGAGTGGTGCCCTGATGATCTTCCTGGCTGAGCTCACTATGCGCTGCAGGGCTCTCCTGTTGTGGTCAGTGCAGCTTTCACCCCACACAGTGATGCAGCTGGAAAGGATGCTCTCAATGGTTCCTCTGTAGAATGTGGTCATTTTGGGTGGTGAGGCACTTGCCCGCTTGAGTTTTACAGGAAGTAGAGGCGCTGCAGGGCTTTCTTCACCAGTGTTGCAGTGTTGGTGGTCCAGAAGAGGTTCCCACTGATGTGCACCCCCAGGAATTTTGTGCTGCTCTCTCCACAGCAGCGGATTTGATGTGAGACATTCAAAGCACTTCATGATGATGGGCGTCAGTGCCACAGTGCAGTAGTCGTTGAAGCAGGATGGGGATGGTTTCTTTGGCACAGATATGATGGTGGCGGCTTTGAAACAAGATGGGACAATGGCTTGCTCTAAAGAGGTGTTGAAGATATCTGTAAAGACATCCTTTAGCTCTTCCATGCACGACCTGGGATGTTGTCTGGACCTGCTGCTTTGCATGGGTTGATGGTGTTGAGTGTTCTTTTTACGCTGGCCGCAGACAGGCATAGACTCTGGTCGTGGAGAGGGGGTGTGGTTTTCTGTGGGTGGGTGTTTTTGTGTGGGTAACATCATTGATGCATTTGGTGATGTAAGAGGTCACAGTGTTTGTGTACTCCTCAACGTCTATAAGGTTGTTGTAGGTGGCAGCTTGCTTAAATATTTCCCCGTCTGTTGTGTCAAAGCAGTCTTGAAGAGCAGAGGAGGCCCTCTCTGGCCACAGTCTTTCCTCCTTCAGAACCGGTTTGGCGACTTTCACCCTCTGTCTGTATGCCGGTGTTAGCATAACAGTGATGTGGTCAGAGAGTTGAATGTGTATGCTCCTTTGTGAGAAGTGTAAACCAGGTCCAGGATGTTATCTCCCCTTCTTGCAAAGTGCATATGCTGGTGAAATTTCGGTAGGACAGCCTTGAGATCAGCATGGTTAAAATCTCTGACGAGGATGGTGAAGCCATCTGGGTGTGCTGTCTGTTGTTCACTGATGGTCTGGTACAGTTCATTTAGCGTTGTGTTCCTGTCACTGTTGTTATTAGTGGGAGGGATGTAAACTGTGACTAGCAAAATCGCGGTAAACTCCCTCGGCAAGTAGAAAGGATGGCACTTTATGATCATAATCTCCGCCAGTGGTGAACAGTGTTTACATACCACCACAGCATTCCGGCCCCATTCAATGGCATCATTCAACCATGTCTCGGTGAAAATAAACACACAGCAGTTACCCACTGTCCAGTTCACTGATCTCAAGCAGTCGAATGTGATCCATCTTGTTGTCTAGTCAGGAGGATATGGCTGGGCAAGTTGGATTAGCTGCTAGCATAGCCCGGATACCTCCATGCTTGCCTCCCTCCTTGTCCTCGTGCATTGCTTCCAATGCCTCTTTCCTGGAGGAGGGGTGGCAATAGCAGTAGCAGCAGGCCGACGCAGTAATCCGAGCTCTTCCAGTGCCTCTGTTTTAATGTTCAAAACATTGCAGATTTTTCTTTTCTGAATCTCTAACAGTTCCTGTCGACTGTACTTATATTCCAACTTGTTCTTGTTCCCCTGACGAGAAAAACATTCAAACACATTTTTAACTAAAAAAAAACATCGCACTATTGGGAGAGCGAGAAGTCACTACGTCTGCACGCGCCGCCTAACCCGCGCCGAACAGATAAGTCAAATCATGTGCAGATAACTCCTCCTCACAGCAGAGGGCTTTACTGGGACTGGTAACACATTTACCTCTGAACTGTAATTTATGTAATGCAAATGAGGCCCAATCATGTTTAGGTGAGTATCATAACGGTGTGGAATAGACCAGCATACTGGTCAGCCTCTGTTGTGCTGCTGACTGAGTGACAGCTTCACATAACCAATCACAGAGGAGTGTGAACTGTAGCTCAACAGTCCCTGAAGCCTGCAGTTAAATTTCCATAAGTAAATTTCTTTTCATTATTTATTTATTTTTTTTTTTCTCAAGAGACTTTTCAAAAAATGCAATGAAGAGTTTAAAGGCATGACAGATGCTAACCAATTATTTTTAGTTTAAGTAAAGATTTACTAATCTTACTCAAATCTTACTCAAATCTTTTTGGTGTAAAATGTTTCAGAAATATGTTGTATTAATCGCTTTATTCTCATTACTGCATTTGATTATACTTTATCAAGCATTCAAATTGCTTGTTAAATTTTCATATTTCTTTTAAAACATTTCAAGTCTATGGGAGAAAAATAAAATATGGAAATTTTACTTCTGGAACCCGAGCAATGGGTGGGAAGGTTGAGCGCCATAGAAGCAGATATCTTTTGTTAGCTTTGAAAAGCAACATTAACGAACTATAGGTGTATATGACTTAGGATCAAAACTATGATTTAGCTTTAAGGAAATGAGTTGATGATATATTTTTACAGGCTATTATAATCCAATAAGAGAGAGTTACTGACCAGCTCCTCCTTCTCCAGCTCCAGGCCTGTCTCTCGCAGGTTCTGCTCAAACTCGTCCCTCTTGAACCTCTTGTCGTCCTCGTGGTAGTCGTGTGGGTGCTCCTGCGCGGCCAGCTCTGGGTCCTCTTTAGGCTGGAGCGGTGCACGGCTGCTCCTCATGCTCAGACTGCGCCGGAGCCTGCGGATGAAGTTGCCCTCTCCAAACTTGGTAGAGTGGCGGTGGGCACTGGCAGGTTTGGGAATGTGGTATGCCAGGACGTAGTCCACGCGCCTACGGCCATCTGACATGTACGGGCCCAGGCAGGGGAGAGGAGAGCCGTCCTCTGCGAACACAGTCTTCATGGGCTGTAAGGGCAGAAAGGGAGAGATGGTTAGGGCCCGCATCCACCAACCTGGTACTGCGTCTGTGCCCATTTCAGAAGCAGTAGGCCTACTAGATGGAAACAGTTCAAGTAGAATACTAAAGATGAAAAATATACACTATATTGCCAAAAGTATTCACTCACTCATCCAAATAATCAAAATCAGGTGTTTCAATCACTTCCATGGCCACAAGTGTATAAAATCAAGCACCTAGGCATGCCTACTGTTTCTACAAACATTTGTAAAAGAATGGGTCACTCTCAGTAGCTCAGTGAATTCCAGCGTGGTACTGTGATAGGATGCCACCTGTGCAACAAGTCCAGTCATGAAATTTCCTCACTCCTAAAAATTCCACAGTCAACTGTCAGTGGGATTATAACAAAGTGGAAGCGATTGGAATGACAGCAACTCAGCCACGAAATGGTAGGCCACGTAAACTGACAGGGCGGGGTCAGCGGATGCTGAGGTGCATAGTGCACAGAGATCACCAACTTTCTGCAGAGTCAATCTCTACAGACCTTCAAACTTCATGTGGCCTTCAGATTAGCTCAAGAACAGTGCGTAGAGAGCTTCATGGAATAGGTTTCCATGGCCAAGCAGCTGCAGCCAAGCCACACATCACCAAGTGCAATGCAAAGCATTGGATGCAGTGGTGTAAAGCATGCCCCCACTGGACTCTAGAGCAGTGGAGATGTGTTCTCTGGAGTGACGAATCTTGCCTCTCCATCTGGCAATCTGATGAATGAGTCTGGATTTGGTGGTTGCCAGCAGAACGGTACTTGTCTGACTGCATTGTGCCAAGTGTAAAGTTTGGTGGAGGGGGGATTATGGTGTGGGGTTGTTTTTCAGGGGCTTGGCCCATTAGTTCCAGTGAAAGGAACTCTGAATGCTTCAGCATACCAAGAGATTTTGGACAATTCCATGCTCCCAACTTTGTGGGAACAGTTTGGAGATGGCCCCTTCCTCTACCAACATGACATGAAGTAAGGTCCATAAAGACATAGATGAGAGAGTTTAGTGTTGATGAACTTGACTGGCCTGCACAGAGTCCTGACCTCAACCCGACAGAACACCTTTGGGATGAATTAGAGCAGAGATTGAGAACCAGACCTTCTCGGCCAACATCAGTGTGTGACCTCATAAATGCGCTTCTGGAAGAGTGGTCAAAAATTCCCATAAACACACTCCTAAACCTTGTGGACAGCCTTCCCAGAAAAGTTGAAGCTGTTATATCTGCAAAGGGTGGGTCGACGTCATATTAAACTCTATGGATTAAGAATGGGATGTCACTTAAGTTCATACGTGAGTCAAGGCAGATGAGCAAATACTTTTGGCAATATAATATATTTCATAGTTAAGATTTACTAAAAGAGAGTAATAGAGAAGGAAAAACAAAGTCAGTGTTAGTAGAAATACAACAAAAAGTAGAGGACACACTTAAGAGAGAAACAAACAAATGTTAACTACTGGCTAATAAACTCTGTGTTGCTCCGAATCAAATCACACAATTCAGACAAATCAGACAATTCCAGTGACTTCGGCTAAATGGTGTTGAGTAACAGAGACAGAATATAACATAGAGGATTGATAACTGTCTGAAAACAATGTCAGAAGATGAGTGCTGACTTTGAATGTCATATTGTGTTTTTTTTTCACTGTTTTGATATTTGGGCCTGGCTCTAGGCTTAACAGTGTCTGGATGTGCATGTCTCTGTCTGCACACTATTGTATAACACTGCCTCATGTAGAAGAGGGAGGGAGCACCAGCCCCTCAGAGCCACACAGGCAGAGCAGTGTCGTGTGCAGCCTTGGACAGTGAGCACCACTCACCGTAAACACAGTGAACATCCCCATTTATTTATTTATTTATTTATTTAGTTAGTTATTTAGTTATTTATAAATAAATAAATAACACAAACAGTGCTTATTGACCAACAGTACAGCTGCATAATATGTCAGAGTTAGCCAAGAGGCTAGTTACCTCCGCCAAGGAGGTTATGTTTTCGCTTGAGTCTGTCTGTTTGTTTGTTTGTTAGTTTGAAGAAATCCTGGATTCTGGATCACTTTGAAAATTTCGTTAGCATTGCGTTAAATGGGGCTTGGCGGAGGTCTGCGCTCTCTGAGTGCTTTTCTAGTTCCCATCTGCAGTCCTTTGCCAAATGTACAGAAGGCACCCTAGAAAGAGGGATTACAATGAGGTAAAAGAATTAAAATTTAGGTAAGTTTGCACAGCAGCAGCAAAGCAGGGAGTCCAGTCCTGCAAAACAAAAAGCACATGCACAATTAATCACAAGATGGCAGCGACAGGGATTTAGTGTGACAGGGATTTTATTTTATTTTTTTAAGTGAGTGTGGAATAAAGGATATATGGGAATTTCTCTAATGGTAACTGGGATGCTGCTCCGTTCCTTACAAGCACTGATGGAGAATGTTGATTGGCTAAAGGCTCTCTTTCTAAGAGGAATGACACAGTCTCCTCAAGGTGATCTAGATATCTGTTTATACTAGGGCCTGACAGATATGGATTTTTTTGGATCCAATTTGATACCTATAAATGGGGCTTTGGAGGTGTCCACAGCCAATATAACAGCTGATGTATTTAGTGATGTAAAAATTCACTGTAAATCTTCAACTGATTCTAACAGTTAGATTTTACTCAACTGGATTTTAAATTGGGTTTATTTAGGCTAAATTTACTGTTATTTTGCCTCTTTTTAAACTCATATTTAAAGACAGCAGGTAGGCCTAATGGCCTTTTTGCATGACATTCTAGCCTGTAAACAAAGTAAGTGAACTACCAGTATTAGCCTTAAGCGGTAAATGCGTGTGCGCTACGATAATTAATTGTATGCGTAAATGCGGATCATTCACACTGCTATTCACAGCTCATCTACATATCAGTGCGTATCCAGTAATGTATACAGCCATTGTCACTTTACAGTAGGCCTATGTAAGAGAAATCAGGCTGTTTATGTGTGGTATTTTACAGCAGCTAATCGCTAATCAGTGAGAAAGAATAAAAAGTAGCTCTAAAACTAACATATTTGTAACACTCACCGCTCACACAGGCACCTCTCAGATCACAAGTCTTCACAAATAAGTGTCCCTTTAATCCAGACTCAAAATGAAGATTCCACGAAAAGAATATATTTCAGCATGTTGACAGCAGCTGTGTCTGTCCTCTGTCTATGGGACATTCCTCTCTCCGCACTCGAACTTTAATAAAAACAAGCAGTTGTAGTTTTGTTGCTGGCCTAAACTGTGCTCAAGTTAATTGTTTTTATAGTTAATATTTTAGATCAGACACAAGAGCATTTAAAGCCAGCGCCTTAACGCTACCTCAGAAAGGATGGTGATACTGCACTGGTGTAAAAAGCGCATGTGAATCACGTGAGTTACTCTAGGGGTGCATTCAGGTTCAGTACGGTGTCACACTCACAGCCAAATTACTCCGCAGATAAATATTGATGCGGTGCCACATTTTAGGACATTTATCTCTCTGTAAATTGGATAGAATTGACATAATATAGAGAGTCTAAGACAACATGGACTATCGGCCCATGTCGGCTAAATTTAGGCTGATAGCCGATATGTCTCCAAGTGCCAGTATCTGCCGATAATATCGGCCAACCGATATATCAGTCGGGCCCTAGCTTATACAGAGAGTGCAGTGGTTTGAGTGTAATGTACTGGATGAAGTGAAGTGGATGTACTTCCTGCGGCAGCTGAGGAAAGCTAAGCTGCCTGCTCAGATGATGGTGCAGTTTTACACGGCCATCATTGAGTCCATCCTCACCTCCTCCATCACTGTGTGGTACGCTGGGGCCACTGCCAGGGACAGACAGAGACTGCAGCGCATTGTGCGCTCTGCTGAGAAGGTGATCGGCTGTCGAGACTATTTGTAATTTCTGATCTGACACCAGAATATCTGAGTTTGTGGCTGAATTGTGTGTCTTGGTGAAAAACATACAACAACACCTCAAAAGGAAAATCAGTCGTGAGGTACTCAGACTTCTTATGTATGTGAGGTCAAACAAAGCTCTTCTGGATGATTGGAGAAGAGTTTGAGAGGAGATGTGCAGCTGCATTCACACAGAAAGTTCTAACTCTCCAGACAAATACTGACATATCAACAGAACAGACAACAGAAGAAACAAAAGACAATATTTTTGTTCACACTGCAGTGATCACAATAACAGGAGCACCATCACACATGGAGCACACCAGCCTGTGCCATTTGCTCCTGTCACATATCCATCACCTGTGGACATCCATTAGCCTGTGGACAAACTGCATAAATAAAATATAGTGTGTCGACCTAAAAGCACAGAATAGAACTTCATATAAATGTTGAATGTAATGTTAGAATGATAATTGTCAAATATAAACTCACCCATTGATTCAGCGGTTTGATCCCCACTGTCTAAAGTACAAACTATAGTTGTGTCCTTGGGCAAGATACTTAATCCAACCAGCCTCTGGTGCCTGTATACAGTGGTGTATGAATGTATGAATGGGAGAGCACTTCCTTGATGTAAAGTGCTTTGAGTGCTGAACAGAGAGAGAAAAGCACTATGAATGGGATCAATTTACCATGTTGCTCATGTCACATCAAAGTTAGTAATAACAGATTCTTGTTTTTTCTTGTTGATTCTACCAGTGGTGTCACAATACTAAAATTTCAAACTTGATTTTGATACTAAGGAATAGACTTAGATACTCGATTCTGATACCACAATCATAATGAAAAACATTCACTATTTAGACAACAGAATTTTCAACATTAAACCATAGTACTTTCTTTTCTATTCCCATGTCATCGTTTAGCTGTGTAATCACTCAGTGGTCCAGGTAGTTTCTATAGTGAATGAACGGCCTTTATTTGTCAATTTCTTCACATGTACTAGACATCCTGTCGGGGCATAATGTGGGACCAGTACACACACACACACACAAAAAAAACAAACAAAAAAAACGCCTCAGTAACATCAATACATAGTCAAAACACAATACAAACATTACGACTAGACTTGCAACTGGGGAGGAGAGGGGTGTGGAGTTCACCCACGATATCACGATAATGACTATAAAGACTTATCGTTCAATATATGAAGCTATATTTATATCAGAATGTATCATGTGTACACTTTCTTTGCAAAAGTGGTGAGATCTGTGTTATTTTTGTTGTAATAAGATTAGATTTGAGCTATAGAGAGGAGAAAAAATAACTTCAGTGGCTAGTTATTGGTTCATTCTGTTATTTATTTGAAGCAGCACAGGCCTTTAATGATACAGACTATTTCAAATTGGTTTACTGGGATTAAACTCATGAGCTCACTATGGAACCTATCTGGACGACTGAGGACTTACACAGATTTAAGACCACATGGGAATGGAAAAGAAAGTATTACTTTTAATCATACAGTATGCTTGTGGCCACCAGACGCAGTCTGAGTGAGGGGTAAAATTCTGTCCAAAGCTCCAATTTTCCATAAATATACAAAAGCATGGTACAAAACATGGTACAAAACTGTACACAACAACTTAATGAACCTGATGAGATGTGCAGAAGTTTAATTAGTGGGATACACACTGATTGAGCGGTCTGAATGGGGAAGTGTTAATATGTTGTTTTCTGCAAATATAGCATTTTACAATAACAACAACAAAAAAGATAACATGTGTTATGTATTAGCTGTCAATACCCCACAGAAGTGAAATACACCGTTCCTCAAACCTAAATCAAAACAAAGAAAACAATAGGACAGCCAGGTCAGGTCCAGAGGTGTGAAAACACCCACCATGGCCCTGAATGGTTCTGCTAACAACACCCCACTCCCACTGCATATTTAATAGGCCCACCTAACTAACAGAAACTGTAAACCAATAGGTCTGGTAGTCTCAGAGTAATTTCTTTGTTAGCTCCTCCCTTCAGGCAGATATAAGGCAGTGTCCACCAGCGTCTGACCAGAACTGAAGAAGCAGCTTGGATGAGCTGCGAAACGTATTCGACCAAATAAACTTTTGTCCAGTTGACAAATTGAATTTCTCCTTTTGCCATGGATTCTACCTGGACGACTGAGGGATTCTACACATATACTTCTAGTATATTAAGGTTGGTAAAAAGGTGACTTATTCATAAGAAAATTGTATTCTGGTATAAGGGCACTGTGACCATGACATACACGTTCAACACAATAAAAAACATCACTTTTGTAAAGTTTTGATAGTTTTTGAGAGATATCCTTGTACCTGGATTGTGGCGCATATAAATATATATTGTTTTTGTACTAATATATCTATAAATATATATATTAGTACAATAACAATAAAAGAATCCCATGCATTTCACAATATGTTCAGAGATATTTGCATTCTGACAGTGCTTGCCTGGAATTTTTCACAGTACAGCATTAAGATAAGATAAGATAAGACTTTATTGATCTCACAGAGGAGAAATTCACTCGTGACAGAAGCTCACAGTCAGGGGACAGTATAGTGCAAAAAGTTGTGAAAAATTGTGCAAACACTCAGAACAATAGGTAAATAAAAAATAAAAATCAATTTATCTTGCATTCGCGGGGTTCCTTCTGACCCTAACCATGGAGACTAGCAGGTACCAGACCCACCACCTGAAAAATTATGAGCACCTTTATATATGTTATCAAGAGCTTCCATCTAATTCAGATTTGAATAACTGTGGAACCCTGCTTATTAGAATATGATTACATAAGCACACATCCACGTGTCTCACCACAGGGCTGTTTGACTGGCAGGAGATTTGTGCTCCCTTTGGTGCTGCTGGCACTTGGCGCTTCATTGGTTAGGTTAAACAGTGTAAACATCCAAACACGCTCCACTAATGAGGCTCCTCTACTGTTCAGGAGACTGGGTTTGGATCTAGTCCGATTGTAGCACTTGTCATAAATGCAGGTCATTTTATAAGTTGATTTGATCTGAAAATTATTAGGCTAATTAATAGCCTAAAATAACAAATGCTGGTTGCTACATGAACATGGGGAACACCTCTCTGAAAGTGCATGTCCCGATGTTCCCCAGTGCCACTGTTCCCCACCCATACAAACTGGGGAAAAGCAGCACTGGGAAACATAGGTACGCACCCCTCCTTAGCTAGCCTCTTGCACAGTCTCCATGTATATGAGAAAAAAACCCAGTTCATTTTATTCTTGTGAGTTCATTTATTTTTTGCCCAGAAAGTGATCGAATTAGAACGCTGCACGTTGTCTGCATCTAATAATTAAGTATTTAATCTTTCAAACCCGGAAGTAAGGGCCAGAAGCAGCGTAAGATTGACTGAGATTTAACCCTGTGTTAGAAAAGCTGTTCTAAAGCTGTGCACGTGCCTGAAAATGTATACATGTGGAAATAAACACTGTGCCAAAGGGTTTGTGAGAGACAGGAACTAGTTATAGATTTAAATATTGTTTATTGTATTTAAATACAGACTTCCTCCTCCTGTGGTTTGAAAATCAGGTCCCCCCAACAAGCACTGTAAACTGTGTCAACTGTCCCTCATAACATGATAATATACAGAGCAAATATTAGCAAAGCCCTCACATTACAGCTGATAGAGCTGACACATGAAACAGGCCGCTGAGCGTGTTAGCTCTATCAGCTGTAATGTGAGGGCTTTGCTAATATTGAAATTGTCTGGACCTTTGTCAACACAAGCCTCATAAAGCTAAAGTGAAGTACAAAATCAAACAATGTGTGATTATAGCTAATATTTGCTAACTCTCTGCGTTGGACTTAAAGACACATTTGTTCACTGAGTGCTTGTGTGAGCCACTGAACAGGAAGCAGGCTTATCAGCACAGGTCAGAGGTCACGGGTTAGAAGACATTGGTCAGAAGCTCCTCCAAAGGCAGTGAGGATGTGGTAGGATGTGGTACCATTTCACTGGGGAGGCAGAGTAAGGCTGAAACAATGTGGGGCCAACATGGCCATCAGCCAACATGGCCATTGCCAGTCCCTGAGCACAGTCTGAAAACACTGGACCTCCACTGAACCCTCTCCTCCTCTGGACCCTCTCCTCCTCTGGGCTCTCTCCTCCATTGGATCCTCTCTCCTCTGGGCCTTCTCCTCTGGGCTCTCTCCTCCTCTGGACCCTCTCTTTTCCTCTGGGCTCTCTCCTCTGGACCCTCTCCTCCTCTGGGTTCTCTCCTCCTCTAGACCTTCTCTCCTCCTCTAGACCTTCTCTCCTCCTCTGGACTCTCTTCTCCTCTGGGCTCTCTTCACTTTTGGACCCTCTCTCTTCCTGTGGACCCTTTCCTCCTCTGTGCCCTCTCCTCCTCTGGGCTCTTTCCTCCTCCAGACCCCCTCCTCAGACCCTCTCCTCCTCTGGACCCTCACCTCCTCTAGACCCTCTCTCCTCCTCTGCACCCTCTCCTTCTTTGGGCTCTCTCCTCCTCTGTACCCTCTCCTTCTTTGGACCCTCCTCCTTTGGACTTTCTTCTCCTCTGGACCCTCTCCTCCTCTAGACCCTCTCTCCTCCTCTGTGAGCCTAACACTGTAAGCCTGCCTCCTCACACACATGTATGTGAGTTCTGTCACTGTCACTCAGTCAATGATTCACTACAAACATATGGTATACTCTTTTATCGCTCTTCCGGCTCCTGCTCCAGTGCACATGTGCTGTTGTTCACAAACAGGCCATGATGTGGGACAAGACTGATCATGTTAAAGGCTGATTAAAGGTCATGATGCTCCCTGAATGTACCACCCCCTACATCTGTCCCACACAGGCTCAGTGAACACAGCACTGAGAATTAACATGCTTTATTATATAAGCCCTATAGGTAGCCACTTACACTGTTATTGCTGCAGATGTGAATCACCATAGTCTGTGAAAGTTGAACTGTTACAGACACAATGGTCTACTTACAGCCGAAATAGGGTTGTCAAAAAGTGGATGCTCAGATCAAAACAGAAACTACAGTTTTAAAGTAACTAGAAACTTAGCACATAAGAGTCTTTAGAGCACATAGGTTGATGGTGGGTCTCTTTACAATGAAAATGCTCATTTAGTTTATGCTGATAGCGAAGGGTCTCACTTAAGTGCTCATTTGTTTCATGTACCATGTACCAATTGTTGTAAATGTAACACACTTTTTGTAACTTTTCTAACTTTTTGCCTTTAAACCGCCTCACTGTAAATATTTTTCTCAATATTGTTTAATTGTGTAAGCTTGGCCTGCACTCGACGCTGCATTTTTCCTCACTTTTGGTGGATTATTTCCCTGTCTCGGCTTAAGATGTGTAAGGGACCCCGACCCCCGCTCATCTACACAAAGGATCAGCTGATGGCGCTGCGCAGCGCTGTTGTGTTCCCCCGGGACAGGCATGTCATCCCCGATGAGATCCTACGGACGACACGCCGTGGACGCCATGCGGGACGTAAACTCCGGGAAAAGAAGAGACGCTGCAGACCGGTCCTCCCCTCCGTTGTCACGGGGAACGTGCGCTCCCTCGCCAACAAGACGGACGAGCTCGCTGCGCTCGTTAGATTCCAGCGGGAGTACAGGGACGCTAGCATCATTGTTTTTACGGAGACGTGGCTAACACCGCAAATCCCGGACTCTGCCGTCACCGTGGACAACTTTCACCTGCTGCGCGCAGACAGGACGGAGGAGAGCGGGAAGAAGAAGGGAGGAGGACTAGCGCTGTTCATGAACGAGAAATGGTGCAAACCTGGACACTGTACAGTGAAGGAGCAGATGTGTAACAAAGACATTGAACTGTTTGCTGTTAGCATGAGGCCATTCTACCTGCCCCGGGAGTTTTCACATGTCATCACACTGGCTGTGTATATTCTTCCCAGTGCTAACGCGGAGAATGCTTGTGACACTCTGCTCTCCTGCATCAGCTCTCTTCAGACTCAGCATCCACAGGCCCTCTTCCTCACCACCGGGGACTTCAACCATGCATCTCCCTCATCTGTCCTGCCAACATACACCCAGTATGTGACCTGCCCCACAAGAGACAATAAAACTTTGGACTTATTTTTTGCCAACATCAAGGAGGCCTACATCTCATTACCCCCCCCCCCCCCGGGAAGAGCAGACCACAACATCATCCATATGAGGCCTGTGTATGAACCCCTTGTACGCAGGCAGCCTGTGGAGCCCCGAGTGGTGAAGAGGTGGACAGCAGAGAGTGAGGAGGCTCTGAGGGACTGCTTTAGCACCACTGCGTGGACAGAGCAATGCCAGCCTCATGGGGAGGACATCAATGCTATCACGGACTGTATTACGGACTACATCAAGTTCTGTTTTGAAAACACTGTACCCTCTCGGATGGTGCGGTGTTTTCCAAACATCAAGCCGTGGATTAACTCGGACATCAAAGCTCTGCTGAAGGAGAAGAAGAGAGCTTTCAGGTCCGGGAACAAAGAGGAGCTGAAGACTGTACAGAAGAAGCTGAGGAAGAAAATCAGGCAGGCTAGGGCCAACTTCAGGAGGAAGATGGAACAGCAGCTGCAGCAGCGGAATGTCAGGGAGGTGTGGAGAAGTCTGAGGAGTGTCTCTGGCTTCAATCCTCCGCCCGTCCAGACAAAGGGAGACCAACAGTGGGTGAACGATCTGAATTCACACTTCCTGAGGTTTGATCAATCACTCACCCCTCCCCCCGCACCGCTGCATGGGCTCACCTTGTCTCCTGCACAAAGGCCCAGACTGTCACATCTTCACATCTCTGCCTCAGGCCCCCAGCCCCCGAATCCACATCAAGAACTCAGCCAGACCTCCAGCACACGCCTCCGCTCTTTGTCTGTCACAACAGCTCAGGTTAGGAGAGAACTGAGCCGGATGAGTAGAAAAGCTGCTGGACCAGACGGGATCAGCCCCAGGCTCCTTAAGTACTGTGCAGATGAGCTGTGTGGAGTTATGGAGCATGTCTTCAACCTGAGCCTGAAGCTGAAGGTGGTGCCACAGCTCTGGAAGACCTCCTGTGTGGTACCTGTGCCCAAGACACCGCACGTCAAAGACCTCAACAGCTTCAGGCCAGTGGCTCTCACGTCTCATCTGATGAAGACTCTGGAGAGGCTCGTCCTGGGTCACCTCCGCTCTACGGTGAGCTCAGCGATGGACCCACTGCAGTTCGCGTATCGGCCCGGCATCGGAGTAGACGCCATCATCTCTCTGATGCACCGCCGCTCGCTGTCCCACCTGGAGAGGCCTGGCAGCACTGTGAGAATCTTGTTCTTTGACTTCTCCAGTGCTTTCAACACCATCCAGCCACTGCTCCTGAGGGACAAGCTGGAGTGGGCAGGAGTGGACTGGACCTGGCTGAGTGGATCCTGGACTACCTCACAAACCGGCCCCAGTTTGTGAGAGCCCAGGACTGTGTGTCTGACCTCATGACCTGCAGTGTGGGGGCGCCCCAGGGCACAGTCCTCACGCCCTTCCTCTTCACCCTCTATACTGCAGACTTCAGACATAACACGGACAGCTGTGTCCTGCAGAAGTTCTCCGATGACTCCGCCATCATCAGTCTCATCACGGACGATGACGACACGGAGTACAGAGGACTAACACAGGACTTTGTGGACTGGTGTCACCGGAACCACCTTCTCATCAACGCGGGGAAGACCAAGGAGATGGTGGTGGACTTCCGCAGACGCCACTCTACTGCCCCCCCACCAGTGAACATCCAGGGAAGAGACATTGAGAGAGTGGACTCTTACAAGTACCTGGGTGTGAATCTGAACAATAAACTGGACTGGACTCATAACACAGATGCACTGTACAGGAAGGGCCAGAGTCGGCTCTATCTCCTGAGGAGACTGCGGTCCTTTGGAGTGAGAGGGCCACTCCTGAGGACCTTCTATGACTCTGTGGTGGCATCAGCCATCCTGTACGGTGTGGTCTGCTGGAGCAGCAGCGTCACAGAGAGGGAGAAGAAGAAACTGGACAAGATCATCAAGAAGTCCAGCTGGGCTGGGCTGTCCTCTGGACTCGGTGCAGCAGGTGGGGGACAAGAGGATCCTGGCTAAACTCATGTCTATGCTGGACCATGAGTGTCACCCCCTGCAGGACGCCCTGTCTGCTCTGGAGAGCAGCATCAGTGACAGACTGATTCACCCTTGCTGTGTTAAAGAAAGCGCTTATAAACTCGTCAGGGTAAATCATTTTGATGCGAGGAATGTGTTGGGCAAACGTGGAGTATGTTTTCTGTTTTTCAAAATTTTAAGACAGGACAGGTAAATGTCAGTTCTGCTGCTCTCCACTTAAATTTTAAACTTAAAGTTCGAATGGAGGTGGAAAGAGTAGCCAAACATTGTACAAAGGACTTTCATGTCATGAAAGTGAGAGACTTGTTCTGGCTCAGGTCAGACCCCTGGTGGCACCATCCCTGGACCCTCTACAGTTTGCCTATCAGGCTCACATTAGTGTGGATGATGCTGTAATCTATCTTTTGCAGCGGGCTCACTCTCACCTGGATAGTGTTAAAGGCTCTGTGAGGATATTGTTCTTCGATTTCTCCAGTGCTTTTAACACTATCCAGCCCTTTCTGATGAGTGAGAAGCTGCTCAGGATGGGTGTCAGCTCCTCCATTGTCTCCTGGATTACTGACTACCTGTTAGCAGGCCTCAGTATGTGCGACTGGGGACCACCCTGTCTGACTCTGTGGTCAGTAATGTAGGAGTCCCCCAGGGTACAGTCCTGTCTCCATTCCTGTTCACTCTGTACACCTCACTCTGTACACCAGACTGGACTGGAGGGACAACTTTAATGCTGTCTACAAGAAAAGTATAAGCAGACTGTACTTCTTGAGAAAGCTCAGGTCTTTCAATGTGTGCAGCAAGTTACTGGTGATCCATAATGATCCGTAAAGCGGGTTACGTGATCGGCTGTGAGCTGGAGACATTTGTCACAGTGAGAGACAAGAGGACACTGGACAAACTGCTCTCCATCATGAACACTCCTGCTCACTCACTGCACCAGACTATAGAGGGACAGATAATACTCCCTACAACAACCCACCCACTGCACCAGACTATAGAGGGACAGAGGAGCTCATTCTCCAACAGGCTCCTACAGCTCCACTCAAACAGTGAGAGATACAGGACTACATTCATACCATACTCCATACAACTGTACAACAACTCACCCTTATGTAACAGATAATACTCCCTACAACTGTACAACAACTTAATCTTAAATAACGGACAACCTTATGCCCTGTCAATCAGCATAGTATTTGTCGTTCTTGTCTCTCGTTTATAGCTGTGATTTTATAGTTTATTTTATAGTTTATTACTCATTTTTCTATTTTATTTTGACTTGTACATATACATTTATTTTTATAATTATGTCTCATTTGACACCTGTCTCTTGCTCTTTTTTGATATACCATCTATTTTTGTTACTCTCTGTTATTATATTATATTGTGATGAGTGAGCTACTGTATCCAAATCATTTCCCTTGTGGATCAATAAAGTTTGTCTAAGTCTAAGTAGTGCTCCAAGAAATTACTCAGTTAAGAGTAAAAAGGTATTTGGGAAAACTACTCATAGTGAAGTAAGAGTTACTTAAAGAGAAACTGTTAGGACACAGCATCTGATTTATAATCTGAAGTGAAGGTAATGTGAAGGACAAAACATTAAGTAATGCGAAAAAGCTGGTATTTTCAAAAATGAAACAAATTAAATCATATCTGAATGAGCGGTGGAAGAAACACAAATGGTCAAATGATTTCATGTTGTCAACATACAGTATATCATGCATAACTGACTCTGGTCAGCATTAAGCCATGCTGTTACCTCCTCAAAAACATACCTAGAGTTGTGTTTTGTTTGAGTAATCCCTTATTATTAGTCTGTCTATATCTCCAAAGCTCAAAATGCCATGTAGAGACTTGTACCAGTAGAGACTTGCAGTTCCAGGGCTGAAATCATCCAAATGATTTTAGTGAAGGTGTATGGAGTTTAAAAACACTAGCACTACCTGTATTACCACACAACATCAGAAGGTTGAACAGAGCATTTTCAGTTTGAGAGAAGAACTCTGTTAAACATGTGTGAATGAAACAAAACACAACTCCAGGTATGTCTGTGATAAGGAAACAACATTATAACATAGATCTGAAAATAGCGTAATATAGCCCCTTTAAATGTTAGATTCGTGACCACACTTCCAAGACATCCAGACATGAATAGTCTACAAAAATGGTTCTTCTTTTGCCCTCCTTCCCTGTAGCATACATCTACATTAGCTCTGCCTGTGCTGAGTACTGAGATAATGACACACCATGATCAACCTGTTGTGTAAAGGCTTCCCCGCTGTGGTGTCAGGAGCAGGGGACAGGAGATGCTTTAAACACTGCTCATATGTCCCACAGGGAGCACCAGAACAGACAGGTGTCACAGGGAGCATCAGCATAGACAGGTGTCACAGGGAGCACCAGCACAGACAGGTGTCACAGGGACCACCAGCACAGACAGGTGTCACAGAGAGCACCAGCACAGACACCGTTACATAAGCCTCCTCTGCATATTCAGCCGGAACTGCTTTTGGAAAATATACAAATTCAGTGATTTGATCTGTGATATAATGATGCTGAAAGTGTGGAGGAGTGTCTGCACATGTTTGTATAGAGATGGTAAGGTAAGGTAAACTGTATTATACCCAAGGGGAAATGTATCTTGGGCTAAAATGCTACCACCTGCACGACATAAAATTGCACACACACAGAATCACTCACAAGACTATACAAAACATGAACAAAACAAAACAAAACAAAAAACTGCTCCGTATTAGGGATGCACCGATACAACACTAATATCAGATATCGGCACAGATATTGAACATTTTAATGGATCGGATATCAGTCCCAAGATATCGCTTCAGTTGATATCCCATTTTGGTGTATTAATTTTGTGTAATAAGACGATTTACAATTTATATTGGCTCAAAACACCTTGTAAGACTGAACTTGTAGTTTTTTTCAAAGCTCCTCTGTAATTACTTTATATGATAAATAAGTTATAAAACACATTTAGGTTGTGTTCAGAGCACTATCACATTACATGTTTTTGTATATTTATGGAGAATTGGAGAATGTTGTGTGGGAGCATGGCTTTTGGGCGGTGCCTTACCGCTAACAATATAAGGAGGGTTCGAATAGAGCCAAGGAGAGATTGCTAAAATACTCAAACATGCATGGATGACATCTAAAATCTAAATTAACCACAACCCTACCATTTTTAAACTTTACATTGGTAATAAATGCATCTTGGTTGGAATCAGAGAGGTGTTACTCATGTAGGACTATTTTATGGGAGAGCACATGCATTGAGAAGAGCAGGTGCAGAGTTAACAGAGCACTCAGTGGCTACCAGCACCAGAGCTCTGTCCTAATGCTCCTCACACAAGAGAAGATACTACCCCCCTTTCGTCAAACTTTTGACAGGTCTGACGTCACATCCGTGTCCCGCCCCTGACTCCGCCCCCTCCCATACACACACATAGGACTGACGTCACATCCGTGTCCCGCCTCCGTCCACGCCCCCATCCAGCCCCTCCACACCCATAGGTCTGACGTCACATCCGTGTCCCGCCTCCGTCCACGCCCCCATCCACCCCCTCCACACACACACATTCCTCTCCTTTTGATGTCAAATGTTCTGATAACGGACCAGACCTGGTCATTTGTGCCTGCAGGGGGTGAGATGTTGGATCAGTTAGCAACTAATTAGAAGCAACTAAGACAGACTATCAAAACATAAGGTCATTTGTGTCTGCAGGGGGTGAGATGCTGGATTAGTTAGCAACTAATTAGAAGCAACTAAGAACAATATGACCCATTGGCCTAATCGGGGGGTGAGAGACAACCAGACATCGGGGGACCGGGCAGCATCAATAAGCACTTTTAACAACCAGGTTACTGCCAATTTCTCTGGGGTTTCAGGACTTTTTCCCACTGGTAAAAACAGGGCTTTCCTGTGGCAGCTTAATTGTTTTCACAAAAAATGTCAGTTGTGTAGAACTACCGAGGTTTAGAGAAGGAAGACATCACCGCAATGAAAAAGAATGTCCTGCATTTTTCAAACCATCAAAATAAAAGTGACTCGAACATAAATGGAAGTAAGCATGGCTCTGTCTTGTATGAAAAAAATGATGATAAATTTACATTTTAATACACATGTATTTAAATTCAACTTAACGACTGAATAGTGTGAATTACCAATAATGATGCTGCTGTTTTACTACTACCACTATAACAATGTTATTGTTATAACTGCACTGCTTTCAATGCTGTTGCTACGCACTATGCTACACATATCCAAATTAAACTTCTTTAGATAGAATTTAGTGCTCCTATTAACCCTCTCAAAGTTCTTGAATTGTGAAAAAAAAATCTGTTCTCTCAAGTTTCAGCTCATGTTAACAGCCTACATATCTACGACAAGTTTCAGTCTGGTTTTTGCAAGCATCATAGTGCCGAATCTGGATCCTCAGCTGTGCAGCCTTTGACACGATTGACTCCAGATGCTCCTAAAACGCCTGCAACATATCTTTGGGGTGCAGGGCTCAGTCTGAGCTCTGGCTGTGAAGGTAATTATCTTATTCCCTTTGAAGTCAGAGGATGGTTGTAAGAACTAATTAGCATCGTTGTGAGAGATACATGTCTGACATGACATAAACCCTATACCAGTCTGCTTAAATGTGACATTTTCATTTAATTCACAGTTTTTAAGGGTAATTTGTTTTTGAAGAATCACAATTAAATGTAAAAACATAAATTATGTCAAGCTCTAAATGCGCGACATAGCTGGATTTCTCAAGCATGCATAATTCACTAATTCACTTAAATTATAACTTTTTAACAATAAAGGAATATAACATGATTAAAAGTTCATAAAAGTAATTTTGCAGATGTGTCTTTACGCTATTGTTCAGTAAAGGATTTCTCAAACATGTGAATGAAACAAAACACAACTCCCGGTAAGTTTTGATGAGGTATTCATATGACTTGAAGCTCATTTAGCGTAATATAGGAACCAAACACAAAAGATGAAGTAGTGAAGTGAATTTTGAGGAGAACATTTTAAAACTTTGTTTCCTAACTTTCGATTGCTCGCTATATTTAAGTTCACACACACACACACACACACACACACACACACACACACACACACACCTACACACACACACACACACACACACACACACACGGTTCATTTGGGTCAGAGTTTTATCTTATTCCCTTTGAAGTCAATGATATTGTGACAAACCTGTGTTTTTTCACATCATAAGTCACCATTCTACAGACGGAGGTCTGACCCCTGGACAAAGGTTTGGGAGTTTATGATCCAGGTCTCTTGATCAGGGGGTCCCCCTGCTCCTCATTATGCAGATAACAGAAGATAACCGGTAGAGGAGGCGAGGCTTCTAGCATATAAATGCTAGTTTGGGTGAGTCACCAGAATCTTTTTGCAGAGGAAGCAGACGAGTAGAGAAGCAGACGGTAGAGATGACCACCACAGGTAAAACCTAAAAACTTTATTCCTTAAATTATTCAGTCTCTTCTCTGTAAAAATTATTAAATATTCGCTGTGTGCTTTAGAAGCTGAGATTCATCATATCCCTAGGTATGCCGGTAAGCAAGAAAGTTTGTTTTTATTATTATGTATTCGAACATTTTTAATCATGATATTATGTCTCTTTAAAGTTACTGATTCAGAGCTGCTCGGGATAAATTTCACGCAGTCAGATTATGGTACCGTATGTTTTTTTTTTAAATTTAAATTGTTTTCATAAAACACAACAATGTAGAGATGTAAAAAAAAAAAAAAAAAAAAAAAACCTCTCTTGCAGATCTGGCAGACCGTGCAGAAAAACTCCAGACGAGCGCAAACGGTTTCGTTGAGGCGTTGAGAGACATCCGTGAATCGGAAGTTTCGCCCAGTGTGTTCGTTCCAGGCCCTTCAGTGTTTTACGGAGAAATACCTGGTGTGCAGAAGGTCAAATGTCCAAAAGCGTCTCAGGCTGACGTACCTCGTCCACGGGGAAGCAGGCTGACTAGGAAACGGGCCAACGGGCCAGGAGGACCGAGGAGAGATCCCTCCCCCGCACTAGATGTATCCGGTAAGGACCGCTGCTTTTTTTTTTTCGTCTAAGCATAAAAAGTAATTCTAAACTAGAAAAACACTCAGCGTTCACTTTTCAAAATCCAGAATCCACTCGCGCTACTGTGCATGTCTCGTGGCGGTGCTCTTGCGCGCATGCGCAAAAAAAAACAGACGCCGACCTATCGTAGTACGGTATTTGACGATGACGTCACTCGCGCTACTGCGCATGTCTCGTGACTCTAGTGTGCAAGCAGCTGTTTTTCAAAGTTTTCAAACAATTATCCTTACAAGATTAAAAAACAATTAATTAAACAGCACAAGCCATACACATTAAAATACATACACATGTAAACAAGATGGCTTTACAGCTAATGTAGTATTGCTGCAATACTATTATCCTATAGTGTGATTTTTATCAAATTTGTTATGAATAATTCTGACTTTTTTTTTTTGTCATTTAAAAACGGACTATGCAGGACCTCCTCCGCTGACATCCACAATCGCTAGAGACCGAGCGAAAACTCCCGTACCCCTCTCGGCAGTGGTTCCCCGGGTTTCTCCGATACGAGCTCCATCCTCACCTACCGGATCCTTACCCATCAGAGCACCAGCGAGGCCGGTACGCCGTCGCAGAATCCAGCGAACCAGGACAACCGTGGTCAGGAACCTGTTTACAGAAAGTGGGCGAGAATCGAGCGGGGGCATACGCCCTCAAACCCCTGCTGACCAGAGAGGAGGAGGAGGGCGACCTAGAAATGCGCAGCTACAGCATCACATGAATACGCTCCAGTTACTGTGTCGTGTAATGCATTCTTTTATGTCCTCTTTTTCGGCCGTGTGTGAAAAAATGCAGTAGTCAATAAACGAAATAAACAGGAAGGGTGTTATTTTTTATTTTATTTAGATATGGATCAAGAACAAATACCAACTGATCTAGAAATAGCCATAAATCAGTTACGCAATATCCCAGTCCCTATTCCACTAGATTTACAAAATAGTTTGTACACTGATGAAAACTGTGACAACTCTGAAAACTCTGAAAACAGTTATAGCCACGACCCTTTACTGGCTATTCAAAATGCTATCCAAAATCTTAATCAAACGCCTCCTCCTCCTACACTCCCCCCACAAAACGAATCTTTACCGAATGAAACATCTTTTGATGAAAACTGTGACAACTCTGAAAACTCTGAAAACAGTTATAGCCACGACCCATTACTGGCTATTCAAAATGTTATCCAAAATCTTAATCAAATCCCTCCTCCCCCTACTCTTCCCCCACAAAACGAATCTTTACCGAATGAAACATCTTTTGATGAAATTAGACAAAACAACAGTGACCCTTTACAGCAAATAGAAAAAGCTATCCAAAATCTTAATCAAATGCCTCCGCAAAGCAGAGACGCTCCTCTCTCTCCCCCTTCTTTCACAAACACAGACGCGCAGACACAGCAGGGCGGGGGGCAGCCTCCTCCTCCCCCCGCATCAGAGCAGGATAGTACAAGAGAATGGCACGAGCGTTTTAATACAATAAAAATGAGACGTGTCTTTTCCGTTCCTACCCCAGGAGATGTGCCAAATATCGCGACTTTTTATCGAGACGTGATGAATATTATTCAGGACCTGGCTGATGAAGCGAGATCGCAGGCCAGACGCAATGATACAATCCAGCTAGAAGTGGCGGGTGAACAGGTGCGAAACCACGTTTCGGTCAGTGTTGAGGATGGAGGGGATAATATTCTACCAGCTTTTGAAGAACTGTTAGACCGGTTGGTGCAGTCAAACGGAAACCTGGACGGTAATGAGAATATAGAATTAATAGTCCAAGTGGTGCGCAATCCCAGAGGGGGCGCCAAACGAAAGCTGGAGAAAACTTTAGACTGTGAAATTCTCAGCAAAAAAAGACGCCACTTGTTTATTGTAGACAATAGAAACGACCAGCTCTGCTTCTCCATTAGCCTAGCTCACCTCATCCACCCCTCCCTCACAGATAGAGAGTGTGACAGGCTGGGAAGGGACTTGCAGCACCGGGCCGGTTTAAATGATCAGACTCCCGTCACTTTCACCGACATTGACAAATTTGAAAGTATTCTAGCGCGCAAAATTGTTGTGTTTTACAGAACATCTCACAGTAAGCCTCTCTCACATTTTGAGACAAAATTCTCTGATCGTTCCAGCCCGCTGTATCTTTTTTTACAACAATCCCATTTTTATGGAATTAAGAATATTAGAGCCTTTCTGGGTGCCTCATTCATCTGCAATTATTGTTACAAGGGTTTTGATTGCCCATATACGCACCTCTGTAGAGGCTACTGCGCTGTTTGCAATGACCCCGTCTGCCCTACGCAAGAGCTCAGACCGGTAAATTGCTCAGACTGTAACAGAAAGTGTCGTTCGCCCTCCTGTTTTGTCCGGCACAAAGAGGAACGTTCGAATGACGCGCACGGTCGGGCCCCCAGCATCTGCGGTCTAATAAAAAAATGTGAAAAATGCAAATTATGCTACCGGGTCAGTAGCGCATCGGGCGGCGCTGCGCATCGCTGTCCAGTATCAAAATGCACAATCTGTGGAGAGAAACTGCCGGGCGACTCTAAATCCGACAATCACCTGTGCTACATCCCGCCTCTCCCTCAAGACAGCTCGTGCCCAGATTTGATTTTTTACGATTTTGAAACATTTGTGGATGAGAGCAACGAGCACGTCCCCTTTTTAGTGCATACAAAAACGCTGAATGGTGTCGAGAATGTGTTTTACGGTACCGAGTGCGTTAAAAACTTCCTTCTGCATTTTAGGAGGAATAAATACAGACAGAATGTCTTTATAGCCCACAACGCTAGGGGGTTTGACAGCTACCTGGTTTTAAAAGGTATGCTAAAAGTGGGTGCGTCACCACAGCAGATACTAATGAGCGGGTGTAAAATCCTCAGTTTTCAGGATTCCCATTACCAGCTCAAATTCATAGATTCCCTTTCATTCCTGCCTATGCGTCTTAACGCTATGCCCAAAGCCTTAGGTTTCACCGACCAGACCAAGGGATATTTCCCTCACAAATTCAGCTCAGAAAGTCATCTCCACTACGTAGGACCCTACCCTCAGCCCTCTGACTACGGCGTAGAGCGCATGACGGTGAGCGAGAGGGGAGAATTTCAGAGATGGTACGATGAGGTCAGTCGAGGGACTTTTAACTTCAGAGAGGAAGCCATGCGTTACTGTAAAAATGATGTCGATATTCTCTCCAAGGGCTGCCTTAAATTCAGGGAACAGTTTTTAGGTGAGACAGGCTGCGATCCGTTTAGCAGTATTACAATAGCAGGAGCCTGCATGAAGGTGTTTCGCACCAATTACCTACAGCCTAAAACCCTGGCCATACCCTGCCCCGATGACTACAAACATAGACACAAAAGATTCTCAAATGCTTCAATTCAGTGGTTAGAATGGGTGATGCACAAGCAAAAAATCTTTATCCAGCACGCTCTAAACATGGGGGAAAAACAGATTGGTCCTTTTTTTGTAGACGGTTATGCTGAGACTAACTGTGTCTGGGAATTTCACGGCTGCTTTTACCACGGCTGCCCTCGCTGCTTTAACCCAAAAGAGACTTGCCCCTTGAGACGCGTTACTTTTGCTAAACTACACGCTGACACTGAGGAGAGAATGGAGGCTTTACGGACCACGCACGGTGTGTGCGTCGTAGTGATGAGAGAACATGAGTGGGATGAGATGAAAAAATCACACGCGGATGTAAGAGAGTTTATCAGGCGTTATAACGCCCCCGAACCTCTCTGCCCGCGCAAAGCTCTTTACGGAGGTAGAACAAGCGCTTTAAAGCTGAGACACACTGCAGGGTCAGATGAAACAGTCCGCTACGTAGATGTCACATCTCTGTACCCCTACGTTAACAGCACTTGCTCTTACCCGTTAGGGCACCCCACCATTATTTACAAAGACTTTGGGGATCCAAAGAGTTACTACGGTTTGATCAGGGCTACCGTGTATCCTCCTCGCGGTCTCTTTTTCCCCGTTTTACCTTACAAAAGCTCAGGAGGGAAATTAATCTTTACTCTGTGCCGCACCTGCGCAGAAACCAATTATCAAGAGGGCCCCTGCGAACATGATGAGGAAGCCAGAGCGCTGACGGGGGTCTGGGTCACGGTTGAATTTAACAAAGCCCTGGAACTGGGGTACAGAGTGAGTAAAATTACAGAAGTATGGCACTTTGACAAGAGCAGCCACTCTGTGTTTACCGATTACATACACACATTTTTGAAAAACAAGCAGGAAGCGTCGGGTTACCCTCCCGAGGCTGTGAATGAAGAGAGCAGAGAAAAATACATCAGGGACTATAGGGCTCATCAAGGTATTCTCTTAGACGCGGAAAAAATTGTGGCTAACCCGGTTAAGAGACAGGTTGCTAAACTGTGTCTGAACAGTCTGTGGGGGAAGTTTGCACAGAGGGATAATTTGCTTAAAACCAACATCGTGTCAGATCCTGAAGAATTCTTTAGCTACATGTTTTCAGGTAAATATGAAATAGAGTACTTTGATATTCTCGACAACGACAGAGCATTAATCCGGTGGAAATACAGCGACAGGTGCGTCCAACCCCCAGGTAAACAAAGCAATGTATTTCTAGCCGCATTCACCACGGCACACGCGCGTCTGAAGATGTACAGTTATCTAGAAAAGCTGCAAGAGAGGGTTTTTTACATCGACACGGATAGCTTGATTTATGCTGTAAAAGACGGTGAGACGCCGCTAGAGGTGGGTAATTATTTGGGTGATTTGACTGATGAACTGGGGGGAGACAGTATTCAGGAGTTTGTGGCTGCGGGTCCCAAAAGTTACGCGTACCAAACAAGAGACAGTAAAAAAGTCGTTTTGAGAATTAAGGGCATCACTCAGACTCGCGAATGTTGTGAACGGGTGAACTTCGACAGTATCAGAGAGCTGGTGGAGGGATACACGCGCGATTCTCGAGAGGAGAAGTTGATTAAAATCCCTCAGCACAGCATCAGGCGTTATAAAAAGGGCTTTGTGCTGAAAAACCTGTCATTTGAGAAAAAATTTAGGGTGGTGTACGACAAGAGACGTCTCTTTGCAGACGGAACGACTCTGCCTTTTGGTTATTAAGTTAGATTGTTGAGGGAAAAAAAAAAAAAATGTCACACACGGCTGTTATGGAGGAAATAGATTTTGATCCTAGATTTATTTTTCCTTTTTCCTGTTTGATTGTGGGTCCTAGCGGGTGTGGGAAAACATATTTTGTGAAAAACATACTGGAAAAATGTGAAAATTTTATGAATGCCGTACCTGAAAACATTGTGTGGATTTATACTTCTTTTCAACCCATGTACAGTGAACTGCAAAAGATGAATAAAAAGATCAAATTTGTTGAAGGACTACCTGACTCTTTTGAAGATGAAAACCTGTTTCCTCCTGATCAAAAGCATTTAATTATTCTGGACGATGTTATTTTTCAAGCCTCTAACCATCCTGAAGTGGTAAAGATTTTTACTCAGTATCGCCATCACAGGAACATGAGTGTCATGATGTTGACTCAAAATGTGTTTCACCAGGGCAAACACAGTCGTACTATTAGTCTGAACAGCAATTATATGGTAATGTTTAAAAATCCAAGGGATAAACTACAGATTAATATACTGGCGCATCAGATTTTTCCATCGCAAAAGGCATTTTTTTTAGAGACCTTTGAAGATGCCACAAAAGACCCTCACGGTTATTTAATAGTAGACCTCACACCCTTCTGCCCAGAGCGATACAGACTGAGGACCGGTGTACTTCCTCACCAGTGGCTGACAGTTTACGTTCCCAAAACATCAACTTAGATCGCCATGTCGAGCCGTATAAAAAGGAACGCCCCCTTACTGACGGCTCTGTACCACGCCACACCGAAGAAACGTAAAGACATTCTTATTCACAGCTCCCCGGATTTTATCCAGACTTTGTGCGAGATCGCTTTAAATCTTCTGAAGGGAAACATCCCCTTGTCCCCTTCTCAATTTAAAAAACTGAAGAAGCAGAAAAAAATTATCAGACTGCTGGCCGATAAAAAAACCAGTTTAAAGAGGAAACATCAGACTCTAAAGAAGCAGACAGGCGGTTTTCTTTTACCTCTGCTGTCAGCAGTCGTGCCTATGCTCTTTGGAGGGCTTATTCAAAAATGACTTTAAAAAAGGCGCAAAAAATGTTTCTCGTCACCCCGCATCAGTTACAGCGGTTGACTCGACCCGCGTCGTCCATCAGAGAAACCGCGGAAGATGAATTGGACGCTAGGATGAGAGCAGTATTAAACGAGCAGGGGTTGAGTTCTCATGAAAAAATTAAAAGGTACAGCGCATTACTGCAAAGATATTTGACCTTTATGAAGCAGGGTCAGAGAGATGAGCGTCGTGTGACTCTGACTCTACCGCGGGAACAGACCGGCGATGAGACCGACCCCCAGGGTATCGATAACGCTCAGACGTTTTCTCACAGAGCGCAGGTGTCTGACGGTGCAGATTTTGACCGTATGATGGAGGATGTTTTGAAAAGCCTCCCACCGCGAGATCGCAAGAACGCCGAGTACGTTTTAAAGAAATTACCCGCGAGCGACGGGGGTTGGGATTCTAAGGGACGATTTGTTTATAGGGGCAACATCGTAGAAGGGTCTCATATGATTGATTTGTTCAAACACCTTTCGCTACCTTATAAGAAAAAATCCAGACGCCCGCCGCCGGGTTGGTCAAAATTTCTAACTACTCTGTCAGAACTGAACATCCCTTTATCATCCATCAATAATCCGCAAGCTCGCGATCAGTACCGTCTCCTCAAGACGAAAGCGTACGACCCCCCGGATATGGATTTTGAAGCGCATCTTGCCACGTCTCGCCCCAAAAGGAAAAAGATTATTACGCCTGAGAGTCCAGTAGCCCCCAAGAGGAGAACCGGAAAAAAAATAACTCTTTCCCCGCATTGGATTAACATTTCATCATAAATAATTGTAATACACGTACAACTTTTTTTTTTTTGTCTTTCATCAATAAAGTTTTTTATTAAGCATTTTTTAAGAGTACAGTTTTCTAATTATAAACACGTGGGTACAAACACATGGGTAAATAGTAGTGTGAAACAAATTTTAAAAACACATATAAACGGTACATATAAAAGAAAACGGGGATATAAGAGAAGTTTAAAAAATCATTTATGGCAATCTTTTAGCAACTGTAAAAAACAGCTTCCCTGCTTCGGTACACCATTTATTTTATGCTTAACACAACGCTGATATTTTTTCACATAATCAAACACCATACGGTCATTCTTTATGACACTGTCGTAGTACAAAGAAAGTACTTGTTCGTAAGATAATCCGCAGGCCCGATGGCAGAGATAATAGACACAGTGTTGACCGCAGACCGTCGACAGGGGGTGTTGCAACTGGGTGTCATGGTACTCAATGTTTTGAGAGCGATCGTTCAAAAAACGTAAGATGCTCGGAGGGTAGTGAACAAAGTCAGGCGGGAATCCGTAAGAGTCAAAAAAGGTGGCTTTGTGACCCTTTTCCAAGGTCAAAGCTAACCAGTGCTCCCCGGGCATGTGGGCAGGGTGCGTGTTGACGATAAAGTAAGCGGGGGGTCTAAAGGATGGATTCAGCAAGGGCAGTTGATCGGACGCCCACACACCGCAGAACGCATCCCCCAGCAAACTATGCAAAAGATTCTCTAGTTGAACGTTATTCATCTTTTAATAATAATCCACCAGAACCTGTCTTTTAGAGTTGATCTCCAGAATAGAATCGTAACAGGCGTAGACGATGAGCGTAGTGGTGTGCGGTAAGGGAACTCTAAATCTCATCTCCAGTCTCAGATTACCGTTTGAGACGACAGACAGAGTGTCGTTGTCATCGCTCGGGGTGAGATTAAAGACAAACAGAGAGTAACCGTTGTTAAATTCCTCGCGATCTATGCTCAAGGGTAGATCTTTTAGATGTCTCCCCGTAGCCAGAAACACATTGTAAAATTCTCTGACGGACTGATCAGCATTAAATTGGGGTTGGAAAGCCTTAGCAGGAACCTGTTTGCCGTCCTGACAGAGAGCCAGATATTCAACGTCGTTGTGAATGAAATTAAAGGGTGAGAGGTCTCTTCTGCCTGTGAAAGCCTCGTGGTGCACCATAGCCAAGACCACGTATTTAGGCATGGCACCTAGAAAGAGATTCTCCTGGTTGCATATCCTAGAGTTCTCGGGAATGGAGTACGTTTTCACATTGACCCGCGAGAGAGGGTAGAGCGCGTTACCTTTCATCAAGGCAGCGGCGTGACCTAACCGGACGGCCGGGGACACGGACACTTTTTTAACAAATAGAGAGGCCCCCGTTATTCTCAGACGAAAAGTGGAGTCGCGGGCTCCCATGAGGCAAAAGGCATCGCTGGCACGGGTCAGTTTAACTCTCAAATCAACAGAGTTCAGCAAAAGTCTCTCGCAGAAAAATATGTCCCCGTGGAGAGGACCGAGCAGGTGTACTTCTCTCGAGTTGGCGGTAAAATGGGCTCTCTTACTTAATCCTCTGTTAGGACCGTTAACGGTCACTATAGAGTCCACGGATCCGGACGTATCTTTGTAAAAAAGACCGCCGGTGAACTGACTCTTGAGCGTGTCCTCTGAATAGTTGAGTAGAGTCTCGATCATGGCTCTGTAGGGATGTGTGGCGCTCGACTGTGAAATCAGTCTATCCCCCAAAGTAACGTCGCATTGGCTGAAAATTGTATTTAGAGGATAATTGATCAAGGCCACCACAGCGTCGTTGGCCAGGTCCGTACCGTCGGCGTTGTTGATTTTCACACGCAGATGTAGCAAGGTATCGTTCAGATCCAGATACCTGTCTCCGTCTCCGGGGATGAAAAATTCTATAGGACCCCCATCGGCGATGGCGGATAAGGGTGAAATTTCTGTGTAGGTTTTATCATCGATAGAAAGCTGCGTCATAGGCGCAGAAAATAAATCTAGCTCAGCCAAAGTACACTCTGGAGATTTCTGATGCAATAGAGCCATTCTTTAACGGATGTTGTAAAAAAAAATATGTAATTAAAAAATGTCAGAGCTCTGGGAGGACTTCTTCTTTGACCGTCTTCTCTTCGCAACTGATTTTTTCTTTTTAACGCTTGAACGTTTATTAGAGCTTGAGCGAGCGCGTTCTCCTGGAGGTCGCTTTCTTGCTCTGCGTGATAAGACCATAATACCTCCGGATCCCTCCTGCTTCTGATCACCGTTGGTTACTCGCGCCATCGCGTGGCTGAACGCGTCCGAGGCTATGTTACGGACTGCAGCTTTAAGATGCGGTTTAGCCACGGCGAAACCTTTTTTCACCAGAGGACTTACGAAGCGAAATAATTTTGAAAACAAAGAGCCTATACCGCGACCGTACATAACTGGTGCTCCATAAAATCCGGGCAAATTGCCTCCTACCTGACTCTCATAATAATGTACGAACCGGTGAGGATCCTCTCTCAACCCTACCCGAGCCATTTTCTTTTTATTTTTTTCTGTTGACACACTTTGACTATTGTACCTTATCGTACGCTGGTGTACGCCTCGATAGTTTCCGATGCTCAACAGCTCGAAACTGAACGTTGATGGTGTTGACAATGGGTTATATAAGCCTGCAAATCAAGTTTTTGGTCTAAAGTGAAGCGTCACGATAGTCTTGCCGTATGTAAACTCTACCGGTTTGTTTTGATCCGATTTTATTTCAATCTTAATGTTTTCAATGTGTTGTTTGGACACCGGTAAATAGTACGCAGGGTTGAAATACTGTGTGATAATCTCGCCGAACGTTCCTTGGATATCGATGGTTCTCAAAAGCGGTGCGTAAACGTCACCGACTAGCTGCGGGATCACTACATCACTGTAACAGTACATGTGATAAAACCCAGCACGTGGATCCGCCGGATAGGGAGCCAACTTTTGGTCAAACTTGAACCATTCTCCTGGTTTCAGACCCATCATGTAAGCCGCGGGTGCGTCAAAAAGTACATGCGTTTGACCCCCCGCCTGGAAATCAAACCTTTTTTTAATATTATTATAGACTGCATAAACATCGGAATTTATTTTTCTAAAAAAACTCTCAATCTCTTTCCTGAAGGTTTGTATGTTGTTGTAATAACCTCCTCTAAATCTTTGGCGATGCACCTCGCTCTCCGTTTCCGGTTCTTTGGGTTTTGCCCTCCAATAAAAGTATGCATCATCCTGCGTTATAGTATAAAAGGTGTGCGGGTATGAAATTTGCGTCAAGGCGACCTCCCACTGACCCTCTAAATTGAGATGTCGCGCTAAATCCACGCGGTAACTCGAACTCTTGTTGTCTTTAAAAACGTCGAAGCTGGCGTTGGAGGGCAGGGTAATGAAAAACCCCTTGTCCTTCGATCCGTACATGATGTAAATGATGGTCATGACGAGTCTGTGCAGATTCTTATTCATTTTTTAAATCTGACGCCTTGACCCAGCTGTTAAATTTCTCCGGCCAGTTTTTCCAACGTACAAAGACCTGTTTTTCACCGTGAACGGTGCGGCGCTTCAGAATCTTCTCTACGTGGTAGACTCTGTCTTTCTCCATCGTTACTTTCTGCAACTCTGCCTCGTAAAATGAACCTTGTATGGACTCTCCGTCATAATCTTTTAGTCTGTACACAGGAGGGTCGCGAGGGATGCAATCGGATACTGTAAACACCTCGTCTGTAAAACTCTGTTCGTATTTTTTATCAAACACCCCCCTCAACTTTGAAATCCTGACTAGGTCTCCCTTTTTAAAATTCATCTTTAATTCACCCTTCCGACGAGCTTCGGATGTACCGTACAAATTTTGAAACACTTCAAAAGTGTTCTCCGAGGTCACCCCCATAGGCTTCATTTTAATACTGCTGTGAAAACTGTGGTTATAGCTTGACACCAAGTCTTGCAGAATATCGAGGTATCGTAGAGTGTTATTTGCTGTAAAATATCTCCACATTCTGCCTTTTAAAGTACGATTAAATCTTTCAATCACAGAGGCCTTGAGATCGCTGGCTGTGGAAAAATGAACGATACCGTGTCTTCTCATCAAACTCTCGAAACTCTTGTTAAAAAATTCTTTCCCCGCATCGGTTTGTAGTTTTTTAGGTGTCTGGCTTTCTTCAAAAATGGATTCAAAAGCCTTCACCACCTCGGCGGCTGTTTTTCTCTTTAGCGCCCTAACGTAAGCTTTCTTGGAAAATATGTCTATGACAGTTAATAAATAATTATACTCATCATTATACTCAGACAGGGCTTGCATATCGCACAAGTCCGCTTGAAATTGGTATAAAGCGTGTGGGACGAAAACTCTGTTTCTAGGAAAATGTATTCTGACGGGTTTGTGTAAAGTATAAGCATCCTGCCCCGACAGAAATTTTTTTACATTTTCTACCGAGACCGTTTTTCCCGTTTCGTCTCGCATACTCTTGCGGAGCCGCTCTACACCTCCGAAGCTACCCGGGTGGGCGGGGTTGTAATACACTTTTTTCATGAAGCGGATCTCAGACATGTTGAAATCGAAATGAGAAAAAAGACTGGAGAGTAGTTTATTTATTGTTTTTTATTACACATGAGCACAACATCAATCATTTTTGAATAACTAAACATCAGCAAGCAAATTCTTATCATAAACCTACAACTAACATTTCTGAATATCTAAACAAAGGTCTAAGTGTAGCTTTTTATCATGAATAAAGTTTGCGCTAAGACAGAATGATCTACAGCGTGGTAGAGAACATTCTTTTCTCCAGGTTACACACTCAAGGCTTCGTCCCAAAACTCTGTTATCTCTTCCAGATGTTCGGCTTTGATCTCGTCGTTTTCGCTCACGCCGCTTAACAGGTGAAAGATAGGGTCAAAGTCGGTACTCGCCGATTTCAGGTAGAGCAAAAGAGTCTCTGCGGTGATCCTAATTTGGTGCTCCTCCGCCTGTATTTCGTGCAAGGTCAAGAGGTGTTGGATGGCCGGAATAAACTTGGGGGTGTAGAGTTTTTTCATCAGAGCGTAAAAGTTGCTCTGGTAGAACTCTAGACCTATTTCCTCCAGGCATTGGTGCTGTCGCTGGCTAGGATGGTCAACAAGACAACCGTAACAACTTTCTTTCTGGTACTTGCACAGAATGACGCTGAGCAAGTGAAGGACTGCAGCTTTTACAACTTTAAAGAAGGCAGATGACCACCCGTCAAGTTGGTCCACAGCGTCACCTCCCTGTCTGGGTGGAGTCTGATCCCCCACATCATCGTCTTCGGAAACCTCCACCTCGCTGTCGTCTCTCGATGAGGATGAACCTGAATCGGAAGAAGATGAAGGTGAAAGGGGAGGAGACACACACGTCATGCTCTCATCTTCCGATGCGGGCGTTGAAGGAGGTACGGGTAGAGCCGGATCGGATGACGATGAAAGGGAGATCTCAGGACACGGATCCGAGCATATGTGGTGATCCTCCGGTGATGTTGGTGAAGACACCGGGGAAGGAGGAGGAGGAGGAGGAGGAGGAGGAGGGCTGTCCATACGCACGTCGTCCGCGGACTGCTGGTCGGTTTTTGCGTTCTCAGTTTTAGAATAAAACTTTGAAAGGTCTCTCGGCATCAGACGCCCTCTCCTGGTGCTTCTCTTGCAAGTGGACATGATTCTTCCGGGGTGTTTTTTCGTTCAACTAGCGAATGTCGTTCTCGCCAAACGGATGTCTTTTATAGCGCGTAGAAGCAGAGTCCTCCTTTTTTATGGGAGAGTTGGGGGGAGGGGGCGTGGTCTCATAAGAGAGAGGGGGGTTTTTTTTTTGGTCACCAGAGTGTCTTCCCAATTGCGACAACTGTGAAAGAGTAGGGTAATTCTATCACCGGTTTCTTCCATCATTTCGCTCCAAGCTGCAACCGGCAAAGTCAACAAATTGCAAAAAACTCCGCAGTCTGAGTTGAAAAGATCCAGAGCAAAGTAATGTTCGGGTTCCTGCTTATGCGATTTCCCTTTCTCTGACACTCCCTCTTCCTTTTGCATCTTGTAACTGGCACGATAGAACCAACGCCCTGTGCCTGAGGTTTTTGTATGCCAAATACTCGCAAATGTCTCTTTTTGCGCACAGCGTTTGTTGGTGTTGGGAAAAGGATACAGCTTTTGTTTTTTTGCGGGACCATCATCATTTTGTAGTTCTTCTTCTTCTTCTTCTTCCTCTTCATTCTCACTGAAGAGGCTAGGTTTGACCAACTTTAACACACCCCAGTCATTGGAAGAAAGCGTGGCTAGATCCGTCCAGGCCCCTTCTGTTTCACCCTCTTTCCGTTGATAGAGACACAGTTCCCCCGTCTTGTACTTGAACACGTAGCCCCAGCTACCACGTTGTCCGTAAGGTTTCAAAGACCATTCTTGGTGCAAAACCACAGGAGGAGAACTCTGAACCCGTCGCAGATACACAGTGTTTTTTTCAAGGATGTCTGCGTTACACCGCGATTCTTTTAAAATGGTAACAGCCGTCTCACTAATAAGCGTCGTTCTACAATCGGACGACATGGTAAAAAACCTACCAATCTCTCTGAAACTAAAGGTCGTTTAAAGACTTTTTTAGACAAAGAATCTGATCAGTCTCTCACCCTCTGGTCCGTGTTGGGGGACAGCTTGACCCTTTAACCCCAGAAGGAATGTGTGTGTGGAGGGGGTGGATGGGGGCGTGGACGGAGGCGGGACACGGATGTGACGTCAGACCTATGGGTGTGGAGGGGCTGGATGGGGGCGTGGACGGAGGCGGGACACGGATGTGACGTCAGTCCTATGTGTGTGTATGGGAGGGGGCGGAGTCAGGGGCGGGACACGGATGTGACGTCAGACCTGTCAAAAGTTTGACGAAAGGGGGGTAGTATCTTCTCTCTCACACACACCAGGACAGGTGGAGCTCACAGACGAGAGATGTGGAGAGTGTGAACATTCTAGTCAAAGCAATAACATGAGCTTGGAGACTTTCGGGGGACAGGGTATGTTTTGTGTGTATTAGAATGGCCTCCATTTACCACCAAAAGGAAACATAAATCTTCACCATAATATCTGGTGTGAAACATCACTCATTGAAGCATTAAAGCAGGCCTATAGTGCCTGTGTGTGCTCTATAGTTATAATCTCTGAAACATATGGATCATTATGCTATAGTTTGGACATTTTAAATTACAATATCATCATAAACGTCATCATAACAGAGCTTGTGCAGAGCAAATGCTGTGGGTCCATAGTCTGTATATATAAATGGACATAGCTAACACGCTAGTCGCTACGCTCCAAGTAGGGAGTTCGCATGCGGCTATTCCGGCTCCTACTGACTCTAGCTCCCATTGACTTACATAAGAATACTGCTGTCCCTCTCTCTATAACTACTGCTGTGAGCCTAGTCATTCTGATCTTAAAATTTTCATATTAACCCGCTCTACATGATCCTGGTGGGGTTTATTTTTCGCTATTTTGTTCGTCAAAAAAAATCCTATTCACAATATAGAGCCTGGCTCCAAATTTGCTCCTGTAACCGCTAGCATCATGAGCTTCATTTGAGTGGCGCTGAAAGCTATGGGTGACGTCACACTCGCTTACACTAGCTGCACATCACAGAGTAGAGTTTTTCTTTTTTTTTTTGTACCAAAATGACTATGTGACTCTGCCAAATCCTACTCATATCAATCAATCAATCAATCAAACTTTATTTATAAAGCATTTTTCATACAAAAAATGAAACACAAAGTGCTTTACAGTGATTAAAAACAACCCCACATTTCCTTCCACCCACCCAACCAGCCCCCACAGCTGCCTGACCCCACACAACCAAACAACCCAAACAGTAACACACACACACACACACACACACACACACACACACGCACACGCACACGCACACACATGCACACATACTAACACACATACTAACATGCTAAAATACATAAAACTACACATAGTAAAATGTGAGGCTGAATACAGGCGAACCACTTGAGAAAGCACCACCAGAGGAGCCATCTACACCAGGAGCAGAGAGCCGTCCACCCCCACCAGGAACCGCCACAGGGCCCAGGGGAAAGATGAGGCCCAAGCACCATCCCTCCACCAGGACACAGGGGAGAGAAGAGGCCCAAGCACCATCCCTCCACCAGGACACAGGGCCCAGGGGAGAGATGAGGCCCAAGCACCATCCCTCCACCAGGACACAGGGCCCAGGGGAGAGAAGAGGCCCAAGCACCATCCCTCCACCAGGACACAGGGCCCAGGGGAGAGAAGAGGCCCAAGCACCATCCCTCCACCAGGACACAGGGCCCAGGGGAGAGAAGAGGCCCAAGCACCATCCCTCTACCAGCCCATGGGACAAACCCCGGCAGCCGCAGCCGACCACTGCTCCCGGTGCAGAGGGCTCCTACAGAGGAAACACTGGAAATCCTAAAAATGATAAAGGAATATGAGTTCAAGCTAATAATATGCCTAAAATAAATAAATAAATAAATAAAATAAAATATGAATAATAAAAACAAGTAAAGTATAAAATTTCAAAGGCCAAGCTAAACAGGGGGGTCTTGAGCCTACTCTTAAAAACATGAACATTCTCTGCAGCCCTGAGGTCCTACATTTAAGAAATTTTATTTAAGAAAATAAAATTTGAGAATGAAGTTAGGACAGAGTGGTGGGCAGTGAAAATAGGAGTTAATTGTTAAAATGGTGTCTTGAAAAAAAAGCAATTAAAGATTGCTAAAAAATGCATGGATTACTCCACATATAACTTCAGCTGCATAAATGGTGAGAGAAAACAACTATAACATGGCTAAAAGAAAAAGAAAAGTCCATTTTGCAGAATAGGTCTGTTTTAAACGCTGGGGTGTGTTGGGAATGTTGCACATGAGTGGAAAAGACCAGAGAAGCCTCTAGTCCACAGAGCTATGAGATAGAAAGGTACATAGTAACAAGGTACACTCAGAGACGGTTACATTTACTTCAGTAACTTTTTTAAAGAAATAGTACTTTTCAGAATACTTTTTTAGCAGCATACTTTTACTCTTACTTGAGTAATATTTTTATTGAAATTTCATTGCTCTTTCTGGTTCCTCTTCCCACTGTGGGATGCTGCTGTTCCAGTTTGGACAGCTGCTGTCCCCTAGTGTCGAGGACCTGGACCCCTCCTCTCCTTCCCTGTCCTGGATTAACTGTCCTTGTCCTGCTAGATTAGTAGTTTCATCTGCCTGTCCGTCCATAGGAGTGGATCTCTCCTTCACTGTGGTCCTCCTCGAGGTTTCTCTGTTTTCCCATTGGGTTTTTCTGAGTTTTTCCTTGCCGAGAAGGAGGGTCTAAGGACAGGAGATGCTGGAACAATTATCCATTTGCCTGCTTGTTGTTGGACATTCTGTATTTTTGATTTATGAATGTTTCTTATTCTGCTTTATTATCAACAATTTTGTGAAGTCAGCCGAGATAACTCTTGTTGTGATTTTGGGCTATACAAAAATAAATTGAATTGAATTGAATTGAATTGGGTAAGTCTAAAGGGACAAAAGCTTTATGTGATAATATGAAATGACTTGAACATTTGAGCTTCTTGCAGCGCTCCTTCAGATATGATTTAGTTTGTCTAATTTTTGTGTTTGTCCTTTGAAAATACCAGATTTTATGCATTCTTTCATGTTTTGTCCTTAGAATTATATTAGTTTCAAATTATAAATGAGATGTTATGTTCCAGCAGATATTCTTACATGAGTAGTATTTTTCTCAAATATGTTTTTATTTTTAACTAATTAATTTCTTGGACCACTGCTATGTACTTCTACTTGAGCAATATTAATTTGAAGAAACATTACTCTTACATGAGTACAATGTTTGGCTACTCTACCACCTCAGGATACACTATAATATCATATGTATTCTGTTTGTGTTTTGATTGGACGACATCTGATGTGGTGACACATGTGACCTCCTTCTCTGTACAGAGTCATATGAAATGACCCTGAGAGGGATTATGTCTGTAAGCTGCTGGTCATTTGGTGTCTTTTCACTGCAGTAAGGTCCAGAACTGATGTACGTCTATTAGTTTACTTAGTAGTTTTCAAAATGGTACGATTTGTGTATATGGTGCTCATTTAATGAAAACTACTTTCTGTTCCAAACTGCACAACCAGTTCTCTGTAGTTGGTCCTCAAAAATGGTCATGTGTCATCTTTAGAGAAACCAAAGTCTGGATAGGAGGTAGGTGAAAATGGAAATGTCCACTGCACTCAAGCCTCAAATGCAGGACAAGACAGGATTACTGAAGTATGCACAACCTACTTGAAATACGACTTTTAGTTTAAGATAATGATGAGGGGAACACCACCAACACAAGGAATGCACCGGCTTTTTCAGTTCTGATACAGAGAGAGATGTTTTCAGCCAATATCACATTTTCAAAACAATAAAAGGCAACAGGTAATCTAAATATGTAATGTGCTAACAATCAATATCCCATAGTGTAATATGCCCTCTTTAAGGATGACAACTAGCTCATACATACAGGTATGTTCTTAAACTATAGGGTCAGTGACATTTTGCAGTTTTCAAATGCTCAAAAAATGAAAATATAGTGGCATACAAAATGTGTAGATTTTCTGGTATATTCAAGTGTATATTTTATCATTTCGTTTATATGCCCCTAGGGGAAAAAAAATAAATAAATAAAAAAAACTTTGATTAAAAACATTTTTCTGCATTTAAAGCCAGGGATGTTTTTAAAATGTAATTCGGTGCAACAGACATATTGTTAAAATTTAAGTACATTTAAAATAACTTATATTATTGAAAATTATTTTTATTTTATTATTTTTTTTTTCTTTCTTTTTTTTCTTCAGAATTGGATAAAACCTATGCATGTTAGCACTTTCCCTGTGCTAAATAATAAGGTTGTATGGAGGATTTTTTTTTGTTTCAAATTGTCAATGATAGCATTATAGAGATGCAGCAGCCTTGTAATTATGATGACCAAAAAGAAAAGAATGAAAATCCATCAACTGTGGACGTGGTGGGGCCAGATAAACATTAGCCAATAGATAATGAAGCTACCTTGTTATCTATTGGCTACTTACGTGGTAATTAGCCAATAATAATACAATAATAATAGATAATAGATAATTACATGGTTTACGTACACCTCTCACGCATTCCACAGACGCAAGACGCTGTTTACTCGACCAACACAGTGGTTCTTAGCGGCTTTTTCCAACTGTAGCTTCCTCGCAGTTAGCACAAAGTTTGTTGCAATGGCAGACTAGAATCTACTACCAGTTAGCTGCTAAAGAAAGTTCGTTTTTGAGGTCACTGAAAGAAGAGAAGGGGAAAAGGAGCAAAGCTTAACTACTAGAAAAGCTGTGGCTTCTGGACACAAAAATGCCAACATCACATCACTGATCCTATAACACCTAAACAAAAATGCAGAAGGGATGAGTAGGAACAAGATCCAAATTTTTCATGAAATTCTTTGTCAATCCAAGAAGTAAAATAAATTAAAAAGCAAAAACAAAAAAACAAAAAAAAACATGCCTGCTACATGTGACATTATCCACTACCGGTGTCAACTCATTTGATTACAAAATATCTACATTTATTGTAGCTCTGATTGGATAAACATCTTAAAAACTGAAGCTGGGAATTATATATATGAATACTAAATTACTATATTGATTAAAACTAGATGTCAGTTCAATAAAAAGTCCCAGACTAAAACAAAATGAAAAACAGTGCATTAGAAGCTGTACATCTGACAGGCTTTCTTCAGGAGCTAGTGGACAGTTTTTGAGCTAGCTGACAGCTTTGGTGACAGTATTGGAAAGTAACTGAATATGTGTACCAAACAACATATATGAATACTGGCAAAAGGAGAAATTCAATTTGTCAACTGGACAAAAGTTTATTTGGTTGAATACGTTTCTCAGCTCATCCAAGCTGCTTCTTCCGTTCTGGTCAGACACTGGTGGACACTGCTTTATATCTGTCTGAAGGGAGGAGCTAACTACAATGACATATTCAATAGGCCGAACTAACTAACAGAAACTGCAAACAAATAGGTGTGGTAGTCTCAGAGTAATTTCATTGTAATTAGCTCCTCCCTTCAGGCAGATATAAGGCAGTGTCCACCAGTGTCTGACCAGAACGGAAGAAGCAGCTTGGATGAGAAATGTATTCGACCAAATAAACTTTTGTCCAGTTGACAAATTGAATTTCTCCTTTTGCCATGGATTCTACCTGGATGACTGAGGGATTCTACACACATATCTGAATACTCATTTTGAGTAACTGTATTCCGGTAAAATTACTTGCATGTGTGATTTTTTCCCCTCTAATTGGATATAAATGGTTTGGTCTGGTTTGGTCTAGTTTGGTCTGGTTTAGTCTGGTCTGATCTAGCACAGGGCTCTTACTATGGACTCGCTACTGGGATCCTTGTAGTCCATGTCCATGTTCTTCTCCTCTCCGGGGACAGGCCAGTATGCGTCTGTGCGTCTCATGGTGGCGCCCTCCTGTGGCTGCTCACTGCCCGACTGTTCACCAGACTCCGGTGTGACAGCGGCACCTGTGCACATAACAGAGCGAGCATTTCAAATCAATTACAGTATCATTTACATTTATATAGCGCATTTCAAGACACCCAAAATGCTTTAGATTTCGTTGTTCATTCACTCCACACTCACTGTGGCAAGCTACTGTTAGTAGCCACAGCTGCCCTGTGGGGCAGACTGACAGAAGCAAGGCTGCCAATCTGCGCAATCGGCCCCTCCGACCACCACCAACACGAATCACGCACACTCCACTTTCTTACTAGGCAATGTAGGTAAAGTGTCTTGCCTAAGGACACAATGACAGTTTTTGCCACTGGCGCCCCACTGTGGCACCTGGAATTCCCAGCGGTTTCCCATCCAAGTACTAACCACGCCCGGCCTTGCTTAGCTTCTAAAGTTTGACAAGCTGGTAAGGCCACTATACGCAGACGTGGGCACTACTCAGTTACAATTACATAAGTGTATTCACTTGACTAAATTAATAAATTATATTGTACTTTATTTCTCTTTGTAGGCACCTTACTTACTTACTAATAGTATCTGAGTAATCAGTTTACTACAATAACAGTACTCTAGTAAAAGTTGTGGTTCCTCTTCCCACTGTGTAAGGCTATAAGTGAAAAAAACTTTATGTTGACAATAGATAGACAGATAAATAGACAGATAGATAGATAAACAGATAGATAGATAAACAGATAGACAGATAGATAGATGTTGTTTCTTGCAGCGCTCCTTCAGATATGATTTTGTGGCCCCTCATTTGAAAGTACCACTGTCCTTTAAAACCCAATGTTTTGTCCTTCTAATTCCATTAACATCAAATGATGAATCAGATAATACTCTTGAGAAGTACCTTTTTACTTGAGCTTTGTACTTCTGCTAGATGATTTTTATTTTGAAGTACGTGTACTCTTAATGAAGTACATTTTTAGCTGCTCTACTCACCTCTGATCATTGTAGTGCTGTACCAAGAAATTATTATATTATAATTAAGTAAGAGCAAAAAAGTATTTGGGAAAACTACTATTCAAGTAAGAGTAACTTAAAGAGTTGGGATATCAGATTTGAAGACAGGACTTGAAATAGTGCATAAAATTTGGTATTTTCAAAGGATGAGACACAAAAATGACACAAACTAAATAATATCTGAAGACAAATGTTCAAATTATTTAATATTGTCACATAAAGCTGTGGTCACTTTAGACTCACCCAGAGTGGGAAGAGGAACCAAAACTTTTACACAAGTAGCAGTACTGTTATTTCAATAAAAAGATTTCTCAAGTAGAAGTAAAAGTATACTGCTAGATTTTTTTCTTTGAAAAGTTACTCAAGTAAATGTAACTGAGTAAATGTAACTGAGTTCTACCCCATTCTGGTCATGTTAGTTGATTCATCGTTGCAGCCCTGCCGACATCCTAGAGAAAGCCAAGGTACTATGAAACTTTTGACAGATGCATTTGACCCAAAAACAAGTAATCCTTCTCTATGCAAACAGTCAAACAGCTCACAGGACTTTCTCAGTTTGGAGAGAAGCTCTTGTCCTTGAGTTCTGCGCCCCATCACAATGCACCGTTCTGGGCTCAAAGCTCCATCCCCCTGGGCCCTTTTATCCATCAGCACATTTCACACAAGAAGAAGCATTAACCACAGTGTTGCATAATTATAACACTCTTTTTTCCAGTGTAACAAACAGCAAACATGCTCAGAGAAACAGCTCTGCTAATGTAGCCACAGCTTAGATTGGAGTCTGGGATCAGCCCACACTGTGCATGTGATGCTAGTCCTTTTGGTATGACTACAACAAAAGACCATCATGTAGGATCATGAAAAGTGAAAATATTTTCTCTAATTGTCCATGTTTGTTAAAACCACGGCTGTGAAGCTGTGAAATTAATGAGCAAACTACACACACCAGACACAATATACTACTGTTTATACTCCCATATGAAGGCAAAAGCCACTTATCCCTATTGAATACACCAGAGGCTTCAAATTGTAGATTGGGAACTGATACCAATATATATGATAAAAAATAATGACACTGTATTTAGTTTAATAGGAATTAGGAACAACTAGCATGCTAACACCTGATTATCAGACAATAAAACACTTATAATTAGATGGAAACAAATCAAAGTTGTTACAGTTATCAGAATTCCAGGTTGGTGACATTATTTTGGGAGTCCTGGCCCGAAAAGTTAAGGAACCCCCTGGATTACATAAAAGGCAAAAAGGTTAAATTCACAAATGTTTAAACCTGATCATTTATTTCAGAAATCGGCATAGTAAAGCAGACATATTGTGTTTACTGTGTCTGCTATGGAGCCCAATGATGTATTAGGAACCGATTCCTGCTTGCCCGATTTTTATTTTTTTTATTTTTGTACCAAAATGACTGCACGCCACTGCTGAATTCCTGTGTATCACTGAATCGAAAATAAAAACACTTTTGTCAGAAACAGATAAGCCGTCTCATGTACGTCAAGCATTTGATTTCAGGACTGTCTTACTGTAAGTGATGTGCTCTCTGCAGCATAAAGAGACACAATTAAGCTCTGATAAATTTTACTTTCACACAATGGACCAAAACAAAGCAACGCATGCTAGTCTGTGGTTGTGGGATTGTAGTTTAGCAGACGGGCGACTGCTAAAAAGAAAGATCTGATACACTCCAGGTGATGGAGCACTTTCAGAACCACTCAGATACATGCACTCACATCTGACTGGCCAGAGCCTCTGGACTTTTCTATGGACTTGGAAAATATTACACCTAAAAGCACATTTTTGTACAGTTTCAATTCTCACCAGACAGCCTCTGAAGGACATTTTTACTCCCCAGAGCAAACACAAATGCTCCCAAATGCACTTTTATTTACAGAGCAATCAAAGAGTGGAATATGTTACCATTATCACTTACATAAACTGCACAAGATTCTACTCAAGAGTTATTTAGGGATAAGTTATATATTCATATCTGACTGCATTATTGCATTATTACTCTGTCTACATCTCCAAAGCTCAAAATGCTGAGCTCCACCTTGTGATGTCATGAAGAGGTAGTTGTCAACTTCATCTACCCTTTACCTTTAGTAGTTCAATAGAAATGGGCAATTCCAGGTCTGAAATTATCAAAATGATTCATGTAAAGGCGTATGGAGTTTAAAACCACAGTGAAGCACAAGGTGGAAAAAAGTGAGAGAAAAAAAAAAAAAAGAGAAAAAATTAAATATGCAAGATTTGAGTGTTAAATCTGTGCGAATGAAACAAATCACATCTTCAGGAATGTTTGTGATGACAACATTATAGCATCAGAAAATAGTGAAATATGGGCCCTTTAAGATGAACTAACGGAGATCCTATTAATAAGTCTTTCTAAAATTTGGCTAAAATTATACAGGAGAAATTTTAACTAGCGATAACTTTGCATGAGAATCCATACTTCTCAGTATGGACATGTGGCATGAATGTGCCCATGAGCAGTTCAGCCCTTAGCCTTCACTCACATGACTGTATGGTTACTGGATGGACCCACTTCAGACGCCCACCGCTCTCTGCAGGGCCACTTATGTGCACTCACTCTACAGTTAAGACCCCTGTTTGCCAACACTATGTCATGATATTATGTCCTGACAAGATTTTCACAGTTTTTTCAGTCAATAGTCCAGAGCTCACTGCTCTGATTGTGCAGGAGAAAAACAATGCATGTGGGTGAAGACAGACGGATCATTTGGGCAGAGCACACACAGAGGAATGGAACAATAGACAGTCTGAAGAAAGATAGGTATTTGGTATAGATTTTCTGTTAAAGGTGCACTATTGGACTATTAGAGGTGGAGGGCCAGCCACCATGTTTTACCCAGAAGGTTCCATAGTATGGCATTAAATGTATCTACTTGCATTTACTCAAAAATTAGTGTTTCAGGTGGATATGAACAGACTGAGGTACATGCATAGTCCGTTCGTATCAAAACAAATATGGCTGCTTGAGAAAAAAAGAAAGGGAAAATATTGAAAATCGGTTGGCAGATTTGTGCAAAATCAATGAGGAAAGCAAGGCTCAAAGCTCTTTACATCAAGGAACCACTCACCCATTCACGCACACACTCACACATCAGTGTATGCAGACACTAGGGGCGAGGTGGGTTAAGTGTCTTGCCCAAAGACAATATTCATCTTTGGTAGCTGGAATCACACCACTAACCTGTGGGTGAGTGGATCTGACAGCTCTACTAATGATGTTTATGTCAAGAGCGGGATTCGAGCCAATAACCTTGGGATCAGTGGAGACACTCTACTAAATGTGGTACTGTTGCCCAGTGACCAATGAGCTCCTTTGTTTCCCACATCACTGAAATAAACAAACCTGATTGGACGGCTCTGAATTTGGCCTGAGATGCAGAGGAGGATGTGGTGACCAGACTGAGAGCTCCTGTATTCGAGATGTTTTTATATGCTGACAAAGAAAATGTTGCACTTGTACAACAAAATGGTTCAAAAATGTACCACTGAATTCTGACCTGTCCTTCCCCTCCTTTTTAAAATACTGTTTGATTGTGGAATGCAGTCATGCAAATTACACAACACCTTGGACCATGCAGTTTCAGATTTGGCTAAAAGAAGAAAATTGATACATGCTCTTTCAGGTGAATGCAGTACACTTTTGCTGTTGTTTCTCTTTCACACACACACACAGAGTGCTACTATGAGCCGCCTGCACATACCTGGGCCTGTACTTACGTGTGTGTGTGTGTGTGTGTATGTATGTGTGTGTGTGTATGCCATGTCTGTCTGTGTGCACGCCTCACCTGCATACCACATGTATGCACACCCAGGCTACTGTCTACTGTATACTGCCTGCTGTGTACTGCACCATCGCACTGTCTACTGTCTCCTGCACCACCAGACTGTCTGCTGCACCAGGCATACACAGTAACTACTGTTACTGTGTACTGTAACTATTAGGGCAGGTCACGGGTTTAACCAGTGAAGTAAGGCCTTACCAAAAGTAATTGGCCTCATTTATGAAGCTTTCTTATAAACACAGGTTTGTTTGTTTTTTTAACATTCATAAAACGTGTTCTTAATTGAAATTGTTCTTCTGGAATTACAAATCCTACAGTCAGGGGCATTCATACAAAAATTCTACTGTTTTAGAATACTATTATACTTATAGTGCAACCAAAAATTCTGACACCTGTTGATTGTAAGACGTATATTTCTTTTAAAACAACACAATGTAAAACAATGGTGTTCATGAGTGAAGTTCCATAGAGAATAGTCAATATGGTCTAACAGACTTGCAGGCTGCTGTTCTGCACACAGCAGTGACAGTGACCCCTGCCCTCTCCCCCGCTCTGTACCGTGACTCACTGAACACGCTCTTTTTACTCAGCAGCACTTTTTACACATGCCCATGTCCAAGACTCACATCTGAACTCCTAAAGTAATACTAAAATCCCATGCATTTCAGAACATATTTCTACAATATTATGTTTTTGCACAGGATTGTGCACACTGTTTCCTAAATAACTGCAGCCTTGACAGTTGCACCAACTCAAAAAGCATGTTGGATGTGATACATACTGTGCAACATTTTGACAGTAAAACATGAGTTTGCTCACTGTCATCTCTGGATCAGTTCTTTCTTTTGGCAAATTCAATGTGATTCTGTGGGCTGTTTTATCACTTTATGAAGTCTTTTGAAGGCTGACAGAGCCAAGGAGGAGTGGCGGCGGATTCTGTGGTAGTACACTGGTTTGCTGTGAGGATCATGTTTTTTTCTAATTCTGACTTGGTTTGGTGGCTAGCACCTGTGATAAATACTTACCATAGCTTTGCACAAGAAATGCACCAAGCATCAATCAATCCCTAATGTGTAACTAGTGTCAGTTAAAAATACCTTTAAACCATAAGAATATTGTGGTGAGTCTGTGGACTCCATTCTAGAGATAAAACAAATGAGTCCACATTGTATGGATTTGATGTTGTCTGTTTGTGGACAGAAAAGTAGTAACAGACAGATCCCCTTATATAACAAGCCTGTGGTGAGTGAGGGCTGCACAAGCACCAGTTACTCACCGCTAATAGTCTGCTCATATAATATACATGTGGCTGTATTCCAGCTCACACTGACTCAGACCAGCATACACTGCATTATTTTTACACTGTCGGCTCATTAAATAAACTGCCATCATGCTTGTATTTGCACACAAATACAACATTATATTTTGTCAAACTGTAAACACTGGTTTTGCTCTTAAAAACTTTTAATAAGAGTATGGTATTAAATCTAGGCCTATATAGCATGCAGACAACCAGGTGAAGCCAAGTGAAAAAGCTGTAATTGAACATCTGTCTGTCTATCTATCTATCTATCTATATCTATATATATATATATATATATATATATATATATATATATATATATATAGATAGATAGATAGATAGATAGATAGATAGATAGATAGATATAATTTTGTTAAGTACAAGATTGTGAAGTTTGGTGTGATTTTGAGCTTAGCTTAAACTACTTGTAGTGTAATACTGTACTGTAAAATACTGTAATAATGTGACTGACACTGACACACCAATGTCATTATCCCCGAGCAGCGCGATCTCCCGCTCCTCTGTGCACCACTGAGTATGGACCCCTGGTTCATAACGTTTAATGCACGCTCATTTTAAAGATGTGATGCCAAAGGTTAAAGAGCAGGGCTTGTGTTTGGCTCTGTGCGCCCTTAGTCTCAGCCTGCTGTCAAATTCCATTGAACTCCACAACACCAAATAACCACAGCGTGATTGTTCTTAATTTTCGGCTAATAGCCAATCAACACGCAGGATGAATGTCTGCTTAGATAAAGCTTAATTAATAAAACCGGAGCCAGTCTTCTATCTTTAGTTGCATGTTGAGAAATAAACACATAAACCCACACGCGCTCCTCAGACTCTAGATTAAAAATTCATGATGGAGCTCAGTGAAGTTTTCAGACGCACAAACTACAGCGCAACAGAGCGAAATAGTCTCCTCTCCAAAAGACAGCTACTACATCTGTGCACGCGCTCCCTGAAGGGTCACCTTTTAACCTGAGCTGGTTCTGTGATACCGTCCGCGCGTGCGTTTCCACGCGAAGCACATCTGAAAACAGGCTAATAAGGAGGGGTAATAAAGCGATAGATATATCCGCTTTGGCGTTGTGCGCTATCAGTGCGGATGTGCCCTTTCTTACCGCGCTGCTCTTCTCCACCGCTCATACTCTTGCTCGGCTCGTCGCCGTGCTCTTGACGTTCCATTGGTCTAGAATCCGCGCTCCTCCGCTGCTGTCTCTGTACTGTACTGTACTGTCCGTAGGTCTGAGATGAGAGCATCGAGCCTCAGAGCCGTTTGCGCTGTTGCGTGGAAACGCTGGTCAGCAGCTAACACTTGTTCATCGCTTTGGCAGAGGTGTAAGACGCCTGTCAAACTGTTCCTTCAAACACGACTCAAACGTCGCGTGTGTCCAGCTGAGCCGCAGCCTCGCTCTGCTCCTCCGGGGAGATTGTCATCTGTCAGAGGATAGGTCCTTCACGTCTCTCCCGCGTGCACATACGAATGACATTAACCACTCAGGCTCCGTATGTGCGCTCCTGCATAATGCGTGAGGAAACCAGCTAAAATCGTGCCAAAACAGACAGGATAGGGGTGCGTTCAAATCCCACGTGAAAAGTGGATATGGGAATCTTCGGTGCACATGCGAACCCTCTAATGCGATGAGGCTAATGATTGATATTCCAAATGTTACAGTCGCCCAAGTTAAGTTACGCTGTGCCATTTAGGATTCTGAGCAAAAACACACAACGGTCTATGTAAGACAAGGGAATAACAACGGCCACCACTACCAAAAACATCGCTGTAAATAAATCCATCTGCAGGAATCCGCCTGAGGGCTCTGCTCCCTCATGTATTTGTATGTGGGCTCTTGTATTTGTCACCTATATATTTTTTTTTTAAATGAATAACACGTGAAGCACATACACACAGTGTATGCTCATGGAGGAAGTATTGTTTCTAACTCTCACTTTGTGACAGAGCAATGTCACATCCTCCTGGAGATATCAGATGCCGTGTGCACACATCATAGCCTACATCCCCATTATCCGTATTGTAGCCTATTGTTTCATAATATTTTAGACGTGTGTAGACTAACCTTTTGGGCCAGTATCTGCATGGATAATGTCAGTATGGATAATGTCGCCTGTGCCTATTCATTACAACTGGCCAGTGCATTGTACCGGCATGTACATTATCTGTTCTGACTCCCGCTGCGCTTTAGCCTCTGGACAGAGAATCACCATCTGGGACTGCACATAATCTCCAAGAATTTATCATTTTATGTTATGATTAAGCGCGTTTTTCCAGTGAAACGTGAACGCAGCGTGTTCCCCAGCGCCAGCATCACTGTGCCGCCCACGCGCACGGGGCTATTCCAGGCGCGCGCTCCACTTGCACGCGGTGAACATCAGCTCCTCTCACATAGACCACTCCAACAGCAGCTACCCCACAACTAGTACGAGTAACAAGTATTATGTCAAAATCATACGGAAAGTTTATCAATACACGAACTGCCAAATACTCACTTTTAGCCATCTCTCACTATTCGGCGTGCTTCTAAGTAGACGTATTATGTTTCCAGCCTTTCCAATTGCATCGAGCTGCACCTCCAAACTTTAATGCCATAGGCTACTCGTCGCACTGTGGATCACGAACTCACGGGGCGTGCGTAAAAGCCAAACCAAAACAAGGCGACACGGAGCGCTTGCACGATCGCAGTATTTGAACCAAACCACGGGTAATCACAGGTACTACAACCCATTCATTACTGAGCGCGGGCAAATGACACGAGAACACTCGCTTCGGGGCAAACGAATGCGACCTAGCCTTTTTAGTCGTGCGTCAATGGAACAGCAGCGTTTAACTGTAACCCGTCGAGTTTCTCAGAGTGAATGCCACACATGTAGGCTAATAGTAGGGGACAGAGTTGTATGCCTACACCACGTAAGAAAGACAAGTGGCAATAAGCGTAATATACCGTAAAGCCCTTACCTTGTATCCGGGGTTTTGCGTCGCCGGCAGGGTGCGGAACGGAATGATCCAGGTGTAACGTCGGCAGGTAGCTTTGCACAGACTGGGAGGGGTGCGAGGAGGAGGAGGAGGAGGAGGAGGAGGAGGAGGAGTGGAAGAGCCGCCGCAGGACACACGTGGTTCAGGTGGGAACTCTCTTAGCAAAAAGGTCAAGGAAGTAACATGAGCTTTACAATTATCCATAATATTTATAAAAAAAAAAAAAAAAAAATGACAAAGGTTCAAATTAAACATCAACTAAAACGAAGGGAAAATCACTTAGAAACCATCCCTCATCTCTAAAATTCAACGATTCATTTATAATGGTATCATCTACTGTGCAGCTTACAATGATCCAGCCAATCCATTATTTTTAAAGTTTAAAACCCTGTATTTAGTGGGCTTTAACCCTTTACTGAAACACCTTTTTACGGTGGACAGAACATCCATGCATGTTTGAGTATTTTAGCGATCTCTTCTGTGTCCTTTTCGAACTCACCCATTTTTCACCCAGTGAACAATGGCAAAAAGTCCAGAAATTTTGCCAACTGTTAAACTGTTAAAAAGGCCCGCGAGGGGCCACTCACTTAGCATGGAGAGCAAAGCAAGGGAGGCCTCAAAACAAAAGTGAAACTCTTTAAACATGTTCATACAGTTTTTCTTTTTTTTTTTTTTTTTTTTTTTTTTTTTTTGACAAATAGGCCTAGGCTATATTTAAAATAATAAAAGGTAATATGGTGATCTAAATATTATATGTTATATATTAGTAGTTAATACCCAGTAGAAGTTGAATTTTAATAGAGATGTTGCAATTTATTTATAATAGTATAATCAGAACTATTGTGCAAATTAGACCATAGGGTTTGGCCGTTGTTTACAGTATGGTTTCTAAGTAACAGTTATGGAATTACCTCTACATATATCACTTCTGCTGCCTGTGTTCACTAAAATGGAAAGAAATACAAACTTGTAGGAATTTTTTTAGTTGTAGTGAAATTTAATTTTAGTGAAATAAGTAGTCTAACCTTGCACACTTTAAGAGACTTTGAACTTGCATATGAAGAAAGCATGGATGTTGCAGCTTTAATGTACATAATCCTCTGCTTAGTGTTCTATTACTACAGCATCCTGTAAGACTGGACCCTGCACACCTTAAATGCCCCGGACATGCAGGGAGTACACACACAGCCCAAACAAAGACACAGTTCATATGGCAATTGGTCACATTTTTATATAGTGCGTTTTAATTAATTAATTAATTAATTAATTAATTAATTAATTAATTAATTAATTAATTAATTAATTAATTAATTAGAACCTTTGGCAACATGACTGAGACTAATACATGTAAGAATAAATACACTGATTGATTGAATTATTGATTGATATGGCCAGTCTGTGTGTCTTCCATCAGAGCTAGGTTGAGGACTCCAGTCACCTGAGGAGCTTGAACTAGACCCGCTACTCCCCCTGGTTTTAGATAAGCAGAAGATTCTATATTTCTAGACCCTTTTTATAGGGTTCAGCCTCCTGTTATGTGGAATATTTTTAACGACATTTATATCTAAAGATCTAGTATTTTGTTTTCAAGGCCGTGTATTACACAAAATTGACACCTATGAGCTTTAAGCCATGTTGTTGTTACATCATCAAAAACATACCCAGAGTTGTGTTTTGTTTCATTTACACATATTTGAGTAATCCTGCATTATTAGTCTGTCTAATCACCAAAGCTTAAAATGCTCTGTTTCACCTTGTGATGTCATGAAACAGTAGTTTTCAAGGTACTTTTGTTTAGTAAAGATTGGCAATTCCAGGGCTGATCCAAATGATTCTAGTAAAGGTGTATGGAGTTTAAAAACACCGTGGAGCACTTCCTGTATTTCATGTCCATTTGGTCTTCCAATATAACAAAATAACATGGAAAGTGGAACACAGTGTTTTGCATTTTAGATAAGAGCTCAGCCTAAATATGCAGAGTTTATGCGTTAAACATGTGTGAATGAAACAAAACACAACTCCAGGTATGTGGAGTTGTGTTTTGTTTCATTTTGTTTTCATTATGTTTGTGATGATGAAACAACATTATAATAGAGGTCAGAAAATAGTATAATATATAATATCTTGCATAACAACTTGCCCAAGTGCAGTTTGTCACTTTACAGTGACAACTCTTCTGAGCAGGAGCTCACAGCAACACTTCTGGCCCACACCCCTCACACTCCCCATAATCCACAGTGCTGTGGTTTATAATGTGCTTTGTCATTAGCGCCTGGTCCAGTGTGGTCTGCTGTGACCATGTCACCAGTACCCTCACAGAGAAGCACTTTAACTCTATAGGCTCTTTACAGCACGTCAGGATGTGCAAACAAGACTTCAACTGTACTTTTACTAATGTGCCTACTAATGTGCCTGTACAACCCTGTACAGCCAGAATGGTGCAGTGTTAAAAAACAACTATCTTTGCTTTGTGGACAGTGCTGTCTACCCTTGACACTTGACTTTCTCTCAGTGAGTTTCTTGATGAAGTCTCCTGAAATGGTTATTAATTCACAGCTGTGCTGTGTCATGGTCTAGAAATGTCAAGAGTGCAAAGTAATGATCAAAGCAAAGGGTGTTAGGTTCTAGAACAAGTTTGGAGTTACTTTGAGTTTATTTTTTCTTTACTGCATTCCATATGTTCATTCATAGTTTTAATGCCTTATTTTCATGGAAACAAGCCAGAAGAGGCCCTCCTCCAGGCCAAATAAGAGTCAGGTTTGTGAAGATGTGAGCCTGCTCACAGGGAGGACGCATCAATGCAATAAACACAACCAAAATGGGAAAATGTTTTTATTTTTGGCTAAAAAGTGACTGTTACTGTGGCTGTAAAGTGACATGAAGAACATAGGCCATCAGACTTTGAATATGTAGTGATCTGTTTGTTTGTAATTTGTTTGGTAAAGTTAGTCTGGAGCACTTGCAGAAGTACAGACCTGGCTCAACTGTCTTACTGTGCTTTTTTTCATGCAAGAACACAGTGCATATGTAGTTCAGTGGAGTTCTTGATAAAGCTCCAGGAGAGTTAGCCTGGTTATTCCCACCAAGTCAAGGTGCTGACCCCCCACCTGTGACCCCCTCACCTCCCTGCGCCTGCTCTGTAGACACAAGCCCATCTCCAACTGCTGCCTCCTACACACACATAGACTGTATAAAGAAGTGGACTAAGGGAGTGTGACGTCACCCACAGTGTTCGCCTCCAGTCCAATGAAGCTCACTGAGGTCGGCAGTTATAGGAGCGAATCTGGACTTGAGTTAAATATTAGGAATAGGAATTCAAACATAAATGATGATTTAACTGAACTTTTATGTAAACATTTAAACTTCTTTTGTACATTTATTCCAGAGGTCCACCCCTTTAACAGATATACAACATTTCCTATTTGTTTTTATTTTCTTTTATAGCCGTACCTCTAAGATCACATTGGCTATCTCTGATTTTAAACATATTCTGTAATGATTTTGATAAGATTATTAGTTTGTCTAAATCTCCAAAGCTCAAAATGCTCTGTTTCACCTTGCCATGTCATGAAGAAGTAGTTTTCAAGGTACTTTTGTTTAGTAGGCAGTTGCAGGGCTGATCCAAATTATTCTAGTGAAGGTGTATGGAGTTTAAAAACACAGTGGAGCACTTCCTGTTTTACCATATGACATCACAAGGTGGAACAGGTACAAAGAGGTTCATTTGGTCTTCCAATGTAACAAAATAACCTTTATTTGAAAAGTGGGGTGTTATGCATTTTAGAGAAGAGCTCAGCCTAAATATGCAGAGTTTGTGCGTTAAACATCTGTGAATGAAACAAAACACAGTTCCACTATGTCTGTGATGAGGAAACACACTTATAAGATTGGTCAGAAAATAGTAGTATCGTATAGTATAATATATTATAGTATAGTGTAGTATAATATATTATAGTAATGCTTTTGATAAGAGATTTTTTTTTTTTTAACATGATTTTCAGTGTGTTAAAAAGGTTCATAATAATTTAGTTATAAATATGTCATAATTCATCTGTTATTGTTTCATGCTAAAAACTCATTTTAAGAAAAAGAAATTGTTATGTGCTCTAGTTTTGGTTTACTTGCATCTTATTTTGGAAGGCCCCAGGAAGTGGTCACAATGCATTATGGGTAGTAGAGGCAGAGTTCAGTCAGATTGAAAAACGTGTTACAGTTAACCTGCTTGTTCATATCAAAGCTGCTCATCCTGTGTGTTAAATCTTATCTACACCTACGAAAGCAATGGCTGTAAGTTCAGTATACATTTGGTGACTTTAATAAGTTTTATAAGCTCTGTTGTAGAGATCGTTTTTTGCACATGTTATTACCAGGAATTAGACCTAGCCCATGATCTTGCTAGCTCAGGAGCACTGTGTATTAGCATAGTAATACCTCTATTCACGTATATTAACGACATAATTAGCATATAAAAAGATCGCGGAAATGTAAAGACTTGTTAAAGTAGCAGTTTGTGGTGCTAGTTATTTTCTGAAGCAATTCTGTTTTGTATTACATAGCTAATGTACATTTTATTTATGTTTGTTTTCCAGTTTCATTCGAGCTTTTCATGCCACAATTGTAAAGAATTGTAAGCTGTCTGGAAGACTGTATTAAAAGAGCAAGATGCTCAGTTTCCTGGCTCGTGAAAACCGAGTTTGGCTTGGTGTTGATCTGCGTTCACATAGTGAATAACAGTACAATGGATGACATCTAAAACCTCTTTAGGCATGTTTTTGATGAGGGAACAATGTTATAACATGGTAGAAAGCAGGATTTTGCATAATACCCCCCCCCCTTTAAAACATTTAATCTGGCAGAAAACTGTGACTGCATACTTTGTGTACAATTATATTGATGTTACATATATTGTAGTATTTTGGTACTTTTCAGCTTTTCTCCATAAACTGCCCCTTAACTGATAGAAAATTATGCTAAATATTTACCACATGTACTATCCCACCAAACCAAGTCACATTTAGAAAAACATGAATATGCCCTTTAAACCTCTTTGGGTGCACTTTACATCAAAACAAGTGGACTCCTGTAACTGTCAGCCATGTGTGAACACTTGAAGTTTGTGCTGGGACCTCAGACTCATGTGGAATTTGGCAAGATTTAGAAGCGGTTAAAGTTGGTTCTGCTTGCTGCTTTGCAAAGGCCGGTCATTTGTAGGCAGTCGACGATAATACATTCACAGCAGGAAATCCGGATAACATGATCTAGTCCAATTTAAAGGTCCTATATTATGATAATTGGTTCTTATGAGCTTTAAGCCATGGTATAATGTTATTACCTGTTATTACCTTTGTTTCATTCAAACATGAGTAGTCATGGTTTATTGGTTTGTATACATCTCAAAAGCTCAAAATGCTCTGGTCCACCTTGTGACATCATATAGAGGTACTTTTCGAGTTAACAGATACCTTTTACTTTTTTTTCAGTGGAGAAGGGGCTGAAATTATCTAAATGATTCAAGTAAAGCTGTAGGGAGTGTAAAAACATAGGGGATCACTTTCTGCATTACCACATGACACCACAAGGTGGAACAGAGTGTTTTCAGTTTGAGAGAAGAACTCAGCCTAAATAAAAAGTCAATTCCGTCACTTTATAAAGGTTTTAGAGTGAAGACGTTTCGCCATTCATGTAAGTGGCTTTTCCAGTTCTGGTCAGATTGCTGATGGACACTTGCCTGACCAGCCAGTCCCTTCTACATCCTCTTTGAATCCAGAAGGGACTGGAACCAGACCACAGAGCATGAAAAGCCTTCGTCCAACCTTGAGATTGTCCAACCACAGCCACTAATTTGTAGCACGTATCTCTTAAATGTGGAAGACATCTCCTCTCCAAAATTCTTGCATCATTCAGAACAAAATATAGTATATAAGTTCTTATACCAGAGATAAGTGATAGTTTGGTGCTTTGATTGCTGATTCTGCAAAAATTCACAATGTTTCTCAGTCCTCTGTTTTGTTTTTGAAGCAAACAGAGTATGCGTCTCTGACTGGTTAATGTCAATCATGCCCTTTGAAATCAGGGAGACAGGATATGGCTCCAGATCCACTTGTCTTTGTAAAGTTTTGTCAGAGCGTGTGGTTCTGGCTGGTCAGGTAAGGTGGACTCTGTCTTATATCTAGGCGCTACCTACATTGAAACTAACACACCTACTTGTTTCTGTTTGTTAGTTAGGTCTATTGAAGTGCACAAAGTATGAACTGTGCCTGAGTCATATTAGCATAATTGTTCAGGCCCCTGATAGGTGCTTTCACATCTATTAACATACAGACTATCACTACTGTTTTCCTTGTTTGTGAGTCTAAGGATTTTGTCCAGTTAACAGGATTTCATTAATCTTTTGCTATATCTGCATGTTTTTGATGAGTAAACAACACTATGAAATAGATCAGAAAATAGCATAATATGGGCCCGTACCTATACATTACAATTGGGGTGCCGTGGTTTGAATCTCAAAACACAAGGTAGGAAACAGTCAGGAAACTATGAGACATGTTTTGAATGTTTACTCACTCGTTTTACATCAGCAGGATTGAAAAACTACTGCCTCTCCACCGAGCCCATGTAGCTTTGATTTGGTCGACATTAAAGTGAAACTTCCTGGATCTTCAGTGTTTATTTGTGCTGTAAAGAATGAATAACTTGTGAGAAACACAGATCTTCATGTCTAAAAATCAAATGCTTGACCTACATGAGAGGTGGTTTATCTATGTCTGCCAAAAGTCTACATATGTGCATGATGGCTGCAAAGTTTTAGTGCTACTGTTAAATTACTAGATGCCCCTGAATGTCTCATAGCCCTCCGTTCATACCTATTTGGTTCTTTGACCTGCTGTATACTGGAACAAAAGTGGACTGACAGGGTTGAGGGCAAGAATTATTTGAATTTGGTTGTTTAACACAATCAAATTCCTTTGTGCAGTTAAATATATTAGCATAGCCAGTTGAAAATTTAGATTCCCGTTTCCTCTAGAATATCCTGTCATGTCCTTGAGCAAGACACTTAAGTCTAGAGTGTTTTTACCATTTTGTAACAGGTTGTGCTCACCAGAATTTGATGTAATATTTCACAAGATGTAACTCAATGTTTGAACCTTATGCTTGTTTGCTTGTTAGCAGGGGTGGGTAGAGTAGCCAAAACGTGGACTCAGGTAAAGGTTACTATAGAATAATATTACAGTCAAGTAGAAGTACAAAGTGGCCCAAGAAATTATCACCATGGGAATAGTAATCACTTTTACTAAAATAAGATTACTATCACACTGTATACTCAAAAAGAGGCTACAGTATGGTATCTGAAAACTGGTCATATTTCTTTAAAAAAGTAAGTGTTAATGTAACACAGTACTGCTCATCTTTGGAACATTGTCCAGATTTAAGCCATACTGTGGGATGTTATTAATAACACAAGAGTCAGGTTTGTGGAGATGCAACCCCACAATAAGAATCACATGTATCACAATAAGAATGTATCACAATAAGAATGCATGTTTTTGTTTTTTATTTCAGTGTAATAAAAATGGCTTGACTACAACTTTAGCAACAATAATTTTATACCAGTTTTTATTTGGACATTTTAAATTGCAATATTCATCTAAAATTACTTAATAAAAGAAACAAGTCCACTGTGGCAGTGCTTATTTGTACCAAAATGACAATACAATGCTGCCGAATCTGTGTGTATCATCTTTAATTAAGAAGATTTAGAATTAAGAAAATAAAATTGGAGAATAAAGTAAGTATGTCACATTGTGCATGTACCGGTGGAGGTAAAAACAAGATTTTCAAGGTGAATACCACAGTTTTCACCTGCACTGGTATACGTCTCCATATTGCCATGGCAATACGGAATCTTGAAAATAAGCGATTAGAGAATACTCAAACATGTAAATTTTACCACAGAAACTGCCTGCCCCCTCCCTTTGAGGCTATGCAGAGATTGCGATGTCACTTGAACCACACAGAAATGGTCACTGAAAGGTGTGATCCAAAAAGTATGTGTTAGACTGCACCGTGAATGGGAGCACTTTAACCTGAGTGCTGTTAGCTCATTTGCATTACCTGGACTTTGTTTGGCATTTGTGTTGTACCATGAGTGAGGAGTGCAGCCTGGTGTAGTGTTACGGGACACTCCCCTGCTCACTGGTTTAGGTTCACTCATGCCTTCTATGTACAGCACACCTCTATGTTACTTCTGCCATATAACATCATCAATTTAATCAATTTATTATCAATCAGTTTAATCAGATGCAAAAATACAGGTGACAAACATACAAGTAATAACATTTTTATGTAAGTACTGTTACAGCAGGCCAAAATAATTGGATATTACAAAGATCAACTACTTGCAAATACTGTAGGTGGTGTTTCCATGATTTACCCTCTGCAGATGAAAATACTAGAGAATATTTAGTAGTTTTCAGTCACCATACTTCTACTAAAGTCATTTTATATTGTAACAGTATTCTTACTTGAGAATAAGCTATTAACCAAAGCTTATTCTCAAGTATTAACAATTTTATTTATACTTTTCAAAGAAATCTCAAAGTGCTTCGGCAAGTATATTTGATCAGAATATAAAATATTTACAAAACAAGATCATAAGAAAATGGGAGATATTAAAATGTTAGTGAAAGAGTACTATAGAACCAGAACGAACTCCACACTTTGTGTTGCCACAGGGACTCTGAGAGGGCATTCCAAAGTTCCTGTCTCCCATAGGAGAGCTTGGTCCTGGACAGGTGGAGGCAGTGGGAGGAGGTGTAGTGGAGGTGCCGTGACATAGTGTGCAGGGTAAGTAGCTTACTGAGGTCTACTAGTATTTAAGCACTGGTACGTGAGGAGGCACTGTGTGAGTTTATTTTGTACAACATGGCTGTACATACTACTCCAATAGAAGTCACCATGACTGTGTAATCAAAAAATATTCAACCACTTAATGAAAAAACAGTTTTAAAAGTAGTACTTTCTATAATTACTGTAGTGATGAATCGATTAATGCCCCCCCTCTATTGGGAACCATTATCCTCTCCAAACTACTCCAGCTCCTGACGAGTTCCTCGTACTTGGTGAGCTTCCTTTCAAAGACCTCTTCGAGATGATCTTCCCAAGGAACCATTAGTTCTAGAATGACTACCTGCTTTGTGGAATCTGAAAAAAAGGACCAAATCGGGTCTCAAGATGTTTTTTGATATGTGGTTTGGGATCTTCAGCTGTTGCTGCAGGTTTACCAACAACTGCCATGTCATTTATTGAGATCAAGACTCCTGTGGAAATTTACAGTGCAGTTTAAATTTTTTGCACTTCCCTAGACGGTCTCTGCGATACTCTTGAGCTTGGTCATGCCTCTGCCTATAGTGCAAAGGCGTGACCAGTCTTGTCCAAATGCCCTGCTTGCTCATCCCCCATTCTGCGTTTCACAACTCATCCAAGCTGCTTTTTCAGTTTTGGTCAGATTGCTGGCAGACACTGCCTTATATCTACCTGAAGGGATGAGCTAACTACATTGAAACTACTCTGAAACTAACATACCTACTTGTTTACAGTTTCTGTTTGTTAGCTAGGTCTGTTGAACTGCCCTACCCGTGAAGATGCCAAGGAGAACACATTGGCTCTCTTAGATTGTGCAGTAACAATAGAAGACCGGCGACTCCAGGTAGAGGTCTTCAGGAAGCCCACACACACCGACCAATATCTGCTTTTTCATTCACACCGTCTGTAGCACAAACTTGGAGTTATTCGTACATTACAACACAGGGCCCAAGTGGTTCCTACAAGCACAGAGGGAAAGGAGAAAGAAGAACAACATGTGCAGAAAGCCCTCTGTTTGTGGATATCCAAAATGGACTTTCGATAGAACAAAGAGAGCTAAAAAAAACAAGACAACAGAGAATCAGAACCCAGGAGAAAGGGTGTTACATGACTTACATGACTGGTGTTTCTGAAAAAAACTACAGAGGATTTTCAGACAACATGAAATCCTAGTCTATTTTCAAACCTACAAACATGGAACCACAAACAAAGCAATGTGTTCTACTCCATTCAGTGTAGTGAAGACTGCAGTGAGCGCTACATTGGAGAAACAAAACAGCCACTTCACAAGAGGATGTACCAACATGAGAGAGCGATAGACCTCCATCTCAAAGCCACGGGCCACTCCTTTGAGGATAGTGAGGTACAGATCTTAGCCAGAGAAAAGAACTGGTTTGAGAGGCGAGTTAAAGAGGCTATTTTGGTTAAGAAAGACAATCCATCTTTGAACAGAAATGGAGGTCTCAGACATCATCTGTCTCCCATTTACAACTCCATCCTCAGACCTAAATCAAAACAAAGAAAACAAGGGATAGCCGGGTCAGGCTCAAAGGTGTGAAAGCACCCATCAAGGACCTGAATATTATGCTAATATGACTCAGACACAGTCCCCATACAGTGCAGTTCAATAGACCTAGCTAACAAACAGAAACTGCAAACAACTAGGTGTGTTAGTTTCAGAGCAATTTCAATGTAGTTAGCTCCTCCCTTCAGGCAGATATAAGGCAGTGTCCACCAGCGTCTGACCAGAACGGAAGAAGCAGCTTGGATGAGCTGCGAAACGTATTCGGCTAAAAAAATGAATTTCTGAATTTCTCCTTTGCCTCTTCTTCAAGAGATTTCAGTGGCAGCTGGCAAAAGGAGAAATTCAATTTTCAGAGTCAGTTGTTGGTGTGTTGCTATGACCATAGAGTGCAATGCTGCTCAGGCTTCTTAGGAGGTGGCTACTAACCACTGTTGATATTGGCACTTCATAGACCGAGAGTGGCCATAAGATTCTGAGAACTCCATGCTGTATACCCATGCCTGGCAGACCAGAGCAACAGCTTTCATTCAGTCGTCCAAGTTGGACAGGGTTGCTTTGATGGATGCTCTCTTTTAAATTGCTCTCTCATGTACAAATATACAAACTGATTTTCTACTGTTAGAAATGATAGAAATGTATATCATCAAATATGTATCATTCTTTACAAGCGCCACTGCAGTGTTGTTTCAGGATGCCATGAATTACAGCACAAGTTACATGATGTAAAACAGTAAGAAGAAGCCCATCTCCTCCATAACTGTTGTCAGTTACTCCCTTACACCAGCCACAACATGACTCTCAGCATGTTGACCGTTAGAAGTGTTTCTGTGAATGCTGTTTCTGCACTCTTACTGTTAATGTGCAGTGTCACCAAACAAACTGTGAGGCCATGCTCAGAATGTGAGAACAGGGCAATATTGGCGGATGCAATAATTGATATTGACTCCTAGACTTCCCTCACCCCGGACACACAAGGCGGAACACCAGGCTAGCCGAGAGACATAGTCCCTCCAGCGTGTCCTGGGTCTTCCCTGGGGCTTCCTCCCGGTGGGACATGCTCCCAAGGGAGGTGTCCAGGAGACATCTGGAACAGATGCCTGAGCCACCTCAGCTGGCTCCTCTCGACGTGGAGGAGCAGCGGCTCCACTCCAAGCTCCTCCCGCGTGACTAAGCTCCTCACCCTATCTCTAAGGCAGTGCCCAGCCACTCTGCGGAGAAAACTTATTTCTGCCGCTTGTATCCATGATCTTGTTCTTTCGGTCATTACCCAAAGCTCATGACCATAGGTGAGGGTAGGAACGTAGATTGATGGTAAATTGAGAGCTTTGCTTTTCGGCTCAGCTCCCTCTTCACCACAACAGTCCAATACAGCAATCGCATCACTGCCAACGCTGCACCGATCCGCCTGTCAATCTCACGCTCCATCCTCCCCTCACTCATGAACAAGATCCCGAGATACTTGAACTCCTCCAGTTGAGGCAGGGACTAGCCGCCCACCTGGAGATGACAAGCCACCTTTTTCCGATCGAGAACCATGGCCTCGGATTTGGAAGAGCTGATCCTCATGCCGCTTCACACTCGGCTGCAAACCGCCCCAGTGCATGTCGGAGGTCCCGGTTTGAAGCCATCAGGACAACATCATCTGCAAACAGCAGAGATGAGATCCTGTGGTCCCCCTCTGGCCCCTGACTGCGCCTAGAAACATGAAGACATGTGCATTTGTTTTAAATTAACTGAACTTATTATGTCAGAAAGTATGTTAAAATATTGCAATAATGTTATCGCAAAACAAAACATTTCTCATATCACGTAGCCCTATGTGAGAGAATGTGAACTATGTAAGATCACTCCCACGAGCATGTATGGCAGCCATGCTTATTCCCTACATCCAAACAAAGTGCAGTTGCAGTACTCCATTGTCCATGTTAGTTAAATGATGAGTTGGGGCTTTGTGCTTGTTTGAGGGGCAGGGCATGCAGGTGTGCCCAGACACAGGTGAGTTGGAGGGGTTCACCTGCTCTGACTCACCTGGAGCCTGGAGAAGCACTAGCTCATGTGCCATCCCACCTAATCTCATGTCTGTCTGAAAGCAGTTTGATGTTTCAACACTGTCCCCCATGTAATCCCACTGAAGGTTGGGTAAGAGGCCTGAGAGGAGGAGGCCTGGAGCAAGGATTCTGTGGAAAGAGAAATGTTTATGATAATCAGTCCCCAGTATGGATGGCTAATAATAATGATGATAATAATAATGATAATAATAATAATAATAATAATAATAATAATAATAATAATAATAATAATAATAGATCTTCACATAGATCATGATTCATCTGCTATAATGAAAGTTCACACTCACCCTGTGTGTGATTAAAGGTGCCATAATACAATACTGTGGAACATTCATAGGCAAGCAATAACATCTGGCATTAAGCAGAAGGTGGATCCTCCAGCAGACATGGCGCTCCTTCAGATATGCAACCACTTTTTTGTGGTCTCAATACTCAACTGGTACTGCAAATACTTTCCTGCTTTTACAAGAGTAAATATTTAAGACTGAGGGTTGTCCACTGCATTTGACCCATCCTTCAATGCTGCTGGGAGAACCTGTCAGGAGCATAGGCTGTCACAGTGTATCAAGGATGAATCTCCTGATTCATTAGCCTACTTATAATATATTTGTTATTACTTATTATTACTCATGACTTGGACTACTCTTACATGAAAACAGTTCCTATTGATGTGTCAGTCCTGTGTTATAATCATGTCCAAATGAATAGAAGGAAGCACATATGATAATGTTCATGTACTTCTGTATGAAAGTTCAAAACTCGCTCCCCTTCCGTGTTTCTAACACGACACCGGTGTCCAATTTCAGTTTCTTCTTTAACCAACGCTTTTGTTGATTTTCCAAAAAACTGCAGCAGCACAGATATGTATCTATCAGGAGTCCCATCCAGGCTAACGCTAACACTAAGATTAGCTTGGGAGGCTAAATTTAGCGTCAGTGTGAACAAGCTGAGGTCAAGCAGCCCTCTTCACACCACAGTCTAATCATCTGGTTCCCAGGAACCGGTGTCCCACTTCCTGTGCGCCCTCCCCCACCCCCCATACTTCCCGTGAGAGGCCTGTCACTAGAGTCCTCATCAACACACACTTTCTCACAGTCTGCACACATAAAAATCTTTGACTCACTGTTTATCAGAATCAGAATCAGAAAAGCTTTTATTGCCATTGTCGGTGAACACAAATTCACAGACTAGGAACTTGCTTTGGTGATGAGGAGCAACATAGAATACTGAATAATAATAATAATAATAATAATAATAATAATAATAATAATAATAATAATAAAGTATCACTATTTAAAAATAAAGTAAGAGCATGCAAAAAAAGATTAAGATATATAATAAAAAATAAAAATAGTCTCGTATATACAGAAGCATCAGAACAACAGTGCAAACTGGCAGTGCAAAAGATCAAGTGATGTGGCATGACTTATTTAAAGTGACTGGTGTTATGTATGTCATATGTATTAGTAAATGGTATGTCATAATGTGATTAGAAACCTGGATAATTCAAGCTATATACTGTATTTCCATGAGAAGAGGAAAACAACTATAACATGATCAAAAGCTCTGAAAAGTTAATTTTGCAGAATAAGTCCCCTTTAAAATGTCTTTATGATGACTCCCTCTGAATCCTTCTATACTCACTTCACTCACTTCTAGACACCTTTTCTGCTATTGTGTCAGTAAACCAGTGGAAAACTACCAACATGTGTTGTCATGCTAAGCCCATTCATGTCCCAAACTGCCCCAACCTGCTCGCCCAGTCTGGTCCACCTGAGAGCTTCATGTGGGGAGGGAATGGGGTGGGAGAGTTATCTGTTACACTGTTTACTTAGACCACTTCAGTGTCTCAGGAAGGCCTTCTGCTGGAGAGTATTATGACTTGTGTTAACAAGTGTTGATTAAAAAAATTCAAACTCTTTCTATAGACAAGACAATGTGATTTTCAACATTAAATGGTAGTACTTTCTTTTCTTCTCCCATGTGTCCCTAATGTCCTTGTGTGTAGGTGTGTAATCCCTCAGTGATCTAGGCCTACTACAATTATGTTATTGTTGCTCAGTATGACACTGTCCATGAAATAAATAAGTGGAGAAAGAAAATGTCTGTTTATTTATTTAAATATTTAATATTTATTTGCTGATTGTTTATTTTATATTATAATTTATAATGTTTGGCATTGGCGTAACTTAGCCTTTCTTTGGGATGGAAATGAGGAATATGTCCCATATTTTGGAGATGAAGCTAAAATGAGCTGGAGGTTGCTATTATTATGTAATTATCAAATATTGATTTTATCTTATGGCCCATTTGACCTCGCCCCACTTACATTTATGTGTGGTCTGAGACAGACCTCTACTGAGCTTTTTGCGTAACTACAAGACCCACTGCTGATTTAAATGAATGGGACGAATGGGACTTGTGCTGTAGGCTTTCTCAGCCCCTAGGATTATGCATGGGTAGTATGATTCAATTAGGATATATATATATATATATATATATATATATATATATATATATATATATATATATATATATATATATATATATATATATATATATATATATATATAAGAAACAAAACAGCCACTTTTCAAACGAATGTATCAACACAGACGGGAAAACCAGGGTGGGCCGCAATCTGCCGTACATCTCCACCTAAAAGCCACGGGCCACTCCTTTGAGGACAGTGAGGTCCAGATCTTGGCCAGAGAAAAGAACTGGTTTGAGAGGGGAGTTAAAGAGGCTATTTTTGTCAAGAAAGAGAATCCTTCCTTGAACAGAAATGGAGGTCTCAGACATCATTTGTCTCCCATCTATAACTCTATCCTCAAACCTAAATCAAAACAAGCTGGGAAAACAACGGGACTAGCCAGGACATGTCCAGAGGTGTGAAAACACCCATCATGGCCCTGAATGGTTATGCTAACTACTCCCTCACTCCCACTCCATATTGAATAGACTCACCTGACTAACAGAAACTGTAAACAAATATGTGTTGTCTCAGAGTAATTTTCATTGTAATTAAGCTCCTCCCTTCAAGCAGATATAAAGCAGTGTCCGCCAGCATCTGACCAGAACTGAAGAAGCAGCTCGGATGAGCTGTGAAATGTATTCAACCAAATAAACTCTGTCCAGTTGACAAATTAAATTTCTCCTTTTGCTATGGATTCTACCTGGACGACTGAGGGATTCTACACGCATCTTAAAAACCTCTGTCTAATATATAAAATCATTAATGGTTTGTCATCCCCTCCACTCAATCAGTTTGTAAACATAAGAACCAGCTCAAAGAGGGTAACACGAGGGTCTGCCCGAGGAGACTGTATTGTTCCTCTGAGGAGAAGTGTCTTCAGTCAGAGTGCCTTCTCAGTAACAGCTGCACAGGAGTGGAACTCGGTCCCTCAGAACATCAGAGATGAGCGCCTATATTCTGTTCAAAAAAACATTAAAAAAACTGGTTCATAACGCATCAAACACGTCTGCATTAACAATACTAATGACTTCCCCCTGACTAACCAAACTAGCACTTGTGTTTTCTCTTGAATTGGATGTTGTGGAATAGCTGTTGACTGTCTTGTATGATGCCTGTGTTTTGCTTGTCTTTTCTGAACACTTTTGTTGACACTGTTTGTTATATCTGTTTTTAATGTTTTTCTATAGTATATTGTCGCTGTATAATATTTTTGCTCTTGTTTTTAGGGAGACAGGCCTGCCATCTGTCCAGGGACAACAGATGAAAAATAGCCTTTTGGCTAATTCTGGTGCATTTGCAGCAGTGTTATTAATGTACACTCTCCTTGTCAAATAAACCAATAAATAAATAAATCTTAATAAATAAATCAAAATAAATACATATTTAGAAGATGGTTAAAACAAGTATTTGGTAGTATAAGACAGCTTTTCCATTTTAAATATTTTAAACCAATTATGTTAGCCTAAATTAAGAATTAAGAATTAAGAATTAAACAAATGTATCATTCTTCTATCAGCAGCTGGAAGACATCTCAGTTTGGAGCTGTCACCAACTTTGTCTGCTGAAGATTCAACCATGGGAAAAATACAGACATACTTACGTTAAAAGCGTATTACAGCAAAGAATTACACATTTTCTACACCAATCGCTCCACAGTATAAAGCTAATAAATATACACGCTGTACTTACCAATACTTGCTGTAGCCTGGTGAAGTGACAGAAGCTTCAGTGTTGACAGGAGCTCAGGGCTGTGCACACCTCAGTCTGCTGGACTGTACAGTCCACTGGGGAACAGATAAGACATAGTCACATTTAGACATTGAATTATTTATCAGGTTAAAAAAAAACAAACAAACCATAACAGTATTGTATATTTTAGAAAATGCAATGCACAAATATTGTACTTGCATTACGTACAATGTACTTGTGCCTATGGTGCCAGATGATATTCCTTGAACATATTCATCCTGGGTCATTGCTCTGGACTTGCCTGGAGATTCCACAGTGGAATAAACACATTGTCACATTTAAATTTATATTATTATAGTGTATCTGGTGACACTTCTTCTAAAAGAGATGTCTAAACACTCTAAAACCTATTTGGTAAAATAACAGATAATAAATGTACATAGTTGACTTACATAGCTGTGACAGAAGCTTGAGGGCTGAGTTGGTTCATCTCTGTCTACACTCTGTCTATGTAGCAAAAGGAGAAATTTAATTTGTCAACTGGACAGAGTTTATTTGGTCGAATACGTTTCGCAGCTCATCCAAGCTGCTTCTTCAGTTCTGGTTAGATGCTGGTGGACACTGCTTTATATCTGCTTAGCAGATTTCTCCTTTTGCTATGGATTCTACCTGGACGACTGAGGGATTCTACACACAACTCTGTCTATGTGTCCTAAACATTCTCCTGAGAAAGAGAATTAGTCATATTTATACGTAAAATAAAATAAATAAAATGTACCAGGTGAGCCCTGATCTAACAGAGACAGCTTTCCAGAAAAAACTATAACTGAATAGTGAAATTAAAAGCTCTTCATGCCCGTACCTAAATGACAGAATCTTAATGTGTTGGGTTGGTTCATCTCAAAGATAAAGGCCGTGCCATGAAGATCCTTCCGTGAGAAAAGAGAACAATGTCAACATTTTCAAATCATTATTACACCTGGTAATAAATATAATAGTATCTACCTGTAGCAGGACGTTGGGGAAACTTAGAGAAGTCATCTGTAGGGACACAGATTATCACAGTGTCAGTGTTTCACCACAAGCAATATAATAATAATAATAATAATAATAATAATAATAATAATAATAATAATAATAATAATAATAATAATAAAGTATCACTATTTAAAAATAAAGTAAGAGCATGCAAAAAAAGATTAAGATATATAATAAAAAATAAAAATAGTCTCGTATATACAGAAGCATCAGAACAACAGTGCAAACTGGCAGTGCAAAAGATCAAGTGATGTGGCATGACTTATTTAAAGTGACTGGTGTTATGTATGTCATATGTATTAGTAAATGGTATGTCATAATGTGATTAGAAACCTGGATAATTCAAGCTATATACTGTATTTCCATGAGAAGAGGAAAACAACTATAACATGATCAAAAGCTCTGAAAAGTTAATTTTGCAGAATAAGTCCCCTTTAAAATGTCTTTATGATGACTCCCTCTGAATCCTTCTATACTCACTTCACTCACTTCTAGACACCTTTTCTGCTATTGTGTCAGTAAACCAGTGGAAAACTACCAACATGTGTTGTCATGCTAAGCCCATTCATGTCCCAAACTGCCCCAACCTGCTCGCCCAGTCTGGTCCACCTGAGAGCTTCATGTGGGGAGGGAATGGGGTGGGAGAGTTATCTGTTACACTGTTTACTTAGACCACTTCAGTGTCTCTGGAAGGCCTTCTGCTGGAGAGTATTATGACTTGTGTTAACAAGTGTTGATTAAAAAAATTCAAACTCTTTCTATAGACAAGACAATGTGATTTTCAACATTAAATGGTAGTACTTTCTTTTCTTCTCCCATGTGTCCCTAATGTCCTTGTGTGTAGGTGTGTAATCCCTCAGTGGTCTAGGCCTACTACAATTGTGTTATTGTTGCTCAGTATGACACTGTCCATGAAATAAATAAGTGGAGAAAGAAAATGTCTGTTTATTTATTTAAATATTTAATATTTATTTGCTGATTGTTTATTTTATATTATAATTTATAATGTTTGGCATTGGCGTAACTTAGCCTTTCTTTGGGATGGAAATGAGGAATGTGTCCCATATTTTGGAGATGAAGCTAAAATGAGCTGGAGGTTGCTATTATTATGTAATTATCAAATATTGATTTTATCTTATGGCCCATTTGACCTCGCCCCACTTACATTTATGTGTGGTCTGAGACAGACCTCTACTGAGCTTTTTGCGTAACTACAAGACCCACTGCTGATTTAAATGAATGGGACGAATGGGACTTGTGCTGTAAGCTTTCTCAGCCCCTAGGATTATGCATGGGTAGTATGATTCAATTAGGATATATATATATATATATATATATATATATATATATATATATATATATATATATATATATATATATATATATATATATATATATATATATGTGTGTGTGTGTGTGTGTGTGTGTGTGTGTATATATATGTGTGTATGTGTATATATATATGTATATATATATATATATATATATATATATATATATATATATATATAAGAAACAAAACAGCCACTTTTCAAACGAATGTATCAACACAGACGGGAAAACCAGGGTGGGCCGCAATCTGCCGTACATCTCCACCTAAAAGCCACGGGCCACTCCTTTGAGGACAGTGAGGTCCAGATCTTGGCCAGAGAAAAGAACTGGTTTGAGAGGGGAGTTAAAGAGGCTATTTTTGTCAAGAAAGAGAATCCTTCCTTGAACAGAAATGGAGGTCTCAGACATCATTTGTCTCCCATCTATAACTCTATCCTCAAACCTAAATCAAAACAAGCTGGGAAAACAACGGGACTAGCCAGGACATGTCCAGAGGTGTGAAAACACCCATCATGGCCCTGAATGGTTATGCTAACTACTCCCTCACTCCCACTCCATATTGAATAGACTCACCTGACTAACAGAAACTGTAAACAAATATGTGTTGTCTCAGAGTAATTTTCATTGTAATTAAGCTCCTCCCTTCAAGCAGATATAAAGCAGTGTCCGCCAGCATCTGACCAGAACTGAAGAAGCAGCTCGGATGAGCTGTGAAATGTATTCAACCAAATAAACTCTGTCCAGTTGACAAATTAAATTTCTCCTTTTGCTATGGATTCTACCTGGACGACTGAGGGATTCTACACGCATCTTAAAAACCTCTGTCTAATATATAAAATCATTAATGGTTTGTCATCCCCTCCACTCAATCAGTTTGTAAACATAAGAACCAGCTCAAAGAGGGTAACACGAGGGTCTGCCCGAGGAGACTGTATTGTTCCTCTGAGGAGAAGTGTCTTCAGTCAGAGTGCCTTCTCAGTAACAGCTGCACAGGAGTGGAACTCGGTCCCTCAGAACATCAGAGATGAGCGCCTATATTCTGTTCAAAAAAACATTAAAAAAACTGGTTCATAACGCATCAAACATGTCTGCATTAACAATACTAATGACTTCCCCCTGACTAACCAAACTAGCACTTGTGTTTTCTCTTGAATTGGATGTTGTGGAATAGCTGTTGACTGTCTTGTATGATGCCTGTGTTTTGCTTGTCTTTTCTGAACACTTTTGTTGACACTGTTTGTTATATCTGTTTTTAATGTTTTTCTATAGTATATTGTCGCTGTATAATATTTTTGCTCTTGTTTTTAGGGAGACAGGCCTGCCATCTGTCCAGGGACAACAGATGAAAAATAGCCTTTTGGCTAATTCTGGTGCATTTGCAGCAGTGTTATTAATGTACACTCTCCTTGTCAAATAAACCAATAAATAAATAAATCTTAATAAATAAATCAAAATAAATACATATTTAGAAGATGGTTAAAACAAGTATTTGGTAGTATAAGACAGCTTTTCCATTTTAAATATTTTAAACCAATTATGTTAGCCTAAATTAAGAATTAAGAATTAAGAATTAAACAAATGTATCATTCTTCTATCAGCAGCTGGAAGACATCTCAGTTTGGAGCTGTCACCAACTTTGTCTGCTGAAGATTCAACCATGGGAAAAATACAGACATACTTACGTTAAAAGCGTATTACAGCAAAGAATTACACATTTTCTACACCAATCGCTCCACAGTATAAAGCTAATAAATATACACGCTGTACTTACCAATACTTGCTGTAGCCTGGTGAAGTGACAGAAGCTTCAGTGTTGACAGGAGCTCAGGGCTGTGCACACCTCAGTCTGCTGGACTGTACAGTCCACTGGGGAACAGATAAGACATAGTCACATTTAGACATTGAATTATTTATCAGGTTAAAAAAAAACAAACAAACCATAACAGTATTGTATATTTTAGAAAATGCAATGCACAAATATTGTACTTGCATTACGTACAATGTACTTGTGCCTATGGTGCCAGATGATATTCCTTGAACATATTCATCCTGGGTCATTGCTCTGGACTTGCCTGGAGATTCCACAGTGGAATAAACACATTGTCACATTTAAATTTATATTATTATAGTGTATCTGGTGACACTTCTTCTAAAAGAGATGTCTAAACACTCTAAAACCTATTTGGTAAAATAACAGATAATAAATGTACATAGTGGACTTACATAGCTGTGACAGAAGCTTGAGGGCTGAGTTGGTTCATCTCTGTCTACACTCTGTCTATGTAGCAAAAGGAGAAATTTAATTTGTCAACTGGACAGAGTTTATTTGGTCGAATACGTTTCGCAGCTCATCCAAGCTGCTTCTTCAGTTCTGGTTAGATGCTGGTGGACACTGCTTTATATCTGCTTAGCAGATTTCTCCTTTTGCTATGGATTCTACCTGGACGACTGAGGGATTCTACACACAACTCTGTCTATGTGTCCTAAACATTCTCCTGAGAAAGAGAATTAGTCATATTTATACGTAAAATAAAATAAATAAAATGTACCAGGTGAGCCCTGATCTAACAGAGACAGCTTTCCAGAAAAAACTATAACTGAATAGTGAAATTAAAAGCTCTTCATGCCCGTACCTAAATGACAGAATCTTAATGTGTTGGGTTGGTTCATCTCAAAGATAAAGGCCGTGCCATGAAGATCCTTCCGTGAGAAAAGAGAACAATGTCAACATTTTCAAATCATTATTACACCTGGTAATAAATATAATAGTATCTACCTGTAGCAGGACGTTGGGGAAACTTAGAGAAGTCATCTGTAGGGACACAGATTATCACAGTGTCAGTGTTTCACCACAAGCAATATAATAATAATAATAATAATAATAATAATAATAATAATAATAATAATAATAATAATAATAATAATAATAATAATAATAACAACTTCTTAAGGCATGATGAAATGATATTTATAAGAAAGGGTAAAAAATATTTATAAGAAAGGGTAAAAAAAATAGCGCTGCACAAATGTTAATTTCTGGACTGCTTAACCGCGATCTCCTGTCTGTGTGTATGGCTATGGCATATGGCAAGCCAAACTGTTCACATTACGCCTATTTTTAACACGTTAACACCATATTTGACGCGTTAAATTCTTATTTGACGCGTTAAATTGTTAAATTACTGGCGTTAAAAGCACCGTTGTCCATGTGATAATAATCTCCTCCCACTGGTTTTCCCAGTCAAAACAAACAGACCAGAACAGTCCAATACAGACCTCCCTGTGCTGATCTTCCTGATGCAATCTTAGTTTTCTTAAACTCACCGTAGGCCTATAGCCTACATGCTCATCATAGCTATCTGTCAACTTAACCAAGAATAAAGCCTCGTTCAGTCCAGATGCTGGCTTTGCTCGTGGGACAGTATATAAAGGTCCTTGGCCATTTAGGAATTGTTCTAATCTAAGAGTGAAGAAGAAACTAGAAAAGCACTCAGAGAGCGCAGACCTCCGCCAAGCAGCTCAGTTTTCAAAGTGATCCAGAATCCAGGATTTCTTCTGGATCATCACCAAAATTTAATCATCTGTTGGATTTACCATTAGGAATATTTCCTGAAAATTCCGTCCATAAGTTTTTGAGTTATCTTGCTAACTAACAAACTAACAAACAAACAAACAAACAAACAAACAAACAAACAGACAGACTCAGGCGAAAACATAACCTCCTTGGCGGAGGTAAAAATGCAGTAGCATAAAATTAGGCAGCTGCAGTCTGAGTTAGTATTGTTTCATGTTCTCACTTCACAATTGTATACGGACAGTTAAATAATTAGTGGTTTAATGACCGACATACTGAAAAGATAAATATGTTTAGGTGGATGACAACTGTTTTAAATTTGATAGATGACAGTTTACACAGTGTAAGGTTTATTTTGTAAGAGTAAAGAACGTGAAATGTGACACTGTGAAGAATTACTGGAGAAAAGTCTGTGTGAAATACAATCGCATGGGGCTCGAACTCTCAACGAAGAAGACCATTGCCATACCAGGCAGACGGCTTCACCACTGCACTACTACTAGGCCACGGGCTAGGATAGTCACGTGTGCACCCCCCCACAACCCTATAAATTTGGTATCACTGGAAACCTTGGGATGTCTAGATTACAATTATAACTGGTAACAGTAAAAAAACTGGGACTTGCTATGACATATCAATAGTTTTATTGACCTACCATAAAACTCATGAAATGGCTGAATGCGAAACATGTGATTTCGCCACATGATACAAAGACTCAGTAAATCATCAATTTTTCACTTAAATAAACATATAAGGCATGAAATGAAAGCGAACTCTGTGCCAAATCATTCCCTTTTTAAATGATATGTCTGTCTTAATTGTGTCTGAAGATATGCTTTAGTGAAGTATGACACCATATAAACAATAAATGCTCGTATGACAATACATGATGAATATGACAATAGTTCTGTTTTCATCATAATTCTACATACATTTGCCTAAACTATATGCACAACAAGAAAGCCCAATCTCTCAGCTTTGATCTCATGCCAAAAGTAATCTGGTAGGACAAATACTAGCAAAGATATCATGTTTTACCTAGTGATCGATAAAACACTTAAATGAATGCTGAAGATCGCATAATGATCCCATATTCAGCTTAAAAATTGAAATGCCATATGTTTCGAGGTATCAACAAACCTACACTTGCAATATTACCACTTTCATTTCCATCATATACAATGTTTGATATGTCTCAGTGTGCCACAATAACTCAATAACCAGTAACACATAAATTGACACAAAAAGTCAATCTCGCCAAGCTTTCAAAACGTATGTCAAAAACAATAACTGATTCTGTTACTTATCTTTTCTGCAACATAAAAGAAAACTAATGAACATGTTTTTTTTGGTCGTTTTGTTTTAGTGAGTTTTTTGTGCATTTATTTTGACCTGTAACATAGATCATCTCAGTCTGAATCACAGTCACTTTCATCTTCCACAAATGATTCAAAGTCAGCATCGATATCACAAACCAGATCTGAATCTAAGTCATCCAGGTCCTCACTGAAGTCCTCAGTTACCACAGTTTCCTGAGCAATATCTAGAAGTTCTTTTGGCAGGAAATCACCTGTGAACCAGATAGGTAGTAATTGCACCTGCTAAGACATATTAAACATTGTATGTGGGTGACACTTGGGAATATTAGAAGTACAGGTTTGTTGATACCCTAAAACCTATGGCATATTTCAAGTTAAATACATTTTAATAATATATAATTCAAGCTGAAGTGATGATGCGATCTTCAGCATTCATTTAAGTGTTTTATCGATCACTAGGTAAAACATATGATATCTTTGCTAGTATTTGTCCTACCAGATTACTTTTGGCATGAGATCAAAGCTGAGAGATTGAGCTTTCTTCATCTTGAATTATGATGAAAACAGAACTATTGTCATATTCATCATGTATTGTCATACGAGCATTTATTGTTTATATGGTGTCATACTTCACTAAAGCATATCTTCAGACACAATTAAGACAGACATATCATTTAAAAAGGGAATGATTTGGCACAGAGTTAGCTTTCATTTCATGCCTTATATGTTTATTTAAGTGAAAAATTGATGATTTACTGAGTCTTTGTATCATGTGGCGAAATCACATGTTTCGCATTCAGCCATTTCATGAGTTTTATGGTAGGTCAATAAAACTATTGATATGTCATAGCAAGTCCCAGTTTTTTTTACTGTTACCAGTTATAATTGTAATCTAGACATCCCAAGGTTTCCAGTGATACCAAATTTATAGGGTTGTGGGGGGGGGGTGCACACGTGACTATCCTAGCCCGTGGCCTATACCTATCTACAGACAAAACGCAAACATAGTCTAGTCCAAATCAAAGCTTGTCAGGCAGAAAGGATGAACACGGCAAATGTTTCATTCGGTTTTGTTTTATTTTAAAATAACAACAAAGCCAGCATCTGGACTGAACGAGGCTTTATTCTAGGTTGAGTTGACAGATAGCTATGATGAGCATGTAGGCTATAGGCCTACGGTGAGTTCGAAAACTTCGATTGCATCAGGGAAGATCAGTGCACAGGGAGGTCTGTATTGGACTGTTCTGGTCTGTTTGTTTTGACTGGGAAAAGTGGGAGGAGATTATTATCACATGGACAACGGCGCTTTTAACGCCAGTAATTTAATGCATCAAATAAGAATTTAATGCGTCAAATAAGAATTTAATGCGTCAAATAAGCTTATAATACGTGTCAAATAAAATGTTAACCTGTTAAATATAGGCGTAAATGTGAACAGAGCTGCACTCTGGACGCACTGGTTGGTGCGCTGGTTAGGGACTGTCATTAAATTACCGTTTTAATGAGTGGCGTTTGTGTAAGAATTGAATCTCTTGAAAAATCTCTTTGTGGCACGGTGGCTGAGTGGCTAGCACTCATGCCTCACAGCACACACAGCACACACACAGCATGCCTCACAGCACACACAGCAAGAAGGTTCCGGGTTCGATCCCCAGGTCGCCCGGGCCTTTCTGTGTGGAGTTTGCATGTTCTTCCTGTGCCTGGGTGGGTTTCCTCCAGGCTCTCTGGTTTCCCCCATCAACCCAAAAACATGCTCCATAGGTAAAAATCCTCCAGCTGAGGTCCTGACAAGCCTAGCTATAAGATCATGGAGATATAGGTCCCCGGGCACCTGAAAGATTGGCTGTCCACTGCTCCTGAAAAGGATGGGTAATGCAGAGGATAATTTCCCTACAGGGATAAATACAGGATTAAAAAAAAAAAAAAAAAAAAAAAAAAGTCCCCTGTCTACGCTATGTCCTTGCCACTTTATTTGGCCGTGAACCCTAAGTGTATCAGGCATAAAGAAAAACGGTTAGTTCTGGTCGGGCTAAAACTAACGGTAAATGCACGCTTTTTTTAAACATTCAGTATTAGACTTTGCCGATAAGTTTAGCACGTCATTTCTCTGTAATCTCTGTAATTTTGGCTCTTGGGTTAAGCTATTTTAAGAAAATTGCCATCTTAAGCTAACACTGCTGTTTTATTCATTTGGTTATAAGTTAGTTCTTTTGTAATTACAACAGTAGCTAAGTTAAGGTCATGGACGAGACCACAGGCTGAGGATGAGTTACTGACATTTTTACATAAAACTTATAATTGACAAAAAGGTTCAGTTGTAAAAAAGTTATAAATTAAGTTTTAGTGATAAAATCAAATCATAAAACATTGGAGCAGGTGGAGCATGAGGCGTGCAAGACATTTATTATTAAGACCTGCCCCCTTCCGTATGTGACATTCACTATTACCCACCCCGTTCTGTGTGGGAGACATTTACTATAGAGCCCGCCCCCTTTTGTGTGTGCACGCGAAGCGATGTTCACTGGTTCACGGGTTCACTTCATTTGTATTTTTCTTGATAGTAGGATAGTTCTGCTAAGAATCTCAGGAGAGTCCTGGTTCCACACGGGTTATTTTACATGTTTTTTTTTTTTTTTTTGTGGTAGGGAACCAGGAGCACATGGAGGAATTATGGGGAGAACGCACAAACTCCACATAGAAAGGCCCCGCACTGTCCCACAATCAGACCCAGGATCTTCTTGCTGTGATGTGAGAGTGCTAACTGCTTTGCCACCGTGTTGCGACGTTCACTAAAGCCCGCCCCCATGTGTATGCACATGTAATGTTTACTGCTAAAGGCCGGTTTATGAGTGTTTCCCAATAGGAAACCGAGGATCCTGGCAATAGGCTCTGTTCACGCTTATGTCACAAACCAGGAAGACATTTAGAAATATGCAATGACAACTTGCGGTGTAGTTACCAACACTGGGCTCGCCTACCGACTGTGATAAAACCCAATGAAGTAAATGTGATCAGCAGTAAAATGAAGACTGCGTACGTATGTGCTGTTTGGAATAATCTTGAATTTGGTGCCCTCAACTCTTCTAATTACATGTACCCAGTGCGCTTGGAGTTGTGCGTCAGTGGGGAAATCATGAAAATTGAGGTATGGTTGTAATTGTTAATTAGCCGAACATAATGGCATGCTGCAATGACTTGTAGATGAAGAAAACTGGTCAATTTTCTAATTTTTCCTAAATTTTGTCAGACTTACTAGCGCAAATAGAGCCCACCGGAGGTTGTCACTGCATGTTTCCAAACGTCTTCCTGGTTTGTGATGTAAGCGTGAATAGAGCCTATTGCCAGGATCCTCGATTTCTGAACCACTTCAGAGCGATACGCGTCATCAGAGCTCCATCAAGTGTTCCAGTTTCCCAGTTTAGAAGCATTGATGTTTATTAAAATTCTGAGTTTTATCACATTTGATTTGGTCACGTGACACGGCACAGTCGCTCCCTCTAGAGCCTGTTACACGTGCGCTCCAGGAGCTGTGAGCAGGACACTCAGCTCTGCTTCGGAGGAGCCGGCTCCAGAGGAGTGCTACAAAGTGGTCTTTGGAGGAAGGATCCTGGGAACTGAGAAACACCCAACAGTTCTCCGTGGCTGTGTCTCATCTCTCTTTCCTCGTTTCCTTCTTGTAACATCCTGACGCTAGAGGCACTATAACACCATTATAACACTGTCAACTGTATACTGTATAGACCATGTATGAGATTTACAATGAGATTCAAGATGCCAGATTAAACATACCTGAATTTACTTACCAGTGTGGTTATTACAAGTTAATCATAGCACTATACGCTATTGCCAGAGGGCAAATACAACATGGTGTCAGAATAGAGGCCAGAGTACCCACCGAAAACTCAGAAGATGGAGATGTACGGCATTCCAGCGCCACGGATGGACTGGGATTCAGCCAACTTGCCGGAGGCATGGCGGCGCTTCAAGCAACAGATGGAACTGATGTTCTCTGGTCCGCTCCGGGGAAAAGGAGAATTGGACAAGTGCAGCTACCTTTTACTGTGGATCGGAGAGAAGGGACGCGATGTCTACAACACATGGACACTTACGGAGGATGAAGCAAAAAAGCTACAGACGTACTATGACAAGTACGCAGCCTACATCACGCCAAAGTCCAACCCGATCTACGCCAGGTACCGCTTCCATGAGAAAGTACAAGCAAATGGCGAATCATTCGAGCACTTTGTTACGGATTTAAAACTACTTGTGAAAGACTGTGGATACACAAACAGTGACGAGATGGTCTGGGACCGCATTGTTTTTGCCACAAACTCCCCGCGAGTCCGTGAGAAACTGTTGAGTCAGGGAGCCGAGCTTACTCTTGAAAAGGCAATAGATATCGCTCGCTCACACGAACTGGCCCAAACACAGTTAAAAGAAATGACTGGAGCCAAAGACCACGCCAAAGTGGATGCAGTGCATGCAGTTAAACAGCAGCAGAGCCCACAAAAATACATAAAAGTAAAAGACCCAAAACAATAGAACAAAGAATGTGACAGATGCGCAGGCTCACACGGCCCCAAAGAAACGTGTCCTGCTAAAGGTAAACAGTGCATGAAATGTAAACAATACAATCATTTTGCCAAAGCTTGCAGATCCAAAGTCACAAATTCAGCAAAGCCACAAAGAAGACCAGTGCACGCATTAGAGCAAAACAGTGACGATGAACAATGTGAACTTTTTATTGACAGCATCACAACAGTAAATTCGAACAAAAGCAATGTTCAGGCTTATGCTGACTTAAAAGTTGGACCAAGGCAACAAACAGTACAGTTCATAATAGACACAGGTGCCGAGATAAATGCCATTCCAGACAGCATTTACAACACACTGTTCAAAACTGTACCAATAACGCCACCTGCACAATCCATCACAGCCTATGGAGGCAAAGCCCTTAAAGTACGTGGCATCTGTAACCTAAAGTGTGAACACAACAGCCAAATAACACACCTGAACTTTCACATCATAAGTGCCAAAGCACCACCCATCCTGGGTCTGAGCGCCAGCCTAGAACTGAACCTAATAAGGCTGGTAATGGGTGTGACTGAAACAGAAGCAGATAATGACCTAAAGACCATATTAAAAGACTTTGCAGATGTTTTCCAGGGTATTGGTGAATTCCAAGGAGAATTCCACACTAATCCAGACGTGACGCCAGTGGTCTACCCTCCACGCAGAGTCCCCATCACACTACGAGTGCGTCTCAAAGAAGAGCTAGACAAACAAGATAATCACTAAGGCCTACAGAGTGGGTCAATGCCTTAGTTGTTGTTGAAAAAGCCCAAAAACCCAAGCTACGTGTATGTCTAGACCAGGGGTCGGCAACCTTAAATACTCAAAGAGCCATTTGGACCGTCTCCCACAGAAAAGAAAACACCCGGAGCCACAAAACCCTTTTGACATCTAAACCAGCGCTAACCAGGGGAACTACAGGCAAAACTACAACTCCCAGAAAACGGACTACCATCCTCCACTACAGCTCATAAGCTCTTAAGAGTCTTAAGAGAATTATTTACACCTTTCAGTCTTTTCATCACAGCAGTAGCCAACATAAATAAAGTGCATGAGTGAAATAAAAAACTGCGCTGCACATGTATGACCTGCACAAGTATAATCTCTGAAAAGTTTAACATGAACCATCTCCAACATGATAGAAGCACAGAACAAACTCACCATAGGCAGAACATCCCTCAGTCACAGAAAGAACACGCATATTCCACTGAGTCCTGCCCTTTAGTCCGACAGAAGCTGACCGCATCAGCGGCACAAGGAGCAAGCTGTTTTTTCAGCGCTTCTAGTTTATGCAAATGAGCCATGTGGTTTTAAGTTTTGCTTCTGTAAAACGTAAACAAATGTGCGCAAAGCTGCATTAAACACATTATTATTTGAATCCTCCTCGTAGGAAATAAAAATCCAAACTTAAATTATCCACTGTCGCGTGTACCGCGTGTATCAGTCTCATCAGCCGTGAAAGCAAATGAATCTGCCCACGTAGCATTAAGCGTTCTGGTTTCTTCAGAAACTTTTCTTTTCTTGGATTTATCCATCATTGGGCCGAAAATCATACTGCTGATGTAGGTGCCGGTAAGTCCGGGCTGCCAGTGTGTGCAGGTGGCGCACATAGCGGCTTTGATGCATGTTTTGAGCGACAAAAATATTAAAAACGTTTTATTTAAATGTTACAAGATTACCATTATCTATAATTTTAGATTTACATTTAAAAACGAACAAACTAAAATAAAAATACAATGTAATTAAATACTCATTATTATTTTCCAAAGTCACAGGGAGCCACGACAGAACGATGAAAGAGCCACATGCGGCTCTGGAGCCGCGGGTTGCCGACCCCTGGTCTAGACCCAAGAGACCTTAACAAGGCTATCCAAATGTAACGGAGATTACATGGTGTTGGATTCCACTTACATTACTCTTATTGGGCTAATGCATTTTGGTTGAGTAGCGCCCTCTTGTGATGACCGGTAGTGATAAGTGCCCCTGGCGCCGTGAGCTTGTTGTCAGTTCATGAGAGATGGGCACGAGGTGGGTCACTGATTTTAGCTCTGTCAGTAAAAATCATGTATTGCTGTTTAATTATTCAGTATATGATGACTGTCCAATTGTACACCCTGTTTATGTAATTTGGGACATTTACGAACTACTATTTTGTACAATGAATGCGTTATTACACAGTAATGGACTATTGCACGTCGTGACAGAAGCTAACTTTTAGATGCTAATGTGACTTGCTATCCCTGTAGAGTGCTGCTCGCCGTGTTGAGCCGGGGTATCCTGACCAGTACATATTTTGTTTCATGCAGGTACACTTTATTTTATTGTAAAACATTTTCAAATAATTGTATATTATGTTGTCAGTTCATGAGAGATGGGCACGAGAGTGCTGCTCACCGTGTTGAGCCGTGGTATCCTGACCAGTACATATTTTGTTTCATGCAGATTAAAACCACAAAAGACAGCACCGTGTGCTGGCCATTTGTTCACAACACAACGCAGATAAATTATACGTCAATCAAAGACGAACACAGACGGGTTATTCCTACAACCAAGCTGGGCTTTGCACGGCCAAGTTCAGCACGGTTACACAAAGACCACACTATCCACTGCCCACACTCGAAGACGTCACAACCAAGCTCGCAGGCGCACAGTATTTTAGCGTGCTTGATGCCAGATCAGGCTACTGGGCCATAATACTGAGTGAGAAGTCATCACTGTTGACAACCTTTAACACGCCATTCGGCAGATACAGATTCCTCAGAATGCCTTTTGGCAACAGCTCAGCACAGGACGAGTTTCAGAGACGTGTGGACGAGACATATGAAGGACTCAGTGGTGTCGCTGCCATCGTAGACGACATTCTTGTCTTTGGCAAAACAAAACAGTAACACAATGAAAATCTGAGAGCTGTGCTTCAGCGCACAAGAGAAAGAGGACTCAAGTTAAATTCAGAAAAATGTAAAATCTGTGTCCAAGAGGTCAGTTACTTTGGTCAAAAGCTCTCAAACAAAGGCATTAGCCCAGACCCACAAAAAGTGAAGGCCATACAAGACATGTAACCACCACAATCCAAGTCCGAGCTAGAGACAATACTAGGCATGACCAACTACTTGGCCAGATTCACTCCACGCATTTCAGAAGTAAATGCACCACTGAGACTGCTACTGAAACAAGACAGTGAGTTCATTTGGGACACTGTACACGACAGAGCATTTGAACAAATAAAAGAACTGATTACTAACCACCCCGTGTTGTTATACTTTGATCCTCAGAAAGAACTCACACTCCAAGTGGACGCCTCAAAAAGTGGTTTAGGTGCAGTACTGCTCCAAGATGGCAGGCCCGTTGCCTATGCATCCAAATCTCTCAACAACACAGAACAAAACTATGCTCAAATTGAAAAGGAGCTGTACGCGGTGCTCTTTGGCTGCAAACGTTTCCACGAGTATATGTACGGCAGGAAAGTAACTGTGGAATCGGACCACAAACCACTGGAGGCAATACTCAAGAAGCCACTAGCTGCTGCTCCACCTCGTCTTCAGCGGATGATATTGCAACTCCAAAAGTACAACATTCACATCACGCACAAACCCGGAAAAGAAATACCAGTAGCAGACACTCTGTCCAGAAAGTCAATCGAGTACCATGATGACAGCTTATATGAAGGTATGAATGCCCAAATACAGACTCTCATGTGCAGCCTAGCTGTAAGTGACAAAAAACTGGAAAAGATTAAAACAGCTACTGCACTGGATGCTCAGCTCACAACCCTAAAATAAGTCACAAAATCAGGGTGGCCCGACAGGCGCAAATACTGTCCGTCTCTCGCCCAAGAGTACTGGAACCACAGAGATGAGATTAGTGAAGCTGAGGGCATAATGTTCAAAGCGCATTCATGCTGGTCACATGGGTGTTGAAAAATGCAAAAACAGAGCACGTGATCTATTATTTTGGCCAGGCATGGGCCAACAGATAGAAAGTCTGGTAGGACAATGCAGCATATGTCAAGAGCGGCGCAGTGCTAACACAAAGGAACCACTACTGTCACACGCCATTCCACAAAGACCATGGCAAGTAGTAGGTACAGACTTATTTACATGGAATGGACAGGAGTACATCACTATAGTGGACTACTACAGTCGATATTTTGAAATGGAGAGACTCAATAGTTGCACAGCATCTGCCGTAATCACTAAACTAAAAGCAGCGTTTGCACGTCATGGCATTCCCGAGAGTGTCATCAGCGACAATGGCCCCTGCTACAGCGCAGCAGAGTTCAAGCACTTTGCAGAGGTATGGTACTTCACACATATCACTACAAGCCCAAGATACCCTCAAAGTAATGGCCTTGCCAAGAAGACAGTGCAAACAGCCAAATGCATCCTTGAAAAAGCCAAAGCAGACAGTAAAGACCCATACATTGGACTGTTGGAATACAGAAACACTCCTGTGGACAACCTAAAGTCCCCAGCACAACTACTAATGAGCCGCAGGCTACGCTCTATTCTACCTGCATCAGCTAAGAAACTACAGCCTAAAGTCACACCACAACACGTTGTGAAGGAACGCAGAGAAGTGTGCCAGTATCGCCAGCAGCTGTACTACAACAGGTCAGCTAAACCACTTCCACCTTTGCCAGCTGGTGCACATATTCGTTTCCGCCAAGAGGACGGATCCTGGCAACCTGCTACAGTGACACAACCTGCTCACACCGACAGGAGCTATCACATCTAAACAGAGGAAGGGCAGACTTTTCGACGCAACAGACGTCACCTCCGAAACTCTAAAGAGACTCCGTCTCTGTCTGGAAAGGTCTGAGGGAGATCACAAACTATAGGCCCAAAGCCCCCCTACTGTGGATGACCGACAACTAGCAGAAAAGCTTAACACCTACTATGCTAGATTTGAAGTCTCACACCCCACCCCACTGACTACAATGGACATTGCGGCCAAGCCCACCTCAGACCCCTCCTCCTCCCCCACTGCCCTCACACTCTCCAAGCAGGATATGACTAAGACAATTAAAAGGCAAAACCCACGGAAAGCCCCAGGTCCGGACGGTGTCTCTCCTTCCACCCTGAGACACTGCGCTGAAGAACTGGCTCCTATCTTCACGGACATCTTTAACACCTCCCTGGAGTTATGCCATGTCCCAGCCTGCTTCAAGCTGTCCACCATTGTTCCTGTCCCCAAGAAGCCCAGGATCACTGGACTTAATGACTACAGGCCTGTGGCGCTGACGTCTGTAGTCATGAAGTCATTTGAGCGCCTGGTTCTGCCTCATCTCAAGTCCTTCACCTCCCCTCTCCTGGACCCTCTGCAGTTCGCCTACAGAGCAAATCGGTCTGTAGACGATACCATCAACCTGGCCCTCCACTTCATCCTTCAGCATCTGGACTCCCCGGGAACCTACGCCAGAATCAAGTTTGTGGACTTCAGCTCTGCATTTAACACCATCCTCCCTGCTCTGCTCCAGGACAAGCTCGCCCAACTCAACGTGCCTGACTCCACCTGCAGGTGGATCACTGACTTCCTGACGGAGCGGAGGCAGTGCGTGCGGCTGGGGAAGAATGTCTCGGACACTCGGACTATAAGCACAGGATCTCCACAGGGCTGTGTGCTTTCTCCCCTGCTCTTCTCCCTCTACACCAACTGCTGCACCTCCAGCCATGACTCCGTGAAATTGGTTAAGTTTGCGGATGACACCACCCTCATCGGGCTCATCTCGGACAGCGATGAGTCTGCCTACAGGAGGGAGGTGGACCGGCTGGTGTCCTGGTGCAGCAGCAACAATCTGGAGCTCAACGCCCAGAAGACAGTGGAGATGATCGTGGACTTCAGGAAAGTCACAGCCCCCCTGCCTCTCCTCACCCTGACAGTCTCCTCCATTACCACTGTGGATTCTTTCCGCTTCCTGGGCACCTGCATCACCCACGACCTCAAGTGGGAGCTGACCATCAGCTCCCTCATCAAGAAGGCTCAGCAGAGGATGTACTTCCTGCGGCAGCTGAGGAAAGCCAAGCTGCCTGCTGAGATGATGGTGCAGTTTTACACGGCCATCATTGAGTCCATCCTCACCTCCTCCATCACTGTGTGGTACGCTGGGGCCACTGCCAGGGACAGACAGAGACTGCAGCGCATTGTGCGCTCTGCTGAGAAGGTGATCGTCTGTAGCCTTCCATCTCTCCAGGACCTGTACGTCTCCAGGACTCGGGGGCGAGCAGGCCGGATAGCAGCTGACCCCTCTCACCCTGGACACGGACTATTCCAGCCACTTCCCTCTGGCAGAAGGCTACGGTCCATACGGACCAGAACCTCTCGCCATAAGAACAGTTTCTTCCCCTCTGCTGTTGGACTCATAAACACTTTATGAACACTTGTAACATCTGTACTAAGGACACTTTATAATACCTTAATTGTTGTTATGAATGCACAGAATTACATATTGTTTTGTTTACAAGCCTAAATTACATACTGGCTGAAATGTTCCCATAATTAACAGGTTATGTATTTTGTACAAGCCACAATATATATATATTGTCTCGTGAGCCATACTAGTTTGTTATATACCCTGCTGTTATGGGTTTTTTTTTTAGGAGGGAGATGTAACATCCTGACACTAGAGGCACTATAACACCATTATAATAACTGTATACTGTGTTATCGCGAGACCGTGTATGAGATTTACAATGAGATTCAAGATGGCAGATTAAACATACCTGAATTTACTTACCGGTGTGGTTATTACAAGTTAATCATAACACTATACGCTATTGCCAGAGGGCAAATACAACACTTCTCCTTGATTCCTCTCCTCGATCCTCCATTTTTCAGCTGTCAGTCAAAGATGTCATATTACTTTATTTATTTATTTATTTATTTATTTTATTGGTTTATTGGTTTATTAGGACAGTGTACAATTACATTAAGCACAGTGGCAGATATGTTTGTACCAGATTGTAGCTCATAGCTAATTTCCATCTGTAGTCCTGGGAAGGGGAGACAACACAAACACAAAACATCTATACAATATACAAATATACAATAAAATAAATATTTACAAGTTAAAAGTGCAATGTATAATGTAATGTAATGTAATGTAATGTAATGTAATGTTGTAACACTATTGGTCTGGTAATCTGGGGGCCATCAGGTGATACCCACAAGGGTAACATCTGATGGCAAAATACCCGTCTGGTATTGTTAGTGTGAGCATGTTTGGTGCTCCAGAATCCAATTTTTCATGGCCCGTGAAAAGCTGTAAAAATCAGTCATGTTCTTTAGATTGTCTGGAAGCCCATTCCATTCCTTGATGGCTTTATAGGAAAGGGCAGATTGAGAGAAGGCAGACTTTCTTTTAGGAACATTGCAGTCGCCTCTAGACACAGACCTTAACACTCTACTTGTGAGTTGAGAGCGAGGCTGGATGTAGGTCTTAAAAGGAGGTGGGGCGGCATCCTGTAAAATTTTATGGACCAGACGGATATCAGAGTACCTGATCAAGTTGTCGAAACTTAGTATTTTATATTTTTCCAAAACATGGCAATGATGGTTACGCCTTGACTTTTTATCGAGAATTTTCAGGGCCTGATTATGTAAAGATCTAAGAGATTTTAGAGCTGTTAGGTTAGCCTGAGACCATGATGATATGCAATACAAAATATGATATATGATCATGGCATCAAAGTAAGACTTTGCAACTTCTAGTGATAACACGTTCCTAATATGTCGAAAGTTTGCAATGTTAAACTTCAAGACATTACAGGTCTTTTTAATGTGATTTTTAAAGTTAAGTGAAGGGTCCAATATGACACCTAGATATTTAACCTCTTCAACATTTTTGATCATGCGATTATCCACATAAATATTTGGGAAGACATTTTGAGTTTTTTTGTTCGAAAAATACATAGTGACCGTTTTCTCAGTGTTCAACGCAAGGCAGGAGTTGTTGAGCCACTCTGGTGCTTTTGCCATTGTGATGGATAGCTTAGCGGCAACAGAATTAGCGTCAGAACCATGCACAAAAAAGACCGTATCATCAGCATACATTAAGACTTCTACATCGCTGCAGATGGAGGGCAGGTCATTAATGTATAGACTGAAGAGCAATGGCCCCAGAATGGACCCTTGGGGCACACCTGTAGTACAGGTTGTAAACGGTGAGGTTTTATCTTTTATTTTTACGCACTGGTAACGGTCCGCTAGGTATGACTGAAACCAATTCATAGTATTTGCTGATAAATGGAAGTTTTGCATTTTGGTCAAAAGCACAGAGTGGTTTACAGTTTCAAATGCCTTACGAAGATCCAGGAAAACAGCCCCAACCACCCCTCCTTTGTCAAGACTGGATTTGATCACCTCGAGGAAATAACATCATGCTGTGTCAGTGGAATGTTTTGATCGGAAACCAAATTGCATAGGATGTAACATATTTCCATTGTCGAAGTGATCAATCAGCTGTTCGGCAACAATTTTTTCAATAACTTTCGAGACAACTGGGAAGATGCTAATCGGTCTGTAGTTCTTAATGTCTTTACCGTTTCCTGCTTTAAAAATAGGCGTCACCACGGCAACTTTAAATGAGGAGGGAAATACACATTCTTGTAATGACTGATTGATTATGTAAGTAATCGGTGCTGCTATCCTTATATTTCTTTAAAAAGAGTGAATCAAGCACCCATGAGTCCTTTGCTCTTGAGTTGGAGAGTGATGCACACTATGAAGGACCAGTGCTTCCACCTGAGTGGAGGATGGGCCTCCTGTGTTAACACAATCCACGGTCCCAACAGAAGCTGCAAATGATGTTGCAGGCAGCTCTGGGTTTGATACATTGCACAGTTCTGAGATGGAGGAAATAAAATAATTGTTGAACATGTTGGCTACAGTTAGGCTATCCTTTACAGTGACTTGTGCTCCAGATGAAAGTGCTCTGTCAGTGCAGGAGTTTATGTTAAGTTCGATGGAACCATTTCCCGTCCGCTCTTTCCCTGATAATTTATCAATACACTTCCATATCATTTTATTGTTACCTTTAGCCTGTTTAATGATGTCTAAGAAAAAATCAGCTTTTGCCTTTCTTAATTGACCTGTGACCTTGTTTCTAAGGCTTTTAAAAGTCCATTAATCTGTCCTGAGTCTTGTCTTGAGATACTTTTTTAAGGTGGCGTCTCTCTCTTTCATTAAAAGCCATATTTCTTCCCTAAGCCATGGGAGAGATTTTTTACTTTTAAATTTTCACGGTTGCGTTTTTGTAAATTTAGAAAGAATTTGGACAATTGAGTTTTTAAGAGTGTTGCACGCTTGCTCAGGATCCTGACTGCTAACTAAGTTAATTTGGACAGTGTTTTTTATTTCAGTATCTAATAGCTCCAGGTCACACTTTGGAATAAATGAAACATACGTCTTCTCTCCATTTTGATTTCTATAACGAGATTTGGTAAGTTTCCTTGAGACTAAGGTTAGATTATGGTCCGACAAACCAGTTATCAAATTGTAAGTTTTATTAACACGATCAATTTTGTTAGTGAGAATTAAGTCTATTAATGTTTTGGTGGAGCTCGTGATTCTAGTTGGATTCTTTATTACCTGAGTAAAATTAAATTGTTTAGCTAGGTGCCTTAACTTGTTAGATTGCATTTTGTCCATCCAGTTCAGATTAAAATCACCCATTACTATGGTTTCCTTGTCATTACAAGCTTTGAGTACATCTTTCAGCATGTCAAAGGATACATCCTTCTCATTAGGTGGTCTGTATATTACAATAACATTAAGAGACATTTCAAGAGACAAACAAATTGTGGCACCTACGCACCCCAGGGCATTTTCAATTCAATTCAATTCAATTCAATTTATTTTTGTATAGCCCAAAATCACAACAACAGTTATCTCGGCAGACTTCACAAAATTGTTGATTTAGCAGACAGACAGAGATGTCAGAGAATGAAGCAGAATAAGAAACAAATCAAAAATACAGAATGTCCAACAACAAGCAGGCAAATGGATAATTGTCCCAGTATCCCCTTCTTAGACCCTCCTTCTCGGCAAGGAAAAACTCCGAAAAACCCAGTGGGAAAAAAACGGAGAAACCTCGAGGAGAACCACAGTGAAGGAGAGATCCACTCCTATGGACGGACAGGCAGATGAGGCCAGGACGTATCCATTGCAAGTAAAGTTGTAAGTCTGTAGGCCAAAGCTATTGGCAGAAGGAAACTACTAATCTAGCAGGACGAGGACAGTTAACCCTGTAGCACCCACTGTTGCAAATATGCAACATATACTTCAAAGGCCATGGCAAAAAAGTAGGAGTATTTTTTTTAAATGTATTAACTAATTCATGTACCCAAGAACCCAAAGAAGCAAATATGCTACAAAGTGTGCAAAGATGGTTTCACTGACACGTCATGTGTCAAGTGAAAGGTTCACCTGTGCTTCAACAAGAAGCGCAGTTGCTACATGGCTTACCATGTTGAGTAATGTTCTGCCTGATCTGTTTGCGGTTTGTATTCAATATTTCAGTCTCAATAAAGGTACTATAGCCTTATTGTTTTTTGTTTTTTGTTTGTTTGTTAGTTACTATACTTACATCACAATGCCGCCTGAAAAGCCCAATGTTGCAAATGTGCTACATCATCAAATTTGGTCAATGAATGCTGCTTACCAAAAATATTGACACATTTTGTTCTTACCCATTCCCATTGACTAAAATTTAGCTTGGATGATTTTTTCCAACAAATATTTATATGGCTGGGTTCTACGGGGTTAATCCAGGACAGGGAAGGAGAGGAGGGGTCCAGGTCCTCGACACTAGGGGGCAGCAGCGGTCCAAACAGGAACAGCAGCATCTGAAACAGTTACACTCCCCAAAAGGGGAGTGGGACAAGGGACAACATGTGAATAGCACGTGGAAGATCAGTCTGTTTGCATTTTAAGTTATCTTTGATATATAATTGTGGCATTATGCCCCTGGGGGCAGGCTATCAATTTGCGGGCTGAGTTCTCATTGGTCACTTGCGCCAGCCGGTAGTCAATAAAAGCGCCTTGCCTTCTGTTGCTTTCCCTTTGACCTCACGTATCCGCCTGCCCCGCGGCACATCACTTCCGTGTTTCTTTGCGCCTCACCGCCGGTAAGAGCAGTTCTCTTTTTTTCTTCAAAATCCTGGCTTTATGTCGCTGATTGGAAACTCTATTTGTAGCACGGACAGTTGCGCATATGTATGCAGACCCACGCTGCTTGCTACCACGTCAACGATAAGCTTACACCCTTGGTCATGGCATTCAGGGTTCACTTAGCATGCTAATTTAGCTTGTGTCATTGCTAGGCAACCAGCGTAGCTCCTTAGCCGAGCCTCTCCCTCATTGGAGCTGCATTTCAGCTCAAAGCGGTGAGTAATGCCTGTCTTCTGGTGTGTGAGCTCCCCATTCTAATTTAATAACGAGTCCTCCATTTTTTACTCTAGACGCTGCTGTTTTGCTCTGTCCTTTACACTGCTGCTAAAATACTCACTGTGCTTGTGTTGCCGCTGTTGCCCTGCTGCCTGCTGCTTCACCGGGCACCCCCGGTCCACTTTGTGGAGGCCTATCACGCTCCTCGCTCTGCCTCGTGGGCCCAACTACTCTCTGTTTAAGGGCCATACAGTGGCGCAGTGCAAAATTTTGTCCATATCGTGCCTGAACACTGTTTATCTGTTTTATTTAAAAATGTAATGATATCTATGTTTGGTTCTAGGAGCTGTTAATCAAGCCTCGTGGTGGTGGATTTCCTGGTGGTGGTCACCTTTTGGTTTGAGGTGCACTATTTTCTTCGTGTGTGTGTGTGTGTGTGTGTGTGTGTGTGTGTGTCTTATTAATTTGGTGCTCCCCCAGTATAACTCCACCCCTTCACGGCATAAATCCCAGCTCCCTAGTTCTTCTTATGTGTGTGCATGTGTGTGAGCTCAATCCATTTTAAGGTCTAATACCTTTTAAAATATTATAGTGTTTAAAATAAAGTTTGTTTTTTTATTTATCTCTTGTAAATAAACATTGTCAAAGTCAAGTGAACAGTCTCTGCCTTTCAGTAAAACGGACCTGTGTGCTGTAACTTAATTCTCCAGGTGTGACCACTGGAGTGGCGTTGTTGGTTTAATAGTGCATTACTTAGGACTTTTAAATATTTGGTAGCTCTATTAATTTTTGAAAGTAACACCCTCCCTCTCGCCACATTTGGCATTGTCGGCAGGATTTACTGTTTAAGGTGGAGATTTGTTCTATTGATTGTTCACTGTATTTTCACTCATTCAAGCAGCAATAATATTGTTTTTTTCTCTTTTGTGTCATTGGAAGGGCAAAACAGCAGCCATCACTGAGCATCACTGTAAAAGTGCTGGTGGCCATGGAGGAGGAGCTACAGCAGTTGAAAGATCTGATTGCTCAGCTACAAGCCGATAATGAGAGGTTGCGCTCAGAGCTAAACCCTGCCGCAGCCAGCTCCGGTGCTGGGACCTCTGCAGCTACTGCCATTCCTGCTCCACCAGTTGCCCCAGTCACTGAAAGGTTAGTTTTTATACCCAGGGATAGGAAATGTCCTATGTTTAGGGGAAGAACAGGGATCAGTCTGGGCGAATGGGTGGAGGAGGTGCAGGCCTGCATGAGGGCTCGACATCTGTCACCTATTGAACAGGCATTCTTTTTATATGACCACTTGGAGGGAGAAGCCCGGGAGGAGATTAAATACCGCCCTAGCACAGAGCGGGAGGACTCGGCCCAGATCATTTCTATTCTTGAAGAGCTCTATGGATGTACTGAGTCCTATGTTGCTTTGCAGGAGGCTTTCTTTTCCAGGAGACAACAGGAGGGGGAGACCTTGTTAGAGTTCTCTCTCGCTTTACTTGGTCTTATGGAGAGAGTAAAGCAACAGGCTCCTGGTGAGATTCCAAATGCCGAAGCCTTACTGCGGGATCAGTTCATAGAACACGTACGTGATGGTTCCTTGCGCCGCGATTTGAAAAAAATATGCGCGTCAATATCCACGGGCAACGATGCTTGAGGTTAGGGGGGAGGCACTGAGGTGGGAGCTGGAAGGTTTGCCGGCTGGTATGCGGGGCCGGAGTAACTCTGTCCCGTCTGCATTTGGAATACAATACGCTATGCGTAGTGGCCCCCGGATGGAGACTACTCCCATACAGGCAGTGAGTTGAAGGAGCTGTTGAAAAAGCAGCAGGAACAACTGAACCTTCTGACTCAGAGTATCACTCTCTTACAAACATCTGCACCTTCACGCAGTCGTTCACCCCGACGCGGTCCCATTATTTGTCAACGGTGTCAGCAGCCTGGCCATTATGCTAGAGATTGTGATGGCCCCTGTGTTCCCCGTCGCCCACATTCCACAGTGCCAACACAACCCCGTTTCCACCAGCAATCGGAAAACTAGTGCCCACCGCGCTTCAGAGCCAAAGCTCGGGTGGGGCACCTTTGGTCTCAACCAATACTTTTAGGGAAGTGACCGATGCTCCTAAGTTGATTGCATCCTGTCCACATATTGACGTGAACGTGGCAGGTGTAAAAGTACCATGCCTAGTGGACACCGGGTCCATGGTTTCCACTATTACAGAGAGCTTTTTCCATGAGAATTTTGAGCCATGGGGGGAAGAACGTTTAAAAGCCTGCCACTGGCTGCAACTCAGAGCAGCCAACAGCCTAGCCATTCCATATATTGGCTACTTGGAGCTAACTATTGAGCTCTGTGGTAAGGTACTTCCCCAATGTGGTGTTTTGGTTGTTAAAGACCTTCCCAGCAGGGTTTCCTCTCAGGTCCCTGGTGTTTTGGGAATGAATGTTCTCCGTAGATGCCATCAGGAGTTGTTTGGTCAGTATGGGGCTGCCCTCTTTGATACACCCCCTGTCACAGGATCCCCTGTTCCCTTGGTGGATGCCCTCCAGCAGTGTCATGCAGCGGAGGTGACACTCCTCCAGGGGGAACCGGACAAGGTTAGGGTGAGGGGAAAATGGGCTGTCTGCATTCCTGCAGGAGCGACAAAGATCGTACCAGCAACTTGCTCTGAACAGTACTCTGGCACCACTGTCCTGTTTGAACCATTAAAGTCTGGTTTGCCTGCTGGATTGTTGGCATCTCCTGCACTGGTTCAGGTGGTTAGAGGAACTGCTCTCGTTCCTGTTGTCAATGTTGGAGAAAATGATGTCCTCCTTTACCCCCGTACCATGGTGGGCACATTGGATAGTGTGAACATCGTTAGCCTCCCAGCTGGGGTGACTGAAGTTACATCTGTCACATGACTGACAAGTTTAGGGAGTACCTGCTTGGTCAGAAGTGTGTTGTTTTCACTGATAACAACCCATTAAGCTATCTGGCTACTGCAAAACTTGGAGCCGTGGAGCAGTGCTGGGCATCCCAGTTAGCTTGCTTTGATTTTGAGCTGAAGTACAGCTCGGGGAAGTCTAATAAGAATGCTGACGCCCTGTCTCGTAAACCTTTGCCCACATCCCAGGAAGGGACTTTTGCAGCCCCAGGCACTCCCCTGCCCTTAACCCTGCAGCATGCTGGACAGGGGACCCGGTGTCAGGCAACCCAGTCAGCAATGACCGTTTTCCCAGACCTTGCCCCCGCGGACCTTCATGCCTTACAGCGGGCTGATCTGGTCATAAAGGAGGTCTGGGCATTTTGGCGACAGAACCGGAAGCCCAGTCGTGAAGAGCGTCAATCCCTCTCTCAACCAGCGCTTGTTTTGCTAGGTCAGTGGGATCGCCTAGTCGAATTGGGCAAGTTACTGTATCGACAGGTGTTTCGTGCAGATGGTGGTGGGGCCATGTATCAAGTCCTCCTGCCCAGAGTTCTGGTCAAGGACGTGCTTACCCAGGTCCACCAGGAACATGGGCATCAGGGGGTAGAAAGGACTTTAGCCCTGCTACCCTCCCACTGTTATTGGCCAGGTATGTCCCGGGAGGTTGCTCAATGGTGTCAAGCCTGTGAGCGGTGCCAGTTCAGCAAGGATAGTAACCCAACTGCATCTGCCTTCTTGGGTCATTTGTTGGCATCAAAGCTGAATGAGATTCTCGCAGTCGACTTTACCTTGCTGGAGCCCACTCCATCTGGCTAGGAGAATGTCCTCATAATGACGGATGTCTTCAGCAAATATATGCTGGCTGTCCCGACACGCAATCAGCTTGCCTCCACCGTTGCTCAGATCCTAGTGGTTCGCAAAGTTTGGGGTCCCTGCGCGCATTCACTCTGACCAGGGCCGTTGAGAGGGCGCTGATTCAGCAGCTGTGTAACTTGTACGGGATCGTAAAGTCACGCACTACCCCTTACCATCCTGCTGGCAATGGGCAGTGTGAACGTTTCAACCGGACGCTTCACCATTTGCTGCGTGCGCTGCCCATTTCCCGGAAGAGGGACTGGTGTTCTTGCCTGCCACAGGTGCTCTATGCTTACAACACCACTCCTCACCAATCAACGGGTGAGTCACCTTTTTTTCTGATGTTCGGGCAGGAACCTTGTCTGCCTATTGACTTTTTGCTGGGTCAAGTACAAGACCCAGTGGCAGGGAGTGTCCATGAGTGGGTGCAAGAGCACCAGGCTCGGCTGCAAATAGCCTTTGATGGAGCAAGAGAGAAATTGCGTTTGGCTGCTGCTCGTAGAAAGGCTAACTATGATAAGCATGTGCGAGAGGCACCGTTTAAGGAGGGCCAGGTCGTGCTGCTGCGCAATCTTGGTGAAAGGGGTCGGCAAAAGACCCAAGATCTGTGGTGTCCAGTGACCCATGTGGTTGTGCAAGCTCCACTGGAAGGTGGTGCTGTGTACACTGTGGCACCAGTGGACCAACAGACAAAAATCAGGAGGGTGCATCGTTCTTTGCTGAAGGCCCTGATTTGTCTTGAAGTACCTGGTCCAGTCCCAAGCCCTCCTATTGTGCCCGCTGTGCCTATCCAGGAGGATGAGTCTTTTGTTGAGGGTGATTTGTTTGCGAGACAGCAGACGCCGCAGGTAACCGCCTCGTTACCATCCGTTTTGCCAGAGGTGGTTTCCCCGCACTCCTCTCAGGGGCCGCCTAGGCCTGTCTTGCGAGCATCAGAATTTCCAGAGGCCATCCCTTCCACCTCTGGGCCTCCACCATCATTTGTTCCCACTGTCATTCCTGGCCCTAGTGAGGCATTGTTACGTAGATCAACTCGGTCGACAGCTGGCCAACATCCCAATCCTCACAACCTTCCCAGGCCAGTCTCTCGCCAACCGCAGTCAGGCAACTCATTGGTTCCCTGTAGGGAACCATGACGCAATTTGAGTCATCGACGGGCCGCCGTTGCAAAATGGGGGGAGGGTGGATGTGGCATTATGCCCCTGGGGGCAGGCTATCAATTTGTGGGCTGAGTTCACCCTCCCTCTCGCCACATAATATTACACCACCTCCTTTTTTGTTAGGTCTATCCCTTCTGAATAATTTGTAGTTTGGAATAGTGTAGGCACCTGCTGCTGTATTCTTAGTTAACCATGTTTCCGAAAGTCCTAAATAATCAAGACTGGAGTCATGCAATAGTTTTTCTAGTTGTTCAGTTTTTGAAGGCAGGCTTCTGATATTAATGTGTCCGCCTAAAAGTCCCTTAGGTTTAGCTCCGGGGTCCCAAAGGATTTTCGCATGGTTAACTGTCTGTAAAAGTTTAGTTTGTTGTTGTTTATTTAATACCTTAATGGTTGTGAGTTGCCAAGGGTTACGTTTAATAAGCTCTGACCCGAGGCCCGCCGGCGGCCCGCTGCTGCTGGTGGTAGCTCCGAGGTTAGCTCGCAGCCCGCTGCTGCTGGTGGTAGCTGTGGTAAATCACCGGCAAGCTGAGGTTGAGGCTCGTCTAGCTGAGATGCAGACCCAGCTAGCCGAGGTGGAGGCCTGGCTAGCAGAGGTGGAGGCCCGGCTAGCAGAGGTGGAGGCCCGGCTAGCAGAGGTGCAGGGGCTAGCAGAGGTGGAGGCCCAGCTAGCAGAGGTGCAGGGGCTAGCAGAGGTGGAGGCCCGGCTAGCAGAGGTGCAGGGGCTAGCAGAGGTGGAGGCCCGACTAGCAGAGGTGGAGGCCCAGCTAGCAGAGGTGCAGGGGCTAGCAGAGGTGGAGGCCCGGCTAGCAGAGGTGGAGGCCCAGCTAGCAGAGGTGGAGGCCTGGCTAGCAGAGGTGCAGGGGCTAGCACAGGTGGAGGCCCGGCTAGCACAGGTGGAGGCCTGGCTAGCAGAGGTGCAGGGGCTAGCAGATGTGCAGGGGCTAGCAGAGGTGGAGGCCTGGCTAGCAGAGGTGGAGGCCTGGCTAGCAGATGTGCAGCGGCTAGCAGAGGTGGAGGCCCGGCTAGCAGAGGTGGAGGCCCAGCTAGCAGAGGTGCAGGGGCTAGCAGAGGTGGAGGCCCGGCTAGCAGAGGTGGAGGCCCAGCTAGCACAGGTGGAGGCCTGGCTAGCAGAGGTGCAGGGGCTAGCAGAGGTGGAGGCCCGGCTAGCACAGGTGGAGGCCTGGCTAGCACAGGTGGAGGCCTGGCTAGCAGAGGTGCAGGGGCTAGCAGATGTGCAGGGGCTAGCAGAGGTGGAGGCCTGGCTAGCAGATGTGCAGCGGCTAGCAGAGGTGGAGGCCTGACTAGCAGAGGTGGAGGCCTGGCTAGCAGATGTGCAGGGGCTAGCAGAGGTGGAGGCCCGGTTAGCAGAGGTGGAAGCCCAGCTAGCAGAGGTGCAGGGGCTAGCAGAGGTGGGGGTCTGGCTAGCAGATGTACAGGGGCTAGCAGAGGTTGAGGCCCGGCTAGCAGAGGTGGAAGCCCAGCTAGCAGAGGTGCAGGGACTAGCAGAGGTGGAGGCCCGGCTAGCAGAGGTGGAAGCCCAGCTAGCAGAGGTGGAGGCCTGGCTAGCAGAGGTGGAGGCCTGGCTAGCAGAGGTGCAGGGGCTAGCAGAGGTGGAGGCCCAGCTAGAAGAGGTCGAGGGGTTAGCAAAGATGGAAGCCCGGTTAGCTGCTGCGGTAGCCCAGCTATCTGAAGTGGAGTGGAAAGCCCAGTCAGCTGAGGTGGAAGCCAGGGCAGTGGTGGCCACAGCTGTGATGGTTGACTTGTTAGCTATAGCCCACTCAAATAGCTTGTGCTCAAAACAGATCCAGGGTTTTTTTCAATATCACCAGCCAAAAGCAGTATCATCACAAGATTCATAACCCCCAGGGATGGTCGAAGAGTGGATTATTCATGTTTACCTGGGGGTGGTCTTGCATGTCCAAAATCCAGGAATCTTGCAAACAGAAGGTGCTGACTCCTCTTTGCTGGGAAAAGGGTGAAACTATCCATTTTTCTTGGACATGTTAAGCTCCAGAAAAGGTAAAATGAAATGAAGACAACAGACAGAAAAGTTGATGGCAAAATCCAAGGTCCTTTGATGTATTTTGGACATTTTTGTGGCAAACACACAGGACCTGCCAAACTGTGTGTCTGCACCCTGGCAGCCATTTTGGATCTTACAGTTTTTCTCCATTGGTTTGGCTCATTTCTTGAAACAAAAATGACATTCTCAAATTAACATGGACAAATCCCAAAACCACCTTGCATTCGTTCACAACAAAATGGCATTTCTCACTGATTTCATCAAATTGCAAATGTCTTAGTACATGTCTCAAGGCTCTCAGTGCATCTTTGCAAATGGTTATGTACAAGTAGCCTACAGTTTGCACAATAAGCCCACATTTAGCACATTTTCCAAATAAATAGATCTTGCTGATCTAAACTGATTAGTTGAGTGTAATGTTCCCTCCAAAACATGTAAGCATGATTTCATTGTCTAAGTCATCATATGCACAATAGTCTGTTCAATTGTCAAAATTAGTCAAGAACATAATACCATGAACACCATATATGAATTTCTTGGAACATTTGATAAATTCATGACAATAATTGACAGTCAGGTGAAATTAGAACTTGACTAACGAAGGAGGAGTTTCCCTCAGATGACCAATCAAACAGTTTGTTTATAGTTACCTGACAGGTGCTGTCTATGATTATGAATGCTGCCAAACATGTATATATAGAGCTTGAACAAGGGCAACTTCCTGCTCGAGGAAGAGGAAGAGAAGGAGGACGAGAACGAAGAGGAGGTGGAGTGAGGATGCGTGGTGGTGGAATAGGGGGAAGAGGCCAAGGAGCACGAAGACACCATGCTGTCGGAAATGAAATTCGGGCCACAGTTATTGACCATGTTGTCAACCATCACCTCACAATGGCAGAGGCATGTCGCCGAGTGCAGCCTAATGTACCTCGCTCTACAATCTCCTCCATCATCCAAACCTTTTGCAGAGAAAACAGGTACAGTGGAGGAAATATGTATTTGATCCCTTGCTGATTTTGTAGGTTTGCCCCCTGACAAAGAAATGAACAGTCTATAATTTTAATGGTAGGTTTATTTTAACATTGAGAGATAGAATATCAAAAAGAAAATCCATAAAACCACATTATAGAAAATATATTAATTGATTTGCATTTCATTTTGTGAAATAAGTATTCGATCCCATACCATCCATTAAGCGTTCTGGCTCCCACAGACCAGTTCAACTTCCTAATCAACTCGTCACCTCAATTAGACACCTGTTTTAACTAGTTACCTGTATAGACACCTGTCCACAGAATCAGTCAGTCAGTCAGACTCCAAACTCTTCAACATGGGAAAGGCCAAAGAGCTGTCAAAGGATGTCAGGGACAAGATTATAGACCTGCACAAGGCTGGAATGGGCTACAAAACCATAAGCAAGAAACAAAATTACAAAATGAACATCAGTCGACCTTGGTCTGGGGCTCCACACAAGATCTCACCTCATGGGGTTTCAGTGATCATGAGAACAGTGAGAAATCAGCCTAGAACTACACGGGAGGAGCTAGTCAATGATTTCAAGGCAACTGGGACCACTGGTAACACTTTACGCTCCAATGGATTAAAATCCTGCAGTACTCACAAGGTCCCCTTGCTTAAGAAGACATGTGCATGCCTGCCTGAAGTTTGCCAATCAACATCTAAATGATTTAGAGAGTCCGTCAAGCATGGAGGTGGAAACATTATGCTTTGGGGGTGTTTTCTGCCAAGGGCACAGGACAACTTCACTGCGTCAACTGGAGGATGGACGGAGCCATGTCCTATGTTGCTTCCGTCAGGCTGCCCCAGGACAGCTGTGGCTACAATAGTAGTTTACCACCACCAAGTGTGGAGTGAATGAATAATGCTCTGTAAAGAGTCTTTGAGTGTCCAGGAAAGCGCTATATAAAACTGATGCATTATTATTATTTTTAGCTACAAGAAATGTCTGACCTCTGTTCTTGCAAAAAGTCTTTTTTTGCTAGAGGGTTCAAATACTTATTTCACTCACTGAAATGCAAACCAGTTGATATATTTTCTTGAAAGTTATTTTCTGGATTTTAATTTTGATATTCTATCTCTCAGTGTTAAAATAAACCTACCATTAAAATGATAGACTTTTTTTTTTTTTTTTTTGGCAGTGGGCAAGCCTACAAAATCAGCAAGGGATCAAATACTTATTTCCTCCACTACATGTACTCAGTCAATGATGGAATTATAGAATTGTATAGACATTACAGTATACAGTGCTGTGCATACTGTAAAGCAAGACATGTATAAACTATTCATTTAATGTGTATGTGTGTGTGCGTGCGTGTGTGTGTGCGTGTGTGTGTGCGTGTGTGTGTGTGTGTAGGCCTACAGTACTGTAATATCTTACCTCAATGTGATGTTACAGTATGATACTATAAATATGACAAAGAAAATAAATTGTAGAAAATAAATTGGAATTATTGACACAGTTTAGAGTAGTATTCCATCACTGTGCAGTGATGCATTACAATTGTAAGTAAAACAGCAACACAATTAATTCATTCTGTAACTAGAAAAGCACTCAGAGCGCAGACCTCCGCCAAGCCCCATTTAACGCAATGCTAACAAAATTTTCAAAGTGATCCAGAATCCAGGATTTCTTCTGGATCATCACCAAAATTTAATCATCTGTTGGATTTACCATTGGGGACATTTCCTGAAAATTCCATCAAGCTCCGTCCATAACTTTTTGAGTTATCTTGCTAACTAACAAACAAACAAACAGACAGACTCAGGCGAAAACATAACCTCCTTGGCGGAGGTAACAAAGACATAAGGCATACATTACAAATTCTCATACAGTGATGTCCTTTGACATCTAGGATTGGATGACAACCTCGCATGGGTGGCAGGGGAAAACTTCTCAGCGAACAACAAGAACAAAAGATCTGTAACATGGTGACTGCAAATAATGCTACCACAATGTGACAGATCCATGATGCAATCCTTCAAGACAATGCCATATTCCAAAATGTCAACTCTATCAGCATCTTCACAATAGACCGGGTACTGAAGAAGCATCAGACAACCATGAAGGAGATTTACAGGGTCACAACTGAGAGGAACACTGACAGAGTGAAAGAGCTGCAATACCAGAATCAGAATCAGAAAGCTTTTATTGCCATTGTCAGTGAACACAATTCACAGACTAGGAACTTGCTTTGGTGATGAGGTGCAACATAGAACACTGAATAATAATAATAATATAAAGTAGAGATATCACTATTAAAAAAAAGATAATAATAATAATAATTTAGTATCACTATTAAAAATAAAGTAAGAGCATGCAAAAGATTAAGATATATAATAAAAAAAATAAAAATAGTCAAGTATATACAGAGCATCAGAACAACAGTGCAAACTGACAGTGCAAAAGAGCAAGTGACTTATTTAAAGTGACTGGTGTTATAAAGTGTCCTTAGTTCAGGTATTATAAAGTGTCCTTAGTACAGATGTTATAAGTGATCATAAAGTGTTTATGAGTCCAACAGCAGAAGGGAAGAAACTGTTCTTATGGCGAGAGATTCTAGTCCGTATGGACCGTAGCCTTCTGCCAGAGGGAAGTGGCTGGAATAGTCCGTGTCCAGGGTGAGAGGGGTCAGCTGCTATCCAGCCTGCTCGCCCCCGAGTCCTGGAGACGTACAGGTCCTGGAGAGATGGAAGGCTACAGCCGATCACCTTCTCAGCAGAGCGCACAATGCGCTGCAGTCTCTGTCTGTCCCTGGCAGTGGCCCCAGCGTACCACACAGTGATGGAGGAGGTGAGGATGGACTCAATGATGGCCGTGTAAAACTGCACCATCATCTCAGCAGGCAGCTTGGCTTTCCTCAGCTGCCGCAGGAAGTACATCCTCTGCTGAGCCTTCTTGATGAGGGAGCTGATGGTCAGCTCCCACTTGAGGTCATGGGTGATGCAGGTGCCCAGAAAGCGGAAAGAAGCCACAGTGGTGATGGAGGAGTCTGTCAGGGTGAGGAGAGGCAGGGGGGCTGTGACTTTCCTGAAGTCTACGATCATCTCCACTGTCTTCTGGGCGTTGAGCTCCAGGTTGTTGCTGCTGCACCAGGACACCAGCCGGTCCACCTCCCTCCTGTAGGCAGACTCATCGCCGTCCGAGATGAGCCCGATGAGGGTGGTGTCATCCGCAAACTTAACCAATTTCACGGAGTCATGGCTGGAGGTGCAGCAGTTGGTGTAAAGAGAGAAGAGCAGGGGAGAAAGCACACAGCCCTGTGGAGATCCTGTGCTTATAGTCCGAGTGTCCGAGACATTCTTCCCCAGCCGCACGCACTGCCTCCGCTCCGTCAGGAAGTCAGTGATCCACCTGCAGGTGGAGTCAGGCACGTTGAGCTGGGCGAGCTTGTCCTGGAGCAGAGCAGGGAGGATGGTGTTAAATGCAGAGCTGAAGTCCACAAACAGGATCCTGGCATAGGTTCCCGGGGAGTCCAGATGCTGAAGGATGAAGTGGAGGGCCAGGTTGATGGCATCGTCTACAGACCGATTTGCTCTGTAGGCGAACTGCAGAGGGGCCAGGAGAGGGGAGGTGAAGGACTTGAGGTGAGGCAGAACCAGGCGCTCAAATGACTTCATGACTACCGACGTCAGCGCCACAGGTCTGTAGTCATTAAGTCCAGTGATCCTGGGCTTCTTGGGGACGGGAACAATGGTGGACAGCTTGAAGCAGGCTGGGACATGGCATGACTCCAGGGAGGTGTTAAAGATGTCCGTGAAGATAGGAGCCAGTTCTTCAGCGCAGTGTCTCAGGGTGGAAGGAGAGACACCGTCCGGACCTGGGGCTTTCCGTGGGTTTTGCCTTTTAAATGTCTTAGTCACATCCTGCTTGGAGAGTGTGAGGGCAGTGGGGGAGGAGGAGGGGTCTGAGGTGGGCTTGGCCGCAATGTCCATTGTAGTCAGTGGGGAGGGGTGTGAGACTTCAAATCTAGCGTAGTAGGTGTTAAGCTTTTCTGCTAGTTGTCGGTCATCCACAGCAGGGGGGGCTTTGGGCCTATAGTTTGTGATCTCCCTCAGACCTTTCCAGACAGAGACGGAGTCGTTGGACCAGAACTTCTCCTTCAGATGTGAACTATATCTCGATTTAGCCTTCTCCACTTCCTTGCTAAATGAGTACTTGCTCTGTCTGTATGAGTGAGGGTCACTCTATGCGCCTCCTCCTTCTCCTTCCTCAGCTGTCTCAGTCTGGGTGTGAACCAGGGTTTGTCGTTGTTAAAGGTCACCCTGGTGCAAGATGGAACAATGCTGTCTTCACAGAACTGGATATATGACGTCACTGTGTCCGTGTACTCATCCAGATTCTCTGCGGAAGTCTTGAACATGCCCCAGTCCGTTGTGTCCAAGCATGTGCAAAGCTCCTCCACAGCCTCACTGGTCCACCTTTTAGAAGTCCTCACAGTTGGTTTGGAGAGCTTCAGTTGTTGTTTGTATGTGGGGATGAGGTGAACCATGACGTGATCAGAAAAGCCTAAAGCAGCACGTGACACGCTCCGATAGGCCCCACTGACTGATGTGTAACAATGATCCAGCGTGTTCTGCTCTCTCATTGGGCATTTAATAAACTGTTTGTACTTTGGCAGCTCCTGGCTCAGGTTTCCCTTGTTAAAGTCGCCGAGGATAATAAGTAGAGAGTCCGGGAAGATTCGTTCTACATCCAGAATCTGTTCCGCGAGTGCGCGTTGAGCCTCGTGCACGTCCGCGCATGGCGGGATGTAAACAGCAGCCAGAATGAATGACGCGAACTCACGTGGCGAGTAGAAAGGTTTGCCAGTATGTGCATTTAAGTCAGTAATTGGTTGTCTATCATTGTAACCTTACAGTAATTACAGTAAGCAGTGGTTCCCAATTTGTTTTTAGTTTTCACTATCCTCTTTACCTTCAGAATCCAGCTTTACAGCATTTTGCCTAAAAACTGCAACAGAAAACTGTCTTCAGTATTTCTCCCTCCTCTTTGTGTGTTATCCTTGCAGTATGTCTTGCATAGGCCTGTACCCCAGGTTTGGAACCACTGGAGTAGAGGCCAGTAGTAGGCTATATTGAACTTGTGGAGGAGGACATAGAACAATCCTATGTCATTTTCTATTACTGTTGTGTATGACTCCTCTATATGACTGATTTGATTTCTTTTTATTACTCTACTGTAGAGAATAAGGGAATGAAATACCTCACATCCTCGTGTTTGTCGATGATGCCGGTTTCAACCTGGCCAGGGACCGCAGACGTGGCCGTAACATCATTGGCCAGCGGGCCACGGTGGATGTCGCAGGCCAGCCAGAGGGCAATATAACAATGTATGCTGCCATATCTGAGAATGGTGTGGCCATACACATCCCCAGTTTAGACCCATACAACACTCAAAAGCTCCTCATTTTCTCGGACCGTCTTTATACTGATCTGGTCCCAAAAAATGAGAGAGGTCTCGAAGGGCCTCACCTACTACACTATGTGACTGTGTGGGACAAGGTGAATTTCCGTGCCCCGTTCATCAGGGCCTGATTCACTACCCATCCAAGGATGCTCATGGAGCTACTACCACCGTACTCTCCTTTCCTCAATCCAATTGAGGAGTTCTTTTCCACTTGGAGGTGGAGAGTGTATGAACATTGGGCTCAAGACCAGAGGTCCCTGCTCCATGCAATGGATGCTGCGTGCCAGGACATCACAGGGGATCAGTGTAAGGGATGGTTGAGACATTCACACTGTTTCTTCCCTCTCTGCATCACAAGGGAAAATATCTGCTGCAATGTGGATGAAAATCTATGGCCAAATAGAGAGTAGCGCGTGGATGGCCAAGAGGAGGCCAATTGGATGCCAGTTTCCTTGGCAATATGAATGCAGTGTGTGTGATGTCAAACAGCTGCTCTTACTGTGAAATCCTTTTCTTTTTTTTTTTTCTTTTTTTCAATTTTATACATAATTGTATTCTGTTAGCTAGACCTCTGCCATAGTGACAAAACATCTAGGTGTGGCAGTGTGTTAGTGTGCCTGCCCTCCCCCCACGTTTGCCTGGAGCGCACCTGCTGGTGCACCTGGCTGGGCACTGATTGCGGGGAGGGACAGAGGTTATTTAGGTTAGGGCTGTGCACATTTGGGCTCTTTTCTTGTCCTGGTCTGGAGTTGTGCCTGTGCCAGTCCTTGGCGTGGCATTCGTCAAGTGCGCATCACTGCGTCTTGGGTGAGTTTGGCACAGTGGCAGCCGTATATATTTGTATGGGCGCATTTGGCACTCACTCACGCTTTGCCTTCTTTTCAGTGTGATTGTGGCGTGTTGCCAATAAAACCCAGTCGGAGCAGCTTGTTTTAACTTTTCTAACATCGGATGTGTGGGTAAGCGGCATGCCTCCTCCCTCCTTTGACCCATCAGCTGCACTCCAATATTTCTAATGCTGGCTTCCTTGTTTAGTCCTGGCACTTGTGTGTGCGTCGACGTGCTGTTACGCGCGCGGTCTGCTGGGGGACTGGGAGTGCACCCCGTTGGGGTCTTGGGGACTGGTGCTTCTCTCTTATCGGTAAGTTGCCGTTATTTGTTTGTCGCTGCCCAAATTCTATAGTATTTTTCCCCTAATTTTGGTGTGTTACACCATAGGGGACTGAGCTGCACCTCTCCGTGGCCACTGGGGGCTACAAACGGCCACCGCCAATCACAGCGCTGCCACTTCAGGCACAGCTCCTCCCTCTACGGCTGTTCTGATGAGAGTTAACTAACACAAACTTCCCATTCAAGGGAGAAAAGGTTTGGGTAATGTTTGAACTGTTTCCAGTTGCACAGTGTACATATTGTATATTTTAACTGTAAATATTATTGGTGTTTTGTTTTTGTGTGAATTTATACATTTTCTTTGCTTGTTATTTTGTTTGTAGTTTGACTTGAGTTGTGTTTTTTTCGTGTTAATCCATTTTGCATATTTTTAAAACGAGACTAAACTTTTAAGAGAAACAGAACAAACTAAATAAATAAATGTTATATTTGTAATGTATCTGGTTTGTCTCTGCCCCATCACTGGGTAAAACGAACCTGTGTCTGCCTTCTGCAGGGTCCTAGGCCTATCCTAGGTGGCGTTGTTGGCAACAATAGTTACTTAAATCACTGCTTCACACCTCCCTCATGCCACATAGGCATTTTGACTTGCAGTGCTTATACAATGCCAAAGGGACAATGCATTTTGGGGGCACTGACTACTTATAAAAAAGAGAAAGGAATTTAGTTTTGACACATGGGTAAACTGTTTTGGGAGAGATATGAGCTTTTGCATGTGATCCATGATGTTATACTGAACTATCCAGGATATTTTGGCAAAAGCACAAAGTGACTGCAAATGAGCCAAAGCAATTGAGAAGGATCGCTCATTTTTGGATGGAGCCAAGGAAAAGGAAGTTACTATGCGTAGAACTTCTACTGAACAGCTAATTTTTGGCACAAAAATGTTTGCATATGAGCCTAATATTATGGTTTATTGTCACAGTAAATAAAAAAAAACAACAAATAATTGTTTGGATTCCCTCAGCGCACCTAGGACCTGAGGACAGAAGCTTGCGTGGTTCAGGTCTGCGTCAGGACATTAGCTCCCAGCTGAGTGGAGCCCTACGCAGAACTATAAACTAGCCCTTAGTCATGACCCCTTTTGTGTGTGCGCGGTAATTAAAAACAACAAATAATTTATTCAAATTAAATAGCAAGAGGAGAAATTCAATTTGTCAACTGGACAAAAGTTTATTTGGTCGAATACGTTTCACAGCTCATCCAAGCTGCTTCTTCAGTTCTGGTCAGACGCTGGTGGACACGGCCTTATAGCTGTCTGAAGGGAGGAGCTAATTACAATGAAATTACTCTGAGACTACCACACCTATTTGTTTACAGTTTCTATTAGTTAGGTGGGCCTATTCAATATTTCTTGAACAGAAATGGAGGTCTCAGACATCATTTGTCTCCCATTTATAACTCTATCCTCAAACCTAAATCAAAACAAACAAAGAAAAAAATAGGGCTAGCCAGGTCAGGTCCAGAGGTGTGAAAACACCCATTATGGGCCTGAATGGTTCTGCTAACAACACCCCACTCCCACTGCATATTGAATAGGCCCACCTAACTAACAGAAACTGTAAACAAATAGGTGGGACTGACCAGAACTGAAGAAGCAGCTTGGATGAGCTGCGAAACGTATTCGACCAAATAAACTTCCAGTTCACAAATTGAATTTCTCCTTTTGCCATGGATTCTACACACTTCAAATTAAATCGTTTGGATTGTCACGACGCACCTCCTGGACCCCGATGAGCTCTGCAGAAGCTCATATGGTTCAGCTCTGCACCGGGACATCAGCTCTCAGCTGAGCGGGGTCCTTAAGATCCTTAAGATCCTCCATCCTTAAGATCCTCCATCCTCTGTGTGTCTGGGTAAAATTCATATGACTCACTTAGGCATGTTATATAAATGTGGCAAGGTAGCTGATCATGTGGTCTGGACCATAAAGGTCAGAGGTGCACAAGCTCACTTCCTCTTCTTGAGCAGGCCTAACACATGGTTATTTCTTGTGAGCCAAATAAATCTGTTTTGTATATTTTAATCTTGCTGTCAAAAGATTAATTTGTACTTTTTGTAAATATAATTTTAAAGGGTCCTAACAGTCCAGATTGTGGAGGTATGCTTTTAACCTTTATCCTATTGTATAATTATGATTTATGTAATTTTGATACTAACTGCACTTTGCTTACAGGCTCAATGCTGTTTTTTGAGTTCGAGTTATACTATTACATATACATTGTAGCTCTGCAGTGGGTGTAGGCTCCCTGATAACATGACGACGTCATGCCAACGTTGGGCCAACGTATGTGTGGACGTTGGGCCAACGTTGGCAGTTGACATTGGGCCAACGTCATTTTGCTCATTGGCAAGTGGTTGGGCCAACGTCATCAAAAGACGTCTTGCCAACATTTAAAAGGTGAGTAATTGGTCAGTTTCAGACGTTGGCCCAACGTCTAACCAACTATTAATTAAGCTTTTTATATACTGTATATATTGTACTACTAAATTGCATACTTTATGGAAAGTAATCACAGGTGAACAGTGCATGTAGGTTTTGTTGCAGTATTGCAACATTTATTGATAATACTTGAATTCATGTATACACATATTATCAAAATATAATGTTCAAGGGTAGTTCTTAATTACAATGTACAAAAAATGTTACCAAAATATATTGCTGAAGGCTGATTTACAACAGATGCATTAAAATGCACTACAATTCTGTACAAGTACTATACAAGTTTCTGTGTACCTATATAAGTATATGGAAATAAATGTAATGAGATCAACTTCTGAATGTAAAAATAAAATACTAACAACATGTCAAAACATACCTGAACAATCATGAGAAATCATAGCACCAGAACATAGCATATTTGTATACTTTTATCAACTAAACACACCCTAACTATGCATACACCGTGCATGTGCCAGCATTGGATGGAATTACTAACAAAATAACAACCAAAATTACGAACCCAAATCTTAGACAATATATCTAAAGTGAATTTCAAATACAAGCCGATAAACCACGTGGGACAAAATCCAGTCGGAAAATGGATAATTAGTCAATATTCAGTGAGTAATCTAGCATACAAATAAGTATAATTGATAAAGATAATACCAAAATCACCTGTACAGCGTTGTTGACCTATTCTTTCTTGTCTGTATGAGTATATCTTCAAAACTTTGGTGAATTCAAAAAGTGTGCTTGCGAGAAAGATGGCGACTTGATCCAGAATGCATCTCTTTATCCGGGGATGAGTACTCAAGTAGCATGTATCAAGAATGCATCCACGGGAAATAGCAAATTGAAACGCGGCGCATAAAGGCTGCATTTATGAATATTCTATGAAATAATATCTTTGTAAAATTAATTAAATTATATTGATGCATTGGCATTTAAAATGGTGTATATTTCATGCATTTGGGCCCAATCTCAATTCTCTTTTGTACCCCTCTGTCTTTGTTAGCCCTAGCCCTCGCCCTAACACTCTGTCTTTAAACAGAGGGTTAAGGCAAAGGGTTTGTTTTAAACCCTTAGAAATGGGACACCCCTTTGCAGTCGCAACAATATGACATTATTTTTAAAGTTTTGAAGTATTGTGCTCCTTTTGAGTTTGTTTTAAATGAACTTTGCAAAAAGTCAAATGTTTTTTTAATTTTTTAAAATTACTATACTCTGTACAACATATGTAAATCAAATTTTAATCAACTGTAACACAAAATTAAAATGCTGCAGAGGTGGATGGAGTTGTAGAGGATGCCTGGTACACACAAAAAAGAAAACAAAATTAATACATAGTCATAAACATATAGAGTTGTTCTGGTACCTACAAATATTATAGAATGTAATATACCTTATATTTTATTTTCAAATTCTCCCACTTTTTTGAAGCTTGTTGGGCTGACACAACTCCAACAAGTCCAGCATCCTACAAGAAATTTCTAAACAAAATACAAATGTGATTAATAACATGCCATTTTTAATATAAATAGGGGATAATTTACAAGGTGAAATGAAACAATAATATTTTAGGCCATGCATGTTCGTAATACTTTACACATTCTACCGTAACATGTGTATAGTTCTAAAAGCGCATGAGACGAGTTACGAGGCGAAATGAAAACATATACAGATACAGCGATATATTTGACACATTCTAGTCTAACATATATGCATATATAGTTCTTTTAGGCCATGCATGTTCGTAATACTTTACACATTCTACCGTAACAAGCGTATAGTTCTAACCAGGCATGTTACGATAAGCCGTATATGTCAGAAAGCGTAAATGCTGGCGCCATGAGTATACCTACAACTTTTCAAAAGTTACTACAGTTTTATACAACTTTTTATGAGGTTCCTGAGTGCAAAATACTCACATTTGTCCGATTCCTTCGGCGCAATGTTGCTTTTTGCTACGACTTGCGTTAAGCCACGCCTATCCCCTTTGCGCAAAGGGTGCATCTGCAAAAGCTCTGCTAAGAGGGGTAGAACAGCCCTTCCCCTTAGCCCTCGCACTTACAGAAAAGAGTATTGGGATACCCCTCTGTCTCTCGTGAACGCGCACAACAGAGGGGTAGGGCTAAGACAGAGGGCTAAGGGGGAGAATTGAGATTGGGCCTTAGATTCTGTGGTCAGAGCAAGCTTCTTTCAGCTCCGCCTCCTGGCAAAGGTTAAACCCTTCTTGAGCCATGGTGACCTGGAGAAAGCTATCCATGCCTTTGTTAGCTCCCGCATAGACTATTGTAATGCACTCTATGTGGGGATTAATCAAGCTGGTCTTCACCGTTTGCAGCTCGTGCAAAATGCTGCAGCTCCCTTGCACTGGCTCCCTGTCCAGTTCAGAATTCATTTTAAAATTTTGATGTTTGTTTTTAATGCAGTCAATGGTCTTGCACCTTCCTACTTGTGTGATTTTGACCCCTCACCAACCCAGCAGAGCTCTACGATCTGCTGGGCAACATCTGCTGGAGGTTCCCCGGTCCCGGTGCAAACAATGGGGTGATCTTCTTTTGCAGTGGCCGGTCCAAAACTCTGGAACTCTTTGCCCATTGAGTTATGTTCTATCACTGACCTGCCTTTGTTCAAAGCCAAACTTAAAACTTACCTGTTTAGAATGGCTTTTAACACTTAGTGGCCCTGTGACACTTTCTTTATTTTAATGGTGTAATGTGCTTTGTTGATCTATTTGTATGATGTTTATTGTTTTTTTTTTTTTTTATCTTGTTTTTAATGTTGTACAGCACTTTGGTCGGCTTTGGTTGTTGGAAGGTGCTATAGAAATAAAGTTTGACTGATTGATTGATTGAACCTTAACTTTGTTTTGTTCAGCCTGTAAATAAAAGCTGCTTATTGGCTGTTGGACCCACACACTCACTGGCCTGCTTTGTTATTAAAGCTTACCTGTAGATCCTGTAATTGTTACATAAATACACTTTGATTTGGGACTTTTTAACACATAACAATGTTCAAAATCCTTCTCTGTTAATTTGCTTTCCCAAGTTCTCTCATAAAATACTTTAATTCAGTTATTTGGGAAACACGCCAAGCATACAATTTATTATCATATTTTCTATTAGTGACACAAGCCCTAAGAAGCTATAGGCCTATTAAGTCCTATAAACAGGAGCGAGCGTCGTACAGCGCACAGACTGGGTGTCTCTTATTAGTTCGTTTTCCTTAGTGGGCGGACTTTAGCGCTGTGGAATCCATGAGAGTTGAAAAGTTGGGATTGGGACGAGGCCGGTGATGACCGGTGTCTGGAGATTCCTGCGCACGCTGACGCGCCGAGGGCCTGCCCAGAGCGCACCGCAGAGGAGAGGGAGCGGGCGGGCACACCGGTGAGCACCGCCTTCTTCCGCGTTACTTCCGATATCTCCAGCAAAACTTTTTACAACAGTCCGTCTAAGCTTTCGGGCTAATCTATTTAACATAGGCTTCCTCTCAATGATCCCCAAAGGTTTGTAAGATTGTAACATTTGACGAGTGCCTCCAGGCCCATGGCAGACGAGCGTAAAAAAGAAGACAGGAGACGGACAGACGCGGACCCTCAAGGAGCCGAGGGTGGGGAAGGTATGTGAGCCATGTCAGCCCATATTGGAGCCAATCACGGCTTTTAGAAAAGGCAACTACAGACAAAGGCAACAAAGTGTGTTCTAACTAACCCCAATGCAGAAGCTTTTGCTGGCACGCACGGTTCGCAACTTGATGTTGCGCTGGCTGTCAAAAAGAACACGATGTTATTTCCAATGGCTGATTATACTTAAGTATAGAATAGGCTACTGCAGCCTTCTCCAGGGGAGGCTCTCAGTTAAAATGTTCTAAACTGTAATGGTCAGCCCCAGTGACCAGAGAGCGTATGACTCACCCCACAGACCTGTGCACGGACCTGTGGTTTTGTGACCGCGTAACAGCCATAAATGCAGTACCATGTGATTACAGATAGGCCTAACTAATACTGTGGCTACAGCTACTCATCAACAGGCTGCTGTTAGCACTAAGTCTGAGATCATTAGACTGCACATGTTTGAATGAGCTACAGTGGCTTACATGCAAACAAAACTAAAACACATACAAATACAAAATCTGATTACGATTTTAGGACTTTAAATAACGTGAGCAATCAGAGGGACCATTATCTAAAATGAATTTGATGATTTTGCTATTAAAATGACATTTTAATATTCTATTGGCCTGTAACTTCAGTAATGTGATGTATGTAACCACAGCTACTGTCTCTCTGCTGGACAAAGGCTGTTGCCAAATAACAGTGAGGTCTTGCGAGCTTAATTCTTATAATGACTGTTTGAAACAGGATGTGGGGTTTGTTAGTTCGGTAGTTTTTATAGTAGTAGAATTCATGCACTTATATTTAACAATGAACCTGATTAACTGCAATATTGTCAGGGTGAAAAGTTAAATTGACTTGTTTATTAACTAATTGCTACCTAGTTTTTATTTATTATATCATAGTAATGTCATGATTTCAAACCTGATTTTGATACTAAGGAAATACTTAATACCAATTCCAATACCACAATAATAATAATAATAATAATAATAATAATAATAATAATAATAATAATAAAAACTCTTTCTTTAGACAATAGAATCCAGTTTTCAACATTGAATCATAATACTTACTTTTATATTCCCATTCCCATTCCCATTCTGTGTAATCCCTCAGTGGTCCAGGTAGGTTCTATAGTGGTACATGAGCCTATACTAGTCTATGTGGTCTTATATGTGCTCTTATACTTGTTCTGATACAGCTCAAGATCATTCTTAAGCTATTCAGGAAAGGTTCATGTCATTAGAATGTGACTTTTTTTTTTTTTTTACAATCAATGCCTGTTCAAGTGTCTAATCTTGATACCAATTTCATACCCCCCCAGCTCCCTAAGTAAAAACGCCTCCTTACGCTTATGCTCCTTGTTTATAGCCGGTGCGCATTTAGAATCGCTATTGCATTTGTAACTGTACTGTACGTTTTCAAATGATAACCAGTAGTTACCTGTCCAGAAATAATTTAGCGACCAACGCGTCAGTCTTTAGACCCTCTGTTTCAGTGCACTCCATTGCTGGAAGGAATCTCCGAGAATCACCTTAGTTTAGCTTCGCTCCTTTCCCCCTTCTCTTCTTCTTTCAGCAACCTCAAAAACGGACTTTCTTTTACTGCTGGAAAAAGCTGCTAAGAACCGCTGTGTTGGTTGAGTAAACGGCGTGTAGCAGCCGATAATGTAATAATGGCCAATAATGTGATAACTGCCTATAATGTAATAATTTTTATGTAATAAAGCCAATAATGTAGTAACTTGCCAGTAATGTAAGAAAATGTCTGAAACAACAATGTAATAACCTGTTACTAATAATGTAGCAAGTTATTACATTATTGGCTGGTTTAATTTAAGAAAAAAAAACACTAATGTAATAATTTCTTCTATATTGCATAATCAAAGATTGATTTATTAAATTAAAAGTGTCACACTACTTTGGAATGTATTGTTACTATTGTCTCTTTCAAATAGCTGTTAAAACACCTGGTTGCACTCTGTTTTTTTCACTCTGTTTTTTTTTTCCCTCTACATAACTGTCACGCTCATCTAGCAATCAAAATTATTAAATTTATCTATTCATATACTGTCATATTATGTAGGGGGGTATGTGAACTGTCACAGACACAATTTCTTTTACAGAGCTCAGAATTGACCACTAGGTGGCCAAATTACACAAGTCATGTGACTGACAATGCACTTTCCTCAGTTATCAGCAGGCTTCCTTACATCTATGGCCGTCTGAGCAATCCTGAATCTGCCCCCATGTCTCCGGCCCAACCTGGACTCCTGAATCATGATGAATCTGCCCCCATGTTTCCGGCTGAATTTGCTTTTCTACATCATGTTGAAGTTCAGTCTCTGTCTAGTCCTGTGGCTGGTATGGTAGAGGATGCTGGCAATGAGCCTAGAACTCTACCACCAGAAATCTTATCAAGAATTATTGTGTTATCTCTCAACCAAAATATGTTGATGTTGGGTACATTTAATTGAGTCTCACTCTCATTCCATCAACAAGCTGCCACATTCCATCCCAACCTGTACATAAGGTGCTCACTAGCAGAAAGTCTGAAACTGAACAAAGAGAATGACTGCGTGATTAGTGTTATGAAACTCTACAAGGCTGCTGGACGAAACAGTGGTCTTAAATCTTTTATGCGTAAGCTATTTGAGGGACAGTCTATGGATGAAAGCCTGGCTTCTGCTCAGCCACATAGCCTTTGGGCAGTACAAAGTTAAAGACATTTACTGGAAGAAGTGACATTTTTCTTTCTTTTTTCTTTTACTCCACTACTACACAAACACACACAAATTTGAAAAATCATAGGGTAACACTGATTCATGCATTGAGCCACTGATGCATGAAAGGAGCCGCAGACAAAAACACCAGCACCAACCCAGGGAAGCAGAGGTGTGTGTGCGTGTGTGCGTGTGCGTGTGCGTGCGTGCGTGTGTGTGTGTGTGTGTGTGTGCGTGCGTGTGCGTGTGCGTGTGCGTGTGCGTGTGCGTGTGCGCGCGTGTGCACGTGTGCACATAAGCAGAAGCGCTGGGCTGACCGCCTCCACACCTGAGATCGGTACTCAGTCCGACTGCTGGGAGTATGCTAATTTAGGAGGACATGAAGAGGAGTGGAAAAGAGTGGAGTACCCTCATGACTAATCAGAATACACGCGCACACTCACGCACATTCACACACACTCATGCACAGACTTAATAACACAGGTACAAAGTGCATCACAAATACACATAGAGAAGCACGCACAGTTTACTGGAAGAAGTAATGGACATTTTTCTTTCTTTTTTTAAAATTTTCTATCTATTCACTGCTTTTTCAGTGAATAGATAGAAGTTTATCAAGCTTTTGCCTTAGTTTTATTGCACAGTAGATCTGTTTTACAGATCATAGTTTTGTATGAAGATGTTAAAAAGTAGACAAGTTCTGTAATAGTGCCAGTTACTTGAATAGTTTGAATTTAAAACGTTTGTGGTTCAGTTAAAAGGTTGAATTAAAATGAAAGAATTATTTGAGAATACTCACATTTAGATTTCATTGTACTTTTTACATGTGGGTAATTGTTTGAATATACAAACATATACATGTATGTCAGCACCTGAATGGCTAGGAGCTGATATAAATAATTGCAACCATCAAGTTAAATAAACAAATGGTCCTAATTTCTAAGGAGGAAGATATGTATCAAACCCCTAATAATAATAAATGCTCCCTGTAAGACGCACAGGCCTACTATAGAAAGCTGGAGACAGAGAGTGTAAGTCCATTGTGTAAGAGTGATCAGGTATTTAAGCAGCTATTTGAAAGAGACAAAAATAACAATTTATCTCATAGTGTGACACTTTAAATTCAATTAATAAATCTTAAAGGATTAAAGAAACAGCATGTAAGTTTGTGGCCAAAACTGAAATCACATATGAAGTACTGCAGAGCATAGTATCCCCTCCCCCAGACGAGGTCGCCAGCTAGGTTGCCGAAATCAGATAGGTGGAGGGTGGCGCAACAGGCCAAAACACATAATATACACATAATGACAACATCAACATAAGTTGAGGGCTGCAATTTATATGGGAAAGGGAATATTCAGGCTGGATTACTGTGGTCGGTGATAAAAGTATTTGAAAATATCATGATTCCTTAATGCCTGGTGATATATCAGGGTGATTTTATGATTAATTTACAGTTATTTCTTAGATACTGTTCCTTTAAATGATATTAAGAAATTATTACATTATTGGCAGTAGTTTTTAAACCAGCCAATAATGTAATAACTAACCAATAATATATATTACTACATTATTAGCATCAAGTTATTACATTATTGTTTCAGACATTTTTCTTACATTACTGGCAAGTTATTACATTATTGGCTTTATTACATAAAAAATAGTACATTATAGGCAGTTATTACATTATTGGCAATTATTACATTATCGGCTGCTACACAGCATCTTGTGTCTATGGAAAGTGTAAGAAGCGTACGTAAACCACGTAATCCCAGCGTGCCAGCAAGTCAGTTATGCTAGAAGCGTAGGGAGTTTGATTGACAACAGGGACGGATTGGCACCAAAAAACGGCCCTGGACTTTTTTTTTTCCCCAAATAGGCCCACCAACTGACCAGTTTTAGCATTTTTTTCCATTAGGGGTTATCACTGCTGCAGTTTTGTTAGGTTATAGGCGGCCTACTGTGAACTTGCGGCGCAATTAAATTGTGGTCATTTAGTGTGCTTGCTTAGCTGCATGTTTCTTTTGACGACGATAAGTCGCTTTTTCTCATCATCACAACGCAAATCAAGTTAAAAGAAGCTGACTATCAGAGGGGTCCATGAGTAGCCTAAACCGTAACCTGCTGTTTTGTCCGTCTCACTTACCGGTGGAGATCCCCTTGTCTCTCCCTCCCCTCTCCCACATTAGGCCTACAGCTGCTGCTGCTGGCGGCACCACTTTGATCGAAAAGCTCCGCAAGCTTTCTACAGTTGGATGCTTCGTTTTTCAATAACTTTGCTCTCTTGTCTCTCAGCTTCTGCCATCCACCTATCTCCTTGCACTTCTTGCTTGCTTTTGGCTTAAAGAATGTAGGCCTATGTTTGACTAATTGACAAATTATCGTATTAGCACCCTCTGGCTGTTAGGTGTTAGACTCTACATTTTGGTTATTGAACAGAGCCGGCCAACCAACAGCCGTAGACTGGACGGCCGTTCTGGCCTTTCCCAGAACGCACAGATCGCCAATCCGTCCCTGATTGACAACCTAACAGCCAATAGATAACGTGCTACCTCGTTATCTATTGGGGCTAATGTTTATCTGGCCCCACCACGTCCACAGTTGATGGATTTCATTTTGGTCATCATAATTACAAGGCTGCTGCATCTCTATAATGCTGTCATTGACAATTAACAAAAAAAAAAAAAAAAAAAATCCTCCATACAACCTTTAATGATAGTTTCTCATGTCTCATCTTGATCTTTCCAGATGTTGTGGATGACCCCATTCTGGAGCAGGGAGCAGTGGTTCTCAGAGGGTATGTTTTCAACAGCTTCTCCTAGCTTCTTTGCCCTCCTGTCGTAATGTGAATGAATGAATGAATGAATGAATAATGGCCTTTATTTGTCAATTTCTTCACATGTACTCAACATACAAAGGAATCAAAATTGGACCTGCCACCCTGTCTGTACTTTACAAACACACAATACAGTATGACATGGGGAGACTATACATGGACCGGACCGGAAGACTGGTGGCAAATATGAATAAACAATGCAGCATAACATGAGGATAGGGGAGGAGATAAAAAAAAACAACAAAAAAGACAACAGCCCCCAGACCATGCTCCTTTCGGGGCATAGTATGGTATGAGTACACCAAAAAAAAAAAAAAAACACCTAAAGACTGAGCCACACCTAATTCAATCAGCAGAAATCCTGTAATCATGGTTCCGAATAGGTTAATGTCTTCCATGTCCTCCATGGAAAGAGCCACCAGACACACAACGCGCCACTTGTCCCAAACTTCCATCGTGCATCCCGCAGCGAAAGTCCTGGCGCTACTGTCTGTCTCTGCTGCTGCTGGAGGCAGAGTGACACAGGGAGTCTCTGTGAACTGGGTTTGCCCACTCCTGCATTTCTCGTTGAAAAGATAGTGTCAGTTGTGTTGAGAGACCAATTTATCAAATCCATAGTTAATTTAGTTTTGGAGAGCACAGCGAAGAGAAGCTCTCAAAGTATAAGACACTAGACTCTAGACCAGATGATACAAAGAGCAAAGCAGGGAAGATAAGGGTCAGGAGAGCAGAGAAAAAGCGTCTGCCCCTCGCCAAGAGCCAAAAGAGCCCTAACCCTGTGTCCTCTAGGGATGCAACAATATTTGATATAATATTGAATAGTTCGATACTGGTGTCATGATTCGATACAGGTGTTCGGTCGATATGCACATGTTCCTGTGTTGTCATTTATTTTGGTCCGAAAGGGAAACCGTTATCGCAGCATCCTCCTCAGATGCAGCAAGAAAACAGCTCCATAGGGACGTACAGCTGCTAACAGTGGTGGGTTTTATCTTTCAATCACTTTTTATTTTACGTTGATAGACCCAGGAATGACAAAAGATAATAACTTTAGAATCACTTTTGGCTTTACATAAGCATTAATCGACTCGCAGTTTTTTTCTTAGACTCTATGCCATATGTTTTCCTCAAAAAACGGTCTGTTGAGACATTTCTATGTAATATAACAGTTTTAGTGTTCAGAAAGAAGATTAGAGAGCGCAGTGTGTGTAAAAAAGAGCAGGGCAGTGTGGGAGGAGCTACTGTCTGTCTCTGCTGCTGCTGGAGATGAGGCAGAGCAGCGCAGACAAGGGGGGTTTCTGTGAATGCAGTGAGAGGACGGACAGAGACTCAGGAAGAAAAGAAAAGAAATCATCAAATCATCATCAAAAAAGAAAAAGTCTGATAGTTTAACTCCCCTAGCAGTCTATATCAAAAGTAGACTGGCTATATTATAAAATATAAAATAGCCTGAGAAAGCTCTGTTCTTATTTTCACTGAATAAAAAATGCTGTAAATCAGTGAACCAAATGAACTAAAACACTTCTAATATCATAGTGTTATTATATTATACTCATTCGCAGAAAAAAATGACATGAGATTTTTTTGTCGCACCTTAAAATGTATCGAAATTGAATTGATATTGTGACCCGTGTATCGAGATATGTATCGAATTGTGGGAAAACTGTATTAGCCTACATATAGATCATCTCAATCTTCTCAGTCTGGTTTGACTTAATATTTCAAAGGTTTATTATGAAGTAGTTTGCTGATGCTTTTGTTTGATCTGAAATTTGTATTAGTTCACGTTTTAGTCGTGAGTTTGTTTTTTTTTTCGTTTTTTTTTTTTCTTTTTTCCAATTCTTCTAGTTGTGTCTAAAGAGGGGTAATATTCAAATTTACTTTTTTGGAGGTTTACAATTAATCAGAAACATGTCATCCATGCATGTTTGAGTAATCTTACAGCTAACCATAAGGAGAGTTCAAATAGGGTCCTCTGAACTCTCCTTATGGTTAGCTGTAAGATTCAGTTCAAAGCTCAGCCCACAAATCCATGCTCCCGCAGTCATTTTCCATCAATATACAAAAGCAGGATAGAAACGATACACTACAACTTCACAAACCTGAGGTCATGTGTAGTAGTTTCATTTGCAGGATGCACACTCATTGTGTTATAATAGTGCACTGAAGGTGCAGTGACTTAGTGCAGAGAGCAAAAGGAGAGGGCAGTTACTGTCAAAAACCAAAGTGAAAACACATTCATCACATTTCAGCGACTAGCATTTTCAAAACGATAAAAGGCACATGGTGATCTAAATATGTTATATGTTGGCAATTAAAAGCATTGTAGAGGATTTTGCTGGAAGTTAGTCCATTTGTGAAAAGAGCGCGTGGTGCCAGACTGTCCCACCAGCACCCACCTTCCTGCTCCACTCATGCACGCGCCCGGCCAGTTGCACATGGGTTCTGTTTACTATAGTTGGCTTCGCTCTTTCGGACTTTCCAGTCCTTAAATGAGAAGATCTGCTTACTTTCAGCATGTCACAGTCGCTACCGGTAAGATCATTTACTTCTACAATAACATAAAGAAATATCTGTACAGTCAAAAGCTTAGCCACATGCTAAAGGGTCGTATTAACTAATATAGCAGAATGCTAAGAGCTAGTAAATGTACCGTTTAGCTTCTGTTCGTTTACCCTATTTTCTGATTCTGATGTTTATTTTCTGCTTGTATTAGTGATTTGGAGAGGAGTCTGTGGGTGCTGACATGGAATGCTAGTATCAATGTGTGGATGGTTCACAAGCAGCTGCAGACGTGTGGTTGGAGCCAGAGCCCAGTGAGGGTCCAATACTGGGAAACCCGTGTCCCGGGGACAGACACGCTCTGACTTATCCTTCACGGGTGTGTATGTTCACTGTATGTGTGGACTACAGTGACTCAATACCACAGTTTTGTCTTATTCCGTTATTTAACTTGACAGAACATGCTGAACAGTGAAAACGTGTTCTGTGAAAACATGTTCTGTCAAGTTATAGACTTAGACAATCTTTATTGATCCACAAGGGAAATTATTTGGATACAGTAGCTCAGTCATCATAATATAATACAATAACAGAGAGTAACAAAAATAGATGCTGTAGCAAAAAGATAGCAAGAGACAGGTGTCAAATGAGACATAATAATGATAATGAGAAAAATAAGTGGTAAACTAGAAAATAAATAAAAATATAAAAATAAAATCACACATCAATCATTCTTGTCTCCTGTATATACATACAGGACAGACAGTGCAAATACTATGCTGATTGACATATGTTGTCATTATTGTTAGAAAATGCACATTTTGGGATATTGTTTTTTGTCACGTTATTATAACTGTATACCCCACCACAGAACTGAGGGGCACTGCCTATATTGGCTTTTAGCATAGCACTACAATTATATTTGCATATTATACAAATTACTCTTAATTACTGGCTCAAATGGTTTTGATGAACATTGTACATGTTAAAGGTAAAGCAATGTCTAACTATGATCTTGTTTGTACAGGGCTGATGGATTATACTCCTAGTTCTCCTACAACAGGACCTACTCATCCACAAGCACTCAGCTAGACCACCTTTTACTGGGTCAAATCAAACTTGAATAATGCATAAGTACACAAATGCAATGTCAGACTTGGCAATCTGTTCATAATGCATAACTTATACATTATGAGGTTATTTGACAAACTATTTTGCAGTTTCTGTAAAAATGAATGGCAAAAAAAAGGAGAAAATTTAATTTGTCAACTGGACATAGTTTATTTGGTTGAATACGTTTCGCAGCTCATCCAAGCTGCTTCCTCAGTTCTGGTCAGATGCTGGCGGACACTGCTTTATATCTGCCTGAAGGGAGGAGCTTAATTACAATGAAAATTACTCTGAGACAACACATATTTAAATACAGTTTCAGTTGGTCAGGTGATACAATATGGAGTTGTTAACAGTTTCTGTTAGTCATGTGAGTCTATTCAATATGGAGTGGGAGTGGGGGAGTAGTTAGCATATCCATTCAGGGCCATGATGGTGTTTTCACACCTCTGGACCTGACCTGGCTAGTCCCATTGTTTTCCCAGTTTGTTTTGATTTAGGTTTGAGGATAGAGTTATAGATGGGAGACAAATGATGTCTGAGACCCCCATTTCTGTTCAAGGAAGGATTCTCTTTCTTGACAAAAATAGCTTCTTTAACTCCCCTCTCAAACCAGTTCTTTTCTCTGGCCAAGATCTGGACCTCGCTGTCCTCAAAGGAGTGGCCTGTGGCTTTTAGGTGGAGATGTACGGCAGATTGCGGCCCACCCTGGTTTTCCCGTCTGTGTTGATACATCCTTTTGTGAAGTGGCTGTTTTGTTTCTCCAATGTAGCGCTCACTGCAGTCTTCACTACACTGAATGGAGTAGACCACATTGCTTTGTTTGTGGCTCGGAGTTTTGTCCTTAGGATGGACCAGTTTTTGTCTTAAAGTGTTTGTGGGTTTGAAATAGACTGGGATTTCATGTTGTCTGAAGATCCTCTGTAGTTTTTCGGAAACGCCAGCCAGGTAAGGAATAGTTACACCCCTTCTCCTGGGCTCTGGTTCTCTGTTGTCCTGTTTCTTTGTTCTCTTCGTTTTATTTATTTATCCTCAAACCTAAATCAAAACAAACTGGGAAAACAATGGGACTAGCCAGGTCAGGTCCAGAGGTGTGAAAACACCATCATGGCCCTGAATGGATATGCTAACTACTCCCCCACTCCCACTCCATATTGAATAGACTCACATGACTAACAGAAACTGTTAACAACTCCATATTGTATCACCTGACCAACTGAAACTGTATTTAAATATGTGTTGTCTCAGAGTAATTTTCATTGTAATTAAGCTCCTCCCTTCAGGCAGATATAAAGCAGTGTCCGCCAGCATCTGACCAGAACTGAGGAAGCAGCTTGGATGAGCTGCGAAACGTATTCAACCAAATAAACTATGTCCAGTTGACAAATTAAATTTTCTCCTTTTTTTTGCCATGGATTCTACCTGGACGACTGAGGGATTTTACATACATCTTAAGAACAACTACGAGCCAACCATCGTTGGACTGGTAAGAAAGCTGGAAAAGGACACTAAAAGGTTAGCAGAGAAGAGGAATCATTTACGCTTTAACCTGAGATGTCGACAGAACCAACTTATTCCCAAGGCTTTACAGAAGAAATCACCGGAACCAGGGCATAGGGCAGCCAGGTTAACCCAGCGTTACCTGAGAGGGATGCTCAGCCTTAGAATCAGCCGTCTCAATTATGACATTGAAAACTTAAAATTTGAAATAGACAATTTATTAAACAGATTAACGGTGCTAGTCCCAGAAGAAATGTTTCAAAGGATTAACGACTTTATAGCCACGGGACAGTTGAGACAACACAACAAAACCAAAGAACGGCACATAAGAAAGTTTACACAACTCCAAAATCACCATCAAACTAACCCCAAGGATCGGAGTAACAAAAGGAAGGAGGATAAACCTAGCCAAGCATTGCACAAAGAACGCTGGGTGAAAAATCTTTCCAACCGGGTGCTCACTCAGGCAGAGAAAGAAGTACTTTCCAAAGGACTGAATTTTTCTGTGACTCCTAACCGCATCCCCACGGTGGATTACATCACAGCAGCAGAAACTGCCATCAGGAACAACAAACTCACGGAGACAGAAGCTGGAGACCTTAGACTGAAATTAACAGCTGCACTGAGCAATGCCAAACCTCCACCCTCCAATGTAACACCGGAGGAAAGGAAGGCCATCGCTGCTCTGGAGAAGGACCACAGCATCAACATCCTCCCAGCTGACAAAGGGAGATGCACTGTGATCCTGAACTCAGCTGATTATGAGGCTAAGGTTAACAGCCTACTCAGTGACACCACAACCTACGAATTACTAAAACGGGACCCCACCAATGTGTATAAAAAGAAGATCATTGATTGCTTGCAGAAGTTGGAGAAGGAAGAAGTCATTGATCGACAGCTATATTACAGACTGTACCCTGGTGACGCCGTCCCTGGCATCTATGGCCTCCCAAAGATCCACAAACAAGGAGTACCACTCAGACCCATTGTATGCAGCACAGACTCCATCACGTACAATGTGGCCAAACACCTAAAAACCATCTTGGCTCCGCTGGTGGGTAACACGGAGCACCACATTGAGAACACAGCCGAATTTGTGAACAAAATCAAGCATCTCCAGTTTGACCTGGATGAGACAATGGTTTCCTTTGATGTGACCTCTCTTTTCACTTGTATCCCTACATCGGTAGCGGTGGAGGCAGCAAGGAGGAGACTACTGGAGGATACCAAGCTAGAAGAGAGAACCAAACTTTCACCCGACCAAATCTGCCAACTGCTGGAAATTTGTTTAAGTACCACCTATTTCCAGTTCAGAGGAAACTTTTACAAGCAAATCCACGGCTGTGCAATGGGCTCACCGGTCTCCCCTATCATTGCAAACTTATACATGGAACAATTTGAACAGAGTGCCCTGGCCTCATATCCAGGCACTCCACCCACACACTGGTATCGTTATGTTGATGATAATTTCTCAAAAATCAAAATTCAAGATTTGGAACCTTTTACTGCACACATCAATTCTGTAGATCCGAACATCAAATTCACACGTGAAGATGCCAAGGACAACACATTGGCCTTCTTAGATTGTGCAGTAACGATAAGAGAAGACCGGCGACTCCAGGTAGAGGTCTTCAGGAAGCCCACACACACCGACCAATATCTGCTTTTTGATTCACACCACCCACTTCAGCACAAACTGGGAGTCATTCGGACATTACATCACAGGGCCCAAGTGGTTCCTACAAGCGTAGAGGGAAAGGAGAAAGAAGAACAACACGTGGAGAAAGCCCTCTTCGTTTGTGGATATCCTAAATGGGCTTTCAATAAAACGAAGAGAACAAAGAAACAGGACAACAGAGAACCAGAGCCCAGGAGAAGGGGTGTAACTATTCCTTACCTGGCTGGCGTTTCCGAAAAACTACAGAGGATCTTCAGACAACATGAAATCCCAGTCTATTTCAAACCCACAAACACTTTAAGACAAAAACTGGTCCATCCTAAGGACAAAACTCCGAGCCACAAACAAAGCAATGTGGTCTACTCCATTCAGTGTAGTGAAGACTGCAGTGAGCGCTACATTGGAGAAACAAAACAGCCACTTCACAAAAGGATGTATCAACACAGACGGGAAAACCAGGGTGGGCCGCAATCTGCCGTACATCTCCACCTAAAAGCCACAGGCCACTCCTTTGAGGACAGCGAGGTCCAGATCTTGGCCAGAGAAAAGAACTGGTTTGAGAGGGGAGTTAAAGAAGCTATTTTTGTCAAGAAAGAGAATCCTTCCTTGAACAGAAATGGGGGTCTCAGACATCATTTGTCTCCCATCTATAACTCTATCCTCAAACCTAAATCAAAACAAACTGGGAAAACAATGGGACTAGCCAGGTCAGGTCCAGAGGTGTGAAAACACCATCATGGCCCTGAATGGATATGCTAACTACTCCCCCACTCCCACTCCATATTGAATAGACTCACATGACTAACAGAAACTGTTAACAACTCCATATTGTATCACCTGACCAACTGAAACTGTATTTAAATATGTGTTGTCTCAGAGTAATTTTCATTGTAATTAAGCTCCTCCCTTCAGGCAGATATAAAGCAGTGTCCGCCAGCATCTGACCAGAACTGAGGAAGCAGCTTGGATGAGCTGCGAAACGTATTCAACCAAATAAACTATGTCCAGTTGACAAATTAAATTTTCTCCTTTTTTTTGCCATGGATTCTACCTGGACGACTGAGGGATTTTACATACATGTAAAAATGAATGTTTTCCATAATTCCCCCAATGCCAACTTTGTTAAACACATGTTTATAATGTAAAATAATACAAGCTTTCACACAAATGGATATGTTTATTAGCATTTGGACATTGCAGAACATCATGCTCCTCCAAATAACTGAAACTCTAGAAAGTACATTTGGATGGAATAAAGTGTATCATATAGTTGAAATAGAGTAAATGAATATACATTTCAGGTTACATGAAAATGTTCACACTCAAATACAACCAGTGCACCGAGCCCTCTGTTGAACTTTAGCCAATGTACTGTAGTTACTGTAGTATTGGGTCTGAGGAGAGGACAAACTTGAACACACTTAATAGATCTGGGTTGAGCTTCTATTCCTTCCACACCCACCACACCCTTGATATTTTGCTGTATATTCAGCCATACCTTTCATGAGAAATAATGAAGAAAATAATGTATGTAATTGTCATAAGCAACGTGTAGAACACAAACACACATTGACTAAATCGGTTTATCTTTTACCCATTGACTGACATTAGAATGTAAATAAAACAACTGATGTCAGCCGTTTGCCTGTGTTCATTTGTGGAGAAGGTTGATGTTGTCCAGACCAGTGAGATCTCTCAGCCGCACACAGAAGTGTGTGGCCAGCCTGTGGTGAAATATACATGTAAGTGTAAAGCAAAGACATAACGGTAATAGAAAAGAGCAGTTTGGCTGGTACATTTAGCTGTAGAAAGTGTATCTGAAGAGATATTTGGGTGACTGGGTTTGTCCAACTTTATTCATCCCCTCTCCAGACCAATTCAACAGGCATGCATTTTCCATATACAGTGGAGGAAATAAGTATTTATTTGCTGATTTTGTAGGTTTGCCCACTGACTGAGGCTGATTTCTCATTGTTCTCATGATCATTGAAACCCCACAAGACTGAGGTCGATTGATTGTCATTTTGTATTTCTCAAATTTTCGAACAATTGCACCAACAGTTTTCTCCTTAACACCTTCTCAGCTTCTTGCTAATGGTTTTGTAGCCCATTCCAGCCCATTCTTGTCCCTGACGTCCTTTGACAGCTCTTTGGGCTTTCCCATGTTGGAGAGTTTGGAGTCTGATTGACTGACTGATTCTGTGGACAGGTGTCTTTTATACAGGTGACTAGTTAAAACAGGAGTCTAATGCAGGTGACGAGTGGATTAGGAGTGTCTAACTGGACTGTGGGAGCCAGAACTCTTAATATGTGTGTAGAATCCCTCAGTCGTCCAGGTAGAATCCATAGCAAAAGGAGAAATTTAATTTGTCAACTGGACAGAGTTTATTTGGTCGAATACGTTTCGCAGCTCATCCAAGCTGCTTCCTCAGTTCTGGTCAGATGCTGGTGGACACTGCTTTATATCTGCTAGAAGGAAGGAGCTTAATTACAATGAAAATTACTCTGAGACAACACATTTGTTTACAGTTTCTGTTAGTCAGGTGAGTCTATTCAATATGGAGTGATTACAGTTTCTGTTAGTTAGGTGTGTCTATTCAATATGGAGTGGGGGAGTAGTTAGCATATCCATTCAGGGCCATGATGGGTGTTTACACACCTCTGGACCTGACCTGGCTAGTCCCATTGTTTTCTCTGTTTTGATTTAGGTTTGAGGATAGAGTTATAGATGGGAGACAAATGATGTCTGAGACCTCCAAGATCTTGGCCAGAGAGAAGAACTGGTTTGAGAGGGGGGTTAAAGAGGCTATTTTTGTCAAGAAAGAGAATCCTTCCTTGAACAGAAATGAAGGTCTCAGACATCATTTGTCTCCCATCTATAACTCTATCCTCAAACCTAAATCAAAACAAACAGAAAACAATGGGACTAGCCAGGACATGTCCAGAGGTGTGAAAACACCCATCATGGCCCTGAATGGATATGCTAACTACTCCCCCACTCCCACTCCATATTGAATAAACACACCTAACTAACAGAAACTGTAATCACTCCATATTGAATAGACTCACCTGACTAACAGAAACTGTAAACAAATATGTGTTGTCTCAGAGTAATTTTCATTGTAATTAAGCTCCTCCCTTCAGGCAGATATAAAGCAGTGTCCGCCAGCATCTGACCAGAACTGAAGAAGCAGCTTGGATGAGCTGCAAAACGTATTCGACCAAATAAACTGTCCAGTTAACAAATTAAATTTCTCCTTTTGCTAAGAACTCTTAATGGTTGGTAGGGCATCAAATACTTTTTTCACTCAATGAAATACAAATCAGTTTATATATTTTCTTGAAAGTTATTTTTTGGATTTTCTTTTTGATATTCTATTTCTCAATGTTAAAATAAACCTACCTGTTCTGTTATGCATAAAAAGGTTTAAAAACGTGTAATTCACCTGTCTTTAAATTTGTTAAGTTTCATATGTGTATGGTGACTTCTAGTGGACGCTTCCGCATTTGCAGGCGGAGCACATGTTTTGGAAAAAAACTTTATTGAACGGTGGCGACAGTTGTGGGCGGCAGACATGGCAGCACGCATTTTGGTTGTCTGTCGAGTCCACGGATTTCTTTGTTTTGGGGTTGCATCGCCGGTATGTATTTTGTGTTCGTGTTCAACAACTCAATTGTTTTAAGGTCCAGCATTGTGATGTTTGTGGTACTGGTGTTGTGGTGTGTTCATTACACGTGAACCACGCGGTTTTCAAGATGGCGTCAGATAGCCTTCAATGTGTGGATATAATTTTGTTTACTGTATATTTTGTAATAAGCATATTGTAATTTGACATTTGTCTGTTCTACAGTTTTACCTTTTTTCATCATCATTAAACCTGCTTAAAAGACAACATGTCTGCAGAGTCTTTGATGTGAGAGAAGAGTTTATAGCCACAGTTCCTATTACGGCACACTGCCATTAAAATAGACTGTTCACTTCTTTGTCAGTGGGCAAACCTACAAAATCAGCAAGGGAGCAAATAGTTATTTCCTCCACTGCATGCTGAAGTTTAATCCCCAGTTGCTGTAAGATTCACATACAAATAGAATGAATATCTGAATATTACTGACATGATCCTGTCGGTAATCAGGTCAGCAGCGATAGACTGATGCTAAACGCTTATTTTATTTTACGACTGATGCTAAACGCTTATATTTATTTTAGCCACAAAACGTAGTCAATTTGAACAGCTTTGAAAGGTGACAGTCAATTAGCCACATGTGAGCACATTTCAGAGCACTGTCATAAACATTTTCATTTCTGTTCTGTTTATATGACAACTTACTGTTTGCAATGCATTTTCACTGGAGAAGTTTCATACACAAACATGAGCCACAAACACAGCAAAAATAACACCTGGTTCACAACCTACATAGTTGAAGCAGACATTTTAGCCACAAAAGGAACACTTTATTATAAAACGAGTAATGAGTAAAATTTATCTGTTCAGTGAAAACTTTGAGAGGCAGGGCATGCCATTATGTACTATCAGACCACACCATGGTGAAAAATAATATCCTTAGATTTTGTTTCTCTTCTGGGACATGTCTCTAAAGCCATTTTTGAAGTTCGCAGTCAGTCTTCTGTGCAGCTGTGCAGGGGGCTAATGCGGCTAGGGTTCACAAACAAGCACTGGCGGCTAGGGGAGCCAGCACTACCACGCACACTACAGAGAAGGAATGATTGATATGTGACAATACCAACAGTTGAAATGATCCACCCGGAACAGACAATCATTGATTGAGATCTCCAATACCTTTAATACTTTATGTAAGTTTAACACCCAATCTTTAAAATCTGAACTTTGAACAAAATTGTAGTATTAAAACATAAAAAATAAAAAATCTAATCACAATGTTTGTCAGATAATTTGCAATGAGATATTTTTTTTCCAGATCAGCACTGCTGTGTATTTCCCATATTTTAGAGAGTGCTTGAACTGTTTGTGTGTGTGCTGTGTGTAGGTATGTGTTGGAGCGCATAAACACTGAGGACCCTGAATGTCACATCTCCTCGGAGGACCTGGGGGGGAGGCCTCATGAGCAGGAGGAGCACAACGTCAAACAGGTGGTGGAGCAGCTCATTAGGATCGCTGACGAGATCAACCGCAACGCCGAGCTTCAGCGGTGAGCCTGAGCACGTGTGGTTAGCAGAGTGGTTAGTTGGGAGCATAGAGATGAACAGGAAAGCTAAAATGTAAAGCCCTTTAGTGACTTTAGTGACTCAAAAAGAGCACAACTTGGGAACAGCATGTAACTTTCTGGAAGTGTCACCTGCATGACTCCATGGAAATAGAAAGTAGAAGTCAGAATGTTCGCCATGGAGATCGATGTGAAATGTTTAAGCCAACTGAACAACATTTCCACGGAAACAAGCAGTCCTCCAAGTAAGTGTTTCTGGAGATGCCGGCCCAATCACACAACCAAACTGGCTTTCAAGCTTCACTCTGTGTGTAATGAATCTTTATAATATACGGATTTGGCTTTCCGAAATGAAAAAAAAATACAAATCTTTTTCATGATATTCAACTTTTTTTTAGATGTACTAGTTATTAATTACATGTACATATTTTGTATGATTTACATATTCTGTGTAGCTCCATTTATCAATAGTCAGAATAATTCTCCTGTAATTTCCTGTAGACTGATCAACCAAGTGGAGGGTAACTGTGTTCGGGACATCTTCATGACGGTGGCGCGGAGCATCTTTGCCGACGGCATCAACTGGGGCCGAATTGTGGCTCTGTTTCACCTGGCCTACAAGCTCATCTACAGGGTACTGCATTTACTCTGGCTGCCCGGCCAAAACCACTGCTCTCTGCTTTAAAGAGGGGGTATTATGCAAAATATATATTTTTTGGAGCTTTCTACCATGTTATAACATTGTTCCTCCATCAAAAACATGCCTGAAGATGTTTTAGATGTCATCCATGCATGCTATTTTAGCAATCTCTCCCAGCCCCTAACTTTATAGTTAGCTGTAAGATTCTGTACAATGCTCTGCCTACAAACCCACTGAAATACGTGGTGGAAAAGTTAAGAGACTTCAGACCAGGTAGAGTCGTTAAAAGAAGTGCTTTATCTGATCAGATGAAGGGAGTTACAAAGCAGGAGTTAGACAGCAGAGACGGCGGTACATGCGTGGGTACAAGTGGTCACAGTTTCAGTATTTATCTATGTTGAGAGGAAAAAATAACCAGAGTATGCACATGTATGGCATTAACTATCTTTAGGGTTTTACATATATGGTTGTAAATGGAGTTTTGCTGTCTTCATGTGAGACAAATGTGACAGGGGTGATAAGGGTAGAATGTGAGAAGGATTGGTTGCAAACAACTTCTTCCACAACCTTTAAATATAGTGTATGTGAGAACAGGTGAAGGTTAACCTTGCCTAGAAACAAAATTCATGCTTTCACCTACGTCACCCATGCTCCCACACGCAATTCTTCATAAATATACAAAAGCATGATATACAACTGTGCACAGCAACTTGACAAACCTGATGCAATGTGCAATAGTTTCATTAGCAGAATTCACACTGATTGTGTTGTGATATCTATCGCTCTGACTTAACGTGGGGGAGCAAATGGAGGGGGAGACTCAGAGCATCAAAAACAAAACTTAGAAACTTATAAAACATGTTAATACATTATTTTCAGTGAATATCGTATTTTCTAAACAATTAAATGTAACATGGTGATCTAAATATGTTGTGTTGGCAGTTAATACCCCATAGAAGTTAAATATACCCTACAAAATGATATGATCTGTCAAACATGTGGAGAAAGAATGCATTATATTTTTGCCTGACAAGCCACTCTCTACCGTTTTGAATGAAGGGTCTTGAACCAGACCATAGAGCGCATCATTTAGCTGTCCTTATTTGAGATCTCTCCTCTCAAATATGGCCATATAATTTAAATGTATTTTGAATATTAAAGAGGAGGTACTATGCCATATTGAAGGAAATGTGAAAATTTAACAATTTTTTTAAGAAGAGTCCCGCACACTGTCTAGCTTGGTTCACTTTTATTGTTACAAAGTTTGGGTCCCTCTCACGTTCTTCAGGTAAGAGGACAGCCACTTCTGCTCCCCTTATACAAGTTGAGTAAAATAGTTATATAAGGGACTGCCCCCTTAAGAGCAATTAACCAATCACAACAGTGAAACAATACATTCACAATTAGAGCCCCAATGTAACTGCAATATTGTACATAATTCACTTTGCTTCAGTTTCTCACGTCATCTTTGAGCTGATTGAAAGGAGCAGTGCAGCAGGTCCTGGTACTGGTGGTCCTTATGATGCGCCTAATGAGGACCTCGTTTCCAGTAGAAGGGAGACACAAATATGCTGGCCATGCAATCTTGCGTATGTTTGACGGATGACACGAAAACTCCATACTTAAGTGAGCAGAAAAGTGCAGTAAGATCCAGACTGTTATCAGCTGGAACATGACGTGTTTTCCCTTTGTTTCTGTGGGATCACACAGGTGCCTGCCCCACCAATGGAGGGCCACCACGAGCATGCTTTAAAAAGATGTGAAGTCTGTTGGATTGCTGGATTTTTACTTTACAAACTGTTAGCCCAAAAGGCAGAAATGATGAATTGTTTAATGTAATGTCATGATGTTTGAAGAGTGTTGTAATGAAGAACACGTTTGTTTGCCCTCCCTCATGGCTCAGAGAGAAACTGTAAACTGTAAACTCCATGCGCCACTTATTTTACAAAAAAAAAACGCCAGAATAATGAAATGCCATTGTTACCTATTTAAATGTTGATAATAATCTTTTATATATTTCAAATTTATTATCCATGTGTTTTAACACATGGATAATGAATGGACTCCAGAGACTGATTTAACACGAGAGATTGATGCAAAATGAATTATGTGCAATACTGCGGTTAAATTGGGGGTCTAACTGTGGTGTATGTATTTTTTCACTGTTGTGAAGGTTTGATTGTTCCTTAACTTACATAAAGGGAGGGAAAGAGGCTGTCCTCATTCTTGAGGAGCCTGTTGCCCAGTCCAGTGTGCAGTGACTTCACAAAAAAAATATAGAAATCAGAATGTCTTGTCTGAGGCTCAATCCACACGCCTACCTAACCAGGAAGAATGCCATATATGAAACTGAAACCAATTCAACTTTTCAATACATTGTTTTCAGCTAATATCGCATTTTCCTAACAATTAAAAGTAACATGGTGATCTAAATATAATTATCGGTTAGCAATGAATACCCCAAGTATAATACCCCCTCTTTAATCCTGTGTGCTTTTATGTAACATTTGCTTTTGGTTTCTAGGCGATAACCACAAATCACATTGAGAACATCAGACTAGTCATCAGCTGGGTGCTTCAAGTCATCAAAGACCTGCTGTACTCGTGGATAGTCCAGCAGGGAGGCTGGGTAAGTACTGGGGGTTTACAGACAGTACCATAGACCGAGCTTCATTTGACTGGAGCTGAACGCTGTGGGTGACGTCACACTCCCGTAGTCCACTACTTTATACAGTATATGGTGAGTACTTGCGGATAGGTAGGGAGTACAGACTGCATATAGAAGTGGACTGACAAAGTGCATACTTTCATTTACTGAGAAATTGGCAAAATAAAAAACCCAGGATCATCACAAGCCTGACAGCAGACAAAAAACATGCCTGGAGTTATGTTTTGCTTCAGTCATGCATGTTTGAGTAATCCTAAAGCTCAAAATGCTCTGTTCCACTGTGTGATATCATCTAGTGGTAGTTTTAAGGCTAACCGCTATTATCAGCCTCAATTAAACTGTGTTACTCTAGAATAAATTTAATTTGTTGCTTTTATTTTTGATTATTTTTGTTTTGTCTTTTGTACAGTTGAGATTGAGGCTAAACCTATAGCTATAACTTCAAAGTTATGCAAATCCGGGGCTGAAATGATTAGTTTTAGTGACTCGGTATAGAGTTTTGAAACACAGTGGAGCATTTCAGATATAGACACTTAATGATATCACAGGTGGAATAGCATGTTCCACAGTCTGAGAAAATAACTAAACCTAAATATGCAGGATTTGTATGTTGAACATGTTTGAATGAAACAAAACAAAACTCCAAGTATATTTGTGACAAGGAAATAACGTTATAGCACACACATGTTATATCATACAGTCCATACAGTCCATGTTATAGCATACAGTCCCCTCCAAAAGTATTGGAACAGCAAGGCAAATTGTGTTATTTTTGTTGTTCACTGAAGACATTTGGGCTGAAGATCAAAAAAAAAAAAAAAAAGAGTATGAGACGAGTTCAGAATGTCAGCTTTAATTTTCTGGTATTTACATGTGTTAAACAACTTAGGATATATCACCGTTTGCATTACGCCACAGCATTTTTAGGTGAGCAAAAGTAAAGGAACAAAAAATCTTAAAGTAAATAAAATTTAATATTTGGTGGCAAAACCCTTGCTTGCAATAACTGCTTCAAGCCTACGACCCATCGACATCACCAAACTGTTGCACTCTTCGTTTGTGATGTTATTCCAGGCTTTTACCACAGCTTCCTTCAGTTCTTGTTTGTTTCGGGGGGTTTCTCCCTTCAGTCTTCTCTTCAGGAGATGAAATGCATGTTCTGTCGTGTTAAGGTCAGGTGACTGACTTGGCCAGTCTAAAGCCTTCCACTTTTTTCCCCTGATGAAGTCCTTTGTTTTGTTGGCAGTGCGCTTAGGGTCATTGTCCTTCTGCATGATAAAATTCCTCCTAATTATTTTGGATGCATTTCTCCGTACATTGGCAGCCAAAATATTTCTGTACACTTCTGAATTCATTCTGCTGCTACCATCATCAGTTACATTATCAATAAAAATGAATGAGCCTGTTCCAGAAGCGGCCATGCACCCCCAAGGCGTGACATTACCTCCACCATGCTTTACAGATGAGCTTATATGCTTTGGATCATGAGCAGTTCCTTTCTTCCTCCACACTTTGGCCTTTCCATCACTTTGGTAGAGATTAATCTTCGTCTCAGCAGTCCATAGGATTGTGTTCCAGAACTTCTGTACTTCTTTGCAAATTCCAATCTGGCCTTCCGATTCTTCCTGCTGATGAGTGGTTTGCATCTTGTGGTATGGCCTCTATACTTCTGCTCTTGGAGTCTTCTTCGAACAGTGGATTGTGACACCTCCACCCCTGCACTGTGGAGGTCATTGGTGATTTGACTTACTGTTCTGGGGTTTTTCTTCACAGCTCGCACAATATTTCTGTCATCAACTACTGTTGTTTTCCTTGGCCGACCCGTTCGACATCTGTTACTCAGAACACCTGTAGTTTCTTTCTTTTGCAGGACATTCCAAATTGTTGTGTTTGCCATGTCCAGTGTTTGTCCAATGGCTCTTGTAGCAAATACGCTGCGTGGAATGGTAATAAAGTAGTAACGCAGGGTAATGACGAATATGAATTATTATTATGAATTATGGGCTAGAAAACCAGAAGACTAAGGCCCAATCCCAATTCTCCCCCTTAGCCCTCCGTCTTTGTCTTAGCCTTACCCCTCGCCCTTACCCCTCTGTCTTTAAACAGAGGGTTAAGGCAAAGGGTTGTTTTAAACCCTTAGAAATGGGACACCCCTTTGCAGTCGCAACAATATGACATCATTTTTAAAGTTTTGAAGTATTGTGCTCCTTTTGAGTTTGTTTTAAATGAACTTTGCAAAAAGTCAAATGTTTTTTTTTATTTTTTTATTTGTTAAAATTACTATACTCTGTACAACATATGTAAATCAAATTTTAATCAACTGTAACACAAAATTAAAATGCTGCAGAGGTGGATGGAGTTGTAGAGGATGCCTGGTACACACAAAAAAGAAAACAAAATTAATACATAGTCATAAACATATACAGTCCCTGACAAAAGTCTTGTCGCTTATCCATTTTGTAGAAACAAAAGCTTATAACCTTACTTTAAATTAATCGATAGGTTTTAGAAATGTCTCGTATGAAAGCTAAAACCCTCCCAAATTATGCTCAATATACTAAAATAAATTTGCTTCACTGAAGAAAGATTGATAATTTAATGAACACAGAAAGGTCAGATTTTGGCAAGACAAAAGTCTTGTCGCCTTGTCATATGATGCACCCAATCCTAGATTACAGCCTCACCTGTGATCAGTTACTGATCAATCAATTAGTGGGTGTGTATAAAAAGAACCCCAGCACACCAGACCTTCACAACAACTGCAACTTGACCTCTGACAACATGCCTAAGATCCACCCTGAGACCAAAGCGTTAATTATCAAGAGGCTGAAGACCAGATCCACTGCTGAGGTGGCTGACACCTTCAATGTGTCTCAGTGTCAAGTACAAAGAATAAGAAAAAGATCTGAAAAGACTGGAGATGTTTTTGACAAGCCCAGGTCCGGCAGACCCCGCAAGACAACTGCTCGGGAGGACCGTTTGTTGATTCGAAAATCCAAGGCCAGCCCCTTTTCCACTGCAGCAGAGCTCCACCAGGCCTGGTCACCTCAAGTCCCTGTGTCAACCAGAACAGTTTGTAGAATTCTGTCTCGAAATGGCCTCCATGGTCGAATCAGTGCACAGAAACCAGCACTAAACAAAAGGCAATTAAAAAACCGTGTGGCATTTGCCAAGGCCCACAGCCTGCTAAAAGGATGGACACTGGAAAAGTGGCAGAAGGTGGATTTCTCAGATGAATCCTCGGTTGAATTACATCACAGCCGCCGCAAATATTGCAGGAGACCTACTGGAGCCCGCATGGATCCAAGATTCACCCAGAAAACAGTTAAGTTTGGTGGCGGAAAAATCATGGTCTGGGGTTACATCCAGTATGGGGGTGTGCGAGACATTTGCAGGGTGGAAGGCAATATCAATAGCCTAAAATATCAAGAAGTATTAGCTACCTCTTACATTCCCAACCATAAAAGGGGTCAAATTTTGCAGCAGGATGGTGCTCCATCGCATACTTCTATCTCTACATCAAAGTTCCTCAAGGCGAAGAAGATCAAGGTGCTCCAGGACTGGCCAGCCCAGTCACCAGACATGAACATCATTGAGCATGTCTGGGGTAGAATGAAAGAGGAAGCATGGAAGGCAAAACCAAAGAATCTTGATGAACTCTGGGAGGCATGTAAGACTGCTTTCTTTGCTATTCCTGATGACTTCATCAACAAATTGTATGAATCATTGTCGAACCGCATGGATGCAGTCCTTCAAGCTCATGGAAGTCATACAAGATATTAAATATGGATCTCACAGCACCACTACTTAATTCACTGACATTATGCAACATATTTTTGTATTTGAAGTAAATTATTTGTTAAATTTTCTGTAGGCGACAAGACTTTTGTCTTGCCAAAATCTGACTTTTCTGTGTTCATTAAATGATCAATCTTTCTTCAGTGAAGCAAATTTATTTTAGTATATTGAGCATAATTTGGGAGGGTTTTAGCTTTCATAAGAGACATTTCTAAAACCAATCGATTAATTTAAAGTCAGGTTATAAGCTTTTGTTTCTACAAAATGGATAAGCGACAAGACTTTTGTCAGGGACTGTATAATTGTTCTGGTACCTACAAATATTATAGAATGTAATATACCTTATATTTTATTTTCAAATTCTCCCACTTTTTTGAAGCTTGTTGGGCTGACACAACTCCAACAAGTCCAGCCTCCTACAAGAAATTTCTAAACAAAATACAAATGTGATTAATAACATGTCATTAAATAGGGGATAATTTACAAGGCGAAACGAAACAATAATATTTTAGGCCATGTATGTTCGTAATACTTTACACATTCTACGTAACATGTGTATAGCAACAAAAAAGGAGAAAATTTAATTTGTCAACTGGACATAGTTTATTTGGTTGAATACGTTTCGCAGCTCATCCAAGCTGCTTCCTCAGTTCTGGTCAGATGCTGGCGGACACTGCTTTATATCTGCCTGAAGGGAGGAGCTTAATTACAATGAAAATTACTCTGAGACAACACATATTTAAATACAGTTTCAGTTGGTCAGGTGATACAATATGGAGTTGTTAACAGTTTCTGTTAGTCATGTGAGTCTATTCAATATGGAGTGGGAGTGGGGGAGTAGTTAGCATATCCATTCAGGGCCATGATGGGTGTTTTCACACCTCTGGACCTGACCTGGCTAGTCCCATTGTTTTCCCAGTTTGTTTTGATTTAGGTTTGAGGATAGAGTTATAGATGGGAGACAAATGATGTCTGAGACCCCCATTTCTGTTCAAGGAAGGATTCTCTTTCTTGACAAAAATAGCTTCTTTAACTCCCCTCTCAAAGACAAGGCAAACACAGACGGGAAAACCAGGGTGGGCCGCAATCTGCCGTACATCTCCACCTAAAAGCCACAGGCCACTCCTTTGAGGACAGCGAGGTCCAGATCTTGGCCAGAGAAAAGAACTGGTTTGAGAGGTGGGTAAGTGGGGGGGGGTAAGTGTCCGTGAGGAGTGGGAGTGAGCGGTTGAGCAGCGGGTCGCGGAGGAATGAGTGCGTGAAGGTGCAAGAGTTTAAATGCTGGCTGCAAGAGCCTCCTACCAGCCTGGACAGGGGGAGTAGGGTGTCAGGGTTCCTGACAGGAATCTCCACAGAGTTGAGTTTCACGGGGTTGAGGTTCATGGGGTTCAGTGGGCTAGCAGCCTTGTCTTAGCTCGCCATCAAGACCTGGCCTGTGCGGAGAACAGGACCATGCAATGTAACAATCAATGTGCACAAGAATTCATAATCCAAATATAATTAAAACACTAGTGTATCATTTCAAGGTAATCATCAAGTTAAATATATAAATACTTCTTCATATATTATTATATTGTACAATATACTCAAAACATTCACTAGTTAATCAAATAACCATAAATAGTTAAGTATCTTCCTTTGAAGTAAAGTGCATGGAGGCTACATACATTCAATATAATAGTCAGCATTTAAAGTGCTCAGTGCTACAATGTTTAGGCTAAAAACCATCACAGAGTAACATTGAGAAAGTTGGCATAAAAAGTAGTGCTAACCGGACCCATAGAAAGCAGTGGGAGCGGCTAAGATAACTCATGCTAGAGCATGAGTTTACCAATCCCGGTTATTTCATCTAATACACAGCTCGCTTGAAGCGCATGGGCGGTGTGGTAGTCGGCTCCTATGTTTTAACATTTAGCACAATAAGTGTGGCAACTTGTCATAGCGAAATAAAGCAGAGGCGAAGTTACAAACATACCTGCAGCAACAATTTGTTTGTCCGTCTCTCGCGTCTACCGCGCTTCCGGGGTTCGCGGTAATATAGTGCGCTAATTGGCGGACTGCGATCACATGACCGCACGTAAGGGACGTAAAATACAAAGAGTAGTAATGAGGCGAGAGAGTAAAACGGTTTTGTCACCCGCGTTACACTCTGATTGATTTTCCTCCTTTTCTCAGTTTCAAAATGGTTTGCTTTTCTCCCATAGACAGCTCTCAGGTCTTCTTTTTGGTTTATGCTCTTTAACAAGAAATCAGTCTTGCAGCCAAGAAGTAGACTAGTCATGCAGAGCTAGTTAATGCTTGAACAACCAACCTTAAAGGCCACATTTGGTCAAGGAGAAACAGCTGTCAGTCACATGTTCCAATAGTTTGCTCACTTGAAAAATGGGTGGGTTTAAACAAAGGTTGGTATGTCCTGAGTTGTTTAACACATCTAGATGTAAATACCAGGGAATAAAAGCTGACATTCTGACCTATTATCTCATACTCATCATTTGATTTTGAACCCAAATGTCTTCAGTGAACAACAAAAATAAGAGAATTTGTAGTGTCGTTCCAATACTTTCGGAGGGGACTGTAGATCAGAAATGTTGCAGTATAGACCCTTTAAATGTTAGATGTTGTCTCTTTTAGAACTCGTGTGTGTGTGTGTTGTAGGAGGGGGTTATTCGGCGTTTCACTCGGTGGAGAACAGTAGCCATCGTAGCGTCTATAGCATTAGTGGCCTCTTTGGTTTACTACAGGAAAACCCGCTGACAGCCGGACCTCACCAAGCACAACAACCACTCCTGCTTTCCTTGATAACATGGATTATGTTTTAAAGACTGCAAACCACTGCTCAAAAGATTTAAAAACACTATATGACTCACTGTTGTATGATGCCTGTTCAAATGCTAGAATGTTGATTGAATTGGGTAATAAGCCAGGGTAGTTGTTATCTGATTTTTAGGAGCAGGAGCTCAGGTAGACCATCTCTGGACATCGTTCCCGATCTCCACACAACATTTAATATTAGCGTTGTGGAGTTGGTGCAACAACATTTCATCCAGGTGGACTGGTGAACTGTGCTATCTGATCCTTTAGTTTTGTGCCTTTCTTTTGTTCTCACACATATATATGTAAAGATTAGTTCATGTTAGGGGTGGCCGATGGTAATCAGAAATGACTACATAACACTGACTTTTTAAAAATTCTCCCAGGACTGAATGATTGTATAAACCCATAAAAAGTGCAGACGTGCAAGATATTTAAAGAGGGGGTATTATGCAAAAGTGATTCTTTAGCGTTTTACCATGTTGTAACGTTGTTCTCTCATTAAAAATATGCCTGAAGAGGTTTTAGATGTCATCCATGCTTGTTTGAGTATTTTAGCGATCTCTTCTTACAGTTAGTTTTAAGATTATGTGTAAAAACATGATACAAAACTGTACACAGCAACTTGACAAACCTGATGCGATGTGCAGTGGTTTAATTAGTGGGATGCATGATAATTGTAATGGTGGTAGATTTATGAAGGGGGAGTGACTTTGCAAAGGGGCAGTGCAATGATCTAAATATGTTATGTTGTAGTTAATACTGGAAATTTTCAGTTCTTATTTTTATCAACTATTTTTGCTGAGTTTTTTTATTCTTTCGATTCTCACTTTATTCCGGAAGTTGCCGTGGGAGCCACCATACATTGGCATTGTTATTTTGTATGGGGCTGCCGCTCTTGACTGCAAACGCATTCTATCCAGACTATAAAGCTGTTTTAAAGCCTCAGTGCAGTGTGGATTGTTGGTCACATGAAAATTGAACATTTTACACAAATCAACTTACTTAATGTCATATTTTAAACTTTTCTCAACTTTTCCATTGAAATGAATTTGATTCTGCTGAACTGGAAGATGAAAGTGTGGTTTAGTAGCCTTTAGAGGCAAATGTGGGTGGGGCCGAAAAAGGCCAATAGACTACATACTCAATAGTGAAATGTGAATATGAACCAATGTTTGATTAATCTCCTGCCTCTCCCTAGTGTCCTTTACTTCTTTTGAGCAGTGTAGCATACTGTTTTATATGAATTCATATGTTTTTACTTCATAGCCATAAAACTGATACTCAGGTTTTCCAATTAATTGTATCTGGATATACTGTTTATTTTTAAATGGAACTGTCTCTTATGCAACACTATGACAGCCTCTCCTGCTTCAGCAATTCAGTCACATAAGGGTTTTTCTGTTTAACTATCACCATGGCGATATATACCGTATTCTAGTGATGGGCGATACCAGTTTGTTTCAATCTAAATACCCAGTAAGTATCACAATAACAATTCCATACCGATACCATTGAGTCTTTTATTCTTTACCTGATCCATTATTATGTTATTTTCTATTTTCCTCATCATAAATATACCTGGAGTTGTTTTGTTTTGTTGTCATGTGTATTTAGGCTGAGTTCTCTCAAACTGAAAACACCACCTTGTGATATCATGTGGTAATGCAGGTTTTTACCTACGTAAAAGAATGCTGTTAACTTGAAAACTATCCCTTCATGACATCAAAAGGTGGAACAGAGCATTTTGAACTAAAACAACAACAAAAAAATTGAAATGTAGCGTTTAGAATGAGAATTTATACTTTTTGTCACCTTCTCAAAATATCCATGTTTTGGTATTGATCCACCCAACACTACTGTATAGTGCTGTGATGGTTCATGCACACTTCCAAACTTTGCTTACTACGGCTTATTGCTAATTTTTCATTTAAATGAGGAATCTGGAATTTACCCATTCCAAGTAGCCTGTTTACCAAAGCTCTGAGCTCTCTGGATTTTTCTGTTTCGCTTATTAAATGCTTGAACACATTCAAGACTCTATTATTATTATTATTATTATTATTATTATTATTATTATTATTATTGTTATTGTTATTGTTTTTTTTTTTGTTTTTTTTTCAAACTGTTTTCAGACACTCCTTTTCTGGCCTTCAGGCTTGTGGAGTCTGTTCCCTTTGTTGTCACCCTTCTGACAGCTAAAGTTTGACGGTTTTAATGATGGTGAAACTGTAATGTAACTGCTGTTTTAGTTTTTTAATATAGGTTTAAGAGAATTCAGATTAAGATAAGAGGAGATGATCTGTTCTCAAAGGGACGCTGTGATTGCGTTATAGAAGATATAGAGTCCAAATCACACTATTTATGTCATGTTCTCTGTCAAATAACAAGTGAATACATTTTGTATTGTATGAGGTTCATGTCTTGAACAAAAAGTAATAAAAATTTATATTTTTTTCCTGTGTTTGAGGAATCTTGTTATTTCTGAAACCTCCACTGTTGCACCATACAAGCTCCATTAGTTAAATATTTCAAAGACTTTAGTGAGAGTCGCCATTTGTGAAACATCTGCCTTGTAATTTGACCTGGTCATGTCATCTGTCTGGGTCCACAGAGACAGAAGGTTAATGCCAGACTGTGGAATATTCTTGGTAAAGCAATAACATCTCCATGATTACATGCAGGCAGAGAACCCATCACCAGTAAAGTTACATAGTGTGAAAAGTCAAGCATTGTTGAGTAATTCTATCACTGTGTGGAGTAATTTTACATGACTGGACTAAATGTATTATTATTATTATTATTATTATTATTATTATTATTATTATTATTATTATTGTTATTATTAGACTATTATTTGTGTCCTCTCACAGGATAGACAGGGGCTGACAGGAGCAGACAGGCCTAGTGACACAGATCAGTGGAATCACACAGCATAGTTTATTTACAAAGTAAACATGTTTTAACTGTTTCTCTGCCACACATGTGGATTCAAGCTGCATCAGTGTGCTGCACAATCACACACTTACCACTAGAAGGCATTAACCCCTCACTGATCAATGAACACTTCAGCGTAACACAACATTTGTGTGGCACCGTGGTTCTGTGCTCTCTCTGGAATAAATCATGCAAAACAATTGGCATTTCAGGCTTAAACAAAAGTGTGGATCTATAGACCTCTTCATAAAACACTGGGCAGGTCAAATAGTCTTAAATAAATAGTTCAGCTGCAGACAAGTCTAACCACACTAGGCTCATTATTTCTCAAATCACCGAGTGGCTCCCGGGTCACCATTTCAAATCTCAATGTCCTTTTAACCAGTTGTAGTATTATGTTTGAGATGGAAAAAATACCAAATTATAAGGCTCTATCTTTAATATTTTTCGAGATACAGCCATTTAAAGATGAGTAGTAGGCGCGCGTTTTGCGACGCTTAAGTTACAAATTGGCCTTTCGACCATTTTGAAAGCCAATATTTCCCCAACCAATAGTGCTACAAAGCTGAAACTTTGCATTTTAACAGAACTCATGGAGTTCTTTCAGAATCTGCAGTCAAAATGATCCTTTCTCTTGGGGTTCACAAGATATTGATACCTCAAATCCTAGGCTCATGCTTTTTCGAACGAAACCTTTTGACATTTTAAACACAGAAAATGTGAAATGTAATCAACAAATATGTTTTTATTGCAAATTCTGACATATCTCTGTGCAAAAGAAGCAGTTTGTATGGAAAAAAATGTATTATGTGGGGTCACAGCAAGGATCCAAACAGGCAACCCTCGACGAAAATTGGTCTAACTTCAAAGCTCAAAATGGACATGTGGACAGTTAACAAGAATTATGAAACTTTGTCTGTTGAAAAACATCCCTAAGAGCTAACTGTGGTAAAAAAAAAAAAAAAAAAAAAGATGTAATTTCAGAAATGTACCTTAGCCCAAAATTTACATTTACATTTATATAAAACAAATCTGAAAATCTGTTATATTCCAGAGTTAAAAAAAACAAAAACAAATGTTCAGAATGCACATTAATTAATTTAGTGTTTATATAAATAGCCTTCTAAATGCCAATATGGCATTCTTTTCTATATTAGGTAACTCAGCTCAGCTTGTTTATGTTCAGGCCTGTAAGAAGTGCTATCATTTCCTGCATCAGCAACCCCCTACCATGAATCATGTTATTTATGAGCCTGTGGTTATGTCACAGATAATACTATTTCTTGCAACTTTGCAAGATTATAAAGTTGGAACTTGCTTCCTGTCCAGGATGCTGATGCTTTGTTTTAGAAATGATGATGACATCACCACATGGATAAGATCCTGTTTATGTGGTTATGTCTATATAAACTATATCCAGCAAGTGGCTATTGGCTAATAACAATCACTAAAACCTTATATAAAGTGCACATATTGGAAAATATTCCATACAAATTCTGATGCCTACAAGTCAGTAGTGTACAAGTTACAAATTAAATAATGGAATCTAGTAGCAGTGAAAAGTTACTAAACTGTAGCATTGGGATTGCCTTAAATGACAATTTAAGCCACAATACCTCATTATGCAGAGGAGCTGGCATTATGAATATTGTAAATCTATCTGAAGAAAATAGGGAGCTATTGGAGTGGAGAACTGAAGTTAAAGTTCCTGATAATGGCACCATATGCAACAAAGGTACATCATCCAGTATGAAAAACGGGAAAAATATTGCCAGGATATTTTTAAAGTACACCAGAAGAAAATTACAAGTAAGTTTTAGATCTCAAGCTTTTATAACACCTTTTCAGATCTACATGTATACTATGCATGCTATAATATTTATAGTACTGATATTGTTATTACTAAAAAGTATTTTACTGTTTTTATGGTTTTGACCATTAAATTCTTGGAGGACTGAGGTATTCTATTGTTTATAAGTTTATTAATTAATAGACCAGAAACACTTTAGAATAGCATGATAACTTATAGCATTGTTTTATATATTATATTTTAGAATCCTTGAGAGCTGTGAATGAAGATATTGCAAGAAAATGGAGTTTGAAGCCTGGACAGAAGCTATGTCCTCAGTGTTACAAGTCTGCACAGAATTCCGAACCAGCTGTTTCAGATAATCTTGAACATGAAGAGTCGGCTGACTCCACAGATGATAAAGTATGATATAATCCAGTTTGATTGTTTTTGTTGTTCATTATAATGTTCAGATTAAAACAGTATTATTACAGATGATTTAATTATTCATTAAATTACCTTTACTGCCCCATGGTTGAAGAATATGAGAAAATTAAAATTTTCGGAAGTGATTTTTTGCTTCAATTTCACCATGCTGAAAAAGTATGAAGGAACTGAGCAACGAAGATATATATATTTTTTTACCACAGTTAGCTCTTAGGGATGTTTTTCAACAGACAAAGTTTCATAATTCTTGTTAACTGTCCACATGTCCATTTTGAGCTTTGAAGTTAGACCAATTTTCGTCGAGGGTTGCCTGTTTGGATCCTTGCTGTGACCCCACATAATATTTTTTTTTCATACAAACTGCTTCTTTTGCACAGAGATATGTCAAAATTTGCAATAAAAACATATTTGTTGATTACATTTCACATTTTCTGTGTTTAAAATGTCAAAAGGTTTCGTTCGAAAAAGCATGAGCCTAGGATTTGAGGTATCAATATCTTGTGAACCCCAAGAGCTAGGATCATTTCTGCAGATTCTGAAAGAACTCCATGAGTTCTGTTAAAATGCAAAGTTTCAGCTTTGTAGCACTATTGGTTGGGGAAATATTGGCTTTCAAAAATGGTCGAAAGGCCAATTTGTAACTTAAGCGTCGCAAAACGCGCGCCTACTACCCATCTTTAAATGGCTGTATCTTGAAAAGTATTAAAGATAGAGCCTTATAATTTGGTATTTTTTCATCTCAAACATAATACTACAACTGGTTAAAAGGACATTTCGATTTGAAACGGTGACCCGGGAACTTTTCTTATTTCTCGGTGCTTTCAGAAATACTGACCCACTAGTGTGTGTTATGTCCTTCACAGGTCCTCTGCTGCTGTCCCTTGACAGGACATATCTTTCCAGAAGGCCTGCTCTTGCTCTCCAGAGCTCTGGGTCTCATCTGGCCTGACCGAGGTGGAGTGTTGTGGCCTCTCTTCTGGGCTCTGCACTTGACTGCTCCAGCCATGGTCTTTAGCCCTGTTTTTGAATGTGACTGTGCACAGCTTGTGTGTGTCTCATCTCTCGTGGAAGCTGGGGCTGTGGATGATCTGAGAGAGCCTTCCAAATGAGTCCATGTGCTCCAAAGGCTCCTGGGGTTGTATGGTGGGGGGCATAGCAGACAGGGGGAGGCGGAGCTGAGTGAGCCCCTCCAGAGAGCTGACCCGGGGCAGGAACTGTGCCAGAGCCGGCGAACCTCTGTCCCGCCCCCTCTGCCTCTGGCGCGGAGTGCCCAGGCTCAGCAGGAGCCCGTGTGTGTCAGACGAGTACGCGCTGTATCCATCGGCCAGCACCTGCTCCCTGAAAGAGCAGTCCTCCCTCGTATAGGCGATCTGCAGGACACAGCATACAATATGTACCATGAGAAGTCATTAAACCTTAGAAAGCTGATGAGTTTTCTTTTCATCTATTCTTTATTCTTCATTAACTCCTGCTTCTCTTTCTGTTGCTACTCTAGTGGTGGAGGCGGTACAGTTAACCACAAACACTCTCATGCCAAAGTGAGATGTGTGGGTGAATAGGGAAACTAGAGTGCCCAGAGGAAATCCATCCGCATGCAGAGAGAACATTCAAACTCCACACAGAAAGACTGGGAGACAAATCAGGGACCTTGCAGTAAGGTGTCAGTACAGCCACTCATGCACACTGGGTGTCCTTCTCCATATGAAATATCATGCGCATGTATGTTAACTCATTGACCAGACCAGAGCCGGACTTTCTGTTTGTGTTGTGCACATCCGCTCGGGGCCACATGTTCCCAGGGGCCTGTTTGTGTTGGCGCGCGCTAGGGGCCAAGGCTGCTGTGGCTCTGCTCCTCATTCAGATTTTGGGCTGGGTAAATACCTGCTCCACTGGACAAAGGTTGATGAACCCAGTGTTTGAGTGCTGCCTGTTTTCACTGCAGCAGCACTGTAATGAAACTATCTGACTGTGGGGGTTTTCACAGGCTGTAGGAGCACAGAGGCAGGGGCCTTTACAATAAACACGTGTACACTATATGTGTATTTATTTCAGTCACTTGGAATCATTTAAGACATTTATTTTTTTTATTTTTTTTGACCTAAATGTAAAGTACATTTGATGTCAGTGTAATTTTTTGTGTCCTCCGCCAGTGTTCAGATATTTCCCAGCTCAAAAAAAGTTTATTTGATAAAGGCTTTAAATATTCAGAAAATATATGCAAGGTACACTTCAAATTGCTTGTAAAAGTGGTGTCTGGTAACTTCTGAACTTTTTGATATTTAAGACCAACAATCTTGAAATTTCTGCCGTCACAGCTGGTGACATTGTCAGATTTACTTTAATTGGGCACAACAAGGGACCAGGTGACAAAAGCACACCTGCATTCGCACAGCTGACTGCTCTCTATCAGCTACAGAATGGATTATAACATGCTTTTCATTGTGTAATGCTTAAATAGGTCTGCTGTATTAATCTGAGTGGTTGTCCATGTGTCCCCCAGAGCATAGCTCTGCAGAACTGCTCCTCCTAGATGTGCAGGACACAGTTTAAACCCAAGAAGACATTAACTTCTTCTGGACACAATTTAAACCCGAGGAGACAGGAAAGGACCTTCTCCTGGACACAATTTAAACCCGAGGAAACAGGACCTTCTTCTCGACACAGTTTAAAACAAACGAGACCCTGGTACCGCCACAGACTGTGCAACCAGTGGGCCTTTACACTATGTGCACAATTATTAGGTAAGTGGGTATTTTGACCATATCATGATTTTTATGCATATTCTTCAACTCCAAGCTGCATTTAACTTGAATTCTTATTAGATTTAAGCATATCCGGTGATGTGTATTTGTCTAACGAGGGAAGGTGTGGCCTAAGGAGCTCAACACCCTATATCAAGGTGTGCAGAATTATTAGGCAGCTTCTGTTCCTCAGGCAAAATGTGCCAAAAAGAGATTTAACTGACTCTGAAAAGAAAAAAATTAAAAAAGTCTTTCAGAGGGATGTAGCACTCTTGAAATTGCAAAGATATTGGGGCGGGATCACAGAACCATCAAATGTTTCATTGCAAACAAACAGTGTTGCAAGAAACGTGTTGAGAAGAAAAAGATGCAAATTAACTGCAAGAGATATGAGAAGAATCAAACATGAAGCTACCAGGACCCCATTATCCTTCAGTTCTGTCAAATTCCAGAACTGCAACCTACATGGAGTGCCTCAGAAGTACAAGGTGTTCAGTGCTCAGAGACATGACCAAGGTAAGGAAGGCAGAAACCTGACCACCACTGAACAAGAAACATAAGCTGAAACATCAAGACAGGGCTAAAAAAAAAAAAAATGTTTTTTCAAAGGTTTTATAGACTGATGAGATGAGAGTGACTCTTGACAATCCAGATGGATGGGCCTCGATGTGGCTGGATCAGTAATGGGCATAGAGCTCCACCTTGACTCAGATGCCAGCAAGATAGAGGTGGGGTACTGGCATGGGCTGGTATTACTGAAGATGAGTTTGTTGGGCCTTTTCGAGTTGAAGATGGACTCAAAATTAACTCTAAAACTGCCAGTTTTTAGAAGACACTTTGTTCAAGCAGTGGTACAGAAAAAAGTCTGCATCTTTTAAGAGGACCATAATTTTTATGCATTTTGCTGTACTCCACTGTGTGGCTAGCCAGTAAAGGCCTTAAAGATGAAAAAATAATGGCATGGCCCCCTTCCTCACCTGATCTAAACCCTATTGAGAACTTGTGGGCCCTTCTTAAATGGGAGATTTACGGTGAAGGAAAACAGTACACCTCTGAACAGTGTCTGGGAGGCTGTAGTTGCTGCTCCTCAAAAAGTTGATCGTCGATCGTCAAGAAACTGAGAGACTCCATGAATGGACCATTATTGAGAAGAAGGGTGGCTATATTGATCACAGATTTTTTTTTTTTTTTTTTTTTTTTTTAATGTTAGAAATTTTGAGTTGTAAATTTTGAGTTGTTTACTATTCTGACAGATGAAAATAAACAAGTGAGAATGGAAAATGTTCATTTTTCATTTAGTTGCGTACTAATTCTGCACATTAATAGTTGTCCAATAATTGTGCAGATTTTCTCCTAAGAAAGCCAAAACTTTACTTTCTTAAATATTTAGGTTTGAGGTTTATTAACATTTGGAATTGACCCAGACCACTGTAGATGTTCAATTATAATAATGAACAAATAAATACAACTTGCCTAATAATTATGCATACAGTGTAATAAGATTTTGGAATTTGACTTTCATAAAATGATAGAGAATATAATGGATAATGTGGAGAATGTGTCTAATCCTCTCATGTGGATGTCATACTGTGTAGTCCAATGGGCCATGGTATCACAGTGTTAAACATCTATTCAAGTCAGCGGAATCAGACACAAAAACACATACAATTTATATTCTATGTTATAATAAGGGTTATTTACTGTTATTATGTGAACCATTGGAGCTGATCTGAAAACTTAAATTGTAATTTTGTAAATTTTTATGAACATTCGAGTTTATAATATCTCAACTTCCAAAAATAGTTTTCAATTTTTATACTATTAAAGTCTATTAAAAAAAATAATATAAATATTATTTTTTGCATCATCCATCCATTAAAATAATAATGGATGGATGATGCACTGCAGCTAGTTTTTTGTTCTGTATGTTAGCTGCCATGATGACCTCACTAAGTCACTCTAGTACTGTTTAAATAAATGGATCAGAATGGACTGACGGAGTTTCTAGCTGAAATTTCACCATTGTTGGTCTTAAATATCAAAAAGTTAAAAAGTTACCAGACTGTAGAGTTCAGTGGAGTAAGGGTAACAGAGCCCTCAGAGATGACTGACTGATTCAATGATGTTCTTGAAATTGTCTGACGGAGTTGACACAAAGATGGGGCATTACTTTGACAAGATGAATTTAGAAGAAAAATATTTTGTGTCCCTGAGGAAGGAGACAAAAACATTACACAGACAAAAAGTTTCATTTACATTTATGTCAATTTAAAAAAGAAAAACGTAAAATATCTTCTCAAACAAATAGCTCAAGTATACAGAGGTCCCTTTCTAAGTATGCCAATGATGATATTTTGAAACTATTTTTCTACAAATTGATGTGTTTTAGAAAGGACTCTTTCCGTACACATTTGTTTGAAGATAAAAAGTGAAAGGTTTAAAAAAAGGTGCAAGATGAACACTGACTCTTCTTTATCAATGTGGAATGTTTATTTCTGTTCTGGCCCCTTACTGCTGTGTCATATGGCTGTGCACGCGCATATGTTATTGCAGACTGCACAGTGCACACACGGGGGAGGATCGGCTTGGGCTTCTGCGTGGGTAATGAGCTGATGAGATTGGCTGAGAGCTGAGGAGGCGTGTGTAGCATCAGCGTGTGTAGATTTAAAGGCAGTTTAATAAACAACTTAAGTCTATTTCTTTACAGTTATCTTTAGCTATTTTTTTTTTTAATTCTAATCATGTTTTTTGGAATTCTTAATTCCCGCTTCCTCAGCCTTCCCGAGTTATTGCCATTAGCAAACTAGTCCAGCTGTGGTAAGCCTGTCATTCCCTCCCTCGAAAAACAGACTTTGAATGAAACGGTTCATTCATTGAGCTGGTGATGCCGTGTCAGAGCGAGGAGGATGTTTAATTTTTGTTTATATTACATATATTACATGTATATTATATCATGTATGTTTATATTTACAGCAGTAGGACAAGTCATCTCTCCAAGCACTGTATGTAGACTGGCGCTATGTTGTGTCCATTTAGGCCTGCAAATGCTACCGCAAGTAGACTGGTTTTAAAAAATAAGGAAAAACAACTAGCCCACAAAAAACGTGTTTTTTTTTGTTTTTGTTTTTTTTGTTTTTTTTTGTTTTTTTTTTTCTCTGTGATCTGCCTCAGAGAGAGAGAGGGAGCGAAAACAGCCCGGTAAGTGCAGGTTCCTTACCGAAGTGTAGAGCGAGGCATCCTCGCGCATGCACAAGAAGCGGTCAGACGCGACTCCTCTGAGGGCCACACAGCCCGGGCTCACAGGAGTTATCTCCAGCAGACCTGCGGCGCACAGTCGAGACGTGGGCACACATGAGCACACACGGGCGCGCATAAGTACACATAGGTGGGCATACACTTACTGTAGGGGCTCTGGTCCGCGGAGCCGTGCACGTGTCCGTCCGCACTGATCAGCAGGTGCAGACCCGTCCTGGCCGCGTACAGGTGTCTGCGCCGCACTATCTGCGCCCAGCCGCGCGCCGCTTCCGCCCCATGCTCCGCGAGAGGCGCGCACGCGACTCCACTGCTCAGCAGAACACCCACCACGGTCAGAATGTCCACGAGCAAAGACATAATTTTAAATGAGCAGAAAAATACATCTAAAGTGATGACGTCTGTAAGCGTGCTCGCGCCGTACTGGAAAGTAACGTGGCCTTATCGCAAAGCTCCTTTTTAAATGACGTTCTTATCAGCTGCTGATAACCTCTTTCCAAGAGCCAATTCTCAGAAATAGATCATAACACACCCCTGAACCACTGCCCACCGCGCGAGCCGCGCGCACAACCAGGCCACAGCGCCCACACCGCACCTAGCCGCGCGCACACCATTAAAGATGCACTATTCACTTTTCTGGTGGAGGGTCTGCCACCTGCTTGTCTCCATGGAGATGTTAATGCTTTTCCTGGGCTGTTCCACAGTTCAACAGTATAATTATAAACTCCATGGAGACAAGCATGTGATGTCCCTAGGCCAAGTTACTGGTCAGACCAGTGGAGAGGTGACCCTGCTCATAGTAAGATTTTTTATTTTATTTTTGAGCAATAAAAACAATTCTGTCAATAAATAAATAAATAAATAAACATAAGGTTAAAGTTATATTGTGGAACATTACAGACAAAGAAAAAACCTTTCAGTGGTGGTGAATGCCTCACCAGGAAAGTTCCATAGTGTATTTTTAAATTCGCTTTTATTTCAGCCTGTATATTTCACAAAACAGTATCCCATTGGCCGTGCATTTGGAAACATCACACTTAAATATTATGTTGGTATTTTGGTCACAGATTTTTCTCCCTTGGCTCTATTCCTCTTATACTGACACAGAACGAACTCAATGAGTTCAGTCAAATCAATACAGAGAGATGGTCAGCGGGGCTAACACTAGGCCTGCTTCATTAAAATAATAATAATAATAATAATAATAATAATAATAATAATAAATAAAAATGCATTTTTTGGACAAGTACAGTGGTTGTGATTAGATTAGTTCAGAGTGCACATTTTAAACAATTTCAGAATTCACATATGTGTGAAGACTGAAGTCTGAACTAATTCAAGAATCCAATGCATTTCAGAACATGTAGAGATCTAAACTCTAGGTACAACAAGATTTCTCTCTCTCTCTCTCTCTCTCTCTCTCTCTCTCTCTCTCTCTCTCTATATATATATATATATATATATATATATATATATATATATATATATATATATATATATATATATATATATATATATAAAAATGTGTTCCTCACCTTCCACGGTGGTTGGTCTCACTCACCCTCATCAGCTCGGGCCCTCTACCAGAGGCCTGGGAGCTTGAGAGTTCTGCGCAGTATCTTTGCTGTTCCTAGTACTGCACTTTTCTGGACTGAGATGTCTGATGTTTTTCCTGGTATCTGCTTGAGCCACTCCTCCAGTTTGGGGGTTACAGCCCCGAGTGCTCCGATCACCACGGGCACCACTGATGCCTTCACCTTCCAGGCCTTCTCCAGCTCTTCCTTGAGCCCCTGATATTTCTGTAGTTTCTCATGTTCCTTTTTCCTGATATTACCATCGCTTGGTATTGCAATGTCCACCACCACGGCTTTGTTCTGTTGCTTATCCACCACCACTATGTCTGGTTGGTTCGCCATCACCATTCTGTCAGTCTGTATCTGGAAGTCCCACAGGACCTTGGCACGCTTATTCTCCACAACCTTTGGGGGAGTTCCCCACCTAAATGGGCGAGATATATATATATATATATATATAGGTATTTTGTTCTTTGCAGACAACATTCTAATACCTAAATAATTGCAGACTTTGTGATTTGATATTGTACTAACTCAAATAGTAATCTGGATTTGATAATGATTCATTGTGCAGCCATAGCTAACACAATGACTAAATGTATCCACTTTAGTTGTATTCTTAATGTTCAGAGTGTTCTATTCTCTCCCCTAACCCTATGCTGTGTATATTTCACATCTAATGACCATGTGATCAGAAATGACAAATGACAAGGCAGGCCTCATGGAACCGTGTTACTGACACACACACACTGGGATTAAAGGGCCCACATTACTTTATTATCTCATCACAAACATACCTGGAGTTTAACACACAAACCCTGAGTTCTTCTCTACCCTGAGTTCTTCCCTGTGCTATTTCACCTTGTGATGTCATATATAATACAGGAAGAGCTCCACTGTGTTTTTAAACCCTATACACACTAATTAGAATAATTTGGATATTTGGATTTCAGCCCTGGAATTGTCAATCTTTACTGAACTAAAGGTAAAAGATCTGTTAAATTTAATAAAGGATTACTCAAATATGTGTGACTGAAAAAACAACACAACTCCAGGTATGTTTTGGGGAGGTAAGATAAGTTAAGATAATCCTTTATTCGTCCCACAGTGGGGAAATTTCAATGTCACAACGCAAGTTTCAGAAAAAGTAGGGAAACAAGAGCACACATCAAAAACAAGATAAATAATAATAAGTATTTACAATCTAAATATTGTGTACAGTGCAGTGATGGACAGTGGTGGTTAAATAAATAAATAAGTAGCAGGTAGTGATTTTAAATAGTATTGCACATTGTTATTATTACTATGGCGATGACACATGACTAGCATTGTTCATTATACAGTCTGACAGCAGCAGGAAGGATTATTGTAACAATGTTAAAATAATGTTTGAAGCTCACAAGAGTAAATTTTGTGTAATATAAGACCTTTAAACATGTGTATCTGAGGACAGGTCTGTGGTGCAATGCTGAAGAAAGTCTTTCTGTCTTGTAGCCTTCATGGTATTCCACTTGTTATGTAGGTCAAGTTCTGAAGACACATGGTGGTTACAAATCCAGTATCTGTCCTCATTGAAGCCCTGATTATTGTTAGCTTTTTTTTTTTTTTTTTTTCAAAAGAGTACCTCTCATGAAGAAGCAAATTCTTTTTCTATTTTACTAGCTAAAAAGATGTTAAAGTAGAGCTAGTCTGTAAAATTAACTTTTCAGGACTTTTAACCATATTTCCCATTCTCATTTGATTTGGAGTGATTTGTGCATGTTTGAGCAATATTTACTCTTATATTTAAGACACAATTTTCTCAATCTCCATTTTCACCATTGCTCTGTACTTACTTTGTTCTTCAGTTTTATTTTCTTAATTGGTGATAAACGTAGGGTTCAGCAGCATCACTAAGTCATTTTGGTACAAATGAAAAAAAAAAAGAATAAAAGAAAAAAAAAATGACAGCTCTCTAGTGTGATCTGCAGCTATCCATGGGAGGAGACAGCAGCATGCGGTGCTTTGTTGTAATGTTGTTTACAGTGATGTCAGCTCCCACTGGGCATTACAGTTTTCTTTTTTTTTTTATTGTTTCCTTTTATTTTATTTTCATTGTAGATGAATATTGCTATTTGAAATGTCCAAATATAAGATAATGATTTACGGGTGTCATAGATTATAACTATGGAGCACACACAGATAGATCAGATTAATCATACTAGTACCATTCAAGTAAAAGAAAAAAAGTAGGCTGAAGGTTGTTGTAATTGATCCACATCAAATGTAATTATTTTTAAGCTAAAAAAAAAAAAAGTATGATCTTATTTATTATTTTGGTTGTTTTTATTGCACTTCAAATCTTAGAAAAAAGGTCAGGTTTGTGGAGTTGCATCTCCACAAACTAATACTTGGCATGAATGAGGAAATACTAAGTGTTATGTTGCTCTGGCATAACACTTAGTATTACATACAGTATGGTGTGTGATTTTCAACACAATCTGGTATTGCACAAACTAAACAGCCCAATCTGAAAAAAAAACAAAACCCAAAAAAACAAAAATCTGTGTCAACATTTTAATGTTGTTACTAATAGTTTATGCATATGATAACACAATTTTTGGATCTTTATTAATGAGTAATAGTGAGTAATTACATGTTCTCCTGTATAAAAATAAAATGGCATCTGTGCAAAACCTCTATAGATTTATTCACAGTGGGCAGAATGACCAAAACGAACAGCCAAATATGTGTATGCTTCTGTATGCTTCGACATGCCTTGTTTGAGTTGTAGTTCAGTGATAACTTGTGTTTTTGCAAAGAGAACATGCAGAGACAGACCAAACGCACACACCATGCGAAGGCGTTACATAAATCCTCAGTCAAATCGCAGACTTGTTATTTGTGCGCAGGTTAAAGTCTAGCGGCGCAGGGGTCTTGGCTGTCACATTGGGTCACTCCACACTAGTTCTGCACACAGTTGTTTCCGCTCTTATCACGCTGCGTTTCCGATGCTCCCTGGACTCAGTTAAAGTGTAATGGAGAGTAAACAGCTCATTCATATTTCCAAACCAGAAGGCTAACACAACTGGTGCTTTAGTAAGCTCCATCTGTGAAGAGGAGGGAGAGGTATCAATGTCCACCCTTCAGAGTAAATACAGTGGACACAAGATGGCAGCCAAGAACGTGCCTTTGCCGCTGGGGCAAAAGGTATTCTTACGTGTAAAGGTGGGGGAAGAAAAAAATTTTACTCACATTACCTCAAAATAATATTACTTAAGTAAAAGTACAAAGCAGAGGTTCAAGAAGTTCTCAAGTAAGAGTAAAAAAGTTTAAAGTTAATGTAATTTGAAAAACAAAGGATTAAATAGTGCACAATGGTGGTTTGAAGCCATCCATGCATAATTTTTCAATCTCCAGGCCTACAACTAATCGTTGTAAGACCATTGCATGGATGACATGCTCCTACAGGTATCATGTAGGAGCATGTCATCCACGCTCCTACATGACAATTCTCCATAAGTAAACAAAAACATAACCCAAAAGTGTACACAGCAACTTGACAAACCTGATGCAATGTGCAGTTTCATTACTGGGATGCACGCTGAGTTGTGTTGTGATAGCGCTTTGAAGGGGGTGTGATTTAACCAGAGACCAAAGGGAGGGGGGCTTGGAAAACATATTAATACTTTGTTTTCAAAACAATACAAGGTAACATGGTGATCAAAATATGTTATGTGTTCGCAGTTAATACGACATAAAGTCAAATACCCCCTCTTTATTATCTCTATAACTGAATGAGCCAGAAACTGTCACAAACTCCAGAGGGAATGTCTAGTCTCATCACCAACCGAAACAACAGAGCGGAGTGAGAGAGGCTTAGGAGAGGCTTTTTTGTTGTGTCTCCAGAGTTCACCTGGCTTCCCCTGGAGACTACTGTGATGCTGCAGGACACAGAGGAGGAACCTTTGTCCTAAGAGTTGTTACTCTCTCCTCACACTGCCCTGACATTGGATCTGATGACTCTACCTGAGCTGCACTTTTTTTTTTTTTTTTTTTTTTTTTTGAGCTTTTCTATTATTATTGTATTTCACAGTTCTGTGTATTTAAATTACCCCTCAAGAGACAAATAAAATTATTTTGAGTTATCCATCATGAGGGTGTGTGCTGCTGCTTTGAGAGTGGAGTATAGTTTGGCTATAGTCCAAATGACAGGCTCAGAGTACAAGTCAAATCTCTGTTAATGCAAATGCAGGAGGGCAGGGCCCACGTGTTTTGCATGGGCCTGAATGAGGCGCTTAAAGGCTCTGCTCCAGTCAGCACTCAGCTTCTAATGACATAGTACCAATCAAATGTGTGTATGCAGTCACCCAAAGCACTGTACTGTTTAATACTTGAAGCAGCTAAACAGCACAGGTGAAAGCAACAAAGAATGGCATAATTTCAGATGAAGCATGGGCCTAGACATTTTATGTTTTTGATGTATAAAAAACAATTAAAAAAAACCCATAAATATTATTTGCCAAATCAGTCATAATTTCCCATTACCGTATATAACTGCATGAAGCTAGCCAGCTAACAATTGATATAAACACAAACCTAAACCCGAACTAGACCAGAACTAAACAATACAGTAGAACAGGACCAACACAATGTAAATTATTTCTTCTATAGGGTAACACATACCGTGTTACCTTTTATTGTTTTGAAAATGTGATATTCACCAAAAACAATGTATTAACATGTTTTATAGCCTTCACTTTCATTTTCTGAGCCTCCTTTGCCTTTGCATCCTCACTAATAAAACTACTGCACACATCACATCAGGTTTGTTAAGTTGTTGTGTACAGTTGTGTTCATGTTTTTGTATATTTATCGAGAATTGTGGTGAGGGAGCATGGGTGAGGCTTGGGGGCGGAGCTTTGTACAGAATCTTTCAGCTAACTGCAAGAAGGGTTCAAATAAGACCCGCGATCATTAAAATACTGAAGCATGCACAGATGACTTCTAAAAGTTCTTCAGGCATGTTTTTGATTAGGGAACAACGTTATAACATTGTGAAAAGATTTTACATAATACCCCCAGTTTAACCTTACTTTATTTGTGAGGCAGTGGCTTTAGCTGTCCGCATGCTTTGTAGCGCTAGATAATACAAAGATTTGTGTGGAGTATGTTGAGTTGTGTTCGCCTTCGGGCATTGTTATTGAGGTCTTCTTTACAATAGGCAATGAAATATCCCTTCTCTCATTAGGACACCTTCAAGAGAAAGAGAATAGATGCTTTTAATCTAAATGAACAATGAGAGTGCTACAGTCCCTATAACACACATTCATTTTACTGTGTGCTGTTCTGTTCTATTTCAGGTGATGCAGAGGCCTAAAGAGAGCCAACATTACGTTGTCAGTGTTGTCTAGTTCCTTTCAATTCTTTTTGGGTACCAGTACTTGAACAATACATAGTTTTCTATAATGATGCCTTAACGATATTGATTCTGGTACTTATTTCTACATAATCATAGAGCGACAATGTTAAATGCTATTAAAAACGCGTTACTTTTTTCAGTACCATTACTACCTTACTGTACAATACTGGTACTAGTACTACAATACCCAGACCTGTGGTTAGACAATACACTGAGTAGTTTTCCATAAAGGTCACTCCAAACCCCAGGCGTCTGCTCCATCTGAGGGCCCCCATACCCCAGGCCTCTTCTCTCTCTGAGGGCCCCCATAATGCAGGTCTCTGTTCTGTCTCCTCCAAACCCAAAGCTTCTCCACTTTCCTGAGGTCACTTGATCCAGAGAAAAAGAAGATGAATGTTTAAACTCCCAAATTATTATCAGCAAGTGGTAATGCAAGTGTAACCCGGGTATTTTCCTGCGTATATTTCCGACTATATTTCCGCCCATTACATTCTCTTTTACCGTCACTCTTGAAAATCCTAAGTGCGAGTTATCGCGAGATTTTGCGCGGCGAGACTCTCACGGAGCCGGCGCCGCTACTTCCTTATTATCGTGGCACACACGGCACCTGGTGTCTGTTGGGTGGGCCAGGCTAATACGGAGCGGCTACAAAGGTACGCGTTTCTACCCTCTATTTCCACATTTTGATTCTATACTGATATGCCTTCCGATGTTAGGCGTCCCTACCTTCCGCGCTGACGAGCGTTGTCAGCGCTTGTGAGCTGGAATCAAGAGAGACTGGTGAGCAGTTCATTCATTGGTTGTTAGCGCTTTTTGTTAGCCTTCACTGTATGAATGAATGGGAGTGTGGAGTAGTTGTTAGCGCGGGCGCTAACAGCACTCCTCTTAAACTCCTCTTAAATATATATATATATATATATATATATATATATATATATATACATATATATATATATAAAAAAAAAAAAAAATGTGTTCCTCACCTTCCACGGTGGTTGGCCCTTCCACGGTGGTTGGCCCTCTACCAGAGGCCTGGGAGCTTGAGAGTTCTGCGCAGTATCTTTGCTGTTCCTAGCACTGCACTTTTCTGGACTGAGATGTCTGATGTTTTTCCGGGTATCTGCTTGAGCCACTCCTCCAGTTTGGGGGTTACAGCCCCGAGTGTTCCGATCACCACGGGCACCACTGATGCCTTCACCTTCCAGGCCTTCTCCAGCTCTTCCTTGAGCCCCTGGTATTTCTCTAGTTTCTCGTGTTCCTTTTTCCTGATATTACCATCGCTTGGTATTGCAATGTCCACCACCATGGCTCTGTTCTGTTGCTTATCCACCACCACTATGTCTGGTTGGTTCGCCATCACCATTCTGTCAGTCTGTATCTGGAAGTCCCACAGGACCTTGGCACGCTCATTCTCCACAACCTTTGGGGGAGTTCCCCACCTTGACCTTGGGGTCTCCAGCCCGTACTCTGCACAGATGTTTCTGTACACTATGCCCGCCACTTGGTTGTGTCGCTCCATGTATGCTTTCCCTGCCAGCATCTTACACCCTGCAGTTATGTGCTGGATTGTCTCAGGAGCCTCTTTGCACAACCTACACCTTGGGTCTTGTCTGGTGTGGTAGATCTGGGCCTCTATTGCTCGGGTGCTCAAGGCCTGCTCCTGTGCAGCCAGGATGAGGGCCTCTGTGCTGTCTTTCAGACCAGCCCTCTCCAGCCATTGGTAGGATTTCTTGATATCAGCCACTTCAGTTATGTTTTGGTGGTACGCCCCATGTAGGGGCTTGTCCTGCCATGATGGTCCCTCCAGCACCTCTTCCTCTGACCTCCACTGTCTGAGGCATTCCCTGAGCACATCATCTGTTTGGGCCTTATCCTTGATGTACTTATGGATTTTGACTGTTTCATCCTGGACAGTGGTTCCCACACTCACTAGTCCTCGGCCTCCTTCCTTCCGGCTCGCGTACAGTCTCAGGGTGCTGGATTTGGGATGGAACCCTCCATGCATGGTCAGGAGCTTTCGTGTCTTAACGTCTGTGGTCTGTATCTCCTCCTTTGGCCAGCTTATGATTCCTGCTGGGTATCTGATCACTGGCAGGGCGTAGCTGTTTATTGCCTGTGCCTTATTCTTGCCATTGAGCTAGCTTCTTAGGACTTGCCTTACTCGTTGCAGGTATTTGGCCGTAGCCGATTTCCTTGCTGCCTCTTCAAGGTTGCCATTTGCTTGTGGAATACCAAGGTACTTGTAACTGTCCTCAATGTCTGCTATTGTTCCTCTGGGAGTGAGACCCCCTCTGTGTGGACTACCTTCCCTCTCTTTGTCACCATCCTACTACATTTCTCGAGCCCGAATGACATTCCAATGTCTGTGCTGTAGATCCTGGTGGTGTGGATCAGTGAGTCGATGTCCTGCTCACTCTTAGCGTACAGCTTGATGTCATCCATGTAGACGAGGTGGCTGATGGTGGCCTCGTTTCTGAGTCGGTATCCATAGCCAGTGCGGTCTATGATTTGGCTGAGGGGGTTCAGACCTATGCAGAACAGCAGTGGGGACAGTGCATCTCCTTGGTATATGCCACATTTGATGGCCACTTGTGCAATTGGCTTGCCATTGGCTTCAAGGATGGTTTTCCACAACCGCATTGAGTTTGCAATGAACGCCCTTAGAGTCCGACTGATATTGTACAACTCCAAGCACTCAGTGATCCATGTGTGTGGCATTGAGTCATAGGCTTTCTTGTAATCAATCCAGGCAGTGCACAGGTTGGTCTGGGAGACTGTTCGGTCAACCAGGAGTTGGTGTTTGGCTCCTCTGGTATTTTTGCCGATGCCCTTCTGTGCTGTGCTCATGTATTGATCCATGTGCCCACTTATCTTAGCCGCAATGATGCCTGACATGAGCTTCCATGTTGTGGAGAGACAGGTTATTGGCCGATAGTTGGATGGGACTGTACCCTTTGAGGGATCCTTCAGGATCAGGATAGTACGCCTTTGGGTTAGCCATTCAGGGTGAGTCCCATCCCTTAGCAGCTGGTTCATTTGTGCTGCCAGGCGCTCGTGGAGAGCCGTGAACTTCTTTAGCCAGTACGCATGGATCATGTCAGGGCCAGGTGCTGTCCAGTTTTTCATGCCTGAGACTCTTTCCTGGATGTCTGTCACTGTGATGGTGACTGGATCTTGTTCAGGGAGGTTGCTGTGGTCTTCCCTCAGAGCCACCAGCCACTGTGCATCGGTGTTATGTGATGCCTCCCTCTCCCATATGCCCTTCCAGTACCTTTCAGTCTCCAGCCTTGGGGGGTCTGCTCTGGTGTTATTCCCCTGCCATTGAGCGTACACTTTCGCAGGTTGTGTTGCGAAGAGTCGGTTTATTCGTCTGGCTTAATTTTCCCGCGTGTACCTTTTTAGGCGGCTGGCTAAGGCTTGCAGCCTTTGCTTGGCAGTTTCAAGTGCTTCAGGTATGGGCATCTGGCTGTACCTCCTGGGTACTTGTTTTTTCATTGCACCTTTCTTGGTCTCTGACAATTGGCTCACTTCTCTCCGCGCCTCCTTGATTTTGCCCTCTAACCGTCTTTTCCATGGTGGGTATTGTCTCTCATGGCTCCCATGGTTGCTCTTATAGCCCAGCACCTCTAGGATCACTGCTGCTGAAGTGTATATCAGCTCATTGGTTTCAGTGATGGTTGTGGTAGGGATCGCTCTCAGTGCTGCATTCACATCTTCTAGGAGACGTTCAGATGGTACTTCACTTAGCCTCTGTAACTGGCGTCGGGGTTGCCTTGTGTTCATTCGGGCCATGATCTTATCTTTCTGGTCAGTCGCTGCCTCGTTCAGCGTGATACTTATTGGGGCTTCGGACCCAATCTCTGGTTGGGGAGTTGGTGTTAACTCCCCTCTGACTTACTGCATCAATGCACCGTGGCATGGAGGCGATCATCCTGTGGCACTGCTCAGGTGTAATGGAAGCCCAGGTTGCTTAGATATAGTGGCCTTCAGGTCATCAGCATCACTGGGTTTCGTGTCTCTCATCTTCCCTTTGACAATATCCCAGAGATTCTCTATGGGGCTCAGGTCAAGAGAGTTTGCAGTCCAATTACAGTAACATCATGGTCAGTGAGACATCTTTTGGTACATTTGGCTGTATGGGCAGGCGCCAAGTCCCGCTGGAAAATGAAATCAGCATCTCCATTAAGCTTGTCAGAAGAAGGAAATATGAAGTGCTTTAAAATGTCCAGGTAGATGGCTGCATTGACTGTGGACTTCAGAAAACACAGTGGACCAACACCAGCAGATGACACAGCAGCCCAAATCATCACTGACTGTGGAAACTTTACACTGGACTTCAAGCAACCTTGATTTCTAAATGACATGAAAAATGTACTTTCATCTGAAAACAGAACTTTGGACCACTGAGCAACAGTGCAGTTCTTTTTCTCCACAGCCCAGGTAAGACTCATCTGACTCTGACATCGTCTCATAGGCTTTGTCTGTGTGGAGTGGCTCTTGATGCACTGACTCCAGCCTCAGCCCACTCCTTATGAAGCTCTCCCAAATTCTTGAATAGATTTTGCTTGACAATCCTCTCAATCCTTCCAGAGAGCTTCAAAACCACCACCATCATACCGCTGCCGAAAAAATCCCCAGCTTCATCACTAAATGACTACAGACCCATTGCACTCACTCCAATTATGATGAAGTGCTTTGAAAGGTTGGTCAAGGCTCATATAACATCCAGCCTTCCCACTACTCTGGATCCATACCAGTTTGCTTACCGCCTCAAACGCTCCACTGATGACGCCATAGCAACAGCACTCCACCTATGCCTGGCTCATCTGGAAAACAAAAACTGTCACGTATGGATGCTGTTCATTGACTTCAGCTCCGCTTTCAACACGGTCATCCCACAACACCTGGTGACCAAACTGAGTACACTAAGCATCAGCACTTAATTATGCAATTGGATACTGGACTTTCTCACCAACAGACCACAGACAGTAAGAGTCGATAAAAACTCCTCAGAGACCACCATCATTAACACCGGGGTTCCCCAGGGATGTATGCTGTCTCCATTGCTGTTCACACTGATGACCCACGACTGCTGTGCCAGATTCATATCAAATCACATCATCAAGTTTGCTGATGACACAACAGTGGTGGGCCTCATCAGTGACGATGATGACTCGGCATACAGAGAGGAGGTACGTCAACTCATCGACTGGTGTGACAGGAACAACCTACAGCTCAAAGTCAACAAAACAAAAGAAATAATTGTGGACTTTAGGAAAAAACACAGTACACACACCCCACTCACAATCAATGGCAGTGCCGTGGAGTCTGTGGAAAGCACCAAGTTTCTGGGAGTGCACATCACAGACAACCTCACATGGACCACAAACACCACCTCCCTAGTCAAAAAGCTCAGCCGCGCCTTCACTTCCTGCGCAGGATGAAGAGAGCGAACCTCCCCACTTCTGCACTCATCACCTTCTACAGGGGTGCTATTGAGAGCATCCTCACCAGCAGCCTCTCTGTCTGGCACAGCAGCTGCTCGGCGGCGGACAGGAAGGCTCTACAGAGGGTGGTGAGGACTGCTGAAAAGATCATCAGATCACCCCTACCAGCCATCCAGGACTTATACATATCACGCTGCTCCAAGAGAACCATCAATATCATCAAGGACACTACCCATCCAGCACACAAACTGTTCACCCTCCTACCATCCGGAAAGCGGTACTGCAGCATGCGGTGCCATACAAACAGACTCCGAAACAGTTTCTTTCTACAAGCCATCAGGCTGATCAACACATTGAAGAAGATACCATGAACATTTGTTATTGTTAATGACATCCAAATCAATCTCACATACAATAATGTTCAGGCAGCTTAGCGCTCTCGCACTTTACAATTGCAATTGCACTTTCATTTTTTGCACCTTACATATTGCACATCTCATTCCACCTCAACAACTTTTGCACCTTCCATATGGCACATTCATCTACCTCAAGCTTCCTTCTTGTTCGAAGAGTATATGCTTGCCTGTTTGTCTATGTCTATTTAGCGTTGATGCATGTGTACACTTTATGTCATGAGTGTGTATGTGTGCGCATGTGTGTGAGTTTTTAGTTAAATTGCACATTTGGAGTCCGGTGGAACGCAATTTCAGTCCTCTGTGTAATGTCTGTTACATAGTGAATTGACAATAAAGTACACTTTTATCTTTTTTTTTTTTTTTTTTTTTATCAAGGCTGCAGTCATCCCTTTGGCTGGCACATCTTTTCCTATCATATTGTTTTTCTGAATTTGCTTGGATACAACACTCTCAACAGCCAGCTTCTTCAGCAGTGACCTTTTGTGGCTTTCTCCCTGTGGAAGGTGTCAGTGATCGTCTTCTGGACATCTGTCCAGTCAGCAGCCTTCCTCATGATTGTGTAGTCACTGACCCAGACTGAGGGACCATTTAAAGGCTCAGTTTTTAGTTTTTTTTTTTTTTTTAATTAATTAGCTCATTAGGTTGTGACTCCCAATTTGAGGGCTGCAGCCTTCGTTGGCCGGGTCCTTTGTCAGCCGGGTCCTTCGCCAGATCTAGCCCATGGAGCCGCTCCTGTCACCCAGCAGCCGAGACACGCTGCTAATGCTAATGCTAACAACACCACCACGCAAATTATGCACACGAATCAATACGAAAGATTACGCATGGGTAATCAAACTGTCGGACTTTGAAACAAAAGTTATTCTAATAATTCTCATCCAAATCTTGTGGCTAAAAACAATAACTACTATGTTTAACTTTTTTTTTTTTTTTTTTTTTTTTTAAACAAAACAGGTATATTTCTGGGTTACATCTAAAAATAACAGTGATGGGATATGCATTATTAATTAAGGATTTTTATATTGACAAGGGATTACATTTACACAGGGAATGCATTTAAGTCATCTTATAAAGAAAGACATCTCTCATTTGAGAACAGATTGTTTATTATACAATCATAGGAACTTCTGGAAATATATGAATAGTCAAACATTAAACCCATTACACACACAGTGCATTATTAGGTTAGTAAAATGTTCTCTCAAATTGTGTTACCTTTTTGCTGAAGCTTTACTTGGTTTTGCAGATGGGAAAAGCTTATGCCCCCTACTGTCTGATGCCAGCTTACTTCCGGCACTGGTGAGAGCTGCAGCCGGTTGCATCGCGCTCCTCTATTTTCCAACTTTTTTTGCTCTTTACCTTCTTTGTTCGTTTGTACTTTTTGTAAATAGTGTGTATAACGCTAAGTACTTAAGAAACGCGTTGTTTCTGCTTCGTTTCAACTTTTCTTTTGTTGGATTATCGCCAAATTTCACCGGTGTGATGTGCGTTGCGCCGCGACCCCCCATTGTGTACACAAAGGATCAGCTGTTAGCGCTGCACAGCGCTGTAGTGTTCCCCCGAGACCGTCATGACATCCCGGCAGAGTTGCTACGGAAGACGCGCAGGGGCCGACGTGCTGGACGCAAACACCGGGAAAAGAAAAGACGCTTCAGACCTATGCTCCCCTCTGTCATTGCGGGAAACATGCGGTCTATTTCGAACAAGACGGATGAATTAGCGGCGCTCGCGTTATCAGTGGGACTACAGAGACAGCAGCATCATGCTTTTCACGGAGTCCTGGTTAACCCCGCAAATCCCGGATTCAGCTGTTGCTATGGACAACTTTCACCTGCTGCGTGCAGACAGGACGGCAGAGAGTGGTAAGAGGAAAGGAGGAGGTCTGGCTCTGTTTGTGAATGAGAAGTGGTGCAAACCTGGACACTGTACAGTGAAGGAGCAGCTGTGTAACAAAGACATTGAGTTACTGGCTGTTAGCATGAGGCCATATTATCTGCCCCGGGAGTTCTCACATGTGATTGTGATCGCTGTTTATGTTCCTCCCTCTGCTAATGCTGAGACAGCATGTGACACACTGCACTCCTGTACTAGCACACTCCAAACAAAGCATCCACAGGCGCTCTTCCTGATTTCTGGAGACTTCAACCATGCATCTCCTGCACCTGTTCTGCCTACATACACCCAGTATGTCACCTGCCCCACAAGAGACAATAAAACATTGGATTTATTTTTTGCCAACGCCAAGGAGGCTTATTCTTCATCCCCACTGCCTCCCCTGGGTAGAGCTGACCACAACATTGTCCATCTGCGGCCTGTGTATCAGCCTATTGTGCACAGACAGCCTGTGGTACCCCGTGTGGTGAAGAAGTGGACTGCTCAGAGTGAGGAGGCTCTGACAGACTGCTTTGACACCACAGTGTGGACAGAGCTCTGTGACCCACAAGGAGAGGACATCAATGCAGTGACAGAATGCATCGCGGACTACATCAACTTTTGTTTTGAAAACATTGTCCCCTCCCAGACGGTGCGGTGTTTTTCAAACAACAAGCCGTGGATTAACCCTGACATAAAAGCTCTGCTGAAGGAGAAGAAGAGAGCTTTTAGGTCAGGGACCAAGGAGGAGCTGAAGGCTGCACAGAAGAAGCTGAGGAGGAAAATCAGGACGAGTCAAGCCAGCCAAAAGAGAAGGATGGAGCAACAGCTACAGCAGAAGAACATCCAGGGGGTGTGGAGAAGTCTCAAGACTATCTCAGGCTTCAAAGCACCTCCTGCCCAGACGGAGGGGGACCTGCAGTGGGTGAACGAGCTCAATTCTCACTTCCTGAGATTTGATCAATCACTCACCCCTCCCTCCACCCAGCTGCCAGCTCTCACCTCCCTAGCTGGACAATGGGGAACTCTTGCACCTCTTCACACCTCTGCCTCTGCTCTTCAGCCCACCACTACACATGGACTCAACCATCCCCCCAGCCTGCCGCTGTCATTTTCTACAGCCCAGGTGAGACTGGCGCTCAAGAAGATTAGACCTAGGAAGGCAGCAGGACCAGACGGCATCAGCTCCAGGCTCCTTAAGTCCTGTGCAGACGAACTGTGCGGCGTTATGGAGCATGTCGTCAACATGAGCCTTAAGCTGTGGGTGGTACCACAACTCTGGAAGACCTCCTGCGTGGTACCAGTGCCTAAGACACCGCACGCTAAAGACCTCAGCGGCTTCAGGCCGGTGGCTCTAACATCCCATCTGATGAACACATTGGAGAGACTGGTCCTTGGCCACCTCTGCTCCACCGTGAGCTCAGAGATGGACCCGCTGCAATTTGCGTACCGGCCTGGCATCGGAGTGGAGGACGCCATCATCTACCTGCTGCACCGCTCACTGTCTCACCTGGAGAACCCTGGCAGCACTGTGAGGATTCTCTTCTTTGACTTCTCCAGTGCTTTCAACACCATCCAGCCGCTGCTCCTGAGGGACAAACTGGGACAAACAGTGTCACAGTGCACACTGCCGGTGTGCACTGTGACCTGGCAGACTGGATCCTGGACTACCTCACAAACCGGCCCCAGTTTGTGAGAGCCAAGAACTGCGTGTCTGACCTCCTGACCTGCAGTGTGGGGGCGCCCCAGGGCATGGTCCTCGCGCCCTTTCTTTTCACCCTCTACACTGCAGACTTCAGACACAACACGGACAGCTGCGTCCTGCAGAAGTTCTCTGATGACTCTGCCATCATTGGCTTCATCAAGGATGATGACAATGTGGAGTACAGAGGTCTAATGCAGGACTTTGTGGACTGGTGTCAGCAGAACCACCTCATCATCAGTGCAGGGAAGACCAAGGAGATGGTGGTGGACTTCCGCAGACGCCACTCTACTGTCCCCTCAGTGAACATCCAGGGAAGGGACATTGAGAGAGTGGACTCATACAAGTACCTGGGTGTTCATCTGAACAACAAACTGGACTGGACTCACAACACAGATGCACTGTACAGGAAGGGCCAGAGTCTCCTGAGGAGACTGCGGTCCTTTGGAGTGAGTTGGCCACTCCTGAAGACCTTCTATGACTCTGTGGTAGCATCAGCCATCCTGTACGGTGTGGTCTGCTGGAGCAGCAGCATCACAGAGAGGGAGAGGAAGAAGATGGACAAGGTCATCAAGAAGTCCTGCTCCGTCCTGGGCTGTCCCCTGGACTCAGTGCAGCAGGTGGGGGACAAGAGGGTCCTGGCTAAGGTCATCTCTATGCTGGACCATGAGTCTCACCCCCTGCAGGACGCTCTGTCTGCTCTGGAGAGCTGCTTCAGTGACAGACTGATTCACCCTCGCTGTGTAAAGGAGAGGTTTCGCAGGTCTTTCCTTCCTGCTGCTGTCAGACTGTACAATGAACACTGTTAACACTCAACATGTGTCATTCAACTATATCTATGTGCAATACTGAAGACCATGTAAAACATCTCTGATACAATTCACTTAAGTCACTCTACTGATATTTATCCTGTCTAATGCTGCTGTACATAAACAGTCATATTACTGTAAATAACATAATATACTGAAGTCACTTACTGAAATTTATTCTGTTCATATGCTGCACTGTTACTTTTATTATATACATAATAATTTTTTGGTATTTTATATTTTTTCTCCCCCGGAACAGTGTGTTACATTAAAGTCTATTTTTAAATAATTATTAAGCCATTATCTATTATCTTGTTTTATTGCATGTTCCATTTTCCTGCTGTTCTTGAACTGTAAGGCATATCTTATCTTATCTTATCTTTTCCAGGACCACATCCCAAGAGTGATGATGATCCAACAGTGGTATCTGTTGTTATAAAACAAGTAAAGCAGTCAACAAGACACGACACTACACCATCATGTGATGCTTCTGAGCCAAAACATGTAAAGCAGGTAAACAAACGCTCCCGTTTGACTAAAAGAATCGCTAATTCCAAGTTAAAAACTGAAGAAAATGAACCTCTAACACAGAGGTGTCAAACATTGCCAGATTGTACCCATGGGCTTGTTTCCATGTGTTGTCTCAAATGCTCGTTCATGAACAAAAGGTGAGTAAAGTATCTTGCCCAAAAGCACGAAAGCAAAACAAAAAAAGTTTTAATCTACTCAGTGCATGTGCATGTGTGTGTGTGTGTATGTACGTGTGTGTCTGTGTGTGTGTGTGTGTGTGTGTGTGTATACACATGGTTATTTGAGTGGTAAGCAGCTGATTTGCCTGTGCGCTGCAGAGACAGCAGCTAGCTTTTCAATATGCATGACGTTGTTTTCTTTGCAAAAGTCATTCTCCAAGTGTGTGCTGAGCAGGGCTGTTTTCAGAAGCAGCACTCGCTTACAGATGAACTGCAAAAGATGTATGAGGAGTTGACTTTTATTTGTACTTGTACTTTTTTTTTTTTTTTTTTTTTTCATTTGACTTAACCCATTAATTCCTAGATTTTCCCAAAGATAAAATTACGAAATTGATGTGCCATTTGTGGTACTTTGGCATGATCTTTTTTTTTTATGGAAATAGTCAAAAAGTGCATAAACAAGTGAGTTTTATGGTCTTACAGTTACCTTGGATTGTAAATTAAAGGATTTTTGATCAGTTTAATGTAGAAAAAGACTTTAATCACTGAGATAGTTGACACATTTATTTTGAATGACATTTTAAGATTAAAAAGTATTGTTTTCATTTTGACAGATTTACCTAATTATTCATACAGTGCAATTATTCCTCAAAATGAGGAAGATGCTGGTCTCACTCATATAAAAGGGGCAGATTGGGTATAATCATTTCTGAGAAAGCTTTGGATGAACTTTGTAGCAACTAGAGGTCTTTGGGTGTTCTTTCGACTTGTCCCAAAAGTAGGTAAAGGACTGTATATAGTGGGTATAGAAAGTATTCAGACCCCTTAAATTTTTTCACTCTTTGTTATATTGCAGCCATTTGCTAAAATCAGTTAAGTTCATTTTTTTTCTCATTAATGTACACATAGCACCCCATATTGACAGAAAAACACAGAATTGTTGACATTTTTGCAGATTTACTAAAAAAGAAAAACTGAAATATCACATGGTCATAAGTATTAGACCCTTTGCTCAGTATTTAGTAGAAGCACCCTTTGGAGCTAAAACAGCCATGAGTCTTTTTGGGAATGATGCAACAAGTTTTTCACACCTGGATTTGGGGATCCTCTGCCATTCCTCCTTGCAGATCCTCTCCAGTTCTGTCAGGTTGGATGGTGAACTTTGGTGGACAGTCATTTTCAGGTCTCTTCAGAGATGCTCAATTGGGTTTAAGTCAGGGCTCTGGCTGGGCCATTCAAGAACAGTCATGGAGTTGTTGTGAAGCCACTCCTTCGTTATTTTAGCTGTGTGCTTAGGGTCACTGTCTTGTTGGAAGGTGAACCTTTTGCTCAGTCTGAGGTCCTGAGCACTCTGGAGGAAGTTTTCGTCCAGGATATCCCTATACTTGGCCGCATTCATCTTTCCTTCGATTGTTGCAACCAGTCGTCCTGTCCCTGCAGCTGAACCCCCCCCCCCCCCTATCTCTGGAGCTCAGCCACAGTGATCTTTGGGTTCTGCTTTACCTCTCTCACCAAGGCTCTTCTCCCCCGATTGCTCCGTTTGGCTGGATGGTCAGCTCTAGGACTGGTTCTGGTTGTCCCAAACGTTTTCCATTTAAGGATTATAGAGGCCACTGTGCTCTTAGGAACCTTAAGTGTAGCAGAATTTTTTTTTTTTTTTTTTTTTTTGTAACCTTGGCCAGATCTGTGCTTTGCCATAATTCTGTCTCTGAGCTCTTCAAGGCAGTTCCTTTGACCTCATGATTCTCATTTGCTCTGACCTGCACTGTGAGCTGTAAGGTCTTATACAGACAGGTGTGTGGCTTTCCTAATCAAGCCCAATCAGTTTTATCAAACACAGCAAGACTCCAATGAAGGAACCATCTCAAGGATGAGCAGAACAAATGGACAGCACCTGAGTTCAATATATGAGTGTCACAGCAAAGGGTCTGAATACTTATGACCATGTGATATTTCATTTTTTCTTTTTTAATACATCTGCAAAATTGTCAACAATTCTGTGTTTTTCTGTCAATATGGGGTGCTGTGTACATTAATGAGGAAAAAAAAAGAACTTAAATGATTTTAGCAAATGGCTGCAATATAACAAAGAGTGAAAAAATTTAAAGGGTCTGAATACTTTCCGTACCCACTGTATGTTCTTCAGCTTTCTCTCTATTGCTTTTAGAGGTCTTTGGATGTTCCTCAAACTTGTTTCTATAGCAGCTAGAAGACCTAAGATGTTCTACAAATTTGTCCCAGTAGCAGGTAGAGGACCATGGATGTTTGTCAGACTTGTTCCAGTAGTATCTGAAGGACACTAGATGTTCTTCAGATTTCTCTCTATTGCTTCTAGAGGTCTTTAGATGTTCCTCAGACTTGTTTTAATAGCTACTAGAGGACCTTCGATATTCTTCATACATGTCCATCGAGCAGCTAGAGGGCATTGGATGTTCTTCAAATTTCTCTCTATTGCTTCTAGAGAACTTTGGATGTTCTTCAGATTTCCCTCTAAGTTCAAGAGGACTTTAGATGTTTCTCAGGCTTGTCCCAGTAGCAGGTGAAAAACTTTGCATGTTCATCAGGATTGTTTTTGTAGCATCTAGAGGACCCTGGATGTTCTTCAGACTTGTTCCATTACCAGCTAAAGAACCTTGAATGTTCATCAGACTTGTCCCAAGGGACCCTAGATGTTCTTCAGATTTTGCTCTATAAGTTTTGGAGGACTTTGGATATTCCTCAGTCTTGTCTCTGATGCAGCTACATGATCTTGGGTGTTCTTCAGACATGTCCCTACAGCAGCTACGTCGCCTTTGCTTTCCAATAACTGAGGGTAATGGAGAAGGGGTGGAACTAGTGGTGGTGATTATCAATGTCCCCATCTGACTCCATCAGGTCAGTATGGTGTATTGAACAATCTGCTGGACATCTCCCCCTCACAGTCAACATCAGGTCAATCAATAATGATGCAGCTTATCCAAGCTGCTTCTTCAGTTCAGAACTGAAGAGGCAGCTTGGATGAGCTGCGAAACGTATTCGACCAAATAAACTCTGTTCAGTTGACAAATTAAATTTCTCCTTTTGCTATGGATTCTACCTGGACGACTGAGGGATTCTACACACATGAGGAACACAAGTTTAAATTTTTAGGGAACATTACTTAGTTCCAAGCCTTGACAAGGCCATCACCTTCATGCAAAATATGATGAATTTCTCTCAGACTGGATATAAACCATTTCATACAATACCATACCTGACCAAAATAAAGTGGATTCATTGCAAATGCATTTATCATAACTAGAGATCCTTATGAGTACCAAAAATCATGTCCTGGATTAAATTTAATTCACTTTACTACCCTTTTATTGGAGAGAATTCTGGGCATCATCTTCTCCTCAAAGTGTAACTTTTACATAACCATCTCTGGTCATGTGACTATTTACAGTAAACATGTGATATTGCACACATTTCATCACAACCCTTTATTCTTTCAGAAAATACTGAAAATGCCTTGAAAATATACACAGTAACACATTTAGAGCTTCAAAAGTAACCAGTTTTTTGGTTGTCACAATGGGGTTCTGGCTAGGAAATTTATACCGCTAGAGGCACTGCGAGCGTAGAGACCGGAAGTATACAGATGCGCCATTGATTTTGTACAGACAATTTCAGTCACGCTTCATTAAATTCAACATATACTAATAATTTCTAATAATATGTCTAATAATATGTCTAATAATAATTCTTTCAAGGTATGATGTAATACGGCTCGTTGGCATTTTCGGGATCTTGGAAGTCGTAAAATCTGTCATCCAATATTCTCTTGCAATTTCATCATCGGCCTCTGTAACATCCATTTGGTCCAGTGCTTCGAGTCTGCAAAGTGTGTACCCGTGTACTAGAAGCAAACAAATATACAGTATTAAATATACACAAAGATAAGCATGCCTTTCAATAAGTTGGCATTTTCGGCCAGACACCAACTTTTCCCTTCTCTTCAACTCCTCCTTTAATAAAAATAACGTCCACGACCCATATTTTGAAGCCATTTTCCCGTGAAGTATTTGTCATTGAAGTAAATGGCAGTGGAGGGACACGAAGCTCACTTCCGGTCGCTATGCTTACAGCGCCCCTAGCGGATGTTTTGCCGACAGTACCCCATTGTGACCAGTGGGTTGAAATGGGTTAAGTCTTAACAATTCTGTTCTCCCCTCTCTCCCCTATGTCATATACCCCCACCTACCCCTCTCTGTGTCCTTCCTCTCACCTCCCCTCTCTGATGTCTGCTCGCACTACAGTGAATGGCTGTAAAGTCACAGCTCTGCTGGCCCTCACTGTGTTGTTAACGGCCTCTTTCCTTCAAATGCTGTGGACTTTAAAGAATTAAAGAGCAGGGTCAGACACAGGCACAGGAGGCACAAGTCTGTTTGTGTGCTCAAAGGAGGGTAGAAGAGAGTCTGGAGGTAGGGTGGGGGAAGGAGGCACAGACACAGGCTGGAGGAGGGCGGTTCAGGCAGAGACTGAAGGGGTGTATGAAGTAGACTTGTATGAAGAGGACACTGAATATAAAGAGGACACTAAAGAAGACACTGTGTATGTGAAAAAACTCAGCACCTGTGTCCCGCACAAGGCCGCTCCAGCAGAACAATCACAGAGCTGACACTGGCTTTAAGAAGACACATTAGGGAGGCTACAGCATATTGTCTATAGAATGAAATATGGAAGTGTCAACAGTAGCATTCTAAAGCTTGAGCCTCACATCTGTTTGAGAGTGGCAGGGCATCAGGGCTAAGCAATCACAGTGAAAACTGCACATAGAGGTCTGTGTTGTGTGTCAGCAATGAGGGGATTTGCATTGCCCACAGCAGAGCAGGCTGCTCTCATACTCATCACATATTACTATGACTTATGTTAGATATTACATGATCACAGTGAAGGATGTATACAGACACCAGTGAACATGAGGGATCAGGATTTTATTATGAACCTTTGTTAAGTTAGACTTAGCCATGTGCACAGCACATACAGTTACACTGAGTCCTGTATAAAACTACAGGGAATCTTCACATGTATTTGATACAAAATGATCATAAGGCCACATGAGGAGCCAGAATACAGAAACATATCACTGTTGTCTACATTCACACACAGAGCAGCCCCATAGCAGTGGGTCTATACACCACTGATGCTGATGCATCGTGGGACAAAGCAGATCCTGAAGGTTTGGAAGAGGATGTAACATTTGAAAAGACTGTTGATGGAGCAGGAGGCTGAGCCTGAGCCCCAGTCACCGGAGCAAGAAGAAGCCAGAACAAACGGCTGGTCCTGAGGCAGATGTAAACCTGATGCCCTGCATGCAAAGCACCTGTGTACACCAACTCCCACTGCACCTAAATGCTCTACACCACACGAGCTGGAAGAGTCTGTGCAGTGGACCCCAGGGGCCTCTCTGAGTCAGTATGTCTATGTGCTGCTCTGCACAAGGGGACAGAGCCCTGGAGCCCAGGGCAGTGGCAGGTTTTGGGATCAGTATGTGTGTGTTAACTTAATGCTGTCCATGTGGGTAGGTCTGGAGGAGCAGTGGAAGGTCGTATCTGGAGGAGCCTGACCTGGAGCCTCCTCTCACAGTTTGCATGATATTTGTTTGAGCCCTTTGCAACTGAAACCAGAGTGTGCATGCAGCGTGGAACAGCGTTCATCTGAACATGACACAACACAACCATAATCACAGGCCTGCAGGTCTATAGGTCTACAGGTCTACAGGTCTACAAGTCCACAGGTCTACACGTCTACATGCCTGAGGGTCTTCATGTCTACATGTCTATAGGTCTATAGGGTCTACAGGTCTACAGGTTTGGAATGTTGGGCCTGAACAATGGGGTCAACACAACAGAACCACAGCTCTCCGTAATGGTTGAATGCATCCGAGTGTCCCTTCAGTCTGTCCCCTCTCCTGCCCTGTCAAGTTAAAAGTGGCCTACCCCGATAGAAATGCCAGCACCTTGAGTTACATAGAGGTTATATTTACAAAATATATAAAGAAAAATATAGGGTTACGAGCCCTAGCATATAGTCCACTCAGTCCAGCAGCTGTCTGTGGATATTTCTCCCATGATTCTCCTTTCTAAAAGTAAATCGCTGGGTAAAGATAGCTGGAACGTGACAAGGCGCAACTAGGACAACATGGCCCTTAAGCTAACCACAGTACAGTAATGCAGAGTCCATAGGAAGCAGGCAGTCCTAAACGCTTCTCTACGCTTAGAATACTGAAACGGACTTACACACCACAAACCTCACCACAGCCTTGAAAGAAGAGCATTCAACTGACATTAATTTGGTCTGTAAGTTCATTTCTACGATTATAAATGGAATAGTTGTGTTAACATAAAATCACGTTGAAGAAGTGGTCACATCCAGCTTTGTTGTTGTCAATTAGAGAGCCCATACTACACTAATTTTTTGATCTATGTTAAAATATTGTGTCCTCATCACAAACATACCTGAAGTTGAGTTTTGTTTCATTCACACATGTTTAACACACAAACCCTGCATACAGTATTTTGGCTGAATTCTTCTCTCAAACAAAAAACACTCACTACAATCAAATGGATAATTTCTCACCTGGAACTGCCAATGTCTACTGTAAAGGGTAGCTGTTAACTTAAACTACCACTACATCACATGGTGGAACAGAGCATTTTGAGATTTGGAGATGTAGACTAATAATAAAGGGTTACTTAAACATGTGTGAATGAAACAAAACACAACTCCAGGTATGTTATTGAGGAGGTAACATCATAACGTGACTTAAAGCTCAAAAGAGTCAAATTGGCATAATATAGGACCTTTAAGCCTGTAGGTTGTGGCAAGGATATTGTAACTGGTAAAAAATCTATAATATATGATAATAGGCAAAGTGCGTTGAGCAGTTTTTCAAAACAATGTCCGCTGGCCGGTTCTATTCTGGACAACAGTAAAATGTGTGTACAGTAAAAGCTGGCGGCGACCTTGCCTTTAAACTGTGCACATCTTATATAACGTGAGTGGATGGCGGTGGATTCCTCTGACAGTGACGAACCAAAAGTTCAAAGTTCAGGGTGCGGAGCTATAAACAGCGTTGAGCATGGGGTCTCCTCCAGCCCCCTCCTCTCTCTAGGAGCGAGCTGATCCGCTTTCAATTAGACTCCACAAAAGCACTGCGCCATTGGCCATTTGCTCCCACATCTCCCACCAATCATAGCGGCTCGTCACTTTACCACTGCACTAAAAAAACAACATCCACATGAGCCAATTGAGCTTGAATTTTTTAGGATTTTTTTTTTTTTTTTTTTTGCTAGTTAGCTTGTTTGGACTATTTTGGTCAGGTTTCACTATTTTTGACAAATTTCAAGCAAAAAGGTTGCGATAATAATAATAATGATAATACAGTATATATATATATATATATAGTGTATGTATGTGTATATATATATATATAGTGTATGTGTGTATATATATATATATATATATATATATATATATATATATATATATATATATGTGTGTGTGTATATATATATATATATAGTGTATATATATATATAGAGAGAGAGAGAGAGAAAAAGAGAGAGAGAGAGAGACAAGAAAAATATATTGCAACCAGTTAGAAAAAAAAAAAAAATCTTTGTCAGAATTTCTAATATTAAAAGATTAACATTCTGAATCCAATTTATTTTGGCTCATGTAGATTTTCGATTTTTGCAGTGCACTGATATAAAAGGCTCTACCCTGTCCTTCAGTCCACCATGCTACTCTCTCAGCTCTGAGACAAGTTCTATAGCAGCAGTTCTCCCATAAATAAGAGCAAAAACATCTATACATCTCTGATCCCCCCTAAATCTCTACTAAGACTTAAAAAATATACAAAAACCTGTAGATGAGCATAAATTACAATAGAAAAGGCTGTACACATCACAAAAGCTTGCATATAGCTTGGAGTGAAAGTGCATCTTGTCTGGGAGTTCCCCTTCCTCCCTCCCTCTCCATATCGAGGTGAAGTCTATTTCGGAGGCACTAGATTCTTGGCAAGAAATGTGTCACCGTCATGGCGGGGGACACTCGGCTTCCGCGTTTTGTTTTGCCGTTCTTGCTCAGGCCGATGAACATGTGCGGGTACGCCACTGACTCGTAGGCATTGTAGTTGTTGGCCAAGAGATTCTCCCGGAACTTGCACTCATTGTTGAAATATAACTGCAAGAGAACAGGCACAGGCAACAGTCAGTGGTCACAGAGGTGGGACAAAAGACGTTTGAGGGATTTGGGGGTTAATTTTGGGTTACAATTGTTCAGCGTGATAGCTATCAAACAGTGTGTACACATATGAAAATGGCTTTAGTGGGTCAAATTCAAAAATGTATTGTAGAATGAAGAATGATGTTTACTGTATTTTAAGCAGATGTAATCTCTCCTATCCATGTGTCTCTGGTACTGAAGTGTATCTGCGAACAATACATGTGCGCAGAACAATGCATGTGTACAAGGTTAGATCTGTACATATAGATCCAGGTTCATTCTATGAGTCTTAACCCTGTATATCTAGATTAACCCTGTAGTTCTATTTTAACCCTATAGCTCTAGTTTAACCTTATAAATATAGTTTAACCTAGTGGTCAGATTAGAACCCAAACTCTAGCTGTGACCCTACTGCTTGGACACATTTGGCGGAGTTACTCTCTGATCAGCTGCAGCCTGACCACACCACAGAGGTGACCCTGTTAATTAAAGACCATTTTGATACATTGGTATAAAATCTGATGCCACTAAACTACTTCTGTACTGTAGTGTACTTCATTACATGCATATGTGCTTGTCAGTACCCAATCTTATTTGATCTAGAGGCTGGTTAGCATTTGGCGAGACTTAGGAGACACTGGGAATACCAAGTGCCATAGTGGGGAAGCAGTGGCACTAGTGTAAACTGTTGTTGCGTCCTTTGGCAAGACTGCAACTACACTGCCAAGTATGAATGTGGTGTGCGCATGAGTGGTGTGTTGGTGATGGTGCAGCTTGGCAGCCACACTTCCATTCATCCACCACAGGTGTGTATAAATCATGCATCATTAGGATTTAAATTGTATTGTTACTGTCTGAGTATCTGAAGGCGACTTGGTCAGGCCTGTGTGGGTTTGGGGTGTTCATGTTTGGGCAGGGAGAAGCTGGACACTCACAGAGCCATAGAGCTTCCCTCGTCGGTTCATCGCCACAAAGAGGCCGCTCCGAACCCCCAGCAGCGTGACCACTCCCCTCTCCACTGGCGAGATCTGCAGAAGGCCTGGAGCACAACACCAAACATGGATTCAGTGAAGGCATTTGAGTGTGCCACACATGAACCAAAAGCACATTCATAATGATGACTTTGCCAAGAAATGCTGAAAGTCAAATCCTTTAGGAGCTGATATGAGTTCTATAGTGACAGAAGTGTAGAGAGGCTAGAACACAGCTGGCAGTACTTTGTTGTTACTGGCCTGCATGGATTTCTTGCTTTGATTTTGTAAAAATGTGTGTCCTAAAATGTGTCTTGTCTCCAAAAAATTTGTCCCAAAGCAGACCCCAAACAAGCCTGGGTTCCTGAGGTGCCGCGCGCGCACACTCACTGGGACAGAATACACGCTTACGTCGGTCCTTCTATGAATGCAGGCACCGGTTAGTGGTAACCAGCCCGGCTGCGGCTTCACAGATATAGGCAAGTGGCCATTACAACAGGTGCCGTGACAGAGCGGTCAGGTGCGCTTAAACCCAGAATGAAACGAATGACTTAAGTATCAGTTAGACCTAAAATAAGTTATATTTGACAAAAATTATGACTCATTCAGTTTCGCTCAATGAGAAAAGTACTTACTGTATCGGTTCTCGTTGTGCACGCCCGTAATTCGGCCGTCCGGGAGCACTTGAATGTGGAAACCGATGCCCACGTTACAGTAAAGTCTCCTCAGCCTCTTGATGCCCAGCAGGTAGCCACTGTCCCGACTTGTGTCGTCCCGTTTCTCTCCGGGGATCCTCGCCAGGGACCGCGAGTACAGCGTCTCCCAGCGCTCTGCAGTTCGGTTAAATCCCGGGGCGTAGCCCGCCAGCCCCGTCACTAACCCCAAAACGAGAAGGGTTCTCAGGGCCGCCAAAGAGCCCATCCCGGGCCTGCCTCTGGCCCTGGCCTCCTGGGGCTTATTTTTCCAATAGAGCGAGAGAAGGAGACAGAAGCGTGTGTGCGCTGTGCTCATTCCCAGACCCACAGGCGCACTGGCTCTGCGCGCTCCAACGACATTGATCTGCATAGCCGCTCCGCAGCCATGCCTCTATATTTATACCTGCAGACACATTACATCACTGTCCTGAGAGCGAGCCCTAAGAGTGCAGAGCACAGCGAGGCGCATTCACAGCCGCACTCTACTGTCTCTGACACTGAGGGTCCTGCATGTGCGTGTCCCACTATCAGCGCTGATGTATGGGAGGATGTAAAGACGTGAACACACTGTAGTGCCGAGACAGGAGACAGTTCTATAAATGAACAATAACAGGAAAAAACACCAGTCCAATTCAAACCAATGAAACGGACTGTGTCCAGGCCCTTATACAAAACAATGGCGAGACTAAATAAAGCGCGGCAGCGTGATACGTCACCTATGAGACATCTTTGGCATCAAGCGCTAAAATTACAGTCAAATAAATTATTGAAAAATTGTCCCTAATATTAGCGTGGGCTCTGTATGTAAAGAAATGGCTTGAATAGCAGCTTGCACTTAATTTTACTTTTTAATATCTGGCTACTTTTCCATGCAAATGTTAGGAGCGCTATTTGCATGCTCTGCCGATGCCAGACTGTCCGTATCTTCTGAGCTTTGCATCTGGGAGCATCCAAGCGAATGCCCCGTGAGTGACACATGCCAAAAGAGCCAACAGACGCTCTCCTCCTCCGCCTGTGTGCGCTACGGAGGCCCGCTGGTGTCATGGTACTGAGCCTTTGATGAACCAAGCTTAACGCTTTCAGACGTAACCATGCTCACGCTTTTCTCTCACCGCCTCATCACTGGCCTCTCCCTGGAGATGTTTGCTCCATGGGCAGTTTTCTGGAGGTCCTCAGTGCCAGAGCAGGGACTTTGATCTCCGGAGTGTCGTACTGCTGTTCCACGCTGATCACGCATGACACATTTTCTCACGTTCACAACTGGCTGCTCGTCAATGTGCCGCAGCTCTGGCTCTTTCTGGGCCGGGCTGAATGCAGGGACATCACAGGGACATCACAGAGCCGTTGGGCTAAGGCCCCTGACTGGTCCTAAATGAGCAGCACAACCTCCACGAGCTGCTCTTCTGGACAGGAGGTCCTTCAGAGAGTGTGAGGGACAGAGGTCCTCATTAGCGCTGATTGATGTGGGTGAAACTGCACATACACATGCAGACAACCTCTCTGGTATAAAGAAATAACATTGTCGTTACGTAGTTTACTCACATAAATGTAAGAAGAAAATATATTACAAGTTTTTCTTTATGTAATGTTTTCATATAGAAATAAGGTGTTTTATGTGTAAAAACTGATGTTTTTGGGACATTCAAAACAAGAGAACGAAAAGTGCTAGGTTTAAATTGCTTGCTTCTTTTGTTGACTTTGTTGATTTTAGATCTTTAATAAAAACAGACCTGGAATTAGATAGCAAAATCTTTTTCTTGTAGCGTCAAAATTGTAAGTACAAGACTAAAGTTTGGTGTGTGTTGATGCTACTTTAAGGGCTATTCCCTATGAGGAAAAATATATTTTAAGAAAATGGCCTTTGAAATTACAATGTCCCAAAGAACTCTATGGCTGCAGGTTGATTCAGTTAAATATTAAAACATATTTCAGTGCAGAGGGGACCGTTTTGTTGTTTCCACATGAAAGTTTGTATGCCAATAGACCAAACTGACCAAAAAACAAAACACTGAAAAAAACAAGTTGTGCACTTTCTTTCCTTAATTAAATAAATAAATACAATTCAAAATAAATTCCATAGAAAAATTAATCAAAACTTCGGACCATACTCCATGGAATTTATTATAGCCAAAGGAACAACATTTCCATGGAAACAAAGCAGGGCAAATAAGAGTCAGGATGGGAGATGCAAGCCCAGTAAGGATGCATGCTTTTATATGTTTCAGTGCAAGAAAACACAATCAACATGGAAAAAGAACATGCCTTTATTTTAGTCTATTTTTTGGCTGAAAAGTTACAAAAGCTTTAAGTAGAGAACATTATCATTTCTTGTTTCCGCTGGAGCAATCAGCAACCTGCTTTTTTCACAGTATGGTTTAAAAAAAATTATTAGTTTTATTAGCCAAATCTTGACTCTAGCATGACTGTGTTCTGTGTGTTATTGTGAAAAGCCTGGGGTATCTTGAAAAGCACTATATAAATGGAAGGTATTATGAAGTAAAAGTAAAAGAATGGGATCTGATCCCTGCATAATACAATAGCAATACAAGCTTATTAAAATGTGACTCAAGTAACAGTAAACAGACTAGTGGGGCATATTTAATGCCATATATGCTGGAGGATTTGTTCTGAGCCATGGGCCAACCTGACTGGAGGTGGGAGAAACCAAAGTCAAAGCAAACCTATGGAGACACAAGAAACCTGACACAGCCCTGTCTGCTTCAGAACTAATTTTAATTTTAATTTTATACATAAAATAGCTCAGGCCTTTGTGATGCAGGGCACACATTTAAGTCTTGTTGTTGTAACCTTGTATAGGAACTATATATTATGTCTGTTGAAAACGTAGGTTGTAGTTGTCTTTGTTCAACCGCTTTTAACTTCACACAAGATATTAAATGAATAGATAAAAAAAGATCACATTTACATGAAAAACAACTCTACATAAAGCATGGTATTTTTCACCATTGTGTAATCCAACTGCATAATTACAAACTGTAGGTCTCTTTTAATGTTTTTACCTGCCTCTGGATAACTCCATGAAGAGTTGCTCTTGTGCTGACTCTGCATTATGATGCTGATGTTGCTTGCTTGAGCATTGCACATGAGGTGTGGGCTTGTACTGCTAAGTGCAAGGAGGGTTCAGTTTAGGGTTGCAAATCTGTTCTGTTCTGATACAGAGTATGTGCCAATAACCAATACCAAGCGATATTAGGGCAAAAATTGAAAATATAATTTATTTCCTTTAAACACAAACAGTATAGGGTAAAAATAATCCTTGTATAATTTAAAGTAACAGTTCTGTGTGTGATAAGCATGCAGTGGCTCAGAGCCTGGGCTGGTGTGTGCTGGAGGCGTGTTTACGTAGCTCCAGGGTCATTGTGGGCTTGGGTTGCATGTACACTGTGAATTATGCTGTGGGGAAAGGCTTAGGGTTTCACTGGGACAGCTGCTCTCCACGGCCCAAAATGTCTCCACATCCGCTTCAGGCTTTAGTTGACGCTCTTATTTATTTATTATTTCTGAATGAAGAGCAGCTCATACATGGCCCTACTTTGTGTCAGTTTGAAATGTCAGTGACGTGACATAGGCATTTTTGTATCCAGAAGCCACAACTTTTCTAGTTATTAATATATAAAGGTTTAAATTGTTTAAATGTTTTTGTTTTATATCACTTCATATCACACAAATACACATTTGGAAGAATTAACCAAATTTGAAAGAATATTATAGGTTTGAAGTCGTAAAATGTCATTGGGTGAAACGGGTCACACATAGAATCAGTGATAACATTTTAAAAAAACAAAAACAAATTAAAAAAAAAATGGCAATATCATAAACTTCTCTGTGGCATAATTTTACAAGCCTTGGCATGAAGATATAAAACTTTTTTTTTTTTAAATTAACACAAAATAACTACTTTTAATGTCTTAAATACAGATGTCAGCAAAAGCCTATTTCCTCAATGTCATTTGGTAAAACAAAGTTAGAGGGCAAATTTGAACCATAATCTGAGGTCTTTCCTCGTGTATCATGTGATGACATCACTCTGACGACCCTGATGGACTCTAAAGTGGACAAAAGTTTCACATCTCGGTTCTTAGTTTTTGCTGGTGACACCTTTGTCACGAGAAGTATAAATGCCACAAATGTGGATGTCATTTGGTGCAACATTCAAAATGTTATAATTTAAAAAATACTAAATTTGAAATCAGTTGGTGTGAGCAGTCAATATTAATGCTTGTGTTTCTTTTTGATGGATAAAGTGCAATAATGGGAACTGTGCGATGAGTGGGTGTGCAATGAGTGGGGGTGCAGTAATGGGAACTATGCATTGAGTGGGTGGAGTGGGTGTGTAATAATGGGAACTGTGCAATGTATGGATTGTGTAATAATGGGAACTAATAATAATAATAATAATACATTTTATTTCAAGGCGCCTTTCTTGACACTCAAGGTCACCGTACAAAGACAAACAATAAAACAGGCAATAAATACTAAATAAAACAGAGAAAATGGACAATGCAAATACAAGTAAAGTATAACAATCAGCAAGTGGGGTAAGCTATTTTAAAAAGATGAGTTTTGAGTCTGGATTTAAAAATGGATAATGATTCAATGTTCCGGAGGTCTGGGGGGAGTGAGTTCCATAGATGGGGAGCAGAGCGGCTGAAGGCCCTGCTCCCCATGGTGCTGAGCCGAGCAGAAGGGACTGTGAGGTGGATGGAGAGGGAGGACCTGAGTGAGCGGGTGTGTGTGGTGACATGAAGGAGTTCTGTGAGATAAGGAGGAGCCAGGTTATGGATGGACTTGAATGTGAGGAGTAAGATTTTAAATTGAATGCGATATTGAACAGGGAGCCAGTGAAGCTGCTGCAAGACCGGGGTGATATGGTGAATAAATGGGGGTTTGGGTGATAATCCGAGCTGCAGAGTTTTGGGGAAGTTGTAGTTTGTGAATACTTTTTTGGGGGAGACCATACAACAGAGAATTACAGTAATCGAGACGTGAAGTGACCAGGCTATTGACAAGGAACTGTGCAATGAGTGGGTGTGCAATATTTTATTTGTTGTTTTTATTGTTGTGACCCCAGCCCTTTGGGACAACGGATGGAAATTAGCCTTAGGCTACAATCCGGTGTGTTTACATTCATGTTGTGTCATGTTTGTCCATTAACATGCTCTGTCCCAATCAAATAAATAAATAAAATTTAAAAAAATAAAAAAATAAAATAAAGTATATACCAGTTTAGAATGAAAATATATGAACAATGTCATTCGGAACACATTTGGTATCATTTGGTGAAACAGACCTGTCTTTTGTAGCTAACATTAGGCATTTAATCTGCATTTCTTATACAGTTGTATTTGTATTATTTAACTTACTATATATACTACTATATTAAAGTAATAATTTTCATTTTAAATGTAAAATAATCACATAAATAAAGGAAATTAGGTTTGGTAGATTAATTTGTAATTATTCAAAATGCAGTTGGACAATGACTATATTAAAGGTAGTTAGAGAGATGTTGTTAGTGTGATTTGGTTGAGTTTTTATAAGTCAGATTCAAAAGAACCGTCATTCGGTAAAATGGCATATGGTATGCGGTGAAACGCTAATATTACAGTGAAATGTATCAGAAAAAGTTTGTTTTAACATACAAAAAAGAAAAAAAAAATAAGTGTTTTACTCTTTTTATGAAAAAATTTGAGAAAAGAGCTGAGACGTAAGGCTGTAGTTCAAATTCAAATTCTTCAAAACTTTAAGAAAAAAAAAAACAAAAAAAACAAAAAACTTTGTAATGGCCTACTGTTTATTTGTAGATTTCTGTTTGTGTTTTTCATAATTTTCAATCATACAGTTTATTTGAAATTAATTATATTTAAAATGTACATATGTGTGTTTCACCAAATTACATTTTTAAGATGTCTCTGGCTTTAAATGCAGAAATAAAGTTTCTTTTTTTTTTTTTTTTTTTTTTTTTCAAGGGGCATATGGTAAATGCTAAAATATACACTTATATATACCAGGAAATGTACACATTTTGCATGCCATTATATGTTCAGTTTTGGAGCATTTTATCTCTTTATTTAGACAATACAATGTGATTTCCAACATTAAATGATGGTACTTTCTTTTATACTACTATGAGGTCTTATATCTTTGTAATCCTCTGTCAGTGCTATTCAGGAAAGGTTCTTTCTTATGTCCTGTGAATGTGACTTTTTTAGTATTGATACCTGCTCAAATAAGTATCTAGTTCCAATACTATAGTATTGATTAATATCTTTTATAACACTTTTTTGTGAAAAATATTCAATTTTTCAAATTTTGTTTAATATCTTACCTCTTGTTTGGTTGGTTGAATGATTGATTGATTGATTGATTGAAAAAAAAAAAAAACCCAAAACATTAATAGCATTTTCATAGATACTCAAACACTAAATCAAGTATAAATAATATCCAAAATCCCCACAGTAAAAAAAGTGTGTATCTAATTGAAGTGTGTATCTAATTGGTCAACAAATTGGCTCTGTCTATTTTTTCAGAGAGAAAGTGAGAGAGACAGAGAAACACACAGAGACAGAGAGACAGACAGAGACAGACAGACAGACAGATAGAGGTGGAGAGACAGAGACACAGACAGTCAGAGACAGGGAGACAAAGGCAGCGAGACAGACAGAGACACGGAGACAGAGAGACAGACAGAGACAGAGAGAGAGAGATAGAGAGACAGAGACAGAGAGAGATCTTTGAGGTTTGTGGCCAGTTGTGGGCATTTTACAGTCATCTGGATTTTTTTTTTTTAACTTGCGTCAACTGCTTTTAAAGACATGTAACTCCACTGTGTATTTTAGCTGTGCATCCAAGCACAACATGCTAACTCGACTACGATGCCCAGCCTAGTGAGTCAAAGATGCTAACCACTTTCACACATAGCGGTGGTGGCTCGGGCTGTAGGAGGCAGCGCGCTTGTGTGCGTTTGTGTGTCCGTTTTTCCTCTGATGTTGTTGGCACAGCGTAGCGCTTGGCCAGGGGCCAGATACAGTAGACAGCTGCACTCACTGAACCGCTGCCAGGCCAAACCAGACACTCCATCGGCAATTTGTCCTGATTATTGCATTACCGCAAAGACGTGTACGCACTCACCAGCGCATGGGCCGTAGTGCTGAGTGTTATAGTCCAACGGAATCACTGACACTGGTTTGGATCTGTCAGGGACAATTCTGTGTATGATGACTGTTGTCAGCCTGTAGAGGGCAATATGCTGCTAGGCCAATTTCCGAGCAGCTAATTAGAAGCACAGCGGGCGAGAGGGCCACCCATGCCCGGGACCATGAGCTCACCGCCTCTGAGCGCTGAGGGGTTGATTTTTTAAATTTATTTATTTATTTTTTTACTACTTTACAACCTTGGAATGTTGCGAGAAATTAAAAGTTTTATTATATGTTTTTCATAGGTCTAAATATACATAGGCCTATTATCAGCTCGTCATTAATTAGGGTAGCAAAAGGAGAAATTTAATTTGCTGCTTCTTCAGTACGAACTGAAGAAGCAGCTTGGATGATCTGCGAAACGTATTCGACCAAATAAACTCTGTCCAGTTGATAAATTAAATTTCTCCTTTTGCTATGGATTCTACCTGGACGACTGAGGGATTCTACACACATTAATTAGGGTACTGATCATTTTATGCGCAAAAATACCTGGAAAACATTCTTACTGTGAGTGGGGTCAGATCAGAGAGCTGTAACTGAACCTGGTAGTGCAACCAGCTTGTCTCCATGAAGATAAATATATTTATGTCATACTGTGGAACATTCCAGGCAAAGCAGCCCTCCAGCAGAAAATGTATCTTTAATGATTGTTACTAAATAAATATACATGTATCTCTATTTAGACCAAAATGTTAGATAGAACCATATGCTGTAATTGTAAGAGGATTATTATGGTAACACTTTATAATAACTGCACACTATTAAGCTTTAACAAAGCATTAATAAATGCTTAAGTAATCATCTATAACTGATCTATTAAGGTCATCTCACAGTTTATTAATCATTTATGTGCATATTACTAATTACTTATAAAATCTTTTATAAACAGTTTATTAATATTTATATCAATTGTACCACCAACCTTTACTAAGTATTTGTTAAAGGTCAACCCATGGGTAACATATCTTGTTTGTTTCCTTGTTTATTTCTTATGACCACATATAAAAAACGCTGTTTATGGGAGTAACCTCAGGCTATAAAACATTAATAAACATCTAATAACCTTTCACTGCATCCGTTACCAGATTCTATCTTATTACCCAATAAAAAAAAAAAACACTATATAAATCATTAACAAATGAAATTAAGTACTTATAAATCATCTACTTGTGGTTAATACAGTATTTAGAGTGAGCTTATCTAAAGTGTGGACTAAATATACCTTACAACTACTCAGATTTATTTTTTTTATAAGTCCATCAAGTGCTTTACAAAACCTTTGCAAAGGAAAACTGATAGTTAGAAAGCATTTACTACATTTTAATAAAGTACCTTTAGGAAAAAATGTTATTTTTTTTAAAGGACTGGTATTATTCAAAGCACAGCAAAATCCGAAATACAGTAAATAAATAAATTGGCAAGAGACAGAGTTAAATCAAGATCTCTTATTGAAGATTGAACATACTGTATTGCCCTTAAAATACAGATAAAACATGAACTTAAATGAGCATCAAAAATCAGACACTAGTCAATCTTAAACCTTAAAACAAAAATCTAAATATCACAAAATGTGACCCCCTTAAGCACAGAAAAAATGTAATTGAAAATTGGCAAACAAAATTCTAATTGCAAAAAACATATTGCTACCCTTGATTTTAGTGGGAGCAGCTTCCCTGTGGATTTCAGAGACTTGACCGTTGCAGATATTTCTGGGCTTTCAGAAATTATTTGGGCACACTGAGCTGCAAATTGCAGCAGTTTGGTTGGAGCATTTTGCTGCAGCTCTTTAAATTTATCAGGAGCTGCAATAAACAGCTCTGCCACTGGAGCTGTGGCCAGTATGGTGTTTCTGTCCACATGGCAGCGCTTGAATGCTACAGACATGGTTGTTCCCCTTTTCAGTGCCCGCAGAATCTTTTTGTAACGGGCCACAACTTGTGTGGGATGCTGTGCTGCAATGCAAAGAAAACATTGTGTTATTAAACATATTTCATTCAGCTTTACACACAACCTTAAAGTCGCCATCAATCAATCATAATTATCAGTTGTAGCTATGTCCTGGTGTGGTCACCAGGACATAGCTTTTAGCTTCACCAGTGTATGTCCTTCAACACCAGAAACATTCACTACAATGAAGCGCTACTGGTCTAATGACAAAATACATAATTTTTCTCCCTCACCTCTTCTTCTTGTAGTTTGATCCATTTTCTTCGACCTCTTGTGCTTTATTTCCTTCCCCTTCTTCATCTTCTTCTTCTTTTTCTTATCCTCCTCTGAGGAGTCAGAGCTCCCCCCATCATCATCAGAAGAAGATTCTGATTTGGAGAAACATGATGATCTGTCGGACACTTCAGAGCAATCCTACACAGTTCCAGGTGTTTGGGGGCTTAGGGATCTTGGAGTTGCCTCCTGTTTTCTCAAAGCTATTAAAAATAAATAAAATGAGCACACACATTTGTTACATGGAAATCAAATGAAAGAGCTTAAGGCAAGCCACAGACCGTAATCACAGTTAGAAACATTGGCCAACATGTGGCATTTGCATAGTAATGGTTTTCTTATATGGCCATGCATTACAGGCACCAAAAAAGAATGATTTAGGTAATGGTATTGGAAAGCTATTAAGATACAGTGCCTTGAAAAAGTATCCAACCCCCTTGAACTTTTCTACATTTTCTCACATTATGACCACAAACATAAACATATTTCATTGAACCTTTGTGTGAAAGACCAACAGAAAGTTGCACACATTTGTGAAGCAGAAGGACAGTCATACATGATCTAATTTTTTTTTATAAATAAAAAGGTGAAAAGTGGGCGTGCAAAATTATCCAACTCCCTTTTTTTCTGAGTGCAACACATTGCTTTTAGAGGCTTTAGAAGGATCCAATGTTGACCTAACGATTAAATAGAGTCCATCTGTGTGTAATCTACTCTCAATATAAATGCAGCTGTTCTGTAAAAACCTCAGAGGTTTGTTTGAGAGTATTGGGGAGCAGTCAGCACCATGAAGTCCAAAGAACACACCATCCCCACTGTCAAATATGGAGGTGGCAATATCATGGGGTTGGATACTTTTTCATGGCACTGTATGAAATGCACCCTGTGTCACGAGAGGATGGAAATAAAAAAAAAAGAGTTAATAGTGGAGATCAATACGCCTGGTAAATATACTATTTTTGATTTTTCTGATCTTTATACATTTTACACTAGTACACACTGAACTACATGTGTTATGTTGAACTGAACTAAAGAAAACTACACAGAAGCAGAGCAGAAAATGTGACAAAAAACGTGTTTGGTGTCATAATTACAGCTAATTTTCATTTATTTTATTGTAAAGCAAACTCTCTCTCTTTGAACCATTATAATCAAATCTTCATCTCATCTATTTTATTTTATTTTTTTTTTACAAATGTAGGGGAATGGTATTTGTCTGTAGACAGTTATAGCCAAAATGTCCATTCATTAGGCCTTCAATTTATTCACAAAGATCTTTCTGCAGTTTTAAAACCGTTGTTGTGAAATATTGTATGTCACTACTAAACAGGATTTGCCGGGGAGCAGCACATGCTGGACGAATTAAACAGATCTCGATAAGACACAAGTCAATGTTTAGTTACTCCAAAGTCCCACTCAGTCGGTGGATGGAATTTATTTACAGGTAAGCACAACATTGAGGAATATACCATTTTCCTTTTATTGTGATAATGTGATTACTAAGTAGTTCTTTCTTTCTCTTTGAAGATTTTCCCAGGGACTGTGGTTACGCCAAATTGATATGATGGATGATTCTATTGCAGCAAGCTCAACTACACTAAGTAAAATGTCCCATAAAATTAGGGAGGTTTGCACATGGGCAATACGCAGGATGAGACGACAAACTGGAAAAATTATTGGTGGAAGGAGAGAGTTTGTGGTGATTGATGAAAGTCATTTTAGACACAAAAGAAAGGTGAGGTTTTGTTTACTATGGATATTGATATGTTTTATATATTGAAATGATAAGAACAATATTATTATTATTATTATTATTGCTATAGGCTTTGCTATATTTATTACAATTTAGTTCACAGCCAGTGAGGTGGACTTCCGGTATCTTTCCACCTCCACCAAGAAGCCCTTATGGATTTAGTGAGGGAAGGGTGTGTTTGTATCATGTTTGTACCAATGCTGTAAACCAAGGCTTCCCAAAATTTAGTTTACCCACTGCAAAATGAAATTGAAAGCTGTAATATTTTGTACAGTTAAACCAGTTGAATCAGATTTGATAATATAATACATCAATATAACTCCTAAAAAGAAATATTGTATACAGTAAATCATGAGGTATGTATTTAGGATAGATACATGTTCAAAGCTTTCTTTACTTGGAAGAAAAAATGCTGCAAATTATAATTATTAAATTATCTCTAGGCTGAGCATAGTTACTGAGAGGATAGTTAGTATCATTTTGACTTGAAATAACTCATATATTCCTTTTTTTCTGAAACAGTATGGAAGAGGAAGAATGGCCGGTGGATGGACAAGAAGGAACTGGGTGTTTGGAATGTTAGGTGTCAAACATCGTGGACATACAAGGCCCATATTACGCCTGGTGGAAAAGAGGTCAAGAAGGCATCTAATCCCATTTATTGAACTGCATGTCCGTATTGGGTCCTCAATTCTTAGTGATGAATGGCGTGCCTATCGCATTTTACCAGCTCTGGGTTATGACCATCATACCGTCAACCACAGCAGGTGGTATGTGGATCCCCACACTGGTGCCCATACCCAACACCTGGAGAGGGCATGGAGGTCCTATAAGGAGCGTATCTGGAGACTAAGAGGAAACAGAAATGACAGTTTGCTCTCACAGCATCAGCAAGTGATAGAGTGGAATGAATGGCTCGCAAAAAAACATCCAAATGGTGTGTTTGGAAGATTGATTTATGACATTTCAAGAAAGTACAGGTAACCAGTTATTTGAACATGTAACTAATTTTGTTGAAATCTCTTAAAATGGAAATGTTCTCAGATTTTTTTTGCACTGGCCTTTAAAAAAAATAATATCTGTGGAAGTAAACACATTTCCCATGTTAATTACCTTATTGTCAATGTGAAAACCACAATGTATTTTTGTATTCTGTGTAATAAGAGAAGTTCTTATATCATCTCTGTCTTGTGTTGTTTAAAAATCATTCATAAATGTATTATAAGGCATAATTAACCCACAATTTAGATAAGCTCACCTTAAACACTTTATTAATATGTAGTAAATGCTTTCTAACTATCAATTTTCCTTTACAAAGGTTTTGTAAAGCACTTACTGGACTTAATTATAAAAAAAATAAATCTGAGTAGTTGTAAGGTATATTTAGTCCACACTTTAAATAAGCTCACTCTAAATACTTTATTAACCACAAGTAGATGCTTTATAAGTACTTAATTTCATTTGTTAATGATTTATATAGTGTTTTTTTTTATTGGGTAATAAGATAGAATCTGGTAACGGATGCAGTGAAAGGTTATTAGATGTTTATTAATGTTTTATAGCCTGAGGTTACTCCCATAAACAGCGTTTTTTATATGTGGTTATAAGAAATAAACAAGGAAACAAACAAGATATGTTACCCATCGGTTGACCTTTAACAAATACTTAGTAAAGGTTGGTGGTACAATTGATATAAATTGTTAATAAACTGTTTATAAGAGATTTTATAAGTAATTAGTAATTTGCACATAAATGATTAATAAACTGAGATTACCTTAATAGATCAGTTATAGATGATTACTTAAGCATTTATTAATGCTTTGTTAAAGCTTAATAGTGTGCAGTTATTATAAAGTGTTACCATTATTATTGCTTCCATTAGCCCCAGGGCAGCTGTGGCTACAGTAGTAGCTTAGCGTCACCACTGTACATTTAATTTTGGATGGAATTTTCTGTGTGGATAACATGGGCAGAGGGATTCTGTTTTAGAACTCAGCACTATTTCCTGTATTTTTATACTTTTCAACTTTTTCCAACAAACTAAACGTATGTAAAATTATGAAAAATATTGAGCACAGGGACTATCCCACCAAACCAAGTCAGAATGAACAGAACATAAGATAATATATAGGCCTACTGCTAATGTGTGCACTCAATATGACCTAGTAACATGTTTCTCCTCTTCTTTTGCTCTTTGCAGTGTCAGACAAACGTTTATATCTGCTCTCATGTCAGTGAAACAACCACCCATATCTTTACAGTGCTGATTAAGCCATAGATTAGTGACATTTTAAAGAGGGGGTATTTTCCTTCTCTGGGGTGTAAACTGCTAACATGACATATTTAGATCACCATGTTACCTTTTATTGTTTTGAAAGTGCCATATTTGCAGAAAAACAATGTATTAACATGTTTTTATAATAGTCCCCCATCCCTTTGCACTATCAGAGCACTACCACAACACAATCACAATCACACTTGATGCGATGTGCAGTTGTTTCATAATGAAACAACTGCACATCGCATCAAGTTTGTGAAGTTGTTGTTTACAGTTTTGTATCATGTTTTATATATTTATGGAGAATTGTCATGTGGGAACATGGGTAACGTATGCTTCTGGGCAGAGCATTAGACAAAATCTTACAGCTAACTGTAAGGAGGGTTCGAATAGGACCCAGGAGAGATCACTAAAACAAACACACATGTATGGATGACATCTAAGGCATGTTTTTGATGAGAGAACAATTGTATAACATAGTAGAAAATTAATCGTATGAGAAGTGTTAGCAGAGTTTTCCTTCAGTGAGATGTTATGGATGAGGGCCTGGGCCAAAAGAATGAGTAGACATGAAGCCGGTGAATGGCAAAGCATTCCAGCCATCCCACTTTGAACACTCTGAGAGAGCTGTTCTTTAGAACTTCGCTGTGCTGCTTTTGGTCGCGGTTTGCAAAAGAAAAAAAGGCCTAAAAGTCTCTTGCGGCACCGCTTCCCAGGCCCCCCTTGGGAGGAGCCATTGTCCAACCCAGGAAGCCTGCCCAGCCCGCAGGTATAGGGTGACAGGGCTTTCTATGCGGCGACCTATAGATGTGAGTGCGCCAAAGCAGAACCTGAGCGTCCACAGGGCACGACGCTGCTCTGATCAATTTTGCATTCACGCTGCCTTTTTGGACTTTTGGCCACAACAGGTGCAGCACTTTTGTAGATGAGCATCATGCTGCTACCTCCTATAACGAGCAGACTCACCAGGCAGCTCGGAGCATGGGCCACACCTGTGCACTGGTGCTAAAGCACACAGCGGCACCAATCCTCACTGGGACTATCTGCAGCCAGAGGAGCAATGTTCCCACCGCTTATTATCACAACACGGAAAGTACCACAAGGTCCTGGGAATCTCAGCTTGGGATAATTATTCACACGTTTATGAGACTTATATTTTAAATGGTTTGTCAAAAGTATTGAAAATCGATACTAATTGATACTAAAACTAGCTGAAAAAAATATTGAAACTATATACTCATTTGAGCAGGTATTGATACTAAAAGTCCCATTGACAGGACAGAAATGAACCGTTCCTAAATAGCCTTAGAGTGATCTGTATCAGAACAAGTATAAGAGCACATAGACTAGTATACACCCATGAACCACTATGGAACCTACAGGACCACTGAGGGATTACACGAATATAAGGCTGCATGGTAATATACAAGAAAGTATTACCGTTTAATGTTGAAAATCACATTCTATTGAGTATTGAGTATTGAGACTATTCCTTAGTATCAAAATCAAATTAGTATGGTGACAACACTAGAGCATATAATTACTCGTCTCTGCAGTTTTACAAGCAAATTTTGTAAAAGAAAACAAAAAAAAAAGAAAAAAGAAAATAAATAAAATCTGTGAAACCAGTCTGTGAAAGAGTAGTTTTATGTAGAAATAGAGGGCATTTGTGTCTCTGTCAAGAAAATGACATCATAATTATCCATTAGTAAATGTCTTATATCAATAACTTACAGCACAGATATCAAATAAATATTCATCTCATCTCATTAGTCAAATATACACAGTACTTTTTGACAGTAGACATCACATTGTACTCATGTTACAAACACTCTCCCACTGCTCCACGATCTGTGTCCCAAAGTGCTTTGTGGTCCAGTCCTCAGTATCCATCATGTAAGCACTTTAAAGTAGCAAAATAGACTCTTCTTCTGTACAGCCATAACATATTATATACATTACCTTCAAATGTGTACTTGTAAATGTGTGACCAGAGGAGTACAGACCAGAATGTACGTGCTGTAAGGATGCATCAGCCCTCAGGTGCCCCAGGTCCTCAAGTCCCCAGCGCGTCCCATCAGTGCTCTTTGGAGGGACAATTTCAGTGCTCTCCGGAGGGACAGTTCCAGTGCTCTCTGTAGAGACAGTTCTACTCCAGACTTAGGGTATGTCCAGCGAGGATCAGTGCTTAGTCCAGTGTACGTGGCTCTTTGCCCCTGCGGCTGCGATGCCTCCTCCTCCGGCGTTCACGCCCACTGTGCTGGTGCGTGTGCTGGGCACTCTGGCTCTCCTGGAGCCTGCGCACCAACTCATGGTCCTTGTGTGCCAGCACTCGGGGCAGGAAGAGCGAGGCTTTGTCCGTGCTCCTGGTCTTGAAGCCTCTCCTTGGCCGGCCTTTCCCGTTTATGGACACGTACCACTGTCGCTTAGCGCTGGCGCGTCGCCGGCTGCCTGCAGCGCCCCCTGTGGGCAGAGGCTGTTCTGTGGAGTGGTGACGGGAGGCATATGTATTATATCCCAGCTCATGAATCCTCTCCACAAACTCACACTCTCTGTTAAAGGTTTCCTGAGGAGAAAAGATCACACATTAAAGCTTTGAGGGACACCACACATAATCACAGTACACACAGAAGGTACACAGGAGTTACACAGCACACACAGGAGGTACACACAGAAGGTACACAGAAGGTACACAGTACGGTACACACAGTACACACAAGAGGTGCACAGTACACACGGGGGTACACAGGAAGTACACAGAAGGCACGCAGTACATGGAGCTACACAGAAGGTACACAGTACAGTACACCCAGGACAAACAAGAGGTACACAGTAAACACAGGGGGTGCACACAGTACACACAGGAGGTACACACAGGAGGTACTCACAGAAGCGTAGAGCCGGCCCTTCTCATTCATGGCCAGGTATCTGCCAGAGAACAGCCCTTTGATGGCCACCACTCCCACATCCACTGCTGTGATTTCCATGATGCCTGAAACACACACAGCCTCCGGTTTACACAAACAGACAGATAAGCTCTTTCGTTTACAACACATCTCCTACTGCACACGTATGATCCAAGTGAAAAACAAACTAATCCTGGGACAAATAAAAACTCTATGGGAAGACCTTCATTGACAGCGTCCTGCTCCGCTCATGTTATCCACTAAGCGGTCCTTTCAGGCGGTTTATTGAGTCTTTAATCTGCGCCTGATTGGTCAATAGGCCATTGAGCAGCGGGCGCGGAAAGACACTAATGGTGTGTGATTAGATAAATACATCCGCTCGGAGCGCGCTTTTGTTGCAGGAGCGGCAGTTTCTGGCGCAGATGAACCTTTGTCATAATGTGACTTCAGCCCCGCACTCACACTTCGCTGCGCAGCTGTCACCACAGTCCAGTCTGGTTTTGGCACGTGTGGGAGAATATAAATAAGAAAAAACAAAGTTTTTAAATATGTATTTTGCAGTTTATTTTTATTGTTTCATAGCATTAACTTCTAATATAGGTTTTCTAAATATATAATAGTAACAGTAATAATAATAAAAAATAATAATGCATGTACACACTTTAGCTGATTAAGAAACAAAATAGCACTCTAAGCCTATTTTATCAATAGCCAAATGGTTCATTATGCAGACGTAATACAGTAATATTTGATATGCCTATCTGGTAAACAGGCCAAACAGCTGAAAATGCTCATGGCCAAATGTGCATAAAAGCGCGCAATACTCACTGTACGGGTTATTCTCCTCCAGTGATCCGTCTATCTTCCCGTTGGGGTGTATTTGTAAATGATACTTGGTTGCGCAGTAGAGCTTCCTCCGCCTGGGCGCTCCTCCGAGGTGCTCGTACACTCCACCGCGGCCCCCGGCATCCCTCCGCCGCCGGGGGTCGCAGGCCTTCTGCCCAGGGCCGCAGGACACCCGCGCACTGCCTGGATCCAACGCGCTCAGCAGCAGCAGCAGAGGTACGACCATCAGCATTGTGGCATGGCTGGCCTGACACGACTGCGGCGAGAAAACGGAGAACAAGTCCTGACAAAGTCCCGAGGTCCCATTAAAAAGTGTGGGGGGCCCTAACGCGGTAGAGCCCCAGCAAGCGTCCAGCAGAAGTCACATCCGAGCCGCGGTCCCACTCCTCTGTAGCTGTAGAAATCCCTCCCGTGGATGTGACTGAAAGCCTGAGCGCACACGGAGACCACATATAAAAGAAGCTTGCGGCGACAATAGGCTGAACTCCGACCAATTGATACAAAGGAGGGGGAGGCAAAAGGTATCAGCCCCGTGTGAAGTAAGAGACTGCGGCGTGGATAAAATTACACAGCGGCCGAGTGCGAACCAGTCCTCTCCTCTGAACTCCTCTTCTGAAATATCCGAAAAGAGCAATTAGACATCCCCAAATTATAGGAGGGCCGAGCCTAAGCAGACACAGCAACAGGTGAGGGACGAGATACACGACCACGCTGCCACTGGAACCACGCACCAACCCACACTATTTTTTTTTTTTAAACAACAATTGAAGCTAGTTGTGTATGACTAAAACAGTTTATTCTACTTACAGGAGAAACAACGTCAGTAAAACCTTATCACAGGAAGAGTGAGTTTAAGAGGCACTCTTTGTTATTATTATATTATATTGTGATGTTTGAGCTACTGTGTCCAAATAATTCCCCTTGTGGATCAATAAAGCTTGTCTAAGTCTAATGTCTAAAGGAGGGACTACTCCAAGTGGACAAACTCATTCAACATTTAGATCGTACACATTCTAAAATATCAAGCACCCATTTGAGTCCAACAGCTGTGCGCAGCATTTTCCAGACTGGTTGGGTTCAAGTGACATCACAGCTTTCTTAACTGGCTATAGTTTAAAATGTAGACCTAGCTGGAGGGCAAGTGAGGGTTCCGTGTCAATTTGCCTTTTAACGTGATTGGTTTATGGTCTATATATTCATCTAAAACAACTTAATAAACAAAACAAGTCTGCTGACTTCTGCGGTTTTTCATTTATACCAAAATTGCTACACAATGCTGCCGAATTGTACATGTCTCACAGATTAAGAAAATCAAATTGGAGAACAGCATGTGTACGTCACACTGTGTGTGTACTGGTGGCGGTGAAAACAGGAGTAAATCAGCAAAATGGAGGGTTGAAAATAAAAGATTAAAGATTGCTCAAACTGCACCAAACACTCCAAATACAACTTAAGGTGAGTAAATGATGTGAGGAAACAACTATAACATAGTTAAAAGCGCTGAAAAGTTAATTTAGCAGAATATTAAGTATTAATTGTCTCTTGTAGAATTAGATCTTGGTTACATAGTGCTAAAGTTCTGCGTAGTCTTCCCTTTAAGAATCTGAGGGCTCCATACCACATGTTAGCAGACCAACCAAGCCTCATGTCAGTACTTAAACCTAGTGTGTTTTCAATTGTCAACTTGAATAGTCTTATCTTTTTCCAGACTTGTGAACTCTGTCTGCTAATGAGGAAGGGCATCTCTGCTAAAAGGAGCTTAAGAAACAAAAGCAAATTAATGATCTGTCACACAGGCTGCATTTCTTCAACAAGCTGCTCCCAGACGGTTCCCATCCTACGGCCCGGCTCTGGCTAGGCAGCAGCCGGTGGGCGGAAGAGCAGCAGGCTAAATGACTACTGCCTAAATTGCTTCCATCTTGGTCACATTATGGTTAGCATTCTGGTAATTAGCACCATCATCTACAAATCTTTGTGCCCTTTGGCGCTGCTCCATGGCTGCTATCACAGCCTGTGCTGAGAATCCCCTCGAGAGTGGATGCTTAATTTGTCTTCCCCTCCAATACATCACTGTTGGAGCTCCCTGTCTCACTCCTGTGCCTGGACAGCCATAAAACAGCAGCGTTTAGGGGAAGACTGGGGTTGCGCTGAGCCCTGCTCGACTCAGACTGCAGCCAAACATGAGGGAGCTGTGTACATGCCGCCTTGTTCTGGTGGCCACTTCTAAGTGAAACGCTCTTGATGTGGTTAGATGCTGGAAGAGGGTGGAACCTCAGATGTGGTGTGCTGTTGCTCTCAGAAACTATTTTAATGACGCGCCCTCCACACCGCCCACAGAGCATCCCGGCCATAAGCAGCCATAAGCAGGGCACCGCAACATGCACATCCCCAGACACATGCTGTTTCCCAAAATGTGCCCCTATGAAACATACAGGATACCTCAGACAGCAGCAGTCTTCTCTACAATCCTTATGATTTCCCTCACATGTGTACCAATCCACAACACTTGTGCACTATTAGACTTAGACAAACTTGATCAAACTATTGATCCACAAGGGAAATTGTTAACAGTAGTAGTTGTTAACTCTGCTTTGGCTATTGGAAATTGTAAAATACACTTTCTGTTTAGGATTACATTAAAGTAGAATGCTAAGAATGTATTAAGGGAGGAATTATTTCAGACCACTTTTAACAGTTTACAATTAAGTTATGATGTAAAATCTACACTATCTAGTTTTTCTAGTGGAGGGTTTGCCATCTGCTAGATATTATTGCTTTGCCTGCAATGTTCCAAAACAAGGCATTAACTATCTTGCATTTATTTAATTACAGTTGTTTAGTTATGAAGAAATAAATGGTAAAACATGCATTCTTAGTGTCTGTGGGCTTGCCTCGCCACAGATCTGACATGTAACGTGGCTCCAACTGTCTCCATGGGGAGAAGTTTAAATGAATGCCATATTGTGGAACATTCCAAGCAAAGCAAACATTCCAAGCCACACAAGCAGGTGGCAAGCCCTCCAACTGAAAATTTAGATTAAACATTAGGAAACAGGGCCTTCAAGCTGACAGGAGACAAATTTGGACCTGTTCCTGATTTTTTCCCATGTTTTTGAGCAAAATTTCTCTTGCCCCAGAACAGATATTGTACAAGCAGCTCTTGAGGTCAATATATGTATTTATTGTCCAATAATCAGGAAGTGCGCTTTAGCATTAGTTAGTTAGGCCCGAGCGCCATAAGCTGGCAAAGCGCCTATTAGTATCGTAAAGTGATGCTCCTAGTAGCTGGGAAGTGAAATTACGTGACGTGACTCGCCCGTAGTGATGCACCAGAGCTTTCCGAAAATGTATAGTTTGTTAGCCAAAAAAAAGCAGAACGTTGTTCTCGCATAGGGATATTCTTCTTTCTTCTTATTAGGCCTGAGCGCCAGAAGCTGGCGAAGGGCCCATTAGTATCGCAAAGCGATGCTCCTAGTGGGCAGGAAGTGAAATGACATGACGTGACTCGCCCAGAGCTTTTTGAAAATGTAAAGTAAAATGTACAGTTTGTTAGCCAAAAAAAAGTGGAACATTGTTCTCGTATCAGAATAGTCTTCTTCTTTCTTTTTAGGCCCGAGCCCTGACAGGACGTAAGGCCTATTGCTTTTGCTACGATGAGTGCATGGGCAACAATGAGTGGAAGGACGTATCGAGAGGACATCGTGCAACTTCGTCCTCTTGGTCACCTCCTGCATGAACAGCAGTATCCCAGTAACCCATGCCCAAGGGCTAGGCCATATTTATCACTGCTAAAATCAATGGAAGTCAGTGGGAGGTCAGGGGGTGACCCCGACGAGATGGTGCTGATGCGCTCGCCATTCATCAATGACCCCACGGTGACGTGGGGAAAGTCGAGAGCTTTTATTGACAAATCAAAATACATTGCACCTATGGCTATACCCGAAAAATTAACTTTGTCGTAGACAAACGAAATTTGGGTGGTGGATAGGTCTTGTTGTTCTAAAACAAAAAGAATATTATGCGGTTGCTAGGCAAACAACAGGAAGTCAGCCATATTGAATAGTCCATGTAACCTGGTGGTGAAGGCGCCATTTCCTGTCTTCGTATTTTAACAAACTCGTCCTAGGGTCTTTGACCTAGCCTCACCAGAATCATCTGATTCATCTAGACAAATGTGACATTAAAAGTTGTTAAAAGCTTTTTAAAGGATCAAATGCAAATTTCAGGTTCATTTTTTGCAGCTCGCCATCAAACTTGGACAAGTGATAATTCACACAAACTTTGGCCAATTTCACTCAAATTTTAATCATTGGTGGATACCCTGAACTTGAACAGAATGATATAAGAAAATCTAAAATGGGTATGATAGCGCTCCCTAGGGAAATTGCATGGAGCAGCAAAATTTGACTTTGTCGTAGACATACAAGATTTGATACACATATTTGTGACATGTTTTCAATAAAAAAAAGTCAATAACGCCCACGTTCCATCTCCCACCGTGTTGCCATAGCAACAGGCCAAAAATCTGCCATTGTCAATGTGACATCCTGACAAAAACTGTGGCGTAGCCAAACCAAATTTGGTACACTGATGCATCATGAGAACAGGAACAAAAAATATATTGTGACCACACTCCCTCCCAAACCAAAATTCGCCATCTTGGATTACTTATGTGACAAATGTAATAATGTAATCCTACCTAAACATCTGATTCTGCCGTATTTTCATTTGTGAAACTTTTGAAACATGGCCACGCCCCCTGACAAACCAGAAGTCGGCCATCTTGGATTTAAATATCCAAAATACTGAGTCAGCATTTTCGCTGACGTTGCATTTTAACACACTCCTCTGAAGGTGCTTCACTGATAGGACTGAAAATTACTGTACATCATCTAGAGTGAGTCTAAAGTGGGGCATCAAAAGTGATCCAAATTTATTTTGATAACTTGTAAATGGTTTATGAGCGGCAAATTTCTATCAAAATTTTGGATAATTTTCACTGTCAAGATTTGCTTCCATTCACACATGCTTAGTCCGATCATGCTGAAATTTGAATCATTAATGCGTGCTCCCAGCCTGAATAAAATCCGCTATAAAGCACATGAAAAGTGTACACTATAGCGCCCCCTAGCATAGGCATGAAATGTCAACACTATCGGATATGTACGAAATTTGGGAATTGAATTCTCTATGAATTGAATTCCCAAAATTCAGAAGTGCCAAAAAATGTTATAAAATATAGGTTGCATGCATGGGCATAAAAAAATGGCCCGACTCGCCACCTGGAAAACTCAAAATACATTGCCCCTATGGGATGAACTTTGTCATACAGCCAGGAAATTTGATACACACATTCGTTATGTGAAGACAAACAAAAAATACTGTACCAATGTACAAGTACCAATGCTGTCAGCTGCACCAGGGGTCAGCAATAATGGATTCAAATTTGATGAGCACTTCATACTTTTACACACTCCTCCTTGGGCATTTGCCCGAATGACATCAAATTTGGTACACATTATGTCAAGGGGTGGGACATCAAAAGTCATCCAAATTTTTCACACACGTCTTACGGTCTCAGAGCAGTGAAGCAACAAAAATTGCCCAGAATTTCAAAAATTTTTAATTTTTACAAACTCCGATTTCAGTGAAATTTGAATCAGTTCTTAAACTCTCTGTCCTAAAGCTACTTAATGTGAAAGAAATTAATTTGGCGCATTAGTGCTCCCTACAGATTGAAACAAAATTTAATATAGGAGAAAAAAATTCAGTTTTTCAAAAATTTCTGAAATAATGCACAAAATTAAATTTTGGTATCTTGATTGAAAAAGTAAATAACACCCATGTCATATTTTTTACGTTGTCGCCATAGCGATAACATAAACTCTCATGTTATTCTAATAGTAAAATCCCCAAATGGCACAAACCTTTGGCCGATTTCATTCAAATTTTAATCGTGGACACCCTGACCCTGAACAGATTGATGGAAGAAAAAACAAAAATGGGTCCAGTAGCGCGCCCTAGACAATTTGTATGGAACAATCACCTTTTATTTGTCATAGTTTTACAAAATTTGGTGCGCAAATTTGTGATATGGTCTCATTTAAAAAACTCAGTGATGCCCACACCCCTTTTACATTGTGTTGCCGTAGCGACAAGCCAAAAATCTGTCCTTGCCAATGGGACATCCTTGCATAGCCAAATCAAATTTGGTAGCCAGATGCATCATGGCAATAGGACGCCCCTTTACACACCGGAAGTCCACCATCTTGGATTTTTATTTTATTTTTTAATAAACACGTGCAAACGTTTAGAAAAATGGCAGGGTTAGGTTAGGAGTTAGGGTAGGGTAAGGGCTAGGGTTAGTCTTAGGGTTGGGGCTAGGGGATAGAGTCATGGTTAGGGTTTAGGGTTATTAGTGTTAGTGTGGGGTGCGGTGTTTGTGGGGAGCAGCGTAGGTGCACTAACCAACTCACCCATTTTTCACCCAGTGAACAATGATGAAAACTCACGAAACTTTGCCAACTGTTAAAACCCCCGCTTCTTTAACTTTTGGCTATTTCCATTTCACGAAATTAAATAAAATGGCCCATCAGTGCCCCCAAACAACTCAAAAATGCATTAGTAGTGTTGTAGTACTTGGTCTCGTTTTGGACTCGACCACGTTTGGACTCACTCTTGTCTCGGTCCTGAAGGCGCTTGGGCTTGGTCTTGTCATGGACTTGAGGTCTGACACTCAACGAGTGCGATCATACTGACACTCAACGAGTGTGATCATAATTCATTACGGCCGCTACTGTCGGCAATAAATTTGTACCGATGTGCGTGAGTGTGTGGGGCTTCTCACTGCAGCCTGCGCTCGTCTGGAGCCCACGGACACTGCGTGGCACATCACCACACGTGCTCCCAGCAGGCGGCTTGTCCGCAACAGCCTATCCACTCGTGTACCAGCATGTATCACAGGGCAGGTTAAACATCGTAAAACATCCTACCTGTCCATCTGCCTCACGTCAGCGTGCCGCTCCTCACCTTTTCGCACTCTCGCTCCTCCCCACGTAGGCCTATAGCGCACACAGGCTCCCTCCTCAATGTGTGCTGATTGGAAGAGCAAAAACTAACTAACTAATCTAAATTTATGCTACAGTGTCCGCACAGAGCAGGCCTACAGCACAGAGCAGGCCTATGGCCACATGTGGATAAAGTTTGCCTGGCAATCCAATCCATCTCTGTTTGTCACGATGTGCATTTGGTTAGGTAAATGTGCAGAGGCTGCTCAATATCGTTGCAAAACCAGTAAGATAATGTAACTCCAGTTAGGAAAACATGTTTAAAAATCCTACCCTTTCTTCACTTTGAAGCAGTTTTCTGTAAAGTGCCAGTGGAAGTTGGCTTAAAGAAGGGGTTCTCAAACTGTGGGTGAGGGTCCAAAAAAGGGGCACAGAGTGTTTCAGTGCAGTATAGTTTGCTTGGCTTATTTTAAGCTTAAATTAACATTCATCAAATAAAATTGAGATAGATTTATAAAAACACTGATATATATGTGCCAAAATAACTGTAAAATACAAATAAATGTAGAAAATTACAAAGATGTTCTCGATTTGGTCTCGATGGGCCATGGTCTTGGTCTTGTCTCGGTCTTGGGACCCCGTGGTCTCTGACTGGTCTTGGTCTCGATTAGTGCAGTCTTGACTACACCACTATGCATTACGGTAAATGAATGAGGGCAAAAAAAAAAAAAAAAAAGAAATTGCAAGTTGAATCATGAAATTTGGTGTCAAATGAGACATAATTATAAAAATAAATGTATATATACAAGTCAAAATAAAATAGAAAAAAAAAGTAATAAACTATAGAATAAACTATAAAATCACAGCTATATACAAGAGACAAGAATGAATATGCTGATTAACAGGGCATAAGGTTATCCGTTACTTAAGATTGAGTTGTTGTACAGTTGTAGGGAGTATTATCTGTTACATAAGGGTGAGTTGTTGTTGTACAGTTGTATGGAGTATGGTATGAATGTAGTCCTGAATCTCTCACTGTTTGAGTGGAGCTGTAGGAGCCTGTTGGAGGATGAGCTCCTCTGTCCCTCTATATTCTGGTGCAGTGGGTGAGCTGGAGTATCCATGATGGAGAGCAGTTGGTCCAGTGTCCTCCTGTCCCTCACTGTGACACATGTCTCCAGCTCATAGCCAATCACGTAACCAGCTTTACGAATCAGTTTGTCAGTCCCCCATTGTCCCTTATACTGGTGCTGTTCCCCCAGCAGACCACAGCGAAGTACAGGGCGCAAGCCACCACAGACTGGTAGAAGATCTCCAGTAACTTGCTGCACACATTGAAAGACCTGAGCTTTCTCAGTCCTCAACTCCAGCCTGTTGTTCACATGGATGCCAAGGTACTTGTAGCAGTCCACTATTTCCACGTCATGGCCCTGGATGGTAATGGGCTCCACTGATGTCCTCTTTCTCCTGAAGTCAGTCACCAGTTCCATGGTCTTGTCAACGTCCAGGAGCAGATGGTTTGCCTGGGACTGAGTCCTGTACTCCAGCTCCTGTCCATCCCTGATACACCCTACCAATGCAGAGTCAGTACATTACTGACCACAGAGTCAGACAGGGTGGTCCCCAGTTGCACATACTGAGACCTGCTGACAGGTAGTCATTAATCCAGGAGACAATGGAGGAGCTGACACCCATCCTGTGCAGCTTCTCACTCATCAGAAAGGGCTGGATAGTGTTAAAGGCACTGGAGAAATCGAAGAACAATATCCTCACAGAGCCTTTAACACTATCTAGGTGAGAGTGAGCCCGCTGCAAAAGATAGATTAAAGCATCATCCACACTAATGTGAGCCTGATAGGCAAACTGTAGAGGGTCCAGGGATGGTGCCACCAGGGGGTCATGATCATGAGAAGACAATACTATTACACCAATACTATTACACCAATGCCATCCGCTCGACCAGGGGTCAGCAATATAGGATTAAAATTTGTTAAGCATGACTCAGCATTTTTCTGTAAACTTCATACTTTTACACACTCCTCTAGGGCATTCATCCGAACGGGCTCAGTTTTGGTACACATTATCTCAAGGGGTGGGACATCAAATGTTATCCAAATTTTTCACACATGTCTTACGGTCTCTGAGCAGTGAAGCGACAAGGATATTTACAAATTGCTCCCATTTGCACTCCGAATTCAGTGAAATTTGAACCATTTGTTAAACTCTGTGCCCTTAAGCTACTTGAATTTGGTGCGTTAATGCCCCCTACGGAATTGAAATAAAATATTAATACATTTTAATTAACTAATAAAAATTAATACGGGTGAAAACATGTACCCCTCCTTGAACTGCCACCTTAACGTGGTGGAAGGGTTTGAGTGCCCGAATGATCCTGCGAGCTATGTTGTCAGGGGCTTCATGCAAGGCAAACAGGTGCTGGGGAACGGGTCACACTAAGAGTGGTTCAGAAGCCCCAATGACAAGAAACAGATCAAGGCCAGTTACGTCGCCCGGATTGGCGTTACCGGGGATCCACCCTGGAACCAGGCCTGGGGTAGGTGCTCGACAGGGCTTTCCCCCATGGGGCCTGGCCGGGCATAGCCCGAAGGACCGACATCTTCCCATGGACCCACCACCTGCGGGAGGATTCATGAGGGGCCGGTGCAGGGCGATTTGAGCGGCAGTTGAAGGCAGTGGCCTCGGCGACTGGATCTCCGGACGTGGAGACTAGCTCTGGGGACATGGAATGTGACCTCGCTAGGGGGGAAGGAGCCCAAGCTTGTGCAGGAGGTTGAGCGTTACAGACTAGATATAGTCTGGGAGTCTCTGCTTAGACTGTATGGATAGATGGATGGAAAAATTGTAGTTTTTCAAAAATTTCTGAAATTTTCCACAAAATTTCATTTTGCCATCCCGATCCAAAAAGTCAATGACACCCATGTTGTTATGGCATCGCCATAGCAATAACATTAACTCTCCAAGTTATTCTCCAAGTTATTCTAAATTTTAATCATGGGTGCATACCCTGACCCTGAACAGACTGATATAAGAAAATACAAAAATGCCCCCTAGACAATTTGTATGGAACAATAAAGTTTTATTTGTCATAGATATACAAAATGTGGTATGCAAATTTGTGACATGGTCTCAATTAAAAAACTCAGTGCCCACACCCCATTTACATTTGTGTTGCCATGGCAACAAGCCAAAAATCTGCCCTTGCCAATGGGACATCCTTACAGAAACTTTGGCATAGCCACACCAAATTTGGTAGCCACATGCATCATGGCAATAGGAATAAAAAATTATATAGTGCCCACGCCCCTTTACAAACTGGAAGTCCTTCATCTTGGATTTTCTTTTTTTTAAATAAACACATGCAAACATTTAGAAAAATGGCAGGGTTAGGTTAGGAGTTAGGGTTAGGGTAAGGGCTAAGGGTTAGGGTTGGGGTTGGGGCTATGCTTAGGGTTACAACTAGGGTTAGGTTTAAGCTTAGGGTTACATTTAGGGTTAGGCCTAGCATTAGGGTTGGGGCTAGGGGTTAGAGTTGTGGTTGGGGTTTACAGTTATTAGGGTTAGTGTGGGTGTTGAAAACCACACTAAAAACGCTTACAAACTCATTGTTGTGAATAATTAGGATGCTTGGAATGCATAAGGTAAGTGAGGAATAACTTCGGACCACTGCAAACTGTTGAAAACCACTGCAAAAAAAATGTGAGCTAGTTCATTTTTTCACATTTTACGTTTTTACATCACATTTTAAGACCAGTTAAAATCACGCAGGTTTATCTTCTCCCTGGATGTACACAACGTAAATCTGACTATTGGGTCCTTCAGTATTAGATAAGATAAGATAAGATAATCCTTTATTTGTCCCACAATGGGGAAATTGCAGTGTCACAACGCAAGTTACAGAAACAGTAGGAAAATAAGAGCATGCATCAAAATCAAGATAAATAATAATAATAAGTATTTACAATCAACTAAAAAACACAACACTGTAAGCTAAGCTAAAAGGCACAGGAACATTGCACAATAAGTGTTTTTGATTCTGAGATGATTGTGTACAGTGCAGTGATGGACAGTGGTGGGTAAATAAATAATAGCAGGTAAAGTGACTTTAAATAATATTGCACATTGTTATTATTACTATGGAGATTACACATGGTTGCTATGGAGATGACACATGACTAGCATTGTTCATTATACAGTCTGACAGCAGCAGGAAGGAAAGACCTGCGAAATCTCTCCTTTACACAGCGAGGGTGAATCAGTCTGTCACTGATGCTGCTCTCCAGAGCAGACAGGGCGTCCTGCAGGGGGTGACACTCATGGTCCAGCATAGACATGAGTTTAGCCAGGACCCTCTTGTCCCCCACCTGCTGCACCGAGTCCAGAGGACAGCCCAGGACTGAGCTGGACTTCTTGATGATCTTGTCCAGTTTCTTCTTCTCCCTCTCTGTGACGCTGCTGCTCCAGCAGACCACACCATACAGGATGGCTGATGCCACCACAGAGTTATAGAAGGACCTCAGGAGTGGCCCTCTCACTCCAAAGGACCGCAGTCTCCTCAGGAGATAGAGCCGACTCTGGCCCTTCCTGTACAGTGCATCTGTGTTATGAGTCCAGTCCAGTTTATTGTTCAGATGCACACCCAGGTACTTGTAAGAGTCCACTCTCTCAATGTCTCTTCCCTGGATGTTCACTGGTTATTGGAGTTGGCATTACACTGCAGAGTAGTGACAGCACTTTCGGCTCCTTTGTGGGATCCGAATTTTTTGGATCCAGTCATTTGAAAGAGCTATTTAGAAGACTGGCTATTTTTATATTTATTTATTTGACAGAAGCCAGTGTGAGAACTCATTTTATCTACAAACTAATCACAGAGAAATTATCTGCAAGGCTGAAAAAAATATAAAATGGTTTGAATAGAGTGGGAATGTGTTTACCCTTTGAAATGATGCAGAATCTAAATAAAACAATATGGTAAAATCATTAAAAATGTTAAACCAATTATGTGCAAACTTTTTCACTGGTGTTGCCTGCTCTGCTTCTGTGCTGATTCTCTTGTTGGTTCAGGATTAATAAATGTAAAAAATGCATCAAAAACAGAAAGAAAAAGATTTGGTTCCAACCATTCACATTACAGAACCCTTCAAAAGAACCAGTACACATCACTTCTGCACAGCTCAGAGCAGAGCAGCATGACTGCGTTTGTCATATCTGTTTGTGGACAAAACAGTCACAGACAGAGAAGAAACCAATTCGGCATTATTTACCCAGCTGAAATATTTCCAAAACATTTCTTTTGCCATGGTCCACTTGACAAATGAATCTAAACTCAGCCGCATGAAGTGGCTTCACACAAAACCTAAAGCATACATTTTTAACTCTGCCCTTTTCTCTCCTGCAGCCATGAATGAAAGCAAGAATTTCAGGGCTCGTTTTTAATTGACCTCCCAAAAATTCTCCCCCCACCACTTGCCCAAAACCCCTCTTGGCACAAAAGGGTTTCTTTTCTACAATAATACAAAGGTTATTAGCCAGGTCCTTTTCTTGCCCCCTCCTCTGGCTGAGGAAAAAGGAGGTACCAGTAATCCAGAGCAAATCAAAATGACCTTTGAACCCTTTCTGCTGTACTTTTTCTCATGGGGCTGTTCTTTGGAGAGCTCTGATCAGAGGCTGGCTTGGCCCGCTGCCTCTCTTTTCCTGACAAATCGCTGCTGAGCCTCTTTTGTCCACCACACTTTGATCTCACCTGCCTGTCAGCTGCTTCAGAAACAGCGCGGTACAACATCACGGTACAACAGCAAGGTACAACAGCGAGGTACAACAGCACGGTACAACAGTGCGGTACAACAGCGCGATACAATGCAGCACTGCAAACACAGCAAACTACGCATGTCCTAACTTCACTTCTGCATGGTAAATGAAAAACCACGGATACGTTCTACAGTTTACAGTTTCTCCTAAAAACACTACAGCTGAACGGAACAGTACAATAACAATATGGAAGCTCAGCCACTCCTACTTTCTTGTTCACTGCTAATCATTTCTCCATCCAGTTCAGTATAACAGTTTCATATAACTTCTGTCCCCTCAGAGTTACTGTGCTTAGTGCTCCACTCATTGTTTCAGTAGAAGACTGCAGTTTCTTTGTCACTTTGATTTATTTCTTTTTTTTACCTTCCTCCATAAAACACACACACACACACACACACACACACACACACACACACACACACACACACACACACACACACACACACACACACACACACACACACTGCACACCTGTCATGACTGAACTGGTCTCTGCATTAACGCTACAAATAAACCCTTTATGTCATGTTGTTGCGCTACTGCTATAAGTACCTCAATAGTGTATATGTTTACACTCCAGTATTTGCACTTGATGAATTCTTGAATCTTGAATCTACAAAAACATGTGTTTCTCTGATTGGTTCATCTGCTAGTTTGTTACTCCAATCCGAGTGTGGAAAGATGAGACAAGGTCCCAGACTATGCATTTTCAGTTGAACAGGAAAAGTATGAAGTCTTGGCTGGACTAATATATTCAGAAATCAGAAGGCAATTTGACAGAGAAATGTCATTCACATTGGCACATATAAAATTAGTTCTGACAAGGCAATGAAGATGAACATTTTTGGAAAGCACAAGGCAATGTTTGTGTCTCACAGCATTGAGTTCGGAGCCAGCAAACACACTCTCAGAATGAAAACATGTTATCAGAGTTGTGTGGCTCCTCCCACTTTACGCCCCATACAGACACCCTCATCCCTTCATGGGTCAGACTCTTTTTTTAAGATTGCATAATAAAGATGAAAAAGTGTTGTTGTCTGTAAGTTATTATCACAGATCCACTGTTTATCAGTGTAATACCCCTATAATATTTCATATGGTGTTTGGCTGTTCTCTATAAAGCACACATGAAAGTTAGAGCGGTTGTTCTCCAACTGTGGGTGAAGGTCCAAAATGATATATAAAATTGATATTTTTTTATGATGTGCCATGTGCTATGGGTACATTGTCTGGGATCCAGAATACACACTTCTCCAATACTTTACAAAAATTTGAGTCTGGTCATCATTGAATCTCCCCAAGTTCAGATGGGGGTAATGAAGAAGCAGATTAGTCTATCAGGGACACACATGGTCAGTTTGTATCAAAACAAATATGGCTGCTTATAAATAAAACAGAAAGGAAAATAAATATCACAGGGGACTAAAAAACATGGTGGATTTCTGCAGAATGATGAGGCATGACGCTGGAGTTCAGTACAGGATCCAGCACCTGGAGACATGGACCCTCAGGACACTAGGATAGTGTTGTCCATTCAGCCTAAAATTTACTGGACAGTCCATTTTAGTTATGCTTCCGTTGTAGGGAGTATTATTCCTCTGATGATGTAGGCCAAGATAACAAGGACTGAGCTGGCAGTGAGTACACTTGGTACAGCACAGCAGTGTAATTTCTCTAAACTCTTGTGAAAATGAACAGATGTGATTGCATGGTGCTGTCTGAATCTGACTCAGGATGCAGTGGAGGGTGTGGTGACCAGACTGATATCTCTCTGTTTAAAAAGTACAGAGATATAGTATAATTAAACCATAATGAAACATTTTACTTATTTGATAAAATAATAAACTGATACCCAACAGAGTGGAGTATGTGGATGTTGTAAGTGCTTTCAAAAGTGGTTATTGCCAGATCCTAATGACAAACTTTGATTGATGGGTTTTAATGCTAGTTGCTAAGTGAAGAGGATTCTTGCATAAGCGGTGCCTTGGGACAGTATGATCATGTGTGAGCGAGGTGATGGGGCTGTGTGCAGCAGACTGGATGATGGTGACCTCTGGGAGAGTCTTCCGTAAAGCATGGGCTCTTTGTGGCTGTGCGCTGGCACATGGAGGCTCGGGTCCACACTTTGGCACGACTTGAAGCAGTACCTTCAGACTGCTCATTTTTACTCAGACCTATTGATCCTTCATTATGTTCACCTGCTGTTCGAGTAAGCACGTATAAGGTTCAGTGACAGCTCCAGTATCAAACACATGTTCAGAGAGCTCCTTTCCTCTTGAAATAGTCAGGATGTGCCGATATGGATATTTCTTTTTAGACAATACTGATGCGGTACTTGGCCTGCTGTTGTGGCTGATATCTAGCTTTTAAAATTCACAGTTAGGTGGACAAATTTATCTTAAATTGAAGTAACAATCACACATTCACTTTTCACTTTTGTAAAAATACAAAATGACAAAATGTCTTTATCTGGGATTTAAAGTCATGTGTCACATTTTGTGTTTGTGTAACATACAGCCATATAACACTCTTATTTTTCCTTTAGTCTGTTCAAAAAGGGCACATAGCGAATGGGACAGTACCCAAAAAATATCAGCACCAAATATCAGCACTAAGTATTGATATCAGCTGACATCAAAGAATTTGTATTGTATAGACCAATACCAATACTGGAACCGACATATCACCCGTCGCTATGAAATAGTACTGTTTATGAGCTGATTAACTTATTCTATGTTCTCTGCTCACAGTTCCCTGAGCACCTGTGTCATTGGCAGGCGGCACATCAAAGTGTGAGTGCTTTTATAAAGCTCTGATACAGACAGGTGTGTGCGGAGCAGTGAACAGGTTCATCTGCAGAGCACACATGTGATGTAAAAGCCTGAGCCATGGCTGCAGGGCTCACACTTGTGCTGTGACTTTAAAAGGAGCCGGTGGACTGCATTCAGCCATGAATGAACTGAACAACATGATGTTTTTCATGCTTTTCTTTTCCCTCCACGCTTTCTCTTTCTCACCACTGACTTGCTCTCTCTCTCTTTCTGCACTGTCACTCTTTGTCTCTCATTCCCTCGCTCACCTTCTGTAACCCTATAGCTCTGTGCTATACTCCTGCTGCTCTTTGATTTTTTTGTTGCAGGTTTCAGATGCCTGCAGAGTGGCTGTACCTTCCAACAGGCCAATGATTGTGGAAGAATGAAACTCTAGAGGCCATCAATGGTTCCAACACACACACACACACACACACACGCACACGCACACGCACACGCACACGCACATGCACACGCACACACACACACACACACACACAAACAAACATCACACACGTACAAACAAACAAACACACATGTACATAAGCATTCACTTTCATGATACTCTCTCATACACACATACACAAACGTGTAATTATTTGATATATACCAGCATTAAAAGGAACATATTGATAGATAGAAAGATATGTTATGGTATATGTTATGTTTGGGAGCAGCAGCAATGAAGCAAACAGTAATATAGCAGTCTATCCTCTTGCATTCATCAGCATTGTAGATTTTTATGAGCGTGTAACCATGTTTGTAAAATCCCTCAGTCGTCCAGGTAAAATCCATGGCAAAAGGAGAAGTTCAGTTTGTCAACTGGACAGAAGTTATTTGGTCGAATTTGTTTCCCAGCTTTAATCATCATTATCTTAGTCAGAGTTGTATTTCAATTGATTCATGTATGTGTGAGTAATCCTGTGTTTACCTGCATTCGAGGCTTGAGAGCTTAGATTTTCACCTACTTTCTATTCTCACTCACTTTTATGAAGTGTGATTATTAAAAATATTGGACAATTCAGACTTCGGGTCATATGTGTAGAGTTCAAAATAGTGGGGTTGTTTCAGATTTATTTTGTGGTTTACAATAAACAAAATGTAAAATTAGCTGATACTGAAATGATATGGAGTGATATCAGTGTAAGAAATTAACATATATATGTTATAATACGTTTTGTCTATATCACAAATACACATGATGATGCCTGAGACTGAACATCCTAATATTCAACTGTAGACCTGCAGGAAAAAACTACAGCACTCAGTAGAATAGGCTTTCTTTAAAGGGCCTGTGCATTATTTTTGTGTCATGCCCCAGTGCAGATATATCGTATAAGTAGCTCTTGAGGTCAAAATAAGTCCACTGTGTGCTGTCTGCATCTATTTTTAAACAATTTTATCCCAGAGAATCAGCAAGTGCTATGCAAAATGCTATTTGTTCTAGCTTTATTGTGATGGCAAAGTCCGCTATAGCCTCAGAAACTTGTGCAAAGCACTTATAATGTGGCAGAAAATGTGGCACACACCCTTCAGACGAAATACTTTAAGGGAACTGTTGAAATGTGTGAAATGAATGTTTGTTTTTCTTGTATCCAAGGAGACAGAATCTCTAGCAAGAGGCTATCTAAGGAGCTAACTATTGACATTTGAGATGCTACAGGCTTTTTACACCACATGTGCAGAAGACCGTCCAGAGGAAATACTCCAAGACTTTCCAGAGGAAACACTTTGAGGGAATGAAAGATTTTTATCACCAACCAAAACACAAGAGCGGAGTAAGTGTGAGGCCTTTCCATTGTGCTCACCTAGTTCACCCTTGGACATTGCTGTGATGTTGCAGGACACAGAGGCTCTTTGGCTCTTCCTCTCCTCAAACTGCCCTGACACAGATCTACTGACCCTCCCTGACCAGTCCTGTTAAACTGCACTGAGACCTGTGACTGAGACATAAAGGACACAGAGACACGCAGTGGAAATGTTGCAGCAAGACTGCAACAGTTTGCTGTAGCAACTTGAATTTCCCTCAGGATCAGTAAAGTATCTCTCTCTCCCTCTCTCTCTCTCTCTCTCTCTCTCTCTCTCTCTCTCTCTCAATAAATACAACAGTATTGTTTTGGGCAACCACAGCACTATTCAGCCCTTTATGGCACTGATCTAGCGTTAGTGTGTATTCAGGATACATACTGCCTTATTTAGCCCAACAAAGCCCCTCAGAGAACAGTATGGGGCCCAATGTGCTTAGCAACAGTAACAGCACCTAACAGTCACCTTTACACTGTCCGAGCAGGACTGACATGTGTACATGCTGTCTTAACTCCACAAACAATATTAACTTCATAAATAGAGATGTAAACTGGCAGAGTGTAAGGTAACTCTATGTTTTAGTTGCTATTAAGCCTTCCATATTTTGCACATATAGACTTTTAGACTGAAGAGTATATAATTAGATTAGATTAGATTAGATTAGATTAGATTAGATTAGATTAGATTAGATTAGATTAGATTAGATTATTTTAGCTTTTATTGTCTCCAGAAGGAGAAATTCTTTTTGGACATCAAGGGCATCGCAACAATACAATACACACAAGTGTGTAGAATCCCTCAGTCGTCCAGGTAGAATCCATAGCAAAAGGAGAAATTTAATTTGTCAACTGGACAGAGTTTATTTGGTTGAATACGTTTCGCAGCTCATCTGAAGAAGCAGCTCGGATGAGCTGCGAAACGTATTCAACCAAATAAACTCTGTCCAGTTGACAAATTAAATTTCTCCTTTTGCTATAATACACACAAGCTTACAACCTCAAATCAAACCAAAGCGACACATTACAGGGAATAAATATTGCACATTTCACACGATAAACAACTTAAAACCAAAAACAAAAAAAATTGCTTTAACCCTACTGGCCCTAAGGTGGACCTGCTATTGCATCTTGCCCTAAAGTGCAGTTTCTATTGCACTCTTCTCTCACAGGCCTTAAAGTACCGTTTCTATTGCACTCTCCCTAACTGACCTTAAAGTGCAGTTTCTATTGCACTCTACTCTTAAAGTGCACTTTTATATTGCACTTCTCCCTAGCTGGCCTTGAGGTGCAATTAGCCATACATTTCCTTGTTTACAATGCTTTGGTCTTATTCAGAATCGAGATGGAAAGAGGAATAAATTAGTTTTTATATCTATTTCTTTTACACTGTGGCACTCTGTACCGTTTTCCAGAGGGCAGGACCTCATATTGATCAGACAGAACATGAGTCGGATCACTTACTATTTTCCATCCCTGTTTAATGGTAGCCTCCTCTAAAATATAATTCAAGGAGAGAGGAGGGGGGGTACCAATTACTTTTCCTGCTCACTTAACTAGATTGTTTATTTGTGACTTGAGCTTGACTGACAGGTTCCCAGCCCATGTTGTGATCCCATATCTGATAATGGATTCAATGTAAGTTCTAAAGAAAAGCAGCATAACACTTTTATCCACACCGTGGACTCTCAGCTGCCTTAAAAAATGCAGGCACTGACTGATTTTTGAGCAGAGAGCCTCCACGTGTGCCACCCACTGAAATTGGGGATCGAAAAGTATCCCCAGGTACTTGTAGGACACAACCTGCTCTATGCTTTGTCCCTTCACTATCACAGCGCTGTGGTCCCCCACCCCTTTAGGATCAAATACCATTTCTTTAGTTTTCATTGCGTTCACAACCAGACTGTGCTGGTCACACCACTCAACTACTCGTTTGACCTCAGATTTGTATGTTTCAGCCCCAGTGTAGGCTGAAAATTTGATCACATAGTTATTTAAAAGCATACTCTGGCAATCGTTCGTATACAAGGTGAAAAGAAGAGACGAGCTTACACAGCCCTGTGGTACCCCTATATTACACACCAATACCTCAGAAAGTGTGGAGTTAACCTTCACTTGTTGCTGCCTTCCAGTGAGGAAAGCCCCATACCATCTGATGACATACGAATTAACTTCCATTCCTGCCAGCTTCTGCACAAGAAGTTTAGGTGTTAGCGAATTAAAGGCAGAATTGAAGTCCATGAATAGAAGGCGTGCATATGACAAGGGGTCTTCCAGGTGTTTTAGGATCAAGTGTGTAGTTGTTATTAAAGCATCATCAGTACTTCTCCCATCCCTATATGTAACCTGGTAGGGGTCCAACAGGTGATTCACATTGGCCTTTATAAATCCCACCATTATGCGCTCAAATGATTTCATAACAATTGACGTGAGGGCTACTGGCCTATAATCATTATTTTCCTGCGGATTTGATCTCTTCGGAACAATTCCCGCCTTCTTCCATAAAGATGGAATAACACCACTGTCCACAGAAAGCTGGAAGAGGGGGGGGGTCCAGGCTGGGCTCAGTTCTTCCGCCATTGTTTTAAGGAGCTGAGCTGAAACCCCATCTGGACCACTTGCTTTCTTAATATCCAATCATTTGAACACTTTCATTACATGATTTGGGTCACAGGTAAGAAGAGTCACGTCCAGATGATCAGATGGATCCTGTGACTCAAAGCGTGTGTAAAAATGATCCAAATCATTTGCTTTTTCCTGTTCATTCAGGACATGCAGAGGATTTTTGCTAGGCTTCATGTTTGTCATTTCCTTAACAGTGTCCCACAATTTCTTTGAGTTTTTTGTTGAAAGAGCCTCTCTGACCCATTGATTATGTTGTTCCTTGGCTTGTCGCAATTTCCCTTTAAGTTCTTTCTCAGTTAATTTAATCTCAACTATATTCTTATTTTTAAAAGCAGCCTTTTTGCGCTTTATACAGCTTTTAATTTCTGGTGTAATCTCATCCTTATTATTAGGATAGATTGTGATAGTTTTTTGTGGAAGAATAGTCTGCACAAAACTTCACATAATCAGTAATTGTCTCTGCAGTAGTGTCTATATTGTTTCCATCGTCCTGATCACTGGCTTGCTCCTTTTGAGAGCTGACTTGTACGTGGGAATCAAGAGGACTGTATTATGATCTGAACTAGACAGGGGCGCCTTGACTCTAGCAGCATATCTATTCTCAATGTTCCCATAACACTTATCCAGTATGTGGTTTTTGAGAGTGCCACTTTTAACATACTGGAAAAAACCTGGTAGAGCATATTCAAGTCTACAGTGGATGAAGTCTCCTAACACCAGTAGGGGTGTGTCTGGTTTGTATTGTAGCAGCTGATGTACATGGTCGGCTATAGTGGCTATAGAAGCATTCCCACTCGGCAGGATTCAATTCAATTCAATTTATTTTTGTGTAGCCCAAAATCACAACAAGAGTTATCTCGGCGGACTTCACAAAATTGTTGATTAATAAAGCAGAATAAGAAACATTCATAAATCAAAAATACAGAATGTCCAACAACAAGCAGGCAAATGGATAATTGTCCCAACATCTCCTGTCCTTAGACCCTCCTTCTCGGCAAGGAAAAACTCTGAAAAACCCAATGGGAAAACGGAGAAACCTCAAGGAGAACCACAGTGAAGGAGAGATCCACTCCTATGGACGGACAGGCAGATGAAACTACTATAGGATGTAAACAGCACAAATAAAATGTTTCCAAAGTTTCTCGGTAGGGAGAAAGAGGGGTGTATTGCCCCCTCTCCTCCCTCGCTTCCTGCGCCGGCCTCCTTTTTTACGCAAAATCTCCGCAGGAATAAAGTCCACTATACTCAAGTCGTGGACCGCCTTGCCTCGCAGTGACAGCAGTCTCTCTCTTCCGTACACTCGCCGGGACAAGTCACCCTTGAGTGTTGCTCTGGGTGCTGGTTTTCCTTCCAGGTTGGATAGCACTAGGATAGCCAGAATCATGGCGATAGTCACAAAACTCCCATCATAACCATGTTGCTTTCCGTCAACTTGAGGGTCCACACAGATCTTCATACATCCTTACGCCTTGTGCAGTTACGGAGCTCTTAGTCATAACAAAAAGCACAAAAAGCCCACATGCATACAGCGCTTGTGCCCGTGTCGCAGCCGTGCTGCTGACAGTGATTGCTGCTGAAAAGGCAGGTACTGGTATTAACATTCCCATTCATTTGAATAGGACAGCAAAAATGTTTATGTCTGCCAACAGCGCAGATGAATGTTTGTCGTTTACACATTTGTCACATTTGGCAACGAGTAATAAGAGTCAATATTGAAGTTTATATAGTTCACCAGTGCATCCTGAATTATTGGTGCTGATGAAATATACCTAATATTTTACTGTCAAACTGTCTGCTTTACTTTTGGTGTATTATTATCCAGCATGACGTTAAATTCAAAGCAGACCTATTGTGCAACATGGACTTTTTAGAGCCATGTTATAGTAATTTGTCCAAGTTGTTTTTTGAGTGATTTGTGCATGTTTGAGCGCTTTAATCTTTAATCGCTTATTTTCAAGACATCATTTTGCCGATCAACCCGTTTTCACTGCCACCAGCATACCATTACTCTATATTAACTTCATTCTCCAATTTTATTTTCTTGATCTGCATAGCATTCAGCACTTTTATTTGCTTTAGATCAAAATTGTGATGGTGATGATCCACATGTGTCATAGATAGACCACAAACAATATTACCTTTATAGATCTAAACTTATTGAGTGTAAGCATTCTATTCTATTCTGTGCTATTGAGCATTCCATTTTGCACATTTGGGGTTATAATCGCTAATAGTAATGTAACAAACAGGCTGGTTTGTTAAGTAACACTCAGCACCTTTACCCTTCACTGAAACACTTTAAAACATTTGATGGTACACAGCACTTTAAACATATTTGCACATATTTAAAAAAGACATTACACATAATTGGTTTAAAAAATTTATTTATTGTCTTTTCTTTTACCGCTTTTAATCCTGAGGCACAGTGGCACTTTAATTGACAGCTGTTGGGCCCTGGAGGAAAATGAGACATTATTAATTAACCAATTACTTTTTAAATTGAGTAGTGCAATATATAGGGTGCAATATATCTGTTTTGGAATTTAAGTTGTGTGTAGAATCCCTCAGTCGTCCAGGTAGAATCCATGGTAAAAGGAGAAATTCTATTTGTCAACTGGACAAAAGTTTATTTGGTCGAATATGTTTCGCAGCTCATCCAAGCTGCTTCTTCAGTTCTGGTCAGACGCTGGTGGACACAGCCTTATATCTGCCTGAAGGGAGGAGTAAAGATCATTGATTGCTTGCAGAAGCTGGAGAAGGAAGAAGTCAGTGGTCAAAAGCTGTACTACAGACTGTATCCTGGTGACTCCATCCCTTGCAGCTATGGCCTCCCAAAGATTCACAAACAAGGAGTACCACTCATACCCACTGTATGTAGCACAGACTCCATCACGTACAATATGGCCAAACACCTAAAAACCTGGCTCCTCTGGTGGGTAACACGGAGCACCATATTGAAAACACAGCTGAATTTGTGAACAAAGTCAAGCATCTCCAGTTTGACCTGGATGAGACAATAGTTTCCTTTGACGTGACCTCTCTTTTCACTTGTATCCCTACATCAGTAGCAGTGGAGGCAGCAAGAAGGAGACTACTGCAGGATACCAAGCTAGAAGGGAGAAACAAATTTTCACCTGACCAAATCTGCCAACTGCTGGAAATTTATTTAAATACCACATATTTCCAGTTCAGAGGAAACTTCTACAGGCAAATCCAGGGCTGTGCAATGGGCTCACCGGTCTTATTTTCCTTCTGTTTCTGTAACTTGCGTTGTGACACTGCAATTTCCCCATTGTGGGACAAATAAAGGATTATCTTATCTTATCTCCCCTATCATTGCTAACTTATATATGGAACAATTTGAACAGAGTGCCTTGGCCTCATATCCAGGCACTCCACCCACACATTGGTATCGTTATGTTGATGATAACTGTTCAAAAATCAAAATTCAAGATTTGGAACCTTTTACTGCACATATCAATTCTGTAGATCTGAACATCAAATTCACTCGTGAAGATGCCAAGGACAACACATTGGCTTTCTTAGATTGTGCAGTAATGATAGGAGAAGACTGGTGACTCCAGGTAGAGGTCTTCAGGAAGCCCACACACACCGGCCAATAACTGCTTTTTGATTCACACCCCCCACTGCAACACAAACTTGGAGTTATTTTGACATTACGACACAGGGCCCAAGTGGTTCCTACAAGCACTGAGGGAAAGGAGAAAGAAGAACAACATGTGCAGAAAGCCCTCTCTGTTTGTGGATATCCTAAATGGGCTTTCAATAAAACTAAGAGAGCTAAGAAACAGACAACAGCGAATCAGAACCCAGGAGTAAGGGCATAACTATTTCTTAACTGGCTGGTGTTTCTGAAAAACTACAGAGGATTTTCAGACAACATGAAATCCCAGGCTATTTCAAACCCACAAACACTGTAAGACAGAAACTTGTTCAACCAAAGGACAAAACTGAGCCACAAACAAAGCAATGTGGTCTACTCCATTCAGTGTAGTGAAGACCACAGTGAACGCTACGTTGGAGAAACAAAACAGCCACTTCACAAGAGGATGTGCCAACACAGACGAGAGAGCCATAGTGGACCTCAGTCTGCCATACATCTCCACCTGAAAGCCACGGTCCACTCCTTTGAGGACAGTAAGGTACAGATCTTAGCTAGAGAAAAGAACTGGTTTGAGAGGGGAGTTAAAGAGGCTATTTTTGTCAAGAAAAAAAATCCTTCCTTGAACAGAAATGGAGGTCTCAGACATCATTTGTCTCCCATTTATAACTCTATCCTCAAACCTAAATCAAAACAAACAAAGAAAACAATAGGGCTAGCCAGAGGTGTGAAAACACCCATTATGGCCCCAAATGGTTATGCTAACAAGACCCCACACTCATTGCATACTCAATAGGCCTAGCTAACTAACAGAAACTGTAAACAAATAGGTGTGGTAGTCTCAGAGTAATTTGATTGTATTTAGCTCTTCCCTTCAGGCAGATAATAGGCAGTGTCCACCAGCGTCTGACCAGAACTGAAGAAGCTGCTTGGATGAACAACGTATGAAACATATTCGACCAAATAAACTTTTGTTCAGTTGACAAATTGAATTTCTCCTTTTGCAATGTATTAAGTGTTAATGTGTGTGTTAGTGCATTTTATTTTGTTATTTTGGAATGAGCGCCCCCTTTTAAAGGTTGTATAGAAGATTTTTCAAGGAACAAGAAATCTCCCTAAGTAGAAATGCCTCCTCCCACCTCCTTACGCTTATGCTGCTTTTAGCGACCAACACGTCAATCTTTAGACCCTCTGCTTCAGTGCATGCCATCGCTGGAAGGAATCTCCTAGAATCACTTTAGTTTGGCTTCGCTCCTTATCCCCTTGTCTTCTTCTTTCAGTGACCTCAAAAACGGATTTTCTTTCATGGCTAACTGATAGTGGATTCTTGTCTGCCATTGCAACAAATTTTGTGCTAACCGCGAGGAAGCTACAGTTGGAAAAAGCCACTAAGAACCGCTGCATTGGTTGAATAAACAGAGTCTATGGAATGTGTGCAAGGCATACGTAAACCACGTAATCCCAGTGTACCGGCATGTCAGTTATACGAGAAGCATAGAGAATTTGATTAACAACCAAACAGCCAATAGAAAACGAGGTAGCCTTGTTATCTATTGGTTAATATTTAGCTGGCCCCACCAAATCCACAGTTGATGGATTTTATTTTTATTTATTTATTTATTTATTTTTTATCATCATACTTGCAAAGCTGCTGCATCTTTATAATGCTATCATTGACAATTTGAAAAAAAAAAAAAAAAAAAAAAAAAAAAAAAAAAAACCTTTAAGGTTCTGGGCTGGACCCAGTGTAATATGTTGTACAGGGGTAGTGGAATAGGTGTTTATGGGTTTTAAAGTTTATTTGGTGTATGTTTTTAGGGTTTTTATGTATATAGTTGGGGTTTTAGTAGCTGGATTTAGGTTTGTTTTATGGAATGTTAGGGCAATATTTTAAGCTACCGTTAATTTTTACCATTCCTGTTTATCCATTGTAGTTTTACCCAGTCAGACAGACCAGCCCACTTTTTGCACCCACACTTTTTTGTAAACTATTAAAAAACAAAAAGTAAAACTGGACCACATCTTGCCTTTGTCTGTGTTTTTAACCTCTCTCACTGAACCCCAACCCCAACTCATGGTCAACCTACGTCGCAGGTAATAATTTATGCAAAACAGTACTACACATGGTAATGTAAGGCTCTGGTGTTCCTCACGTGTGGTCAAGTGATTTTCATATTTTGTGATGTTTGGAGGCTAACACTAACTCACCTTGAAAATGCACTGGAGCAAAGCAATGTAAGGGTACCAGATAATTGGAGGCGTCTATATGCTGTTAATTTAGCCTCACTTTTTTATTATCAAATAAATTATTAATATCAGTATCAGTATGTATCAACTTTTCCTACTTAATGCCAAAACATGCTATCATTATTTTATTTTATTTTATTTTTCCTTGTTAATAAGGAGTGTGCATTAAGTTCCATGGCAATGATGAGAGGGAGCAGGTTCACAGGGCCTGAGCTTGTGTAGGTGGTCAGGAATGCTAACACATACACCAACACATAATTAACAACCATTTGCAAGTTAACAGTCATGTGCATGCATTTATACTGTTGGATGGAAAGGCCAACTACTCATTTACTGAAGCTGAATCTAGTGCTTGTGGAATGAGTCATGTGGAACTCTCTCACAAACATACTCTTGTGCTTTATTCTTTTGAGCTTTAAATAATGTTTAAGTGTTGTTACATTATCAAAAATCATACCTGGAGTTGTGTTTTGTTAACCTTGCACAGCACTCATATGTGTGAATTCACAAAATCAATCAATCTTGGCCCCCGTTAGAGTGACAGGGCCCAACAAGTGGTGGGTGACCAATCATAACACAGCATTGAGGTTTGTGGCGAAGCGCCCAAACTAACAAAATCAAACATGGCGATGCCAACAGACATACTTCAGCCTCATTTTAGCATCAGTACAGATTATTTCATTTTTGAAAAGCATGCAGAAGATAAGTGCATTGTGCATTTGTGAACAGGGAAGATATCTGTGCTTTTCTCTCAACTGAATGTAACAAATGTTAGATTTTTCGGCTTGTTCCGTTGTTGTGATGCTTCAACCAATCAGATTGGAATAGTCGTCATGTTGTTTTGCATTTACTGATCACTTTCAGTGAGAGCTATGCCAGATTGATTGATTGATGTGTAGAACTCAATTCAGAGTGCTACACATATCAATCTGTCATGAGTCAGGTTAGTGTTTTTGTTTCATTCACATAATTTTGATGCTGCATTATTAGTCTGTCCCCATTTCCAAATGCTCTGTTCCATCTTGTGATGTCATGAAGCAGTAGTTTTCAAGTTAACAGCTACCTTTTACTTTTTGTTCAGAAGAGATTGGCAACTCCAGGGTTGAAATTCTTCAGTGATTGTAGTGTATGGAGTTTAAAAAACACAGTGGAGCACTTCCTGTATTACCAGATGGCATCACAAGGGAGAACAGAGTGTTTTCTGTTTGAGAGAAGAACTAAATATACAGGAATTGTGTGTAAAACATGTTTAAATGAAACAAAACACAACTCTGGGTATGTTTTTAATGAGGAAACACTATCATAACATAGATCAGAAAATAATTTGTGCCCTTTAAAGACCCTTTTTTTTTGTTTTGAAAATGCTATATTTGCCGAAAACAGGCATCCCACTAATGAAGCTACTGCACACGACATCATGTTGTTGTGTTTAGTTGTGTATCATGTTTTTGTATATTTATGAAGAACTGTCATGTGGGAGCATGGGTGACATAGACTTGTGGATGGAGCACTGCACAGAATCTTACAGCTAACTGTTACTCCAACATGCATGGATGACATCTGATACCTCTACAGGCATGTTTTTGATAAGGGAAGAATGTTATAACATATGCATATAATGCATAGTACCCTCTCTTTAGATATTATTATTCATTTTGAGGGAAATGGCATTCAGTCTTCTCTGGATACCACTTAGGGCACAATAAATATATCCTCCCAGAGCTTTTAGAAATGATAAAGTAGCCTGTAAATATATAAACGGCAAAATAAACCCTGAATAACAGTCATAATGCCATTTATGACCAGTCCCACAGTTCAAGTCCCGACTTTAACTTTGTTTTAAAACAACTGCAAATGAAGAAATAAAAGTCACTTGCTGTTGTTGACCATACATCCACAAGATCTACTAACTTAAGCTCTCAAAATCTGTTTTTACTCTAAGAACATGCGTTCCTCGGTATTTTTAGCTGGTGGAGGGTGGGACAAGCAGGTGACAAACCCCCAATCAAAAAGTGCCATAGAGAGTTATTTTTCCTTCTGTAACTGTACTTACCATTTGTTAGTACTTATAAGTAATATTTAGGTTTAGTGTGATGTGCAGTGGAGGGCAGAGGTAGAGGGCAGAGGTGTATGGCTGTAAGCCGAGCCGGGGTAAAAAGGGTTGTTGTGCCTATGGAGTGTCCTCATGGCCAGTCGTCAGAGCAGGCTTCACTCAGCGCACTCTGGCCTCTGCTGACAGCTCCCTGTCTGTAAGGCCCTGAGGAAAGTGTGTGTTTGCTTTTGTCTTTCAGCCAGCATGCAGCAGCTATGCTAATGTGCTAATGCCCCTCTGAGCTCTGCAGGATACTCACACTTGTACAATTACAATTACTCTCACCTGAATAGTGTAAGTATATATATATAATATATATATATATATATATATATATATATATATATATATATATATATATATATATATATATATATATATATATATATATATATATATAAAGGTACTGGAAAGGCATATGGGAGAGGGAGGCATCACATAACACCGATGCACAGTGGCTGGTAGCTCTGAGGGAAGACCACAGCAACCTTCCTGAACAAGATCCAGTCACCATCACAGTGGCAGACATTCAGGAAAGAGTCTCAGGCATGAAACACTGGACAGCACCTGGCCCTGACATGATCCATGCGTACTGGCTAAAGAAGCTCACTGCTCACACACATGGATCACTGAGTGCTTGGAGTTGTACAATATCAATCGGACTCTAAGGGCATTCATTGCAAACTCAATGCGGTTGTGGAAAACCACCCTTGAAGCCAATGGCAAGCCACTTGCACAAGTGTCCATCAAATGTGGCATATACCAAGGAGATGCACTGTCCCCACTGCTGTTCTGCATAGGTCTGAACCCCCTCAGCCAAATCATTGACCACACTGGCTATGGATACCGACTCAGAAATGGGGCCACCATCAGCCACCTCCTCTACATGGATGACATCAAGCTGTATGCTAAGAGTGAGCGAGACATCGACTCACTGATCCACACCACCAGGATCTACAGCACAGACATTGGAATGTCATTCGGGCTTGAGAAATGTAGTAGGATGGTCACAAAGAGAGGGAAGGTAGTCCACACAGAGGAGGTCTCACTCCCAGAGGGAACAATAGCAGACATTGAGAACAGTTACAAGTACCTTGGTACCCCACAAGCAAATGGCAACCTTGAAGAGGCAACAAGGAAAGTGGCTACGGCCAAATACGTGCAACGAGTAAGGCAAGTCCTAAGAAGCCAGCTCAATGGCAAGAATAAGGCACAGGCAATAAACAGCTACGCCCTGCCAGTGATCAGATACCCAGCAGGAATCATAAGCTGGCCAAAGGAGGAGATACAGACCACAGACGTTAAGACACGAAAGCTCCTGACCATACATGGAGGGTTCCATCCCAAATCCAGCACCCTGAGACTGTATGCGAGCAGGAAGGAAGGAGGCCGAGGACTAGTGAGTGTGGGAACCACTGTCCAGGATGAAACAGTCAAAATCCATAAGTACATCAAGGACAAGGCCCCGACAGATGATGTGCTCAGGGAATGCCTCAGACAGTGGAGCTCAGAGGAAGAGGTGCTGGAGGGACCATCATGGCAGGACAAGCCCCTACATGGGGCGTACCACCGAAACATAACTGAAGTGGCTGATATCAAGAAATCCTACTAATGGCTGGAGAGGGCTGGTCTGAAGGACAGCACAGAGGCCCTCATCCTGGCTGCACAGGAGCAGGCCTTGAGCACCCGAGCAATAGAGGCCCAGATCTACCACACCAGACAAGACCCAAGGTGTAGGTTGTGCAAAGAGGCTCCTGAGACAGTCCAGCACATAACTGCAGGGTGTAAGATGCTGGCAGGGAAAGCATACATGGAGCGACATAACCAAGTGGCGGGCATAGTGTACAGAAACATCTGTGCAGAGTACGGGCTGGAGACCCCAAGGTCAAGGTGGGAAACACCCCCGAAGGTTGCGGAGAATGAGCGAGCAATGATCCTGTGGGACTTCCAGATACAGACTAACAGAATGGTGATGGCGAACCAACCAGACATAGTGGTGGTGGATAAGCAACAGAACAAAGCTGTGGTGGTGGACACTGCAATACCAAGCGATGGTAATATCAGGAAAAAGGAACATGAGAAACTAGAGAAATACCAGGGGCTCAAGGAGGAGCTGGAGAAGGCCTGGAAGGTGAAGGCATCAGTGGTGCCCGTGGTGATCGGAGCACTCCGGGCTGTAACCCCCAAACTGGAGGAGTGGCTCCAGCAGATCCCAGGAAAAACATCAGACAGCTCAGTCCAAAAAAGTGCAGTACTAGGAACAGCAAAAATACTGCGTAGAACTCTCAAGCTCCCAGGCCTCTGGTAGAGGGCCCGAGCTGGATGAGGGTGAGTGAGACCAACCACCGTGGAAGGTGAGGAACACATTTTTATATATATATATATATATATATATATATATATATATATATATATATATATATATATATATATATATATATATATATAAAATACATTTTATTTGAAAGCGCCTTTCAGGACACCCAAGGACACTGTACAAGACAAAGTTAAAAAACACATATTTACAGATAAAACAGAGATACAAAACTGGATGATGGTGAGAGTGACTGTTATGTGGTGTAGGATTGTGTGAACAGGTGGGTTTTGAGTCTGGATTTGAAAAGTGGAAGAGAGTCAATGTTGCGGAGGTCAGGAGGGAGAGAGTTCCAAAGCTGGGGAGCAGAGCAGCTGAAGGCTCTGCCCCCCATGGTGATGAGACGGGCAGAGGGGACAGAGAGCTGGAGAGAGGAGGAGGAGCGGAGGGAGCGAGAGGGAATGGAGATGTGGAGGAGGTCAGAGATGTAAGGTAGCTTTGAAGGTGGTGAGGAGGATTTTGAAGTGGATTCTCTGTTTTATGGGAAGCCAGTGTAATTCTTGGAGGATGGGGGTGATGTGGTGGAAAGATGGGGTCCTGGTGATGATGCGGGCTGCGGAGTTTTGGAGAAGCTGCAGTTTCTGGAGGGATTTGTTGGGGAGACCATAGAGGAGGGAGTTACAGTAATCAATCCGGGAGGTGACAAGACTGTGAACAAGTATGGCAGAAGTGTGAGGAGTGAGAGAGGGACGGAGACGAGAGATATTGCGGAGGTGAAAGTAGGCAGAGCAGGTGATGTTATTGATGTGGGAGTGGAAAGAAAGTGTGCTGTCGAGGATGACACCCAGACTCTTGACCTGAGGGGAAGGAAGGACAGTGGAATCATGGATGGAGATGGAGAAGCTGTTGGATTTGGAGATAGTAGATGGGGTGCCTACTAGGAGGACTTCAGTTTTTGAACTGTTAAGTTGGAGAAAGTTGGAGGAGAACCAGGAATGAATTTCCTGTAGACAGAGGGTAAGAGAGGTTGGAGGGAGAGATGAGGAAGGTTTGGTGGAGATGTAGAGCTGGGTGTCATCCGCGTAACAGTGAAAGTGAATATTGTGTTTACGGAACAGAAGACCAAGGGGGAGAATATAGATGATGAAGAGAAGGGGACCTAGGACAGAGCCTTGGGGAACACCAGCAGAGACAGGGAGAGTGTTGGATTTGTAGGATTTGAGATGAATGAATTGACTGCGATCAATGAGGTGAACCAAGAGAGAGGAGTGTGGGAAATACCAATGGATTGAAGTATGTGAATGAGAATATTGTGGGAGATGGTGTCGAAGGCAGCTGTTAAATCAAGGAGGATGAGAATAGAGAGTAAACCGGAGTCAGAGGCTAGAAGGAGGTGATTTTGAGAAGTGCTGTTTCTGTGCTATGGAGTGGGCGGAAACCGGATTGAAACTGTTCATAGATGTTGTTAGTGGCAAGATGGGTGTGGAGTTGAGAAGCAACAGTTTTTTCAAGAATTTTGGAGATGAAGGGCAGGTTGGAAATAGGACGAAGGTTATTGAAATTATTAGGATCTAGACCAGGTTTTTTCAGAAATTATATATATATATATATATATATATATATATATATATATATATATATATATATATATATATATGTATGTATATATATATATATATATATATATATATATATATATATATATATATATATATGTATGTATATATATGTATATATATATGTATATATATATATATATATATATATATATATATATATATATATATATATATATATATATATATATATCTATATAAACAAGACAACACGAGAACAGGTGCATTTTCAAAGTGGACCAATAAAAAGTGTAGGCCTGTGCTTCCAAGCTTGTCAGCCTGTGAAGTATAACTCTATTGGTGGCTCAGCATAGAATGATGATGGAGGGATGGATGGATGGAGGGAGGGGGACATGAGAGTGGTGAAGGAGGGGGTTAGCGTGGAAAGAGCCTGCTCAAAAAACTCTCCATTGGACCCAGCACTGACTGGAGATTTGGTCTGAGTTGTGCCATCTCAATAGTTTCAGCGATGTCCCAAACAACAAAGATGTCAATATTTGTCCCAATGAACCCAAAGCAAAGGAGCTGTCAACGTTTAAACAGCAGGACACTGCTGACTGCCGATACATCCTGTCAGCACTTGAACTACACTACTGGATATGTGAAACTGCTCCATTCGCCATCTGTAGGTGTACCCTACTGCTTAGATATGCCCTGCTGCTTTATTGGAGGCTATATGCAATGTAGTGTTAAAATTTCTCAATTTCATTACTATGGAATAGAATAAGCTCAATACTGATTCCAATACCACAATGATAATAAAAAACACTCTTTCTTGAGACAATAGAATGTGATGTTCAGCATTAAATGGTAGTACTTTCTTTTCTATTCCCATGTAGCCTTATATGTGTGTAATCCCTCAGTGGTCCATGGGCGTATACTAGTCTATCTGCTCTTATACTTGTTCTGATACAGCTCAAGATCGTTCTAAAGGGATTCAAGAAAGGTTAATTTCTGTACTGTGACAGAAATGTAACTTTTTTGTCGATACTTCTTCAAATGAGTATCTAGTTTCAATATTAGTTTTATATATATCAATTAGTATGTAATTTTCAATTCTTTTGACAACCCTAATGCAATGTGAAACAGGTTAGTTTTGTAACAGTTCTTTGAAAGATGAGTGAGTCCGAGTTTCTGGTGTGAATGGATGAGAAAGTTTCTAGAGGGTTGGGACAGTCATGGTATAAGCTCAGTCCCACAAGGTCCAGTGCTTTAGTTTGACTGAGGAGGTTAGAGTCAGCTGATCGGAGGTGAGAGGAGAGGTGGTGGGGCTGGAGGAGGTCAGTGAGGTATGGAGAGGCCTAGTTATGGAGAGCTTTGTAGGTGACCAGAAGGGTCTTGAAGATGATGCTCTGTGGTGAGTTGTATTAGAACCGGGGTGATGTGGTTTCTGGTGCAGATGTGGGTGAGGAGGCGGATGTGGGTGAGGAGGAGGATGTGAGTGAGGAGGGGGATGTGGGTGAGGAGGCGGCCAGCGGAGTTGTGAACATATTACAATTTTTGGACATCAGTGGATGGGATATCATGCAGGAGGCTATTGCAGTAGAATTAGCATTGCATTGTCTGGATGTGGGAAAGGGTTTCACCGGTAGTGGAAGGAAGGGTTGGTATGAGGCAAGTGCTTCTACAATTCATGTATTATAATTTACAAATGATACAAATGAATTTAATAATGATATTAAGTGTGCTGTGCAATAGTCTAGTTTGTAGCTCATATAGAAGGCTCTGGTTCAACCTCTACATTGCAATAGATTCCCAGCTCCAAAAATGTCTCTTCCCACTCTTCACCACCATGATCTTATAAATGCGAAACATTTTGAACATAGAATCAGTGTTTCCATTTCTAAGATTAAGCTGAAGAATAACAATGTTATTATTATGTTAACCCTCCTGTTGTCCTCATATTCTGTATACACCCCTTGTCCTCCCGGTCAAAATGACCCGTCTTCACTAAATCCCCAAGCAGTTTAATTGAATTTTAAACACCAAATTTTATTTTGCTTCAAGAAACATTCACCACAAAATGGGTGAGTACTTGAGTTTTCCCTTTTCACCTGCATTTCTATAGCTTTAGAAACAAAAGATATGTGCAAAAAGGAATTTTGAATGCATTTTTATTCATCCCAATGAGTCAGATTCTTCTGATTTTTTTTTTTTTTTTACAATCCAAAAAAAACAATATAACTCATTCAACTAATTAGCACATGTAGGGCAGTATGCAAATGCACAGCTCTTCCAGATATATTTCTTACACCTACAGCACACAGTATGTGTTTTACAGTCCTTCTTTGGCAGGCAGAACTGACATCTCTTTCTCTTACTTGCCCCAGCTGGGGCAGCGGCTGTGGCAGCTGGATCCTCAGGTTGATCAGGAGTTCCTGCACTCTGTATAGCTTTGACAACTGCTGCAGAGGCTTCTGTGCGGGGGACATGCTTCCTTCTTTCAATGAGTGGAGTTACTTTCCTAGTGACTTTCCTAGCTGCTCCAGGAACACCCTCCTCTTGTTCTGCTTACGAGGCATCCAGGTTGGGTTGATCTCTCTCCAAATCACAAAGGCACTGTAGGAGGAAACATCAATGATGTTGTGAAAGATGACCAGGGGCCAGCGGGCAGTCATCCTTCTGTAGCTGTATGTTCCAATCACCTTATCTAGGTTGTCCACACCTCCTTTGTTACAGTTGAGCATCAGCATACCGTTTTTTGAAAGGAAAGTCTCTCTTTCAGCTTCAGCGTTTTCTTCTTCTGAAGATAATTCATCAGGACCTCTAAAAGGTGGACCAGCGAGGCTGTGGAGGAGCTTCGCACATGCTTGGACACAACGGACTGGAGCATGTTCAAGACCTCCGCAGAGAATCTGGATGAGTACACGGACAGTGATGTCATACATCCAGTTCTGTGAGGACAGTATTATTCCATCTTGCACCAGGGTGTCAATGACAAACCCTGGTTCACACCCAGACTGAGGCAGCTGAGGAAGGAGAAGGAGGAGGCGCACAGAAGTGGTGACCCTCACTCTTACAGACAGAGCAAGTACTCATTTAGCAAGGAAGAGAAGGCTAAATCGAGATACAATACACATCTAAAGGAGAAGTTCTGGTCCAACGACTCCGTCTCTGTCTGGAAAGGTCTGAGGGAGATCACAAATTATAGACCCAAAGCCCCCCTGCTGTGGATGACCGACAACTAGCGGAAAGGCTTAACACCTACTACGCTAGATTTGAAGTCTCACACCCCTCCCCCACCCCACTGACTACAATGGACATTGCGGACAAGCCCACCTCAGACCCCTCCTCCTCCCCCACTGCCCTCACACTCTCCAAGCAGGATGTGACTAAGACATTTAAAAGGCAAAACCCACGGAAAGCCCCAGGTCCGGACGCTGAAGAACTGGCTCCTGTCTTCACGGACATCTTTAACATCTCCCTGGAGTTATGCCATGTCCCAGCCTGCTTCAAGCTGTCCACCATTGTTCCCGTCCCCAAGAAGCCCAGGATCACCGGACTTAACGACTACAGGCCGGTGGCGCTGACGTCTGTAGTCATGAAGTCATTTGAGCGCCTGGTTCTGCCTCACCTCAAGTCCTTCACCTCCCCCCTCCTGGACCCTCTGCAGTTCGCCTACAGAGCCAATCGGTCTGTAGACGACGCCATCAACCTGGCCCTCCACTTCATCCTTCAGCATCTGGACTCCCCGGGAACCTACGCCAGGATCCTGTTTGTGGATTTCAGCTCTGCATTTAACACCATCCTCCCTGCTCTGCTCCAGGACAAGCTGGCCCAGCTCAACGTGCCTGACTCCACCTGCAGGTGGATCACTGACTTCCTGACGGACTGGAGGCAGTGCGTGTGGCTGGGGAAGAATGTCTCAGACACTCGGACTATAAGAACAGGATCTCCACAGGGCTGTGTACTTTCTCCCCTGCTCTTCTCCCTCTACACCAACTGCTGCACCTACAGCCACGACTCCGTGAAATTGGTTAAGTTTGCGGATGACACCACCCTCATCGGGCTCATCTTGGACGGCGATGAGTCTGCCTACAGGAGGGAGGTGGACCGGCTGGTGTCCTGGTGCAGCAGCAACAACCTGGAGCTCAACGCCCAGAAGACAGTGGAGATGATCGTGGACTTCAGGAAAGTCACAGCCCCCCCTGCCTCTCCTCACCCTGACAGACTCCTCCATCACCACTGTGGACTCCTTCTGCTTCCTGGGCACCTGTATCACCCACGACCTCAAGTGGGAGCCGACCATCAGCTCCCTCATCAAGAAAGCCCAGCAGAGGATGTACTTCCTGCGGCAGCTGAGGAAAGCCAAGCTGCCTGCCCAGATGATGGTGCAGTTTTACACGGCCATCATTGAGTCCATCCTCACCTTCTCCATCACTGTGTGGTATGCTGGGGCCACTGCCAGGGACAGACAGAGACTGCAGCGCATTGTGCGCTCTGCTGAGAAGGTGATCGGCTGTAGCCTTCCATCTCTCCAGGACCTGTACGTCTCCAGGACTCGGGGGCGTGCAGGCCGGATAGCAGCTGACCCCTCTCACCCTGGACATGGGCTATTCGAGCCACTTCCCTCTGGCAGAAGGCTACGGTCCATACGGACCAGAACCTCTTGCCCTAAGAACAGTTTCTTCCCCTCTGCCGTTGGACTCATGAACACTTTATGAACACTTATAACACCTGTACTAAGGACACTTTACAACACCTGTCACCTTAAACAAGTCATGTCACGTCACTTGCTCTTTTGCACTGTCAGTTTGCACTGTTGTTCTGATGCTCTGTATATACTTGACTATTTTTATTTTTTTATTATATATCTTAATCTTTTTGCATGCTCTTACTTTATTTTCAAATAGTGATACTTTATTATTATTATTATTATTATCTTTTTCTAACAGTGATACCTCTACTTTGTATTATTATTATTATTATTATTCAGTGTTCTATGTTGCACCTTATCACCAAAGCAAGTTCCTAGTCTGTGAATTGTGTTCACTGACAATGGCAATAAAAGCTTTTCTGATTCTGATTCTGATTCATGCTCTGGGTTGTATTCCTCCCCATCTTCTTCTTCTTCTGATACATCCTCCACTTCCTCCTCTGAATCAGAGTTGTCTTGCTGGACATCTGGAAAAATCAGCTCTAGAGCCTTTTGGACGTTATAACGCACACTCATGTCTTCAGCACAGAGAGAATTCGAGGTAATGTCATCTGCAGCACCTTTATAACTTCTGGAAATCCACAGATCAAAGGCACTGTCCACGAGAAGGCCACCGGTCTTGTCTTGTTTAAGTCTGCTATTAATTGTTTACATCTGCTACTGATTGATCTGAGACAGAAGTAAAACCTTCTCACATTCTGTGGTGTGTAAATAACTCTGCTCTGTGACCATGATTTTAATTGAATTTCACTGTTGGGTCATTTTGATCCGAAGACGACCTTTGTACCTTTTTTGTACAGCATGCATGATAATGTGAATAAAGGCAACAATTCACTTTTTCTAAAGTTTGGGTCAATCTAGGAAAAGTCATAAAATTTCAAGTTAAAAAATTATCGTTAAGGTGATTTTTGGGGGTTTTTAACACAGTGGCGGGTCATTTTGACCCGAGGACAACAGGAGGGTTAAATAACATAATAATGTGTGTTATAGTTTATTATTAAGTACCAGAAAAGAAACATAAAAAGAAAAGAAACATAATCAGTATGTCTTCATTAACGTCCTAACTATATGAATATATTTTGCATAACTTCAAAGTGAATTTCAGTTCAGTAGAGACAATGCTGAATTAATAAGTTTCATTTTTAATGGGCTCACATTATGCTATTTTCTGATCTATGTTATAATGTTGTTTCCTCTTCAAAAACATACCTGGGGTTGTTTTTTTGTTTCATTCAAACGTATAACACACAAACCCTGCATATTTAGGCTGAGTTCGTTTGTCATTTGGTAATACTGTGTTTTTAAACTTCATGTGTGACTGAAACAAAACACAACTTCAGGTATGCTTTTGTTGAGGTAACATTATATTATAAGATGGCTTAAAGCTCACAAGAGTCAATTTTGCGTAATATAGGACCTTTAAGTATGCTGTAAGTATGATATAATGTAGTCCAAATCTCACCAGAGACATAACATCCATCTAAAAATAGTGTTGCGCCATGACGAAAGCGTGACTGCGCGGTGTTCTGAGCTCGGAGGTTTAACAAAAGCCTGCCCCTTTGATTTGGACCACAGAAACTGCAGGTGCTGTTAGCTTCAAATGGCAGATGGGACAGAGCCTCAAACCACAGGCTTTGTTAGCACTGGGCATGGGAGCTGCTCAGTGTTCACCAGTGTGATACACAAATATGGCACAATATCAAAGAATTAAAGGGGTACAGTTTAGGAGGATCCAAAAATCTGTTCTCTGTAGAGATGTTGTTGGTGGTTTTGCCTGGAATGTTCTACAGAATGGCAATCTCCATGGAGAGAAGCTGGTGACATTATCAGATCAAGCCTCATTGGCAATTAAATAAACAATACCTAAGTTTAAGCGACAGTGTTCATATTTGGTGTGGTGGTAAATATTTTTTACACTTTTGTTGCTACTTCAATGAAGTAGCAAAAAAAGTTGAAAGTGCCCCCCAAAAGGCAGGGACAATTTGCTGTGTAAGGAACATAATTTTCTGAAAGTTAAAATATTAATTTAAGAACATTATATTACATAAAACATGTGATGGTGGGCACAATGAGACTGTGGTAGTACAGTGAGCGTGTGGTGGGTACACTGACAGTGTGGTAGGCACAGTGAAAGTGTGGTAGTACAATAAGGGTGTGGTGGTGGGCACAGTGAGAGTGTGGTGGGTACACTGACACTGTGGTGGGCACAGTGAGAGTGAGGTGGTGGGCACAGTGAGAGTGGGGTGGTGGGCACAGTGAGAGTGTGGCAGTACAATGAGGGTGTGGTGGGTACAGTGAGAGTTTAGTGGGCACAGCAAAAGTGTGGTAGGCACAGTGAAAGTGGGGTGGGGATATATAGCTATAGAATGTTGGGCATGTATAGTGAGAGCTTGGTGGGCATGTACAGCAAAAATGCGGTTGGTGGGCTAATGAAAAGCAGACTAGTCTTTGCTCAGTCAGCTTCATAACTCTGTTGGTGGTGTGTCACAGTGCTGATTATTCCCACCACAACGCACTTCCTGTTAATACATGTTATATTTTATATATATTGTGATTCTTGAGAAAACAAGTCCTCTCTAAAACACAGCATTTTGTATAAAAATATTTTCAAAAATATCATAATTGTTAGACTTATAAAGTTAGATCTAAGGGAGATCTGTATACTGGACCTATTTAGTGGAAAATATTTTGGACATTTTTTCAAAATTTTAACATAAATGTAAATGAAAATGTTTAAGTCTGTGTTATTTTATGTGTCCTCTGTCAAGGTTCAGAGAATTCAGCTGTTCAAAAAAACTGTTAAAAACTCTATTTATGTGAACAAAATTGTATTTGATTTAATTAAAAGCCTTGCACAAATCCCTGTTGCCCAGAAAGGATTTTCCCATAGAGTGCAATGTAATCACAAACTTCTCGTGTTCAGCTGACAGGGCACCTACAGTTTTCAAAAAGGTTAGCTTTTGTGGCAATTTTTCCCTATTTTTAGATCATACACTTTTTCTCAGCTCAAAATCTTTCAATTTTTCAGCTTTTTAATTGTTAGTTCTGGCTCCACTCTAGCTACTCACACTCTGGTTGGTCAAAGTGGGCATGTGATATGCAAGACCGTGCTTTTTGCTCACGCTCACATGCATTCGCATGTGCCCACGTGGAAAACAGCACTATTGCGCATGTTCACACTTGAAATACCTGGCTAATCTAGAGACATGCACCATTGAGCTCGGCCCATTGACTTGAATGGGCAGTCTAGGGCTTGGGCTAAAGCCACTCTTTCCTTTTCCTTCTCTAGTCTGTGAAATGAATAGCCCTATTTAAATAATACAATGATAACATAGCCTATATATTAAGCCAATTTAGTTGAATTAAAACTTCCATCCATCCATTTTTTTCCGCTTATCCGGGGCCGGGCCGCAGGGGCAACAGTCTAAGCAGGGACTCCCAGACTTTTTTCACCTCAGACAGTTCCTCTAGCTCCTCTGGGGGGACCCCAAGTCATTCCCAGACCAGCCGAGAGACATAGTCCCTCCAGTGTGTCCTGGGTCTTCCTTGGGGCCTCCTCCCGGTGGGACATGCCCAGAACACCTCTTGAGGGAGGCGTCTAGGAGACATCTGGAACAGATGTCCGAGCCACCTCACCTGGCTTCTCTCGACGTGGAGAAGCAGCAGCTCTACGCTGAGCTCCTCCCATGTGACTGAGCTCCTCACCATATCTCTAAGAGAGCACCCAGCCGCTCTGCGGAGGAAATTAATTTCGGCCGCTTGTATCCGCGACTCTCCACCCACCTGGAGAGGGCAAGCCACCTTTTTCTGGTCAAGAACCATGGCCTCGGATTTGGAGGAGCTGATCCTCATCCCAGCCACTTCACACTCGGCTGCAAACCGCCCCAGTGTATGTTAAAGGTCCCAGTCTGATGAAGCCATCAGGACAACATCATCTGCAAACAGCAGAGATGAGATCTTGTGGTCCCCAAACTGGATCCCCTCCAGCCCCTGATTGCACCTAGAAATTCTGTCCATAAAACTTAGACTTAGACAAACTTTATTGATCCACAAGGGAGATTATTTGGATACAGTAGCTCACACATCACAATATAATATAATAACAGAGAGTAACAAAAATAGATGGTATAGCAAAAAGAGCAAGAGACACGTGTCAAATGAGACATAATTATAAAAATGTATATGTACAAGTCAAAATAAAATAGAAATAGAAGTAATAAAGTAATAAACTATATAGTCACAGATATATACAAGAGACAAGAACAACAGTGCAAATACTATGCTGATTGACAGGGCATGAGGTTATCTGTTACTTGAGATTAACTTGTTGTACAGCTGTAGGGAGTATTATCTGTTAAATAAGGGTGAGTTGTTGTACAGTTGTATGGAGTATGGTATGAATGTAGTTCTGAATCTCTCACTGTCTGAGAGCAGCTGAAGGAGCTTGTTGGAGAATGAGCTCCGCTGTCCCTCTATAGTCTAACACAGATCCGGTCGTCAAGTCCCTGCCTTCGACTGCCGCCCAGATCTCCCTGCACAGGTCCCTTGGTCCATGAGAGGACAGCCCCATGTTGGCCTCGTGGGGGAAGACCCGGCCACCAGATGCTCGCTGTCGAGCACCCACCCCAGGCCTGGCTCCAGATTGGGTCCCCGGTAACGCCAATCTGGGCGACGTAACTGGCCTTGCTGTGTTTCTCATCATGTGGGCTTCTGAACTGCTCTTAGGCTGACCCGTCCCCCAGGACCTGTTTGCCTTGGGTGACCCTACCAGGGGCATGAAGCCCCTAACAACATAGCTCTCGGGATCATTTGGGCAGTCAAACCCCTCCACCACGTTAAGGTGGCGGTTCAAGGAGGGGTGTATTAAATATATATATATATATATATATATATATATATATATATATACATACATACATACATACATACATACATATATATATATATATATATATATATATATATATATATATATATATATATATATATAATTTTTTTTTTTTTTATGTGTTTCTCACCTTCATTTCTCACCCTCATCAGCTCGGGCCCTCTGGGAGTTTGAGAGTTCTGCGCAGTATTTTTGCTGTTCCTAGTACTGCACTTTTCTGGACTGCGATGTCTGAAGTTTTTCTGGGTATCTGCTTTAGCCACTCTTCCAGTTTGGGGGTTACAGCCCCAAGTGCTCTGATTACCACGGGCACCACTGATGCCTTCACCTTCCAGGCCTTTTCCAGCTTTTCCTTGAGCCCCTGGTATTTCTCTAGTTTCTCATGTTCCTTTTTCCTGATATTACCATCGCTTGGTATTGCAATGTCCACCACCACGACTTTGTTCTGTTGTTTATCCACCACCACTATGTCTGGTTGGTTTGCCATCACCATTCTGTCAGTCTGTATCTGGAAGTCCCACAGGACTTTGGCTCGCTCATTTTCCGCAACCTTCGGGGGAGTTCCCCACCTTGACCTTGGGGTCTACAGCCCGTACTCTGCACAGATGTTTCTGTACACTATGCCCGCCACTTGGTTACACCCTGCAGTTATGTGCTGGACTGTCTCCGGAGCCTCTTTGCACAACCTACACCTTGGGTCTTGTCTGGTGTGGTAGATGTGGGCCTCTATTGCTCGGGTGCTCAAGGCCTGCTCCTGTGCAGCCAGGATGAGGGCCTCTGTACTGTCCTACAGACCAGCCCTCTCCAGCCATTGGTAGGATTTCTTGATATCAGCCACTTCAGTTATGTTTCGGTAGTATGCCCCATGTAGGGGCTTGTCCTGCCATGATGGTCCTTCCAGCACCTCTTCCTCTGAGCTCCACTGGCATTCCCTGAGCACATCATCTGTTGGGGCCTTATCCTTGATGTACTTATGGATTTTGGCCATTTCATCCTGGACAGTGGTTCCCACATTCACTAGTACTCGGCCTCCTTCCTTCCGGCTCGCATACAGTCTCAGGGTGCTGGATTTGGGATGGAACCCTCTTTGCATGGTCAGGAGCTTTCGTGTCTTAACGTCTGTGGTCTGTATCTCCTCCTTTGGCCAGCTCATGATTCCTGCTGGGTATCTGATCACTGGCAGGGCATAGCTGTTTATTGCCTGTGCCTTATTCTTGCCATTGAGCTGGCTTCTTAGGACTTGCCTTACTCGTTGCAGGTATTTGGCCGTAGCCGCTTTCCTTGTTGCCTCTTCAAGTTGCCATTTGCTTGTGGGATACCAAGGTACTTGTAACTGTCCTCAATGTCTGCTATTGTTCCCTCTGGGAGTGAGACCCCCTCTGTGTGGACTACCTTCCCTCTCTTTGTCACCATCCTACTACATTTCTTGAGCCCGAATGACATTCCAATGTCTGTGCTCTAGATCCTGGTGGTGTGGATCAGTGAGTCAATGTCTCGCTCACTCTTAGCGTACAGCTTGATGTCATCCATGTAGAGGAGGTGGCTTATGGTGGCCCCGTTTCTGAGTCGGTATCCATAGCCAGTGCGGTCAATGATTTGGCTGAGGGGGTTCAGACCTATGCAGAACAGCAGTGGGGACAGTGCATCTCCTTGGTATATGCCACATTTAATGGACACTTGTGCAAGTGGCTTGCCATTGGCTTCAAGGGTGGTTTTCCACAACCGCATTGAGTTTGCAATGAACGCCCTTAGAGTCCGATTGATATTGTACAACTCCAAGCACTCAGTGATCCATGTGTGTGGCATTGAGTCATAGGCTTTCTTGTAATCAATCCAGGCAGTGCACATGTTGGTCTGACGGGTTCTGCAGTCACGGGCGACTGTTCGGTCAACCAGGAGTTGGTGTTTGGCTCCTCTGGTGTTTTTGCCGATGCCCTTCTGTGCTGTATCTGTATCTGTGCTGTATCTGTATCTGGATCTGTATTGATCCATGTGCCCGCTTATCTTAGCCGCAATGATGCCTGACATGAGCTTCCATGTTGTGGAGAGACAGGTTATTGGCCGATAGTTGGATGGGACTGTACCCTTTGAGGGATCCTTCAGGATCAGGATCGTACGCCCTTGGGTTAGCCATTCAGGGTGAGTCCCATCCCTTAGCAGCTGGTTCATTTGGAACATTAATTTGGACAACACATACAACACATGTTTGTTCCAAATCTCCCTCAAATTTGCACTTCTGAAAATACTCCAATTGAGTTGGTAGACCGATTTAAGTATTTAGGTATTTGGATAGACAGTTCACTCTCATTCTCATTTCACATACAACAAATAACAAAGAAACTGAGACTGAAATTAGGATTTTTCTTTCGAATTCGGGCTTGTCTTTCTTTTGAGGCCAGAAAAAGGCTTGTGGCTGCCACTTTCATGTCAGTGTTGGACTATGGTGATGTGGTCTACATGAACGCTTCAGCTCAGAGCCTGCGAGCTCTGGACACAGCTTATCACGGAGCTCTGAGGTTCATCACTGGCCTCAAAGCGCTCACGCACCATTGTGTGCTGTATACTCGTGTGGGCTGGACGTCTCTGGCCATACGGAGACTCAAACACTTGTACCTATTTATATATAAATGTTTTCTTGGTCAGCTTCCTTCGTACTTGCAAATAGTTCAGAGAGATGCTGGTGCCTACAGCCTTCGCTCACAGGATTTGTTTTTATTGTCTGTTCCCAGGGTTAGGTCTGAGTTTGGCAAAAAGGCTTTTCAGTTTTCTGCTCCTTGGGCCTGGAACCTGTTACAAAATGACTTGAAATTAAAGGAGCTGGTCTCCTTAGACTCTTTTAAACATATCTTAAATAACAGGGATGTTGAATCATTAGTGTGTAACTGTTTTAATTGAATCCTGTTGAAGCTTTTTGACTGATCTGTGTTTTTAAATTGTGTGTATATGTTGATGTTTTTGTAACTATAACTGTGGCCTCTTGGCCAGGACGCTCTTGGAAAAGAGATTTTTAATCTCAATGAGTCTTTTCCTGGTTAAATAAAGGTTAAATAAAATAAAATAAAATAAAGTTTACAGTTTCTGTTAGTTAGGTGGGTCTATTCAATATGGAGTGTTTACAATTTCTGTTAGTTAGGTGGGTCTATTCAGTATGGAGTGGGGGTGGGGGTGCACACTGTATATATTGTACTACTAAATTGCATACTTTATGGAAAGTAATCACAGGTGAACAGTGCATGTAGGTTTTGTTGCAGTATTGCAACATTTATTGATAATACTTGAATTCATGTACACACATATTATCAAAATATAATGTTCAAGGGTGTTTCTTAATTACAATGTACAAAAAATGTTACCAAAATATATTGCTGAAGGCTGATTTACAACAGAAAAAGTTAACTACATTTCAAATGCATTAAAATGCACTACAAGTTTCTGTGTACCTATATAAGTAGATGGAAATAAATGTAATGAGATCAACTTCTGAATGTAAAAATAAAATACTACCAACATGTCAAAACATACCTGAACAATCATGAGAAATCATAGCACCAAAACATAGCATATTTTCATACTTTTATCAACTAAACACACCCTAACTATGCATACACCGTGCGTGTGCCAGCACTGGATGGAATTACTAACAAAATAACAACCAAAATTACGAACCCAAATCTTAGACAATATATCTAAAGTGAATTTCAAATACAAGCCGATAAACCACGTGGGACAAGATCCAGTTGGAAAATGGATAATTAGTCAATATTCAGTGAGTAATCTAGCACTTTTCACGGGTGACGGCACATACTTGAAAACCGATGGGATGTAGTCAGGTGAAAGCGGGTTGTCACTCTTTTTACCTAGGACACAAAATAAGTAACGTTAAGTAAAGAAACCACTAAGATTACACTGAGAAAAAATATTCACTATTCAATGATACAGGCAGTTTAAAATGTTGTGATGTCGCATGAATGCAACCCATTAGCTAATACGTTTTTAGGTCTGGACATTAACCACCGTAGTGAGGTTTATATCGCCAACTAGACTGGGTTGGTAGATTAGGTTGAGGACGTTTCGGCTCGTCCGACTGAAATACAATCCACCCAGTTTAGTCGGTGATATTTATTGTCCAAAACAATAACTATCAGCACCATTTAAGATAATATTAAATGTATAATGTTTACGTGAAATTACCTGATATGAAATGGTCACTGCACAAGCGAAATCCATTAGGTGACAGGTTCCAACGCTCGGTTTTCTTCAGCGCGCTTCTTGCCCGTTTTATCGCAGAAATCCATTTTCCCCTCCGAGCTGGATCTTTGGGAATGCGATAAAAGGCTTTATCTTTAACTTGTCCTCGGTGGTTTGTACATCCAGGGGCAAAGCATGAGTCTACCATCATTGTAAGCTGGAAGTTTTGTAGGCTAGTTAGTTAGTTTGTTTACAATAATTCCTGCCAAGATGGCGCCCGGTGGTGCATGCTGGGATAGCGTGACGTCATCTCCCGGAGCTCTATTGAAACGAATTGTCATTACAAACGTCGGCTCGACGGTCGCGCCAACATCGTTAACCTGTGTCAGATATGACGGAATACAGAAAAATCGCGAACTTCAAACAACGTCGGTTCGATGTTGCGTAATGTTCGTTGGCTGCACGACGTCGTGTAGACGTCGGCTCGACGTCTAAGATTATACGTCGGCAACGCCGACGTCGGCAGGACGGATCAATGTTTTCAGGGGATGTACAGCAGATTGCAGCCCACTCTGGCTTTCCTGTCTGTGTTGATACATTCGTTTGAAAAGTGGCTGTTTTGTTTCTCCAATGTAGCGCTCACTGCAGTCTTCACTACACTGAATGGAGTAGACCACATTGCTTTGTTTGTGGCTCGGTGTTTTGTCCTTAGGATGGACCAGTTTTTGTCTTAAAGTGTTCGTGGGTTTGAAATAGAATGGGATTTCATGTTGTCTGAAGATCCTCTGTAGGTTTTCGGAAACGCCAGCCAGGTAAGGAATAGTTACACCCTTTCTCCTGGGTTCTGGTTCTCTGTTGTCCTGTTTCTTGGCTCTCTTAGTTATATTGAAAGCCCATTTAGGATATCCACAAACAGAGAGGGCTTTCTGCACGTGTTGTTCTTCTTTCTCCTTTCCCTCTGTGCTTGTAGGAACCACTTGGGCCCTGTGTTGTAATGTCCGAATGACTCCAAGTTTGTGCTGCAGTGGGTGGTGTTAATCAAAAAGCAGGTATTGGCCAGTGTGTGTGGGCTTCCTGAAGACCTCTACCTGGAGTCGCCGGTCTTCTCCTATCGTTACTGCACAATCTAAGAAGGCCAATGTGTTATCCTTGGCATCTTCAAGCGTGAATTTGATTTTCGGATCTACAGAATTGATATGTGCAGTAAAAGGTTCCAAATCTTGAATTTTGATTTTTGAAAAATTATCATCAACATAACGATACCAGTGTGTGGGTGGAGTGCCTGGATATGAGGCCAGGGCACTCTGTTCAAATTGCTCCATGTATAAGTTAGCAATGATAAGGGAGACCGGTGAGCCCATTGCACAGCCGTGGATTTGCCTGTAGAAGTTTCCTCTGAACTGGAAATAGGTGGTACTTAAACAAATTTCCAGCAGTTGGCCAATTTGGTCGGGTGAAAGTTTGGTTCTCTCTTCTAGCTTGGAATCCTCCAGTAGTCTCCTTCTTGCTGCCTCCACCGCTACCGATGTAGGGATACAAGTGAAAAGAGAGGTCACGTCAAAGGAAACCATTGTCTCATCCAAGTCAAACTGGAGATGCTTGACTTTGTTCACAAATTCAGCTGTGTTCTCAATATGGTGCTCTGTGTTACCCACCAGAGGAGCCAAGATGGTTTTTAGGTATTTGGCCACATTGTACGTGATGGAGTCTGTGCTACATACAATGGGTCTGAGTGGTACTCCTTGTTTATGAATCTTTGGGAGGCCATAGATGCAAGGGATGGAGTCACCAGGGTACAGTCTGTAAAACCCTTATTACAATATAAAACCCTTATTACAACATACATTTACATTTTTTTTTCCTTTGAGTAAATTTTTATGTGTTTTAGTCTGTCTGACAGAACTGACAATAACTGAGTTGTATCAGGAAATATGGCATTATTTCGAAAAAATAATTTTATTCAGAACCTGTTCCTTTGCATTTCTGTATAGCTCAGACCTCACTCTACAAAGAGATACAACTTCCATAAATAATGTAATAATAATAATTAATGTAGAATGCTTTTGAAAAAAGTAATTTTCAAAACCTGTTTTGTCCTGACTCTGAAGAATATTACCAATATATTTTTCACATATAGATCCTCACCCTATCTCTAAGAAAGCTTCCAGCCATCCTGCAAAGGAAACTCATTTCGACCGCTTGTATCCACCATCTTGTCCTTTCGGTCATTACCTAAAGCTCATGACCATAGGTGAGGGTAAGAATGTAGATTGACCGGTAACTCAGCTCCTTCTTCATCACAATGGTTTGATACAGCACCCGCATCACTGCCCCAGCACATGTTGCAGGTCCTGGTTCAATGAAGCCATCAGAACAACATCATCTGCAAACAGCAGAGATGAGATTCTGTGGTCCCCAAACTGGCCCCTCACTGTGCCTAGAAACTGTGTCTATAAATACAATGAACAGAACCAGTGACAAAGGGCAGCCCTGGCAGAGTCCAACTTGCACTGGGAACAGGTCTGACTTATTGCAGCAATGCAAACACATCTCCTGCTGCGGTCATATAGAGACCGCACAGCCCTTAGCAAAGGGCCCCAGACCCCTGACAGGATACCATGAGGGACACCGTCGAATGCCTTCTCGAGATTCACAAAGCACATGTGGAATGTTTGGGCAAACTCCCATGAACCCCAAGCACCCGATAGAGAGTATAGAACTGGTCCAGTGTTCCGCATTTGGGACAAAAACCACACTGTTCCTCTTGAATCTGAGGATGGACTCAGTCAGGCTGTCCTCTTTGGATCCAAGATGGCGCCGCGTATGGTCGCCCTGGTGATTTGGTGCTCTTTGTTTTGTCTGTTTTTGTTCGTAAATCGTGTGTCTGCGTGCTCTTACACCCGTGAAGAGCTCCTAAACATCAGAACAACGACTTCTGCTGATCTACTGCCAGTTTTTTTAGTGCCTGCAGTAGATTTAGTTCATTTTTTGGCCAAAAAAGTGAGACGCCGCAGACGAGGAAAACGCGCAGGGGCTCTGGTGCGCCTTCGGAGACGCGGCACACGGACGCCCTTACCTGGGATTTTCCTGTCCAACGTTCGCTCACTCAGCAACAAGATGGACGAACTGGCGCTGCTGATGAGGAGTAATAGAGACTTTTCTTCCTCTTGTGTCTTGTGCTTCACGGAGACATGGCTCAACGAGCAGATCCCGGACCGCGCGTTACACCTGGACGGATTTCAGCTCCTCCGCGCGGACAGACATCGGGCTCTCTCCGGGAGAAAGACAAAAGGTGGAGGGGTCTGTTTCTACATCAACAACGCCTGGTGCTCAGATGTAACTGTGATCTCCCAACACTGCTCTCCCGCTCTGGAATATCTTTTCATTCACTGTAAACCTTTCTACTCGCCACGTGAGTTCGCTTCATTCATTCTGGCTGCTGTTTACATCCCGCCATGCGCGGACGTGCACGAGGCTCAACGCGCACTCGCGGAACAGGTACTGGATGTAGAACGAACCTTCCCGGACTCTCTACTTATTATCCTCGGCGACTTTAACAAGGGAAACCTGAGCCAGGAGTTACCAAAATACAAACAGTTTATTAAATGCCCAACGAGAGAGCAGAACACGCTGGATCATTGTTACACAACAGTCAGTGGGGCCTATCGGAGCGTGTCACGTGCTGCTTTAGGCTTTTCTGACCACGTCATGGTTCACCTCATCCCCACATACAAACAACAGCTGAAGCTCTCCAAACCAACAGTGAGGACTTCTAAAAGGTGGACCAGCGAGGCTGTGGAGGAGCTTCGCACATGCTTGGACACAACGGACTGGAGCATGTTCAAGACCTCCGCAGAGAATCTGGATGAGTACACGGACACAGTGACGTCATACATCCAGTTCTGTGAGGACAGCATTATCCCATCTCGCACCAGGGTGTCATTTAACAATGACAAACCCTGGTTCACACCCAGACTGAGGCAGCTGAGGAAGGAGAAGGAGGAGGCGCACAGAAGTGGTGACCCTCACTCTTACAGACAGAGCAAGTACTCATTTAGCAAGGAAGTGGAGAAGGCTAAATCGAGATACAACACACATCTGAAGGAGAAGTTCTGGTCCAACGACTCCGTCTCTGTTTGGAAAGGTCTGAAGGAGATCACAAACTATAGGCCCAGAGCCCCCCCTGCTGTGGATGACCGACAACTAGCGGAAAGGCTTAACACCTACTACGCTAGATTTGAAGTCTCACACCCCTCCCCCACCCCACTGACTACAATGGACATTGCGGCCAAGCCCACCTCAGACCCCTCCTCCTCCCCCACTGCCCTCACACTCTCCAAGCAGGATGTGACTAAGACATTTAAAAGGCAAAACCCACGGAAAGCCCCAGGTCCGGACGGTGTCTCTCCTTCCACCCTGAGACACTGCGCTGAAGAACTGGCTCCTGTCTTCACGGACATCTTTAACATCTCCCTGGAGTTATGCCATGTCCCAGCCTGCTTCAAGCTGTCCACCATTGTTCCCGTCCCCAAGAAGCCCAGGATCACCGGACTTAACGACTACAGGCCTGTGGCGCTGACGTCTGTAGTCATGAAGTCATTTGAGCGCCTGGTTCTGCCTCACCTCAAGTCCTTCACCTCCCCCCTCCTGGACCCTCTGCAGTTCGCCTACAGAGCCAATCGGTCTGTAGACGACGCCATCAACCTGGCCCTCCACTTCATCCTTCAGCATCTGGACTCCCCGGGAACCTACGCCAGGATCCTGTTTGTGGACTTCAGCTCTGCATTCAACACCATCCTCCCTGCTCTGCTCCAGGACAAGCTCGCCCAGCTCAACGTGCCTGACTCCACCTGCAGGTGGATCACTGACTTCCTGACGGACCGGAGGCAGTGCGTGCGGCTGGGGAAGAATGTCTCGGACACTCGGATTATAAGAACAGGATCTCCACAGGGCTGTGTACTTTCTCCCCTGCTCTTCTCCCTGTACACCAACTGCTGCACCTCCAGCCACGACTCCGTGAAACTGGTTAAGTTTGCGGATGACACCACCCTCATCGGGCTCATCTCGGACGGCGATGAGTCTGCCTACAGGAGGGAGGTGGACCGGCTGGTGTCCTGGTGCAGCAGCAACAACCTGGAGCTCAACGCCCAGAAGACAGTGGAGATGATCGTGGACTTCAGGAAAGTCACAGCCCCCCTGCCTCTCCTCACCCTGACAGACTCCTCCATCACCACTGTGGACTCCTTCCGCTTCCTGGGCACCTGCATCACCCACGACCTCAAGTGGGAGCCGACCATCAGCTCCCTCATCAAGAAAGCCCAGCAGAGGATGTACTTCCTGCGGCAGCTGAGGAAAGCCAAGCTGCCTGCCCAGATGATGGTGCAGTTTTACACGGCCATCATTGAGTCCATCCTCACCTCCTCCATCACTGTGTGGTACGCTGGGGCCACTGCCAGGGACAGACAGAGACTGCAGCGCATTGTGCGCTCTGCTGAGAAGGTGATCAGCTGTAGCCTTCCATCTCTCCAGGACCTGTACGTCTCCAGGACTCGGGGGCGTGCAGGCCGGATAGCAGCTGACCCCTCTCACCCTGGACATAGACTATTCGAGCCACTTCCCTCTGGCAGAAGGCTACGGTCCATACGGACCAGAACCTCTCGCCATAAGAACAGTTTCTTCCCCTCTGCCGTTGGACTCATAAACACTTTATGAACACTTTATAACACCTGTACTAAGGTCACTTTATAATACCAGTCACTTTAAATAAGTCATGTCACGTCACTTGCTCTTTTGCACTGTCGGTTTGCACTGTTGTTCTGATGCTCTGTATATACTTGAATATTTTTATTTTTATTATATATCTTAATCTTTTTGCATGCTCTTACTTTATTCAAATAGTGATACTTTATTATTATTATTATTATTATTATTATTATTATTATTATTATCCTTTATAACTGTGATATCTCTACTTGTATTATTATTATTATTATTATTCAGTGTTCTATGTTACACCTTATCACCAAAGCAAGTTCCTAGTCTGTGAATTGTGTTCACTGACAATGGCAATAAAAGCTTTTCTGATTCTGATTCTGATTCTCTCCAGTCCCTGGAATAAACCTCACTGTGGAGGCTGTGAGCGTGAACACCTTGTAGTGAGCAGTGTGATCCCCCTGTAGCTGGAACACACCGTCCACTCCCCCCTCTTAAACAGAGGGGCCACCGCCCAGTTTTTTTTTGTTTTTTTTTTCATTAGAATTTTTTTTCATCTGATTGGAGATGTGCTATGGAGATTGCTTTCCCTGGAATGTACACTGAAAAAATTGTCTGAGAGGAGTTGCTCAAATTGCAAACACAAAAATGACAAACAATAAGTTTTGAATTTTTTCTCTGTCCAACATGTTCAATTCAATTCAATTCAATTCAATTTATTTTTGTATAGCCCAAAATCACAAGAGTTATCTCGGCGGACTTCACAAAATTGTTGATTAATAAAGCAGAAGAAACATTCATAAAACAAAAATACAGAATGTTCAACAACAAGCAGGCAAATGGATGATTGTCCCAGCATCTCCTGTCCTTAGACCCTCCTTCTCGGCAAGGAAAAACTCCAAAGAACCCAATGGGAAAACGGAGAAACCTCGAGGAGAACCACAGTGAAGGAGAGATCCACTCCTATGGACGGACAGGCAGATGAAACTACTAATATAGCAGGACAAGGACAGTTAATCCAGGACAGGGAAGGAGAGGAGGGGTCCAGGTCCTCGACACTAGGGGACAGCAGCGGTCCAAACTGGAACAGCAGCATCTGAAACAGTTACACTCCCCAAAAGGGGAGTGGGACAGGGACAACATGTGAATAGCAAAGAACAGACTACGAATGAACTAGTAATTGAATAATCTTAACAGTAGGAGGAGAAAAAGTAGGAGAAACCAGAGGACAGTGCTCAAGTTTCCATACTTTCCCCAGTAATATATCTCCTAGAGCAGCTTAACTAGGCCTATAGGTTTAGTTTCTGTTCCTAACTGACCTGACCATAAGCTAATTCAAAGAGGAACGTTTTGAGCCTAATCTTAAATGTAGAGACTGTGTCAGCTTCTTTGACATGAGCAGGGAGCTGATTCCACAACAAGGGTGGTTGGTACCTAAAAGCTTTACCTCCTAAAGTACTTTTAGCGACTCTAGGAACCACCAATAGTGCAGCATTTTGAGAGCGGAGTGAACGGTTAGGATGATAAGGTACAATTTTATCTTTAATGTAGGAAGGGGCCATGTCATTTACAGCTTTATAGGTTAGAAGAAGAATTTTAAATTTTACTCTAAACTCAACTGGAAGCCAATGAAGATTTTTTAATACTGGAGTAATGTGCTCTCGTTTTTTAGTACCTGTTAGTACTCTTGCTGCTGCATTTTGAAAAAATTGAAGGCTTTTTATAGAGCTTTTAGGGCAAGCTGCAAGCAGGGAGTTACAGTAGTCTAACCTCGAAGTGACAAAAGCATGGACAAGTTTTTCAGCATCATTTTTTGGCAGTACATTTCTAATTTTGGCTATATTGCGTAAATGAAAATAAGCCGTTTTACAGACATGGCTTATGTGTGCTTTAAATGAGAGCTCTTGATCAAATAGGACTCCAAGGTTTCTTACAGTGGAGCTGGAGGCTACACTGACATTGTCCAATGTGATTATCTGCTCAGTTAGAGAGTCAAACTTTACATCGAGCCCAGCTGCAGGCCGGGACAAAACCACAATAGAGTCTCGTAGGTGTTTAGGGCCTAATAGAATGACTTCAGTTTTTTCAGGGTTAAGAAGTAAATAATTAAAGGTCATCCATGTTTTTATGTCCCTCACACAGTCACTAAGCCTTTCAATTTGATTAGTCTGATCAGGTTTCATTGATAGGTACAGCTGGGTGTCATCTGCATAACAGTGGAAATCGATACCGTGCTTTCGGATGATATTACCTAACGGTAGCATATAAAGGGTAAACAGAACTGGACCCAGAACTGAACCCTGTGGCACACCGTAGGCTACTTTAGAGCACTGTGAGGAGCTCTGGTTTACATTTACAAACTGGTACCTATCGGATAAATAGGATTTAAACCAGTTGAGGGCAGTTCCTCTGATGCCCACATCACATTCCAACCTCTGCAGTAGGATGTTGTGGTCGATAGTGTCAAAAGCTGCACTGAGGTCCAACAGAACCAGTATTGAGACCTGACCATTGTCAGCAGCCAATAACAAATCATTTGTTACTTTAACCAGGGCTGTCTCAGTGCTATGATGAGTTCTGAATCCAGATTGAAATTTTTCAAATAAATTATTTTCCTGCAGATGACGACAAAGCTGTTTAATTACAATTCTCTCCAGAATTTTAGAAATAAACGGAAGATTTGAAATAGGTCTGTAATTGGCTAAGAGGTCAGGATCAAGATTAGGCTTTTTTAGGAGCGGCTTAATTACCGCATATTTAAAAGACTGAGGCACGTAACCACTTTCCAGTGAAGTATTTATTATATTAAGAATAGGATCAATAATTAGAGGGAGAATTTCTTTGAAAAGTCTACTTGGGATTGGGTCTAACATACAAGTTGAGGATTTAGAGGACATAAAGGCAGAAGTTAATTCTGCATGATTTAGAATAGCAAATTTCTCAAAAACTGGACCAAGTTTAAGTCTTACAAAGGTCGCTTGATTGTGGTCGATGTTAGACCTGCATATTTTAATCACCCTGAGGAAACATGACTTTGTTATCATTTCTGGTAAAGCTCCTCCCTCTGGAATTCCCCTCTCCAAAACTTTGGGAGGGAAAATTCAAATGTAGCAGGACACAGGACAGTTACAGGAGCAGAGGACAAAGCAAGTGTGCATCAAGGACACTGAGCTGATATGGAGTTAAGACTTTCCACTTTCTCTGGCCTAGAATGTAGTCATTGTTAAAACATGTTTGTGGTGTTTTATTTGAAATTCGGTGTAATGTAAGACTTGTTTCCATGAAATAAATTGTTTTTGACTGCCCATCTACAAGAGTGTCACAGTTGTACTAAGATTTGAATGTGTTGCTTCCAGAGTCATCTACAAACAAACAGTGATACTCAGAGCACTGCTGTAGCTGTGGTTAAGTTCATGAATGTTATAAGTTATAGGTGATTAGGTTAGTTAGTCATTTTTTGCACCATTCTGAAAGTGAGATTAACAGTTAAAATAAAAAGACAAAATAAAAATCTCTATCTTTCAGAAAAAAAAGGAAAATGTTTGAGAACCAACAAAACACAGACCACAGGTGAACAAAGTAAGTAAACCAAATACAATTATTTCAACAGAATTATATTTTTTCAACATATACTTCCTAGTGAATATTTATCATGTGTTTCTACAGGGTGTGTGGCAGTAGGAGGACTTTGTACCAGATGCCCTACCTACCTTTAAGTATATTTGACATGTACAACACATAGTAGATGATCATAATGTAATCCTGTGTTATTCCTACTAAAGACTGTTTTTGTAAATAACCCAGAGTATCATTTGCCTTTGTTAAAACCTCTTTTGACATTTTTCTCTTTATATATATATATATATATATATATATATATATATATATATATATATATATATATATATATATATATATATTGCACTCCTTTTTCTGTTGTTGACCATTAATTTCCACTTTTATGTGTAGCGCTTTTATTTTGAAGGGTTTATTTCCTGTTAGCTCAAACCGGTTAATTAGCTTAACATCGATAACGGCAAAACACGGCATACGGAGCAAATATATTTTGGTTCTTATATTCTAATTGTTGTTCAGCTACCCCTCTGAAGAGGCATAAGGTACGTTGTTGATTTAAATATGTGTTTTGGATAATTTAGTGTACCTTGGTTGATGTGTTTTTGTTTCAATGAATGTAAATGAGAAGATAAACTTGCGTTTGAGTTTTGTGTATTTGTATTTACACACTGTATTTTGTTTTCCTTTTAGCTCTTACGGCAGATCGGAGGATTTATTGCCATTAAATGTTAAAATCACCAGTTTAAGTGTCAATCTTCATTCAGAGGGATATGCTACAGTTTTTGTATTTTACTTTAAAACCCTTTAAGGACATTTGAAGTTGCATGTTAAAATAATTGTGTAGACAGAATTAAATTATACATAAAAAATAAAACTATAAAAAAGGCTACTTTTCATGATAAGATAACATAAGATAAATATGCATATTCAGCATGATTTGATCAATTTCATCAACATGAAAAAGTGACGTTCATGTTCTGAGAAAAATAAGTGCAGAGGGGATTGAAAATTTCAAAGCCTAAAACATAATGTTATTGCATGCAACCGCTTCCATATTTTTTTACGTAAATCCAGCGACTTTTTTTCAGTGTACAGCAATATGGCAATAAACCTGCTTATTATTTAATCATAAAATGAAAACTTGAAAAATATTATTTCTACTGTAAGCAAGCCCACCTCTGCAGATCTGACCTGTAACATGGCTTGGTGTTTCCATGGAAATAGATAGTAGCCTACTGTGTAAAATCCCTGGCAAAGCAGGGATTTGCCAGGATCCATGGTGACAGAACCTTAACCCAGAAAGTTACATAATGAACCTTTAAAGTAGGGTTACAGGGTGTCCTCTCCTGTGAATGAATAAATGAAAAACTCATGTGTTTCTGTTGGATTGGAACATTGAAAGCTAAACACTAAAAACAGCATTAGGATCTGTGGCCTGAGCCAGCCTGAGAGGGGGCAGCCTGGATGTCCCTCCCCAGGTAACCCTATCTGCCCCTGGGGAGGCTGCTCTCCAAACTGCCCTGCCCCGTGCTGCCGCTCCTCCATTAGCCGCAGCCATAGTCCTCCAGCACTGCTCTTGCCAATTGTTGGAGCTTTTGTTGTGATACCTACTTAAAATATCAAAGCACGCAGAGCCTTCAATGAGCCATCTGAAAACTGAGAAACACTGGTTTTATGTGTCAGCTTGGTGCAGCAGCACCCCACCCCCATTTGGCATATCATTCAAATGCTCCCTGTGCATGAACTCCACTCTGCTCTCCTCACCTCAGCTCTCCTTTTTCCTCAGCTCTCTCCCCTCTCCTCAGCTCTTTCCTCAGCTCTCTCCTCAGCTCTCTACAGCTCTTTGGGTGGGACATGAATGGTTGACATGTTTATGACTAGAACAATACGCGAAGTCAGGAAATCAGAGGCTCTATATAGAGGGAACCAGGTCAAAGGCATGGTGGAACGTGTGTGTATGCTGAGTGTGTGTGAGATGGCGAAGCAGGCGTGTGTTTTGTAACCAATCACTGGTGTTCCTAAAGTGCACCAACTCTTCCTGACTACTTCCTCTCTGCGTGATTAGCCGGAGCAGAGCCAAATGCCCTCGGGGGAGGGCGTCTGTCACTCCTCTGCTCTGTCACAGAGGCAGAGGAGTGACAGACGCAAGATACAAACTCAGTAAACAGTGAAAATATTAATGAGGTGACTTTATTACTCACCTCTCCTAAAGCTGTATATTGTCTCAAAGCGAGTGGTTTTACTGTAGACAGGAAACTGCTGATAGGTGTGCTCACTACTTTGTACCCTGTGATATGCAGCTATATCCCTCTGCAGTCTTTGCGATTGGAGATTTTTAAATCTCATAAGATCCTCCTTAGTTCTGTGCTGTGTGCTTTCGTTTAGTGTAGTGTGTGTTGGCCTTTACACTCTCATTTGGACAGGATTTGGGGTCTTCTGATGGAGGCCCTTAGGACCCAGCCTCTACAAGAGCAATGTGTGTCTGTCCCTCGTAGTGGCCCTGGCGTACCACACTGATGGAGGATGGAGTCATTGATGGCTGTGTAAAAGTGCATCTGGGCTGCCCTCCAAAGGAGCTACATCTTCTCCTGGGTCTGACAGAAAGAGGTGATGGGGGTGAAACTTGCATAAAGTTCCTCAAACTTCTGTAGTGTCACAACAGCAGAACAAGGTGAAAAGTCAAACTTTGTCACATCCAGTTCAGAGAAAAGCACAAAGTACATCTTCCCTGAAGTACTGTTGGCTTTGGATGTTTGTATTGGTTTTATTGGGTGAATTTGAACCTTACAGCAGGATCATCTCAAGATGGATTCTCATGAGTTTGTGAACTAACAAATATGAGGATTCATCTTGCGACGCACAGCGCATGGCTGTATGCACTAATATAACTGAGTCCCTGGTGAGCCTCTAGCTCTAATGGGCTCTGTGTTGCTAGAAAATGTGCATTTACTTGATAGATAGATTTTAACCATTTTATAGTTAAACTTTTAATTGTATTTAGTGTGATTCATGCATGTTTGAGTAATCTTTATTCTCCTGTATTCAAGATATCATTGCGCCGATCTACCCCTGTTTTCACCTTCACTGGTACACGTCTACTGCTGTGTACTAACTTCCTTCTCTAATTTAATTCTCTTAATCAGTGATTTGCAGAGGATTCTGCAGCGTCACAGAGCAATTTTAGCACAAATGAAAAAAAAAAATCTCCTGCTCACTAATGCAATCTGCAGCTTCACAAGGGTCCAACAGCAGACATGATTACGATGACAATGATTACAGCACCCTACTGCAGGGACAGGCAATAAATCATTGGGCACCACAATTTTCCAGCCTAGATGTCTGCAGACCTGTTTCTTTTATTAAGTTGTTGTAGGTAAATACTGTAAATGTGCAAATTATAACATAATGTATAACCTTATGCCCTGTCAATCAGCATATCATTGCACTTCATTGTCATTCTTGTCTCTTGTATATAGCTGTAATTTTATATTTTATTTTATATTTTATTACTTTTTACATTTTTATTTTATTTATTTTTTTATTCTATTTTATATATACATTTATTTATTTTTATAATTATGTCTCATTTGACACCTGTCTCTTGCTATCTTTTTTGCTATACCATCTATTGTGATGAGTGAGCTACTGTATCCAAATAATTTCCCTTGTGGATCAATAAAGTTTTGTCTAAGTCTAAGACTAATGATCCACAGGTCTAATAGATTATAACTATATAGCAGACGCCAGAACTATAGGTCTTCTTTAAAAATTTCACAATAACATTCAAAGTATATTAGATAGGTATTATACTGGGATTGTGCGTGTAGTCCTGTGGAATAAAGAGACATACCTTTATCCAGCCGACCTTTCATTTAGTGTTTAACCAAGCACTGGATTGGCTGTAATTATAAGTCTCAGATTCAGCCTGGCTGTGCACTGTCATTGATGTGCTGCTGCTGTCCTCGTGAGCGTGTTAGTGGATAATGTCTCTGTGTTCTGGCCTGTGTGATGTGGTCATACTTCTCTATTTGAATCAGCGTCTGATCTCTGTCACATGACCTCCTGCTCATATGCTCGCTCTGGTTATTCCCCATGCTTTGGTGTATGCTCATTCATAATTTGACTTCTCTTGGTTGCATTTTTTATATCATGGACAGGGCAGTGTGGGGTGAAACTGGAGTGAAGGGCACTCATTATTACTCTTACACACCACTTGCGCATTTACAGGTTTGAGGCAAATTGAAAAATAGTGTGAGCACATTACTAAAAATGTTATATGAATGCCATTATTATAGCTGTAACAATGGAGGATTGTTTCCATTCCTAATCATTTATATTACAAAGGAATTGTTTTACCTGAAACTCAGTGGAGCTCATGTGCCTTCACACGTGGAGTTTCAACACCAGCCTTAGAATACACGCATGTGTGTTTTATACAGTTTTTATGGTATATTCTGCCCCTCTCTTCCCCAGCAACAGCAAGTTTCCCTACACAGTCCTCATCGTTCAAGCAGCTAAGGGTACACAACTATATACAAGTCATAACTGTGTGCAGTACAGTACTTAGAGTAAATACCACTACTTCCATGTTATATATCATATTATAGTTTTATAATATTATTTTTGAATACCTTTACTTAAACACAATTATGGACTCCTCTACAAAGGACATAGGGCTACGTGAAGTGTTCTTGGAGAATGTTTTGTGGAGGAGCAGAGACTGTTGGAGGCGGCCTGTCTCAGCTCTCTCCCGGAGGTCTGCTGTGGGCTGCTACAGACTGCACCGGGGAGGTGGGCAGCTTTCAATTAGACAAGCAGTGGGGAAGGTCTGTAACTTACATGACACTGCATCAGCATCAGAGCCTGCACTCTTTCTACTGCAGTGTGACACAACAGGAAACAGCTTTGTCGTAGGCTCCAGCAAACACTGGCTTTAATAGTTGTTCCTAGGCCGGTCTCGCCATAGGAGGGAGAGGAGGGGAGCCTGGAGTCCCAGTCCGACATGTGTTTTCACTACACCTTGTGGTCATTAAGGACCACCTCCACCACCACCTTTAGAAGTGATTTAGAGGCATTTGTCAGCACTCATCAAATAAAAATGCACTCACTCTTCAGATATGCTTCATGCTGCTCACAAAACTAAAACATCACAAGTTCATAGTTTTAGATGAATTTTCTGTTGGCCTCGAATGGTTCAACATTTGCGGCTTGTCCTTGTGTCTTTTTCTCTAGCTCTTGGACAGCAAATTTGCCAGTGTTAAATTAACTCTGACAGTGTCAATTTTAACACTTTAAAAGTGTGTGTATATGTATCGAGTTAAGTGTTAAATTTTCAGTGTTAAATTTACACTTTTGAAAGTGTAAAACACAAGAAATGTCATTTTTGACAAATATTGTAAACTGAGCCAAACAGTACCTTTGAAACTAAGTTCTTAAACAGAGTGTCCTGCTAATCTTGACGTTCTTCCAAAAGCCATAGTGATCATTTTAAAGTTGCTCACAGTCTAATCTTGACAAGCTCAGTGAAGGCAGCACCTCTGGTAATGACAATAGAACAAATTTTGTTAAAAGTCCCACAGTGGATAATAATCACACAAAATAGATGATTTACACTTACCACTCAGTACAGAATTGTGTAGAACGAAGGTCTTAAAATGATGATCTACATAAATATATAAATATGATTAAAAAAAAAGCTAAAAAAATATATATTTGTGTCAATGTAAATACTTACATAAATTATTCAAGAACCCTCCCTCAAGAACAGTTATGTACTTCACTTGAGCCTTTTTGAGAGGGAACCTCCTGTAATCAATAATAATAACAAGATTAATCAAAACAAAATGCTTTTTACAACGAAAACTTTGGAAGCACAAGTTCATTTACCCTCAAATTTCTGCCATGTCTGCCAGAAGTGTTCACTTTCTTCTTGTACCACTAGATACCTCACCTGCTTTAAAATGCAAGGAGTTCAACTTAAACATCATCATAATAAGGACTAACAAGCAAGGTAAAACATCAATTACACAAAATTACTTACATTTGTCATTATGCTCCCAAATTGCCCTTCCACGTGCTATCTGTATCTGGAAAAATCCATGGAAATAATAAACAATGAAGATATAGTAAGTTTAAATTAACTGTTTCGGTCACCAATCAATCATATTGTACATTAATTAAGATAAAAAGTCAAAATAAATTGCCTACCATGGTTTGCTTCGATGGTGTTGACAGGCACCTGCAGTAATGTACAGAATAAATTATATATATGGCAAATTAACTTTTGAACATCACCAGAAGCATAAAAGCATGCAGTATGAAAATAATTATTGATGAATATGTACCAAGACTACTACAGACATTACCTGCATAAAATCCTGTGCCACTGTGGGCTTAATCAGTTTTCACCATATTTCAGCACTTCCCTGTTACACACAAGAACAGAAAAAGTGAGATGCCTGTCAAACACTGATATAACTTTGATTAGCAGGCGCCACACAGAGACAGAACACAGTCCCAGCTATAGCCTAACTGAGCTAACCAGGCTGTAGACTATGCCACATGTGCTAGTACAATTTACCTCAGGAATATCGTCTATCTCCGGCTCTTTACGGTCCATTTGTCCTGGTGCTGCCCTGTCAAACCCGCACTCATCCGGTCCGCACTCTCACGGCTCTTGGAACAGCTGCTACCCGCTTATTTCTCAAGAATCGGTGCGCCAGCTAACCGTGTCCTCGCTTAAAAATTCGCTTATGTTCGAGACATTATGACTTTTTTCTTAAAGATTTGGGTCGGTCTGGCAGGGGCTTCCCGCCCACACGGTGTTAAAGACTCACTGTGAGCCGCTCATTTCTCCGGAGCCGGAGCCTGATATCGGCTCTGCGCGCACTTGAGGAGCCGCTCCCGCCCAACACAGGATCAGTCCCTTGGGCCCATGTAAGACCGGGCTCGGTACCGTGGGGCTTCCCACACATTGCAGACCTCGGTACAAACTCCCTGCACCACTGTGGTTCACCTGCGGCCTGTAAAAGGCACACACCCCCTCACTAACCAGCGGCTAACAGGACGCAGCTAATGCTAGCGACTAGCGGCTTTTAGCTTAATCGGTTTCACTCATTGAGCAAGGGATTTGCTCATTGCCGTTGTATAAAGTGAGTCTCAAAACCCCAGTATTAACATTATTAAGCAGAAATGTTGAAAATATGACCGAGCTCTGTCCTCCGCTCCGGTCACTGCTCGGCTCTGGGCTCCAGCTCCTACAGACGGGAGCTTTTCCGCAGCCTGTCCCGCCTGTCCCTGTCCGTCCGTCACTTGAGGGTTTCCTTCCTTTCCGTTTTTCACGATGTGTTTTTCTGTACAGACAGTACAGTACAGTACAGTTCGATACTAACTTGTGAGCAATAGTAACAATTATTAGAAAATAGTTAACCTTTTGAACATTTCCTGTTATTTTATGCAGAGACCATGTAGCAAACTCGTTTAACTCTGACAGTTTAACTGTCTAAAATGCAGTATTTGAAAAAGCAGACCTTACCAAAGCGAGCAGAAAAATGGCGGCCGTGCAGTTGCTCCTTCTTCAAACTCCGGAACTGAAGGGTGGGGTCAAGTTTAGCACTGACAGTGTAGGCAGAGTTTAGCATGCGAAATCCACACTAACACTTACACTAACTTACTGTGGTAGTGTTAATTCTTCCTAGTTTAGTGGTAAATTAACACTGGGTAGTGTTAAATACAAGTTACACTGGAATATTAACACTGGCAGATTTGGCAGTACGCCACATCACATATATTTAGGGTGCTGAGATTTATCAAAAACATTTACATTTTATTCCACACATGATTAGAATCTGAGGGGGGAGACATACACAGCACATATTCTGCTTGTAGGGGAACTTTTGACATGCAAACTAATGATCATGGGTGACTCTGAGCTATACCACCATTAATGACATGTCTGACATCTATAATTTAAGTATGGAAAAAAATGATTTCAGTGGGGTGGCTGCTGGGCTGGTTGTGGGTTGATTGTGGAGCTTTTTGCGGGGCAGGTTGTTGGTCTGTTTGTGGGGCTGGTTGTTGGGCTGGTTGTGGGATTTTTTGCGGGTCCAGAGTGGCCGCTGTGAGGGCTTACCTGCTCCTCACGCCCCAGTGCTCTGAGCTGTGTGTGCTTTAGTGGGTGTGGTGCTGTGTTTGAAGCTGCTTGTTGCGTCTGTGGTGAAACACAGACGGACAGACGCACAGGGCTAAACAACAGGTGTGTCTTTTGAACGCTGCCTTCAGCCTCATTCTTGTTTTCATCAGGGAAAGAAAGGCTCCGCCGCCGCCAACCACTCTTTTATGTGAACGGGACATGCACTCCTCTCAGGGCCTTTATGTTTGTGCTCCCCTTGTACTCATGATCCTCCTCTGCACCCATGCTCCTCTTCTGCACCCACACACCTCCTCTGCACCCACACTCTTCCTCTGCACCCATGCTCCTCTTCTGCACCCACACACCTCCTCTGCACCCACATTCTTCCTCTGCACCCATGCTTCTCCTTTGCACCCACACTCCTCCTTTGCACCACGCTCCTCCTCTGCACCTGCCCCTCCTCTGCACCCATTCTTCTCCTCTGCACCTGCTCCCCCACTACACTATGCTCCTCCTCTGCACCCATGCTCCTCCTCATACCCACAAGAAGTCCCACAACCAGGCCCACAACCAGCCTTACAAACGGTCCCACAACCAGCCCCACAACCTGCCCCACAAAAAGCTCCACAATCATCCCACAACCAGTCCAGCAGTCACCCCACTGAAATCATTCACTTAAACTACAAATGTCATTAATGGTGGTATAGCTCAGGGCCAACCAACATTATTTTGCATGTGCACCATGGTCATCCTCTGCACCCACACTCTTCCTCTGCACCTGCTCTTCCTCTGCACCTGCTTCTCCTCTCCCCGCTCTGACATATCTTCATGTCTTCTTCTGTACATTGTTGATGTTAAGCATCCTATGCTATAAATCAAACAAGATCATTTAAACTGATATAGAATTAGAACTAACACTGTCCTCAGTGATTGGTGCTACAAGTGCTCCAGTTTGTGCACCTGCAGCGGAGTTCAAAGCCCTCACCTGTTGCTGCTTTGGCTGGACGAGACTGGAAGGTTGGGCTGATGCCAAACCACAGCAGGGTGTGGCCCGGAGTTCGAGGCCAATGTGGACATGCACACAGAGAGGGTGCTCATGAGGAGGGTGCACATGGAGAGGGTGCACACAGAGACGGTGCTCACGGAGAGGGTGCTCACGGAAAGAATGCTCACAGAGGGTGCCTTTATGTCTCATTAAAAAACATACTTGGAGTTCAGTTTTGTTTCATTCACAAATGTTTGACACACAAACCCTGCATATTTAGGCTGAGTTCTTCTCTCAAGCTGAAAACACTCTGTTCCACCTTGTGATGTCATATGGTAAAACTAGAAGTGCTCCACTGTGTTTTTAAACATGCACTTCAGTAAATCATTTGGATGATTGCAGATGTAGAATTGCCAATCACTACTGAATAGGTAGCTGTTAACATGAATTATGCCATGGTCAATGAGAATTCCAAACTGCCGGGCATTAATACTGCATAACACACAAGTAGTCTGGCTACAGCCAAATCACTGTTCTATATCACTGCTCTGTAGGCATCACCATGACATGACCATGGCAACAGGTAAACAAATGCTCATCTGCTGTGGATAGAATGTAGTAACTAGCATCATTTAAAACACTGAAATATTACAAATATTATATATATATATATATATATATATATATATATATATATATATATATATATATATATAGAGAGAGAGAGAGAGAGAGAGAGAGAGAGAGAGAGAGAGAGAGAGAGATAGATAGATAGATAGATAGATAGATAGATAGATAGATAGATAGATGATATTTTGGACATTTACAGACAGTGAACAAGCTTTTCACATTCACAAGTGAGACATTTCAGTTTGTAGCTGTGGTATAAGCTCATTATACAACTGGCGCTGCTCCTCATTCTTTAATGCTCACATATCATTGCTCTGATGCCATCACCATGGCAGCACCATAACGGGTAAACACATCTTCAGCTGCTCTGAGTAGAATTTAGGGACTAGCTTCATTTAAAACACTGTAATCTATAACTGAAATATTTGAGAAATATTTGAGGCATTTACAGACAGTGGACAAGCATTTCAGATTCAGCATTCAGCCAGACTGATAATGAAAACATGTGTGAATGAAACAAAACAAGTATGTTTTTTAGGAGGACACTGCTTAAAGCTAAATTTTGAGTCAATGTTGCATGATATAGATCAACTCCAGCTTTCATCGCCAACAGCAAACACCCACTGCTCTGTATTTACGTTCTCCAATTTTGGGCACCACAGTTTTGTAATGCAGAAGTCAGCGGACTTGTTTCTTTAATTAAGTTGTTTTAGATGAATATTGTGATTTGAAATGTCCAAATTATAACATGAAGATCCACTGGTGTCAGAGATTATAACTATATGACAACAGGTCTGCTTTAGCAATATTTCACATATTGATTTGGGTCAGATGCATCATTTTACGTTACTTCCATTTTAAAATGTGTTATCATGACAGACCTAGTCATAGCAGTGTAAGTAAAGGTAGTGAGTGTGCCGCAGCCGGACAGCAGCAGTGCCGTGTGCAGCCCAGGGAGAGCGGCTTCATTCATAAGGTGGGTGCGGCCCCCTGTAACCATGGCGTCATGAGAACTGTGAGGTCAAACTGAACATGAGGACGTTCCCCAGCGGCTGCACACTGACATGGAGCTGCGGAAGAGAGGCTGCGGCGCTCCAGGCAGGAAGAACCACTCCACCAACACAAAGGGACCAGCTTCCAGTCGGCATTCTCACTGTGTACATATGCAAGACATCAAAGCTGGCCCCTGGAAACATGTGTAAGGTAAGACATAGCAGGGACAAAGGGAAGACATAGGTTTAATATATGTTTGATTTCTGCAGAATTGAAATGAATAATAATAATAATAATAATAATAATAATGATAATAATAATAACAATAATAATAATAATAATAATAATAATAATAATAATAATAATAATAATAATAATTATTATTATTATTATTATTATTATTAAAAAAACTCTTAATTCAAACTGGAAGAGTGGCTAAAGCAGATACCCGGAAAAACATCAGACATCTCAGTCCAGAAAAGTGCAGTACTAGGAACAGCAAAAATACTGCGCAGAACTCTCAAGCTCCCAGGCCACTGGTAGAGGGCCCGAGCTGATGAGGGTGAGAGAGACTAACCACCGTGGAAGGTGAGGAACACATTTATATATATATATATATATATATATATATATATATATATATATATATATATATATATATAGTCAATGGGAGCTGGGCCTTTTAAAAGTGGGACTAATTTTGTAGTCCGATGATGTTGTTTGCTTAAAGTGTTATTGGAAAATAAAGCTGCCATATAAAGAAACTATTCTGGGCTGTGTTTTTTTTTTGTTTTTTTTTTGGTCCATGGGTGTATACTAGTCTATGTGCTCTTATACTTATACTGATGCAGCTGATACAGCCCAAGATCATTCAAAAGCTATTCAGGAAAGGTTAATTTCTGTCCTGTGAACGTGACTTTTTTTTAGAATTGATATCCATGAAAAATGGATATCAATTTGGTTTTACTATTTATTAGTATTTGATTTTCAATTATTTTGGCAACCCTACAAATACCTAAATGATGATGAGATTAAAGGGGCACTATATAACTATTTTCTGGTGAAGGGACCGCCACTTCTCCTCATGGAGATGTCATTGCTCTGCTGTTTAATACCATACTGTGATACCATCCAGGCAACCATAGTGACATGCAGGTGACTCACCTTCCCCCTGAAAAGTCAGTGCTTGTCCTCTCATCTGAAGGTTGGCAGTTCAAATCCTGCTGCTGTATCAACCAATACCAGCACAAAGACTGAAATAAAACTAAAATAATACTTAACTACTCCCAATGTGTTATGTAGCTTACATTTATCCCTCATGTAACTACAGAACAACTTTGTATAACTAAAAGTTCAAACATTCTGAGACTTTCTGGGCCAACTGTGTGTGTGTGTGGAGATGCTTGTTTGTGAGTCTGGACTTGTAGCATATGTTTGGTGTGTGCAGCTCATCAGCCGGCAGCATTCAGCTCTCGGCTCTCTCTTGTTCTCTTCTAATTGATCGGCAGATGGCACTGACAAATGAGCGGGCACAATCCCCTCCTCCTCCTGTGTCATCATCACTCATGTTCTACATGGGCCCTCACACCTCACGGCATGGGAGAGTGAGCTGGGGCATCTTTTCCGTGCTTCACTGGGGCCCATAGAAGGAGATTCCTCACATAGCTTCCATTTGTGTGGAGGAGCGGTCCCATCCCTCCCTGGGTCTTTGGTCTTTCATGTGGCAGTCAAAGGCACTGAGCTGCTTTTAGAGCCATTCAGGAGCCACCACCTGTAACTGGATGCATATCTTTTCTCCCTTTGTCTGGCCTCTCTTTCTCTCCTACACACTCACGTTGTGTTGTCATGTATCAAGGAGACATCACCTGGACAACAAGAGCAACCAACCCCAAGACAAACACTCGGCCCTCACTGACTCGGTGTTAGAAAAAACAGACTGAATCTTCACAAATCCTATACTTGTCTATCTAAATCTATTTAGGTTCATTTCTGTCCTGTGAATGTGACTTTTATAGTATCAATATCTGCTCAAATGAGTATCTAGTTTCAATACTAGATACTAATTAGTAAAAACAGATTTGAAGGTCTTTATTACACAAAATTGACTCTTGTGTGCTTTATGGCATGTTATAATGTTACCTCCTCAAAAACATACCAGGAGTTATGTTTGGTTTCATTCAAACATGCTTATTATTATTTGTCTATCTACATCCCCAAAGCTCAAAATGCTCTGTTCCACCTTGTGATGTCATACAGTGGTAGTTTTCATGTTAACAGCTCCTATAACTGTTTGTTTAGTAGAGACTGGCAATTGCAGGGCATCCAAATGATTCTAGTAAAGGTGTATAGAGTTTAAAAACACAGTGGCGCACTTCCTGTATTACCACATGACATGTCAAGGTGGAACAGTTTTCTGTTTGAGAGAAGAACTCAGCCTAAAGATGCAGGGTTTATGTGTTAAACATGTGAATGAAACAAAACACAACTCCAGGTGTGTTTGTGATGAGGAATCTACATCATAACAAATCACAGTCAACAACAAGTGCACAAGTAAAAGTACTGTACTTAAGGAAAGAAAGAAAAAAAAATTATCTGTACTTTACATAAAAGACCTATATTTTCTGATCGATGTTATAATGTTGTTTCATTTGCACTCAGCACACCTTCACTATCATTTGTATACTTTCAGCCCTGGAATTTAAAATCTAGCCATTAACTTAACCAAAACTACCACTTGACATCACAAAGTGCAATAGAGCATTTTGAACTTTGGAGATTTATACAGACTAATAATGAAGGGTTACTCAAACATGTGTGAATGAAACAAAACACAACTTCAGGTATGTTTATGAGGTGGTAACAACATTCTAACATGGCTTAAAGCTCACAAGAGTAAATTTTGTGTAATAGGGACTTTAAGGGATCAACCCTTAAAGTAGCACCTACACACACCAAATTTTACATTCTTGTACTTATACAACATTTTAATGTAAAGAAGGATTTATATAAATTCATATATATATATATATATATATATATATATATATATATAATTCCAAGTCTGATAAAGTTTTAACTCACAAAATGCAGTGAAATTAGAATTTTGGGAAAACTTGCAGTCAAATGTACTCAAATACTAAATAAGATATCCAAAATCCCCTCTGTGTATTTTACATATCGAATATGTCAACAAAAAGAAGCAAGACATTTAAACATGGCTTTTGTCATGCTTCTGTTTTGAATGTCCCAAAAATGGCCAGGCTTTTTTCTGGTTTTACACATAAAACACCTTAAAACATTATATGAAAAACTTATACATTTTCTTCTTACATTTTTGTGAATAAACTACAGCAGACATTTCACACTGATATCTCTAGATGTAAGATTTTTTTCTTGTTCACCTGCAGTGTCTCCCCTGGTAAATTTGAAAAAAAAAATATAAACAACTAGAACAGATCAGTGCAAATCTTATATTACTTAATAATTTTTTATTATTATTAAATTATTTATGGTGGGTATGTCAATACGTTTTTCTTAAAAAGGCAATATTATGCAAAATATATGTACTTTTTTTTTAGCTTCCTAAAAAACATTGTTCCTTCATCAAAAACATGCCTGAAGAGGTTTTAGGTGTCATCCATGCATGTTTTAGCAATCTCTCCCAGGCCCTTATCAGTATGATTTTGTCTAATGCTCCACCAACAAGTCTAGAAGTAAAATACCCTCTCTTTAAAGTCACTTTTCCGTGTGATATTTCTACAAGTGGTGGAGGAAGCGTGAAAAAAACGGCAGTCCTATCCTCTCAAAAGGCAAGGTACAGGATGCCTTTAAATTCTTTTTTGCGGTGTCACACCTCAGGCCTGTTCTTCTGGTCTCTCATGTCCTCCAGGTCCCTCATTTCCTCCAGGTCCCTCATGTTGTCCTGGTCCCCTGTCCTCCTGGTCCCTTCTGTTGGTAATGAGGTAACAAATGACTGTCCTAAAGTGTGATGGAGAGCTCCCCTGCTGCTGCCCCACGGGGCCTGAGCTCGACCCCCTGCCCACTGTAAAACAACAATGCTGTGGCTCTTTATTGATGAGACAGGCAGAGGTTTTCACTCACTTGCCATTTCCCTGCAGCCGTTTGAAGCATTGTCTTTCTGTGCTTTCTCAGGACAGCTGATTGGCAGAGGTCCACAGAGGAGCATAGAGGAGGACAGTTCTGTAAGGCTGCCTCAGAGCTCTGCAGGGCTCACAGGCCAGAGAACGACACTGAATGGGCCTGATTGTTCTGGAGATGGTCACTTCTAGAAGATACTAGAGTAGTCCAAAATATTCAAAATATTCAAGTATTATGCTTTTTAAGTATTCTTACATGTTATAATGCTCTTGCCTCACTAAATACATGCCCGAAGAGGTTTTAGATGTTGTCCATGCATGTTTGAGTACTTTAACGATCTCTCCTGGGCTCTATTCAAACCTTCCTTGCAATTAGCTGTAAGATTCTGTCCAATGCTCCACCCACAAGCCTAGGTCACCCATGTTCCCCCTTACAATTCTCCATAAATATACTGTACAGACATAATTCAAAACTGTAAACTCCCAAAGGCATGGTAAAAACTACAAAACAGATGACTGGACAAGAGAGAATGTAGACTCAGACCAAAAGTTGATTTGATCTTGTGAGATACTGCAGTATTTCTATTGATGTGACTTATACGTTGTCTGTTGAGCTGATATGCTTGGCAAAACAAAACTAGCACATAATTCAGATACGATTTTGATTTGATTACGAAAACTTGAGTTGTGATTGGGTGACGTCAGTGTCTCATAGAGTAGACCCTTGCCCATGGACCTGGAGCCCGCAATGGAACAACTGAACTGAAGGGAGCCGCTCCAAGGTCCCAAGACAACTGTATATTCTTATGGATCACTATAGAACCTACCTGGACGAGTGGTATTGATACTAATAGTCCCATTCACAGGACAGAAGTGAATCTTTTCTGAATCTTGAGCTGTATCAGAACAAGTATAAGAGCACATAGACTAGTATACGTTCATGGACCACTATGGAACCTACAGGACCACTGAAGGATTACATAAGGACACATGGTAATATAGAAGGAATATGTATCCGAATCAGTATTGAGTATCATGTCTATTCCTAAATCGAATTAATATTATAGTATCATGACAACACTATATGACATGAGGTCTTTGACCTTAAACCTTTAGTTCGTTTAGCTCATTTACTAACATCATTCATAATCTAGTGTGTACCAGGTGTGGACACAACATGAAAAAAATTGTGTTTAAGGACCAAAGGATCCCTGTCCAGGATCCCTTGTGCACCTTGTCTTTGTCTTAGAACTCTACTTCTAGCAATATCACAGAAAAGAGTGTTTAATAATTCCCACAATAATTCAGTCCAATCTTTATTTGTAGAGCACTTAAAAAAAAAAAAAAAAAACACAATGTAAAACAATGGCACATTTAAAGAATACAGAATACAAATGTCCAAAAGGCCAAAGAGGAAAGTTCATTTTTAATATTTTACAAAATTGTTGCCTCCTCAATAACACTCCTGTTTGAGTAACCCTTTATTATTAGTCTGTCAACATCTCCAAAGCTCAAAATGCTCTGTTCCACCTTGTGATGTCATGAAACGGTAGTTTTCAAGGTAACAATAATGATTCTAGTGAAGGTGTATGGAGTTTAAAGGGCCCATATTATACTATTTTCTGATGCATGTTATGATGTAGCTTCCTCATCACAAACAGACCTGGAGTTGTGTTTTGTTTCATTCACACATGTTTAACACACAAACCCTGCCTATTTAAGATGAGTTCTTCTCTCAAACAGAAAACACTCTATTCCACCTTGTGATGTCATGTGATAATCATAGGACTCCCCACACCCAATCTCACAGATCTAAATAATCGGGCTATTGGACGCTTCGCACTCTCCATAGAACAGGACTCCACTCACCCCCTCCAGGACCACCTCACCCCTCTGCCTTCAGGACGGAGGTACAGGGCGCTCAGGTGCAGGAGGGCACGGTTTGGTAGAAGCCTGATCCCATCAGCCATTGCTTTCTTAAACAACAGGCCCCGCTGAGGCATAATGTCTGTTCTGTAATGTGTTTATGTGATTGTGATGTTTGGTGTTTATCTGTGTATATGTCAAACGAGCTCTGTGTATGTGGAAAAGAATCTCCCCTCGGGGACAATAAAGTAAAGTCTAAAGTCTAAATACAAGAAGTGGTCCACTGTGTTTTTAAACTCCATGCACTTTCACTAGAATCATTCGGATAATTTTAGCTCTGGAATTTCCAAGCTCTACTAACAAAAGTTAAGAGGTAGCTGTTAACTTGAAAACTACCACTACATGACATCACAAGGTGGAACAGAGCATTTTGAGCTTTAGAGATAGACAGATTAATAATAGAGATAGACAGATTAATAATAAAGGGTTACTCAAACATCTGTGAATGAAACAAAACACAACTCCAGGTATGTTTGTGATGAGGATAGCATGAACAATGGAACAGTATTCTTACATGGCTTAAAGCTCACAATAATCAATTGTGTGTAATATAGGACCCAGTGGAACACAGTGGAGCTTTTCCTGTACTACCACGTGACATCACAAAGTGGAATGGTGTTCATTTTGAGAGAAAAAACTCAAAACTAAATATGCAGGATTTGTGTGTTAAACATGTATGAACGAAACAAAACACAACTCCATGAATGTTTGTGATGAGGAAACAACATGACATAAATCAGAAAATCTGTTAATATGGTCTCTTTAACATCCCTGAGTGAGCATTCTCATGGGAAACCTCACACCTCTCTTCTGTATTTCTCCGATCCTTCTTGTCCCTCTCTTTAAAGAGCAGAGTGTGTTTGATCCTGTGCGCTGCTATCTCTCCTCTCTCCCTTCAGTGCATGTGGCCTGGGCTCGGTGGAGTGGAGCTGTCTGCCCAAAAGGACAAAAGTCTGCTGCTAATTGCTACCACATCAAATAAAGAGGACATCCCACATGGGCCCTCAGCCTGATGGAGAGGGAGCCACACAGACTCAGCCTTTGGTGTATTCTCTGTACAATCTGTGTGCATCGGTCCCAAGAGCCAGTTTACACAAAGACCACTAAAGACCTCCATTTTACCCAAAATAAGGCCCACAGTAAACTCCTGCATGTGAACATTCATTTTTACAACTTAGCATTTTTCTGTCAAGTGTATCCTTTGCTAGAGTGAAATAGTTTTTGCCATTACAAATTAGGGTTGTCAAAAGTATAAAAAATCAGATACTAATAAATACAAAAACAAGTAATCAAATCAAAACGACATGCTCATTTGAGCATATATTCCACGGACAGACTATGTTTCACTGAGTTTCAATGTTTCATTGTTGCTGCCGAAAAATGAATTTCCTTCAGGATTAGTAAAGTATTTATCTATCTATCTATCTGCTGATAAAAAAAGTCCCATTCACATGACAGAAATAAGCCTAGAATGATTTTGAGCTGTATCAGACATATAAGACCACAGTTCCACTATGGAACCTACCTGGAGAACTGAAGAGTTACACAGATATAAGGCCACATCGTTTTATATATATATATATATATATATATATATATAAAATGTGTTCCTCACCTTCCACGGTAGTTGGTCTCTCTCACCCTCATCCAGCTCGGGCCCTCTACCAGAGGCCTGGGAGCTTGAGAGTTCTGCGCAGTATCTTTGCTGTTCCTAGTACTGCACTTTTCTGGACTGAGATGTCTGATGTTTTTCCTGGTATCTGCTTGAGCCACTCCTCCAGTTTGGGGGTTACAGCCCCGAGTGCTCCGATCACCACGGGCACCACTGATGCCTTCACCTTCCAGGCCTTCTCCAGCTCTTCCTTGAGCCACTGGTATTTCTCGTGTTCCTTTTTCCTGATATTACCATCGCTTGGTATTGCAATGTCCACCACCACGGCTTTGGTCTGTTGCTTATCCACCACCACTATGTCTGGTTGGTTCGCCATCACCATTCTGTCAGTCTGTATCTGGAAGTCCCACAGGACCTTGGCACGCTCATTCTCCACAACCTTTGGGGGAGTTCCCCACCTTGACCTTGGGGTCTCCAGCCCCTACTCTGCACAGATGTTTCTGTACACTATGCCCGCCACTTGGTTGTGTTGCTCCATGTATGCTTTCCCTGCCAGCATCTTACACCCTGCAGTTATGTGCTGGACTGTCTCAGGAGCCTCTTTGCACAACCTACACCTTGGGTCTTGTCTGGTGTGGTAGATCTGGGCCTCTGTTGCTCGGGTGCTCAAGGCCTGCTCCTGTGCAGCCAGGATGAGGGCCTCTGTGCTGTCCTTCAGACCAGCCCTCTCCAGCCATTGGTAGGATTTCTTGATATCAGCCACTTCAGTTATGTTTCGGTGGTATGCCCCATGTAGGGGCTTGTCCTGCCATGATGGTCCCTCCAGCACCTCTTCCTCTGACCTCCACTGTCTGAGGCATTCCCTGAGCACATCATCTGTTTGGGCCTTATCCTTGATGTACTTATGGATTTTGACTGTTTCATCCTGGACAGTGGTTCCCACACTCACTAGTCCTCAGCCTCCTTCCTTCCGGCTCGCGTACAGTCTCAGGGTGCTGGATTTGGGATGGAACCCTCCATGCATGGTCAGGAGCTTTTGTGTCTTAACGTCTGTGGTCTGTATCTCCTCCTTTGGCCAGCTTATGATTCCTGCTGGGTATCTGATCACTGGCAGGGCGTAGCTGTTTATTGCCTGTGCCTTATTCTTGCCAATGAGCTAGCTTCTTAGGACTTGCCTTACTCGTTGCAGGTATTTGGCCGTAGCCGCTTTCCTTGTTGCCTCTTCAAGGTTGCCATTTGCTTGTGGGATACCAAGGTACTTGTAACTGTCCTCAATGTCTGCTATTGTTCCCTCTGGGAGTGAGACCCCCTCTGTGTGGACTACCTTCCCTCTCTTTGTCACCATCCTACTACATTTCTCGAGCCCGAATGACATTCCAATGTCTGTGCTGTAGATATATATATATATATATATATATATATACACACACACACACACACACACACACACAATCGTGGTATCAGAATCAGTAATGTGTCTTCCTTTTGTTCCAGGTTTGTCGAGAAGGTTTATGAAGCAGGTTTGAGGAGTGACATTCCGAGATTTGTTCTGCCCATGCGACTCCCTGCTATGTGACTGGGAGCAGACAGTGAGTGAGTGACTGCGTTAGTATTATGGGGAGCAGGCCACAAGCTCAGTGGAGCAGTCCAGAGCACACAAAGGCCCACGCCTCTGTGCATGCGTTGTTGTCATGGCTCACTGATACAAGTGTCCAGGGGCCCGTCGCCTCATCCCTCCATCACACTGATAAGGGGAAGAGGGATGAGGAAGGAGGGGGGCAGAGAGAGGGAGTCAAGGGAGGCAAAGAGAGAGGGAGAGAGAAGGACAGGAGATAAGAAAATCATAGAAATGATTCTAATGTATGGAGTGTGTGATGTTAAAAAACATGACATCAAAAGGTGGAACAGAGTATTTTCTGTTTAACAGGAGAACTCAGCCTAAATATGCAGAGTTTGTGTCTTAAAAATGTGTAAATGAAACAAAACACTACTCCAGGTCTGTTTGTGATGAGGAAACTACATTATAACATAGATCAGAAAATAGTGTAATCAATCAATCAATCAATCAAATCAGTCAAACTTTATTTATAAAGCACTTTTCATACAAAGAAATGTAACACAAAGTGCTTTACAGTGATTAAAAACAACCCCACATTTCCTTCCGCCCACCCAACCAGCCTCCACAGCTGCCTGACCCCACACAACCAAACAACCCAAACAGTAATACATACACACGCACACACATGCACACACACTCACACACATACTAACATGCTAAGATACATAAAACTACACATAGTAAAATGAAATAAAAATAAAATGGGTGAATACAGGCGAACCAGTTGAGAAATCAGAGGAGCCGTCTACACTAGGAGCAGAGAGCTGTCCATCGCCACCAGGAACCGCCACAGGGCCCAGGGGAAAGATGAGGCCCAAGCACCATCACTCCACCAGGACACAGGGCCCAGGGGAGAGAAGAGGCCCAAGCACCATCCCTCCACCAGGACACAGGGCCCAGGGGAGAGATGAGGCCCAAGCACCATCCCTCCACCAGGACACAGGGCCCAGGGGAGAGAAGAGGCCCAAGCACCATCCTTCCACCAGGACACAGGGTCCAGAGGAGAGAAGAGGCCCAAGCACCATCACTCCACCAGGACACAGGGGAGAAATGAGGCCCAAGCACCATCCCTCCACCAGGACACAGGGTCCAGGGGAGAGAAGAGGCCCAAGCACCATCCCTCCACCAAGACACAGGGCCCAGGGGAGAGATGAGGCCCAAGCACCATCCCTCCACCAGAACACAGGGCCCAGGGGAGAGATAAGGCCCAACCAACCACTGCTCCCAGTGCAGAGGGCTCCTACAGAGGAAATACTGGAAATCCTAAAAATGATAGAGAAATATGAGTTCAAGCTAATAATATGCCTAAAATAAATAAATATAATAAAATATGTATAATAAAAACAAGTAAAAGTATAACATTTCAATCAAAAGCTGAGCTAAACAGGTGGGTTTTGAGGCTACTCTTAAAAACATGAACGTTCTCTGCAGCCCTGATGTCTTGTGGCAGGTTGATCTGTAGACAAAGGCTGTAGTACTATAATATATAATATAGGCCCTTAGAGTTAAAATCTGGAAGTCACTTGATCTTTCTAAGGACTATACAGTTTAAAGGAGGTAAAGGCCAGGGAACAAATAGAAATGTGAATAAATGTCTTACAAATGTCTTATTTTTAAAATTGTCCACTGTCACGGCCACAGCACTACAAGAGTCTAGGGGCCTGTCGTCATGCCCTTCCATCACTCGGGACACAGATAAGGGGAAGAGAGATTGAGACTGAAGTGGGCAGAAAGGTGGAGTAAAGGAAGAAAGAGGGAGGAGTGTCTCTCGTGCTGTGCTTGTGTGGAGCCCAGTGTCTTGTCCATAGACTGTATAAAGAAGTGGACTGAGGGAGTGTGACATCAGCCATAGTGTTCACCACTGGTAGGCAGGCACTTAGAAACACTGTCAATCAAACCTGTTGCTAACACTAGCGGGAGTTATTGACCCAGAACAGATATCGTTACTGATTTTATTAATTTACAATTATTTAGGTACACATTCTAAAAATCTCACTTGCATCACATGTTGCGGGAAAGTGCTTTGATTGGTCAAAGTTAATTTCTAATATCTTAATTTGATTTGTTACTATTACTTGTTTTATGTTGCACCAAATCTTCAATGCTCATTCCAGCTTGAGAATCATGTTCACTGACAAGTGAAGTCAGGAATGCTTTTTCTGATGTATGGCGCTCTCTCAACCAATTCTGTGTCAAGTGTCCAAAACCTTGGACACTTAACCAATAGTTAACCAAAAAAAAAAAAAATGATATCAGGGGTATCCAAACCTTTCCACTGATATTAAAATATTTTTGAAGCTGAGGTCCACAGACTGGTGTGGATACAATGAGTCATTCACTGGTGCATTTAATAGCTTTAACAGAACCCCCGTATCTTTTTATAAGCCTTAGGACATTAATTTTGATGATTATGCTATAGAGGAAATGGTGGTAGAATTACTTTACTTTGTTGTAAAATGTTCTGCCTATGATCAGTTGGGCAAATTCAGCAAGAAGCCTGAGAGCCAACAAAGATGGGCCATAGTTTGGACAGCCCTGTACAACATAGATGACTTTTAGATTTTTTTATTGTTATGTTTTAAGTCCATTTGTAGATAAACATGTCACATGTGTCATGGAGGTCCTCTACAGGCCTGGACAATGTTTTTCCAATCTCCCCCATGGAAGTGCTTAAGCTGCACACCTACACTGTCCAAGGTTACACAAACTGTCAGTTTGACATGAGTAGTTCTGATTTGTGTTTCCCGGAGTTGCTGAAGTCCAGACAGACCGACGTTTGAAACCAGGATCAGAGCTGTCACCGACACATGCAGTCCACAAGGTGAAGCACTCTGACCACTGACTACTGCTAAATTTAAACCTCTTTAAAATGCCCTGTAAACATGTGGGCCCTTGACCTGCACATCCAACTCACCACTCTCTCAGGAGGAGGACTCTACCAGGGCCACTGGGTCAAGACACTAAATTAGGCTACCCAACACTTAATTTTAATTGTGAAAAATCATTCATAATTTTTGTCATGATCAATTGTTAAAAGTGCACTAGCTTTTCTGGTGGGATTTCTGTTACTGCTCATTTTCATGGAGATGTTATTGCTTTGCCTATGTTCCACAGTATGGCTTTAAATCAATGTTGCTGTTGTAACTCTAGCCGTCTTTTGGCATCGTCTTCTAAGTTAGTCCCAGGAATTCTGTAGCTCCTATGGGATCTGTCCATAGAGATTCCCCATGGAGACCAGGTGGTGTTTGGCTTTGCAGGACAGGTGAAGAGGTGCTGTGTTGTATGAGATGCTTGGCCACACTCTGGACAGGTGTCAGTGATGTCAGTGTCAATTCAACTGAGCTATGAGCTTCAAACAAATCTTTTTCCATGGAGTCAAGCAGGTGATGCAACCAGGACAAGATTTAATCTAAAGTGATCCCTTTTTTTTCCTTACACAGACTCTTCAGGGCATTCCTGGTGGAGTGAGTGGGGGTACCATATGTCACTCTGGGTCTCTACTGGTGCATGCTGCACAGAGCCTGTCATCGCATCCCACCAGCGGGGCCTTCTTTCTAATCACTCATGGGGCCCCTAATGTGCCAATGTATTAGCCCACGCCCAGACACAACATCTAGGGAGGGCGAGGAGCCTTACACTGACTCAACCACAGGACTATTCACAATTCTATTAGTGGTGGATGGATAGAAAAGCCAAAACAGTACTCAAGTAAGAGTACTGTCACTCCAAATAATTACTCAAGTAAAAGTGTGGCCAAACCTTGTCAAAGCCTGATCTCGTCAGATCTCAGAAGCTAAGCAGGGCCGGGTCTGAGACCGCAGGTCACAGTGTGGCACCAGTGACAAAAATTGTTATTGTGTCCTTAGACAAATCACTTCACCCACATCATCTAGTATGAAAGTGGTTTGTGCTGTAGCTACAATAGTAGCCTACGATCACCAAGTGTGGAGTGAATGAATAATACAAAAAATTGTAAAGTGACTTTGAGCGTCTATGTAAGAATAATGCATTATTATTATGATTATGATGATGATTATGATTATGATGATGATGATGATGATTATTATTATTATTATTATTATTATTATTATTAATAATAATTTATTTCTTTATTTATTATTAAAATACTTCTCCTTCACAGTCAGTCTGTCACTGAAAATGTTCTCCACTCACTGAATGGTGTTGATGGCACAGGATGATGATGTCCTTCACTTCACATTCAATGCCGAGCTGGTACACAAGCCACTGGATCCATCTCTGAGCGCACCGTGCAGTGGGTGTGACCCAAGCGGGGGGAGTCTAGACCCTTTTAGGGATACTTCTGCACCCCTAAAAAATATTTTCAGCACCCCTCAAATGAAGAGTTGTTGTTATCTTATTGAGCTGACTGTTTTTTTAGTCTGAGAGGATGTCAAACTTCAGCATCTGCGCTGAAATGTCCCAGCGGTAACAGCAGTTTAAACATTTATGACTTGAGATCTCTCTCTCTCCGCCGACACATCTCTCCTCAGTTACCAGCGCGTACTGTCTGCCAATAGCGCTGCAGATCTCGGCTCTAGGACCGGTCTCTCTCCTTCTGATTAGTCAGAATCACGCTGCGCACAGGCATAGGAAGCGCTATTATAAACAGCTTTTGTATCTGCTCCTATCAACAAAAAACTTGCTTTTAATTCGAGCAAACTTGAGCTGGGGTGTCACTATGGTCTTCCTCATTGTCTCATCAGGCGCTGATCTAACGAGGCCCCATCACATCACAGCTCATCTCCATCACACACTGACCTCTGACCTCAACCTCCCAAAACACCAAATGATAGCTACAGGCTCAGACCTGACATTTCTTGGGTAATAACTAATACAGAATGTACTGACTTTTTTCATCCAACCATGCACATTGAATCATTGAGTCATGAGAAACCAACCACATGACACTATCCCAGAAAGTTGTTTCTGTATCATGGTACACAGCGACAGAATGGGCTAAAGTGGGCAGATCTAAAAGTTCAAAATAAAACATGTTCTTGACTCATGGTTTGAGACCCTTTAAAATTATTTCTCTTCTTCATAGTACTCTAGTACTTCATGGTTTCTAAAATACTTTCCGTAAGTTTGGTAACCCATTGAAAACATGCATTTGGAGGGATGTGGTTTGTACGTGACTTTATACTTTTTTTTTTTTTTTTTTCAGTTTTAGATTTGTGTCAGTTTTCTCTTACAAGCCTTCAGTTAGTAAAAAAACAAAACTTCCACTTCATTAAGATGTGTCATTATTTCACTGAATAGCTGTGTAGTCATGGATTTAATAGGGAACTAATGCATTTCCTCCCTCTCTGATGCATGGATCACCACTTAAAGTAGCACCTATATTTAAATATACCAAGAATTTTAAACTCAAAGCCACAGTAATGCAACTTTTTGCTGAAAAATAGACTAAAGTAAAAGCCTTTCAAAGGTGCAGTGCTGACTATTTGGCCTGGAGGAAGGCCTCCTCTTGGCCTACTTGTTTCCATGGAAATGGTATTCTTTCAGCTATAAAACAGCATGGCAATTAAACGTTTCTATCTTCCTGGAGTGAAGATGACATACTCACTTTAACTCTATGCCCGGTTACTTTCCAGATATGAGTAGTATAAATATCTTATATTTTACAATGTTCTTTGCCTTATGTTCTTTAATTTAATATGAAGAAAAAACAAATGTGTCTCTCATATATCTCTAAGCTAAATAATAATTATATATTTGTTTTATTTCACCTGAAGTGTCTCTCAAGCGTAAAACCCCCTAGCTCAGCATGAAAAAGGCAACCATTCGGCTTTCCACCAGAACTAAACCACCTATATCAGGCCTAAACCACGGCTACTCAACATCTAAAATTGAACTACAACATAACTACAATGGCTTTAAACAAGGGATTACCCAAACCATGACTAAAATACAGATCAATCAGACTCTAAACTAAACCAACAGCAGACCATACAGGACAACACGCACCACCTGGAGCCCACATACAACAATTTGAGAAATGCTGCCCCAGCTGCATCAGAGCATACGCCAGGTTCACAGCTTTTATTCTTGTATCTTGAGACTTGATCTCATAGCCATAATGAAACTCCATGCCCATGTTCCAGGCCCTGTGAGTGGTGGGAGGTGAGGGGTTGGCAGTCAGACTGTGGGGGTCACAGGAAGGCAGGAGCTGAGGATTAGAGGGCAACAAAGAGTTAAATGTCCCCCTGCAGACCACATGGAGGCTGCCCCTAATTTGTGGAAATAATTGTGTGTGGCAGTGGGCTTGGGCCCCGCTCCTGAGGCTGCAGTGAAGGGCCTCTCACAGACTCTAGGGCCCTAGCTGTCACCGTGGAATCTGGAGAGAGCTCCTCAGTTCCCCCTAGCCCCTGCATGGAGGGCTCATGCCAGTGTGCACTAATGTTAGTGCACATCCATGACTGCAGCAGTCCCAGTCAATGGAGGCACAATGCACACATCATCATACAATGACAAAACAGTTTTAAGAAAACTGAAGAAAAAATACAAAATTGATTTAAACAGCACATTGTCAGGAGCCAGAGATCAATACCAGCGTTCATGGTCATGTTTAGATGTTTGATTTTCAGCAAAAAAGTGAGTGTAACTAACTGACTTTTGGCTAATGCCAGCAAGCTTGTGACTGTAATTTTATGAGAGACTTGCTTAACAATAGAAATCAGCTCACTTGTTGTAGTTTCATCTAGGCCTAAATCAAGATCTTACCTGACTATCTTAAAACTTGTTTGACAGTGTTTACTAATGTGTCAATTGTGTCACCATGGTAACTGCTGAACATTCCCCCATAGAGATACATGTAAAACAGCCCCCAGTGTGGTGTCACTGCAAAGTATCAATAAAATGTTGTATTTGTGATTATGCTTGCCTGTCAAATTAATTCTCGTATGCTTAAATGAATAGGCTACTATAGAATTAGAAGCAGAGCTACAATCACGGAACAGATGTCGTTACTGCTGCAGCAGTCAAATGACAGAATGTGTGTAGCACTGCCCTCTAGAGTCCATAGGGATACATGGCACTTTTTTATTCAAAGTAAAAAAGAAAATAAAAACATTGTAGTGCACAGTTATATTTATTTGAGCAACTTTTTAATAAAGTTAATTTTACTTCTAGGAGTAGTTTTTAGACACCACAGTTGACTCCTTGAGTAATATACATATTGTACAGTGTAATAGTACTCTTACTTGAGTAAAGTTTAGTTCTTCCAACTGTGAGTAAGTGTACATGTAACAAAAGCTTTATGTGGACAATATGAAATGATTTGAACATTTGTGTTTTTTCTTGCACTGCTCCTTTTTTCTAGTTTGTCCTTTTTATGCATTATTTCATGTTTTGTGCTTCCATTTGGTTACAGTAACTTCATGACAGTTGCCCAGTTACCCTTAAGCTTCTTTTCACATTCCTTGAACCACTATTGCCCATCTACTCATGTAATATCATTTTGAAGCAACAGTATTATTACTACTAATTTTTGGCACATCATACTCATAGTATAATAATGGTATCTGTTGTTGAAATACAGAGTCAGAGAGAGAGAACGGGATGGCTCACTGCTTCTCTTCTGACCCCCATGACCAGAGGCGTGTGGGAGGGTGTGTTTACTGGCTCCTGCTCCACTCCCACCTGTTCAAATATCATCTGCTTTTTGTGTGTAAAGACTTCACTAAATATTTTGATACATTTCCAGTCACTTGTCTGATTCCAAACAAACTTGTTGGCACGTGTACGGATTACTGCAACTGAGGAGCAGGTGGCATCACTGGGGTCAGGCGGGGTCAGGGGGGTATCGCTGTGGTCAGGTGGGTATAGTTGGGGTCAGGTGTCGTTGTCACTCACAGTGTGTATTCTGTATTCTACAGGTATCTGTATTTACTTTATTTATCAAAGAAAGTCTAGGCTTGGGACCTCCTAACAACAAAACAAATGTGTTTTGTAATTCAAAAGTGAGTTTGTTTGTTTTTTTTACTATGAGCTCTAGTCTAGTGCAAAGGAATCCCAAGACTGGTGAGAATAAAGATAATTCTGTAGGTTTCTGAGTTGTAAATATTACATATAATGTGATCAAGAATGTGCATTCAAACACACACACACACGCACACACACCTACACACACCTACACACACCTACACACACACACACACACGCACACACACGCACACACACACACACACACACACACACACACACACACACACACACAGTTAATTTACTTGATTAATAGCTGCAAACAATAGACCTTCAATAGACCTACTTTAAAATAACTGTATTATGAGTTTGTCTCGTGACTTAATATTGAAACAATACATACTGCTCTTTCTGTGTTACACCATACAAAGCAAGTTCCCTGCGAATTATATTCACTGACAATAAAATTACTTCTGATTCTGACTGACATGACAAGAGTCACATGGGGATCTCAGTGGTGAGAAGGGCATAACTGAAGTCAGGTGCCCTCAAGTACGTGTGACCAGGTGTGGACAAATGAGCATCTCATGGGTTCAGGTGGGAATCGCTGGGGTCAGGTCATATAATAGGCGTGGACTAAGGGAGTGTGTCATCACACATAGAGTTCAGTTGCAACAAAATGAGGCTCATTGAGGTTATAGCAGCTAATAGATACATATATAGATACTTTATTGACCTCAAAGGAAATTCAGAGTTCGGCAGTAGCAACAATGAAAAGAACATAGCAACGTAACAGTCCACCCTCTGCAACCAGGGACCATAATTGGAAATCTGTGCGTGAAACCAAAGAAACCAAGGAGCAAGGCTTTCCACCCACACTGCTGGTTTAGCAGGATCTACATCCTCCGCCTCAGTGGATGCAGATGACATCCAACTCTACCTATCCATCAAATCCATAACGCCGGCCACACATTCCACTCTCACAAATTGCATCTCTGAAATAAAGTCCTGGCTACAATCAAACTTCCTTCATCTCAACTGCAACAAAACTGCAATAATCATCATCGACCCCAAAACACTCACCAAAACCCACAATAACCTCATATTCTCCATTGATGGCTCCTCAGTCCCCTACTCCTCCCACCTCCGTAACTCTGGCATCTTCTTTGACCAAACCCTCTCTTATGAACACCACATTAAACACATCACTAAAACTGCCTTCTATCACCTCCAGAACATTGCTCGCCTCCTCCCTTTCCTCTCCACTCAGTCTATTGAAACCCTCATTCATGCCTTTGTCACCTCCCGCCTCAACTAATGCAATAGCCTGCTCTACGGTTCACCCTCCAAACTCCTCAGTAGACTCCAGTACATCCAGAATTCTGCTGCCCGCCTCCTCAACAGCACCTCCTCCATCAACCCTGTCCACAAAGATCTCCACTGGTTCCCCATCCCCCAGCACAACAATTCATACTCCTGACAATTGTGTACAAGTCCCTCCATAACCTGGCCCCCACCTACCTCTCTGAGCTCCTCCACTACCACACCTCCACTCGTGCCCTCCGATCAGCTGATACCAACCTCCTGTCTCCCCCCACCAGGACTAAACACAAGAACTCCCTGCTCAAACACATAAGAGACTCATCCCTTTCATTAACTATCTTATTTCTTTTGTTTGCTTTTGTTTGTCTCTTCATCTTTGAGTATCTTGAAAAGCGCTATACAAGTGTTACATATTATTAATCAACCTTTTGCTAACACTAGCGGGTGCAATCTGGAGGAGGGCAGGCACCAGATTTGTCTACTATTAATGTTCATATCTTAGTGACAAAAGAGCAAAATAAAAACACCAGGATCTTGTAAAGTAGGTTAATGCGAACATTTTAAGACCCAAATGATAAGCCTGACAGCAACAGGTACAGAGAGAGGGGCAAAGTTTTTTTCAATAGAAAGTGGATTGCAACCAGAACTCAAAGGAACCACTTTGCGCCCATGCTCACTTCCTATTTGTAACATGGCAGCAAGAGAGTTAGATGAGCCCATTCATATATTCAGTCTATGGCTCATTTGATTCTCTTGGGTCAGGTTGGCATTGCCAAGGGTGGGCATAGCTTGAGCCCTGTGTAGGTGCGAGCAGGTAAAGCCTCTGAAAGCAGTGGTGTTTGACGTGGTTGAGGCAGATAAATAGTTGAAGTGTTTGCTCAGCCTATCAGAACCGTGCCCTTTACCTGTCCAGACCCCCCAGAGGACGCGGTCTGGAGCAGTCCCCTTTGAAGTGCTCCGTTTGGTTTGTGTGAGCACGAGGATAACAGCTGGATAACCTGACCCTAGCCAGGTCAGGTTACTATAGTTCATGTGACCCGTACACAGCACATACTATATATATTATATAAAGTGCAGGAGCAACAAATCACAAATACAAATACACAAACATGTTTCTTATTTACGTCACATACCCAGTACCCAATGTATTCATATTTCATTGTATTTGAGCAAAATTTGTCTTACCCCAGTACAGCTATATCATATAAGCAGCTCTTGAGGTCAAAATAAGTCAGCTGTGCACTGTATGCATCTAATTACAAAGTGTTTTATTGTCTGATAATCAGGAAGTGCATGTCAACATGTTGTTGCTAGCTTTACTGTGATGCCAAAACTCCACTCTGTCTCTAAGAGTTGTGAAAAATGCTCATAAACTCATGTGGGTAAATAATTAGGATGCTCGGAATACATAAGGTAGGTAAGGAATAACTTTGGTACAATACATAGTTCTGTTTTTCACATTTTTAAGACAGTAAAATCAAGTGCATAATGTTTAATGAACATTAAGGACAGGACAGAGAAAAAAAACTTCAACAATCACACAGAGGCAAACATTCCACAGCAGCACCTCACTAATAGAAAAGAAGAACAGTTCATTTAAGTTATCAAGAACTGCTGTGATGTTGTTTTCTCATCACACACAGACCTGGAGTTCTGTTTTGTTTCGTTCACACATGTTTAACAAACAAACTCTGCATATTAAGGCTGAATTCTTCTGTCAAACTTAAAACACTCTTTTCCACCTTGTGATTTTATGTGTAATTCAGGAAGTGCTCAGTTTAGTTCTCCACATACCTTCATTTGGACAATTTCTTTCCTGGAATTTCTAATCTTCACTGAACTAAAGGTAAATGGCAGTTGTTAATTTGAAAACTACCACTTCAAGACATCACAAGGTGGAACAGAGCATTTTGAGCTTTTTAGATGTAGACAGCCCTGTAATGCAGGGTTCACTGTTCATGTTTATATATATATATATATATATATATATATATATATATATATATATATATATATATATATATATATATATGAAATGAAACAACTCACAATCACAACTCCATATATGTTTTTCACTTTTGTGCCAAAAGTGTATCACCAATTAATAATAATAATAATAATAATAATAATAATAATAATGAAAACAAGTAAAGCAGAGTGGGCATGCACCGGTATATATATATATATAATATATATATATATATATAAACGAGGAGCAGCTGATAGAGTAGAGCAATGTCAATGTTAAACAAATAAAACAAATAAATAGAATCGCACCAAACGTGCTTGTGTACAGCCAGCGCGCGTTCAGATGGACTTTACTGTTGACATCTTTGGCTTCGGCCGCGTGTGCTCAGCTGAGGAACCACCGCGCAGCTGTGTTTGGTACCTGGCTTTTCCCCGGACTGTCCAGACCATGGTCAGTACTGCGGTCAGGAGTACAGCAGCACTACACATACGGAGCAACAACCGCTTCACTTTTGTTCAAACACCTCCCTCTGCTGCTCTCAAAGGGGTACAGCAGAAGAACGAGCACAACCATCCTCAGCTTGTGCTTCCTCTCGTGGGATTTAAGACAGTATTACTCTATCATATCCTTTTTTTTTTTTTTTTTTTGTGTCATAATCAAAAAAAGGACAGCAATTAAATAGGCCTAATTAAAAGATGTCTCCTTTGGTTCTACTTTTGACATTAAGTAGTGACTTCTTACTTCTTCTTTTTTATTTATTTTAATTAGGACAGTGCATATTAATCAACATGTCAACAAACAGCATCAATGTAAATATGCCGGAATAAGCACAATAGCTACTTTACATCCATTGTCCTAAGGCAGGTCAAAAACAAAGAACATTTAGAGAAACACACAGATGAGACAAAAAAGCACATAGACATGACAGCAAGTTAACCACAATAGACCATTCTCTGAGTTTAAGAGGCTGTAAGCGTATTCATTTTCTGAAGTCTAGAGTACAAACTTGCAAAGAGACAACGAGGAGAATCACACAAGTTTTATTACCCTAACAAATTACAATTCTAATTAGAGCACGGACCTGTCCCTACTCTGTTACACCAGGAACTCCTACTAGATCAGGGGCAGTCCCGTATTTCTAGTATGCCTCCCCCTGCGCTCAGATATTGTATCACATCCTGAGAGTGCAGCATGTCCACGAGTTATCTCTAGGCAGGTTCTGATAGTACTTTCTTCCGCTCGGGTTACTCCAATATGTGGTGTTGTTATTCAGTCTTCAGACAGCGTGCGTCACCACGATGAGCCTGCACAGATTATCTTAAAACACACATTGCAATACATACAGTCCCTACTCTTGATTAGATATTCTCATCTTTAGTTTATTGATTATGGCACTTCTTAGTTATGTAAATATAATTATATCTTAACACTGACTCATACAGTCTTTCAAGGCCCCCAGAAGAAGATAATCTACCTGTGTGAGCATGTTTGATTATTTTTCAACCAGTGTTTAAGAGTGTTCTTGAAGGTTGAGAAGGACCCACAGTTCCTGACATGGGCAGGTAATGTGTTCCATGACTGTGATCCTCTGATAGACGTCACCATTTGGCCAAATTTGGTCCTGCGTCTCTGTATGGTACAGTCTCCTCTGGTCAATGCTCTTGTGTTAACTCGGTCAGTAGTTTTTTTTTACTGATAAAATCCATTAATGGTGGAGGAGCGAGTCCATTTAAAACTTTAAAAATAAGGCAAGCATCCATACATACCTGATAACTTTCAAGATCCAAAATATTACTTAGGATATTACAATAGTGATACTGTAAAGGCTTTTTGTCAAATGTTTTCAATGTTTTTTTGAAGAGAGACTTTAGGGGCTTCAGGTTGGCCTCTGATGTATGAGACCATGTGGTATAGCAGTAAGAAACGTGGCTGAATATCATGGCATGCATATACACCTTTGCTGATTCTGTTGTCAGATAAGGTCTTATATGTTTGAAGTTTGACAGATTTAATTTAATTATATATGGTTTTTTGTTTTTTTTTTTTACATGCTGCTTAAAATTTAGGTTAGAGTTAAAAACTACCCCAAGGTATTTTAAGTGTTCAACCACATCTAATCTCTCCCCATTGACCAACCACAGATGGTTGCTCGCCCCCTGCTGGCTGTCGGGAGAAAAACATACAGACCGTTTTATTAGTGCAGCAGCTTCATATTTTGTTTTTGCATGAGCCTACAGTACAGTATCATCTGCATATAATTGCATTTTTACGCTCTTGCAAACATTTGGTAAATTGGCGACATATAAGGTAAATAAAATTGGACCCAGTATTGAGCCTTGTGGGACTCCAGCTGAGCAAGTCAGTAAGGTTGATTGTGGATTTTCAACTTGTTTTCTGTCCGACAGGTAGGATTTCATCCAGCAGAGGGCATTGTTAGAGAAATTAAAATATGTTAATTTGTCAAGAAGGACAGTATGATTGATAGTGTCAAAAGCACGTTTCAGGTCAAGGAACACAGCACCCACAAAGCTGCCCTGGTCTAGTAGATGTTTTAGTTTTTCTAGAAAATAGCAAGTGGCTGTCTCTGTGGAGTGATGCTTCCGAAACCCGAACTGCATAGGATGAAGAGTAGTTTCACTATTGTTTAGGTGTTCAGTTAGCTGTGTAGCAACCCATTTTTCTGCAATTTTTTTTAAATGATTGGCAAAATACTTATTGGCCGATAGTTCTCTGGTTTTCTTTTGTCTCCTGCCTTAAATACCAGGGTAAATCTGGCAGTTTTCCATGATGATGGCACAATTCGGTATTTAATAGACTGATTTATTATGTGTGCAATTGGACTTGCGAGTGTCTCTTTGTGAAGCTTTAAGAAGTGACTTGACATGCTAAATATGTCCCTGGCTTTTGAGCTTTTAAGAGCTGTTATTGTTTTTATGACCTCAGGGACAGAGATTTCTTGTATGTTAAACATTGGTTTACTAAGAGCTAAAGGATAATGTGGAATGTCAGGGCATTTTAGGTTCGCTGTTAAATCTGCAACTGAGCTAATGAAGAATGTATTAAATATATTGACAATTTTGCCTAAGTCGTCAGTCAGTGTACCTTGTACTTGAAGTTGTAGATTCTTGAGATGATGGTCTCTTTTACATCCCAGCAATTTATTTAAGTTTTCCCATATTGTTTTACCATTCCCATTTGCCCCTTTTATAATGTCAATATAGAACTCGGCTTTTGCTTTACATATTTGCTGTATCACTTTATTTCTGAGTGATGTAAAAATCTGACAATCACTTGTAGTTCCTGTTTTCAAAGATTTTTTAAGTGCCCAGTCCCTTTCTTTCATCAATTTTCTACAGTTATACTATTAAGCCAAGGAAGATTATCCCTAGATTTTTAAGTTTACCTTCTTTTGTAAACTGGGTTAAAATGTCATTGATGCTTTTCATAAAGTTCATTGAGCAAGTTTCAGTGTCCATATTTTCCAATACATTGGACCAACTGAGTTGTTCAAGTTCATTCTTTAAAAGTTGTTGCAAATTTTTAGGTATAAAAAAACATGACCTATTTTTGTTGATTGTAGCTGGACGCTGCCTCTTGATTTTTCTTGAGCAGAAAATAAAATTGTGGTCAGAAAGACCAGACAGGAGATTAAAACTTGTACTTATCTGTTAATTGTTTCAGTTTTCTCCTATCTGGTTTGCTGTCCAAGTTGATGTTAAGATCACCCATAAAAATTATTTCCCTTTGTGAATTGCAGCAATTTAAAATTATTTCAAGTTGATTATAAAATATATCATTGGCAGATGGAGGTCGATACATACAGATCACAGTAAAAGACATTGTAGAAGACAATGTTACAGTCAAACCAATACATTCAACGTTAACTTCTTGTGGCCAACTGATAAGTTCACATTTTAGATGGTTTCTAACATAAACCAGCACACCCCCACCTTTTCCTGTCTCTCTATCTCTTCTGTATGCATTGTATCCTAGTATATTCACAGCTGCTGTTGGTGACTTAGGAGTCAACCAACTGTCTGATATTCCAAGTATATCAATATTAGAGTCACTTAACAGATGTTCCATTTGTTCTGATTTGTTGACAATGCTAAGAATATTAATATGACCCACTAACATTCCTTTTGGTTTTGATCTTGGGTCCCAAATTACCTTAGCATCATTAAGAGTTTGGAAAAAATTCAACTTTTTTGTTTAATTGTAGGGTTCAAGGACTTTAGCTTTACAATAGATTGTGACCTTTTTGTTGCAGTCTTAGAATCATCTACACTCCACTCTGCTGCATGTGGTTGCAAACCAGCAGTGTATGGTTGACTTTGAGTTTCATGTGGTTGGAACCTGATGGGCTTGGTTAATAGTTCAGGTAGCTGCAGAGATGATAGCCTGGGTAGTTGTAAATGAGCTTACCCAGGTACCTGCAGAGGTGATGGCCCAGGTACCTGCAGAGGTGATGGCCCATGTAGCTGCAGAGTTGGTATCCCGGGTAGCTATAGAGGAGCTAGCCCAGGTAGCTGTAGAGGTGGTAGCACATGTAGCTGCAGAGGTGGTAGCCTGGGTAGCTGTGAATGAGCTAACCCAGGTAGCTGCAGAGGTGGTAGCACATGTAGCTGCAGGGGTGGTAGCCTGGGTAGCAGTGGATGAGCTAACCCAGGTAGCTGCAGAGGTGGTAGCACATGTAGCTGCAGAGGTGGTAGCCTGGGTAGCTGTGGATGAGCTAACCTAGGTAGCTGCAGAGGTGGTAGCCTGGGTAGCTGTGGATGAGCTAACCCGGGTAGCTGCAGAGGTGGTAGCCTGGGTAGCTGTGGATGAGCTAACCCGGGTAGCTGCAGAGGTGGTAGCCTGGGTAGCTGTGGATGAGCTAACCCAGGTAGCTGCAGAGGTGATAGCTCAGCTTGCTGTGTTAACCAGTATCCACTGGTATCACTGTATCCCGTCCAGGTTCATAAAAGGCCCAGGATTTACCTCAATATCACCAGCCAAAAGCAATATCATCACAAGATTAACAACCCCCAGGAATGGTCTACGAAAGACAGATTCATTTTTACCTGGGGGTAGCCTAGCATGGCCATAATCCAACAGTCTTGTGAATAGAAGGTGTTGGCTCTGTTTGGCTGGGTAGAGGATTAGATTATTCCTTTTGCAAGGGCATGTCAAATTCAGGAGAATGTAGAAAGATATAAAAGCGACAGACAAACATTTTGATGGCAAAATCTGAGGTCGTTTGATGGTTTTGAAAAGATTTCTGGGCAAACTCACAGGAAACTGTGTGCCTGCACCTCGGCGGCCATCTTTTTTTCTTGAATAGAATATAGCTCAAATCCAGCCTCTACTAGGCTGTATTTGACAAGGAAGGGTGGGAGCAAAAAAAATCTGAGCAACTGTGACGACACTATGACAGGAAACAGGCCAGGCCTCATGTGAAGCTCAGAACCTCCAGAATTCCCTCCCTGAGCTGCAGAGGCTGCACTAGCATTCATGATTAGCTGAAGGTGCTGGGGTTCAGGTAGTGACCATTCAGATCATAGAGAGTCCTGTGGAAAATGCTTTTCAAACATATTTGGCAGCTGAGTGGCTTGCACTCATGCCTCACAGCAACAAGGTTGCTGTTTCTCCCTGTGTCTGGGTTGATTTCCACTGGTTCCCCCCCATCAACCCAAAACATGCACAATAGGACAAATTGTGCAGCTAAGGTAGTCCAGACAAATACTAGCTCAAGATCTGGAGATGGGTCCCTCCGGTGTACTCCTCAGGCTTTTAGAAATAAATACAATGTGAGAAGAAAACACTAAAATATCAAATGCATAATATCAAATATGCATAACACAAACCTACGTTTTCTGGCGAGGGAAACTATTGCCAAACAAATCAATCCATAATGTTAAGAACTAACTGTAAACAATTTGCATCAGGAAATTCAGCAAAACTTACTGTAACCTTGAAAAACACAATTCAAAAAATAAATCAACATTTATCTTTCATCTGAATTACTGCCCAAGCAATGTTGAGTTCAACAACTGTGTGTTATGTGAAGAGGTCACAGAATTCACTGGTCTGCTTCATACTCTGTGGTTTGATGTAAAGGACTGACTCACTTTTACAGAGAAGTTAAACGGGAAACATTAGATCTGAAGGTGTGAGCTGGGCCGAATGGAGGCTGTTAAGGCTGCTTGGATACCAGACCATGATGCATATTACAGGTTTTGATCATTCTCTAATTTTAACTTAATTTGGTGGAATACTGCCTGCTGTAAATATATCAAGAAGCAGTTTGTGAAGAAAAAGTTGAAAAACATGTTTAAAATTACAGGATAGATGGGTAGATTTACCAATAGTTTATTTTAGTTTATTTGTTTATTTATCAGGGACAATACACATAACAACATTGACACAAAGAGGTAATATGTTTGTGCCAGGTTAAAGCAAAATTGCTAAGTTCCACCTTAGATAGATAAATTGATAATTGACAAATTATAATCTCTGTGTACATTAGAGGAGTTATGGCCCAGTGTACAATATGGTTACGGAATTCCCATGAGTGATGTCACGATTTCCAACCAGGAAGTAAAATTTTAAACCTAAAAAATGCCAAACCGAGAAAACAATGATAACATCAGTAGCAAAATATTAAATATAATAATTAGTGTTTTAGTAAAATGAGTCATCCAACCTGTCAGGCACTTTAAGCAGACAGAATTGTATTGCTGGGTTTCAGATGACACTACAGCGTTCCAGAGGCCAATATTATTTAATACAGATGGGGGCAGCTAAAATTAATATTATTAAAACACAGGTTACTGTTGTAATATGGTGAATTTTGAGGTCAGTTAATTATAGAAACGATTCAACATTTGTGAATTTACCTTTCATATATTTAAATTAAAGGAATTAAATAAAAGAAAGTTGTTTGCGATTTACCCATTCTAGCCAAATATGTCTTTCTAATCTCATATCCTCTTCTAATCTCAGTTCTATAGTCTGATTTGAACAGTATAAAACCAAAATACAATGTGCATTTGTCTTTAGAAGTAACCTACTGCATTTTATTATTGTTTTGAACCTGCAAAATTCACAATGCTTATTTAAAATTATTCATAAAAAAGTACTTTCAGTACTTGAGAAATGTCTACAGCAAATAGCCATTCCTATTACTATTACAGTATAAGTATTAATGTGACAGTGCTACTTTCACTTGTATTGGAGCAATATTTGACCAGGTGTGTCTTTACTTAACTCAAATAATGAAATGCTGTACTTACTACGTACGTACATGCTTTTGTCTCGGGCACTGACACTGATATTCTCCTCCCCAGCGCCAGGGGGCGCCTTACACGGACAGAGGAGTGCAAACGAGTTCCGTGATGCGTGATGGCCGCTACTAGCCTTTAGCCTCTGTGCCACATCTCTGTGTTTTATTCACTTTTAAGGCCATGTCGCTGGTGTGTTAGGTTCAGATCTGCTCGTGATCAAAGAACAAAGATGTGGGCTGAGCGGTGCAGAGACGATCTGTTCGACAGCATCCTCATGGCGGAGGAAAGGTACGTGTATGAGTACTCTGATTGTTACTGTTACTATTACTAACCATAAGAAGAGTGTAAACATGTTAAAGACGGTCACGTGCCGCAACATCCTCATGGCGGAATGCGTGTATGAGTACTGTATGAGTATATTTACAGTCTATGGTACTGTTACCGTCATGTCAAAGACGGTCACATGTAAAAGCGGGATGGAATCAGACCTTCGTATTCTTCTCATCATGAAACAGACACAGAAGGCGATTTATACAAACAGACATGCGAACATGACTACCCAGTTTAAAAAGCACTTCGTGAGTGACCGATCCACCACTTAGGTCCATGGTGACCCCAGATACTCTGATATGTTTCTAGTGTTTTCAGACCCCCAGATACTCTGATATCTTTCTGGTGTTTTCAGCGTGGTGTTGTGAAGCTCAGTCTGGTTGCTCACAGAACAAACAGGAGACAGTAGAAACCATGGATTTCAGATTCTAGAATGTGATGTCATATTCCCAGATGGGGTCAGAGACAGATTTCCCTTTTGATTACATTGTACTTTGCCATGAAATTTCCAAAAGTGAATGCAAAAATGTTGCACCTATTATTAATCTATTGCTAAAATAATCATAATATATGATTGCATATAGCCTACCATGCCTTCTGTTAAACATAGTTGCACTCCATGAATATGTTTAAATATTTAATGAAGGTATGATGCTGTAGCCATTGGCCTAATAACTGTAGCGTGTTTGTTTTAAATAAACTACATCACTAATCCATTTAACACCAGACCAAAGCACTGACTAATGTGTGTGCAGATTCCATGGAGAAGGTTACAAAGAGGGCTATGAGAAAGGCGCACACAGGGGCCTACAGGAGGGCCGGAGACATGGGGCCATGCACGGGGCCCGGCTCTCTGCTGAGGTAAAAGAACATGATAACACATGCTCTTCCTTTAGTTTAATGTGTGTGGGACACAGCACCACATGGTATAAGTCATAAGCAGGAGGAGGAGTTTAACTTGCCTGTCTCAGTATGTTTGAGTAGCTTTCAGTTGATGATTATGCAATGTTAGAGGCTGTGTCCTAAGTAGGGAATAGTGTGGAAATTCAGACACCGCCATGCTCTTGGCATTTCTACTTATGTTATGGACCTCTGAGATGCTACAGACTTTCCTGAGGAGATGCCAACCAAAACAACCAAGCGGAGTCAACCAAGATGGCAGCGTGATTTTTATTTAACATAAAAATGACAAATAATCTTATCTATCAAAGTCATAATTTTGAACACAAATCAGTTGTGAGGGCTGTCGGATCCATGTGCAAAGTCTAAATAATTTTTACTTGTCAAGTTGACAAATGGAAATGTTTGTCATAAGGGGTATTTCCTAATTTCATTATTCGTGCAGAAACACACATTAATAAAGGAACTAAAATAGGAAGGAACACAGATCATTTAGCTTAAAAATGTTTTAGGACACTGGGATGAAATCATAATGTAGGCCCTTGCAGAAAAAAAAGTATGAATCCTAGGCCTAGTTTGTGTTTCCTGTGTGGAATGACCTCAGTCTTCCCCAGAAAAATGTAGATTCTCAAGGCTAGGCTCTTTGGGGCTCATGTGGGTTAGGGTTAGAGCACAATAAAAATCCACCATACGAAAGGTATTTCAACTCTCTTCTGTTCTCTGATTTTGGTGATGTCAGACAGCTTCTATTATCAAAGTGCAGTTCTCAGAGATGAATAGAGACATTTGTTAGATAATTTGTCAAGTGAAAAGTGTGAAAATGAATTTTACTTTGTGCATGGGCTGTTCTTGGAGTTTCCTCTTCTACCTGTGTGATTAGGTTTTATTTTAACATGGATCAAATGCAAAGTAAAAATGGCTTTATTGTGTTGCAACAGCAAGCTGAAAGCATGCACAAAATAATTTATGTAGACTGGTGCACTATAAAGAAATCAGGTAGTGTTCTGTTCTCAGCTTTTGGGCCAATGTTGATTAAGCTTTGACTTCTACAGGTGTCCTTTTACCATGGCTTTGCTGTCACATGGAAATGTCTTCTCCGGAATCATACAGATCCCAAATCTAGGTATCGTTTGGCTTTATTTTTCAACTGTTCTCAATCATTTTCTTTGTATGTTTTATCACTAGGACACTTTGTTTTGTTGCCAGGAAACGTGTGAAGACTCTAGAAGCACTCTTGAGTTTGATAGAGAAGGCTCCGTTGGATGATCCTCAGTCTGAGAAGCTGAAAGAGGACATGGACAAGCTCCGTGCCAGATTCAGACAGGTATGCACAAACCTGAGCTTTGTTAGTATGGGTTGATGATTTTTCTGCACTGACGTTGGTAGTGCTCAGTTACATTTACTTGAGTAACGTTTTTAAAGAAATTGTACTTTTCAGAGTACTTTTCTAGCAGCATACTTTTACTCTTACTTGAGTAATATTTTTTATTGAAGTAACAGTACTCTTATTTCAGTAAAGGTTCTGGTTCCTCTTCCCACTGTCAGTAAGTCTACAAGTGACCAAAGCTTTATGTTGACAATATGAAATTATTTGAACATTTGTGTTTGCACTGCTCCTTCAGATATGATTTAGTCTGTCTCATTTTGCAGTATTTTTGTCATTTCTTCTGGGCACGTTTAAAATGTGAACTCTGAACAGAGTCTAATCACAAATCGCAATCTAAACTTTTCCTATCGTCCTTTCTCTTTGGCAAGTATGTCACTATTATTCAGGTGTATGGATTTTAAGGCAACCGCTTTAGAACAATTTTAAGTTTTTTTAAGCTGTATCAGAACAAAAATAAGACCACATAGACTGGTATACGACCATGGACCACTATGGAAGAACCTACCTGGATGAGGGATTACACATATACAGTGAGGAAAATAAGTATTTGAACACCCTGCTATTGTGCAAGTTCTCCCACTTAGAAATCATGCAGTGGTCTGAAATTTTCGTCGTAGGTGCATGTCCACTGTGAGAGACATAATCTAAAAAGAAAAATCCAGAAATCACAATGTATGATTTTTTAACTATTTATTTATATTTTTATATTTGTATGATACAGCTGCAATAAGTATTTGAACACCTGTCTATCAGCTAGAATTGTGACCCTCAAAGACCTGTTAGTCGCCTTTAAAAAGTCCACCTCCACTCCATTTATTATCCTAAATCAGATGCACCTGTTTGAGGTGGTTAGCTGCATAAAGACACCTGTCCACCCCATATAATCAGTAAGACTCCAATTATTAACATGGCCAAGACCAAAGAGCTGTCCAAAGACACCAGAGACAAAATTGCACACCTCCACAAGGCTGGAAAGGGCTACGGGAAATTGCCAAGCAGCTTGGTGAAAAAAGGTCCACTGTTGGAGCAATCATTAGAAAATGGAAGAAGCTAAACATGACTGTCAATCTTCCTCGGACTGGGGCTCCATGCAAGATCTCACCTCGTGGGGTCTCAGTGATCCTAAGAAAGGTGAAGAATCAGCCCAGAACTACACGGGAGGAGCTGGTCAATGACCTGAAAAGAGCTGGGACCACCGTTTCCAAGGTTACTGTTGGGTAATACACTAAGACGTCATGGTCTGAAATCATGCATGGCACGAAAGGTTCCCCTGCTTAAACCAGCACATGTCAGTGCCCGTCTTAAGTTTGCCAATGACCATTTGGATGATCCAGAGGAGTCATGGGAGAAAGTCATGTGGTCAGATGAGACCAAAATAGAACTTTTTGGTCTTAATTCCACTAACCGTGTTTGGAGGAAGAAGAATGATGAGTACCATCCCAAGAACACCATCCCTACTGTGAAGCATGGGGGTGGTAGCATCATGCTTTGGGGGTGTTTTTCTGCACATGGGACAGGGCGACTGCACTGTATTAAGGAGAGGATGACCGGGGCCATGTATTGCGAGATTTTGGGGAACAGCCTCCTTCCCTCAGTTAGAGCATTGAAGATGGGTCAAGGCTGGGTCTTCCAACATGACAATGACCCGAAGCACACAGCCAGGATCATTAAGGAGTGGCTCTGTAAGAAGCATATCAAGGTTCTGGCGTGGCCTAGCCAGTCTCCAGACCTAAACCCAATAGAACATCTTTGGAGGGAGCTCAAACTCTGTGTTTCTCAGCGAGAGCCCAGAAACCTGACTGATCTAGAGAAGATTTGTGTGGAGTGGGCCAAAATCCCTCCTGCAGTGTGTGAAAACCTGGTGAAAAACTATAGGAAACGTTTGACCTCTGTAATGTACCAAGTATTAACATTGATTTTCTCAGGTGTTCAAATACTTATTTGCAGCTGTATCATACAAATAAATAGTTAAAAAATCATACATTGTGATTTCTGGATTTTTATTTTCAGATTATGTCTCTCACAGTGGACATGCACCTACGATGAAAATGTCAGACCCCTCCATGATTTCTAAGTGGGAGAACTTGCAAAATAGCAGGGTGTTCAAATACTTATTTTCCTCATGGCCACATAGTAATATAAAAGAAGGTACTATTTAATGTTGAAAATCACATTCTATTGAGAGAGTGTTTTTATTATTATTATTTCAAATGGTAGTATTGGTAGTAATGGTAGTAATGGTTGTGTTGTAGGTGTGTTCCATGTTAAACGTCCCTGCAGACTTTAAGGACTTCTTGAAATCAGCAGAGGGAACATCCTTCTAAGCAACACAGGACCAAAGGCTGTTGTTTGTGTGGAAACTGGACAGTGCTCCGCTGCTTTCTGATGGTGAACACTGAGAGAGCAGAGTAAGAGCTGCGTCAGTCCATGCGCTCTGTGACCTGCAGTGTGGACTACCTAGAGCCCATCAGGAACAGTGGACTTAATGGATTTAATGAATCCAAACACAGCTCTGTTTTTGTAAGATGACAAAAGCAGATCCTTGGTACAGTTATATATACATATTTTTTGATACCAATTGGTGCTTTTTTGATTTTACAATGTGATGGTTTCACACTCTCAAATGGGGACAAGAGCCAGATTTTCCTGTTGATAATAGTGCACTTTGCCATGAAATATTCAAACGGTAAATGCACAAATGTTTAACCTGATTAGTTTAATTAGTGGCTAGAGACAGGAACTTGCTGTATTACAACACAAATCTGCTGCCCAGCTCTGTATTAATTATTATTGGCCAATAGAATATTGTGATGTCATCTGAAACCCAACAATACTCGATACTAGTCTAATCTTAAGGGAGAAGGGATTTGAATAAATATACTATATGTATACGATAAAAATAAAAATAGACAGGCAAACAGGACACCTGACACAGATGGATACGTTCAAATGCTGCTGGTGAAAGTGTAGTGACACAAATCAAACACAAATCAATGACCTAATTGTCCTAACATGTCTAACATTGATACCAGCTTTAAAATGTGCATATGCTAATTTGTATTTATATTTGTGTAACAGTATTGAGTATTTAGTGTAAGCGGAGCCTCCCTGACTTCCTTCACCCCGGACACTTCCTCCAGCTCTTCCGAGAGGACCCCAAGGCGTTCCCAGGCCAGCCGAGAGCCATAGTACTTCCAGCGTGTCCTGGGTCTTCCCCAGGGCCTCCTTCCAGTAGGACATGCCAGGAACACCTCCCGAGGGAGGCAACCAGGAGACATCCGGAACAGATGCCCGAGCCACCTCAGCTGGCTCCTCTAGACATGGAGGAACAGCAGCTCTACTCCGAGCTCCTCCTGTGTGACTGAGCTCCTCACCCTATCTCTAAGGGAGCGCCCAGCCACTCTGCGGAGGAAACTCATTTCGGCCGCTTGTATCCGCGATCTTGTCCTTTCGGTCATTACCCTTTGGGTAAAAAAACAGTATTTATAACCTCAATATATTGATACTTCGATATCGATACTCCCACCTCTATGTTACAGTGCTGATAATTTTACCTCTTATATCTATCCAGGGGAACCTTTCAGTATTAGCAAGCAATCACAGCAATAAAGTGCTGCATAACCTAATTGTAAAACATAAAAAAATGACAAAAATACCTTATATTGTTAGTAGAGATAATATTTGTACACTTAGCATATCAGCTTGCACAGGCCAATATTTTGTATGGGCCAACCAGATGCCTAAAAAAATCTGCATAATGCTTTATTTGAACACTTACAGTAAGTGCAAAGACGACACTGCACAAAATGTGACCACCCACCCCTTGTATTCACTTGTATGAAAACAGGTTTGTGGATGAGTGTGTTAGTGACTTCATTTCGGCCATCAGTTTATCTGGAATCAATATCTGCATTGGCCATGGAAAACCCACAGTGGTTGATCTCTAATTGTCAATTTCAAGCATTAGGCATAATTTCCTAAATCACATTTCAAGGTTTTCAAGAAAATACAAAAATAAACCACCAGTCAATAAGATGACAGTGCAGCTTTTTTTTTTGCTTTTTTTTTTTTTTTAAGATGTAAAAATCGTTCTGATTAGAAAACTCAATTAGTATGAGGCCAACAATATGTTTCTACTGTTAACATGTTAAAGAGGAGGTATATGCAAACTCTGTTTTTTCTATCTTTTTACCATGTTAGAATTTTTTTACTCTCATCAAAAACATGCCTGAAGAGGTTTTAGATGTCATCCATGCATGTTTGAGTATTTTAATGATCCAGGGCTTTATTGAAACCCTCCTTACAGTTAGCTGTAAGATTCTGTACTATGCTCCGCCCACAAGCCCACATCAGCCATGCTCCCTCACGACAATTCTCCATGAATATACAAAAACATGATAAAAAAAACTGTACACAGCAACAAACCTGATGTGATGTGCAGTAGTTTCATTAGCAGGATGCATGCTGATTGTGTTTTGATGCTCTGAAGGGGGAGTGATTTAATACGGGGAGCAAAAGAAGGGGAGACTTATAATTACACTTGTTAATATGCAGTTTTTGACCAATATAGCATTTTCAAAACAATAAAAGGTAACATGGTGATCTAAATGTTATGTGTTACCAGTTAATACCCAAGAGAAATAAAATACCCCTCTTTAATAATTTACTTATATGTGAAAATCCAGTTTACAGTTATATTACTACATAATTCAAAGTTATTATAATCCTTTTAAGTCCATCCATCCATTTTCTCCCGCTTAATCCGGCTGGGTCGTGGGGGCAGCACGCTGCCCATTACTCTGTGCACCAGACCCAGACCCCTATGAACCCCTCTGCAGGTCACCACCTGCAGAGGGGTTCATAGGGGTCTGGGTCTCCCACAGGAGGGAAGAATTCCTTGACGGTGACGGTCCTTGATTGTAAACTGTTCATGTTTTTGGTTGATGGGGGGAAACCGGAGTACCTGGAGGAAACCCATCCAGACACGGGGAGGAAACATGCAAACTCCACACAGAAAGTTCATTAAGTTGTTAATGAAATAGATTGATTATATTTACTCATATTTAGATATTTAGTCATTTGAAAAAGCATACATTGTATTTAATGGGTTTATTGCTGTGAGTATTTTGCAGTTTCATGATTAAACAACATTTTGTGTCCTTTGTCACTTGTTTGTCTATTACAGATATGTGTGTAGAATCCCTCAGTCGTCCAGGTAGAATCCATGGCAAAAGGAAAAATTTAATTTGTCAACTGGACAGCGTTTATTTGGTCGAATACGTTTCGCAGCTCATCCAAGCTGCTGCTTCAGTCCCTAAATGGGCTTTCAATAAAACGAAGAGAGCCAAGAAACAGGACAACAGAGAACCAGAACCCAGGAGAAGGGGTGTAACTATTCCTTACCTGGCTGGCGTTTCCGAAAAACTACAGAGGATCTTCAGACAACATGAAATCCCAGTCTATTTCAAACCCACAAACTGGTCCATCCTAAGGACAAAACACCAAGCCACAAACAAAGCAATGTGGTCTACTCCATTCAGTGTAGTGAAGACTGCAGTGAGCGCTACATTGGAGAAACAAAACAGCCACTTTTCAAACGAATGTATCAACACAGACGGGAAAATCAGAATGGGCCGCAATCTGCCGTACATCTCCACCTAAAAGCCACAGGCCACTCCTTTGAGGACTGTGAGGTCCAGATCCTGGCCAGAGAAAAGAACTGGTTTGAGAGGGGAGTTAAAGAAGCTATTTTTGTCAAGAAAGAGAATCCTTCCTTGAACAAAAATGGAGGTCTCAGACATCATTTGTCTCCCATCTATAACTCTATCCTCAAGCCTAAATCAAAACAAACAGAGAAAACAATGGGACTAGCCAGGACATGTCCAGAGGTGTGAAAACACCCATCATGGCCCTGAATGGATATGCTAACTACTCCCCCACTCCCACTCCATATTGAATAGACACACCTAACTAACAGAAACTGTAAACACTCCGTACTGAATAGACTCACCTAACTAACAAACTGTACACAAATATGTGTTGTCTCAGAGTAATTTCACTGTAATTAGCTCCTCCCTTCAAGCAGATATAAAGCAGTGTCCACCAGCGTCTGACCAGAACTGAAGAAGCAGCTTGGATGAGCTGTGAAATGTATTCGACCAAATAAACTCTGTCCAGTTGACAAATTAAATTTCTACTTTTGCTATTACAGATATATTCAACATTTATTACGTAAAACATTTATTCCACGTGTGTTATTGCCAGAGGTCAGTACAGTAGCCAAAATTGTACTAGTAAGTGTAAAGTTACTTCAAAATAATGTTACTCAAGTAGAAGTAGTGGTCCAAGAAATCATTCAAGTGACAGAACAGTATTTGAGAAAAGAGTAACTCGGACGTAATATTTGATTTGTAGAGAATGCAATGTGAAGGGCAAAACATTAAATAATGCACAAAATCTGATCATTTCAAAGGATAGACAAATATTGTGTGTAGAATCCCTCAGTCGTCCAGGTAGAATCCATAGCAAAAGGCGAAATTTAATTTGTCAACTGGACAGAGTTTATTTGGTCGAATACGTTTCGCAGCTCATCTGAGCTGCTTGAAGAAGCAGCTTGGATTGGCTATAGACAAATATTGAATTTTAATATTGTCTACATAAAGCTTTTGTCACTTACAGTGGGAAGAGGAACTAAGTAAGTTTTACTCAAGTAGGATTACTGTTACTTCAGTAAAAAAAAAAAAAGTGACTGAAATACACTGCTAGAAAAGTACTCTGAAAAGTATAATTACTTAAAAAAGTTACTCAAACATTACTGAATACTACCCACCTCTTGTGATTGCACAACTTTTCCTGAGCCACCAGCCATCAGAGGGTACTGTTAAAAAAAAAGGCAATTATATTGAATTATTTTAACAATTGATATGTTGTTTGCTGTTCACACAGTTGTACACACAGAAAAATCAGAGCTCTACTTCATACTTTTCATTCTGTCCAGATGGGGCTGGACAGAAAGAAAGTCAAAGAAAATACCAGATGGTGTAATTCTATATTTTTTATTGTACTATAGCACAAGATGAAATGACAGTGTTTCATAATTACATCAAACGTATTATTAGAACTGGATCGTTGTTTGCTTCTTTAGTTCCCCTGAGCCCCCCTCCTACCCCCCTCCTACCCAGCCCCACCCTACTCAGCTGCTCACCTGCTCTTTACATCCCAGTGTGAGGTGTGAAATCGCAATCTGCACTCTGAAAACATGAACACAACTTTGTATGCTTCTGTTAACACTAGCCCTACTGTGGCCCTTTAAGTGTGGCCCCTGCCCTTTTGAGCCCTGTATAAGGGGCCCCCAGCATGTACTAAGTGTATACATGCTGTTAGTCCGAGCGCGCACACCCGGCCACAATAGCATCAGAAAGCTCCAGAAGGGCCAGCTCAGCCTTTGTCCACCTGGCCCTCTTTTCAAATCCATGTTCAGAGGCTTGGTGACCCCCCCGGCAGAGGGGGGGAGGGGGTTACAGTAGCAGCTGGTTGGTGCGTGGCGCTGGGGTGGCAGGTGAATGCTGTCCTCTAGTCGGCAGCTTCAGAGGGGCCCAGTAAAAGGACAGAGAGGGCTTCTGGGGAGGCTCATTATGCACATGGGGCCCAGAGTACAGAGCACATAGCGGCCGGCAGCCTGCGCCTGCTGTAAAAGGCCTCCAAGAAAACTTTAGTCCAGGCAACTAACAACCTCAGCACAGTCTCTCAAACCTTTCACACAAGTGCCTCCCAACATAGTGTTTTCCCAGGTACCACCAGATCTGTGTGGTCTATACACATTTCCCTACACAATTTTCATCGACATTTCCCATGGGGACAGTATAGAAAAGGCTACTTTAAACCATAAACAGTGTAGTTTTAAAGCAGAACTATTATGCATAATCAACTTTTCAGAGTTTTTAACCCTGTAATAGTTGTTTCTCCTTCTCATTTACCCTCTCAAAGCTGTATTTGGACCTCCTCTGTACTAACTTTGCTGTCCAATTTTATTTTCTTAATCAGTGATACATGTAGAATTTGGATAGTCATTTGGTAGAAAAAAAAATCAACTGCTTGCTATAGCGTGAGCTGCTGCCACCTCTTTGTTGTGATGTCTGCTATCCATTGGCCACCACAGTTTTCTATCTCAGAAGTCAGTGGACTTGTTTCTTTTATTAAATAATTTTAGATGAATATTGTGATTTCAAATGTGTGTGTATATAATAATAATAATAATAATAATAATAATAATAATAATAATATGTTCCTCACCTTCCACGGTGGTCGGTCTCTCTCACCCTCATCCAGCTCGGGCCCTCTACCAGAGGCCTGGGAGCTTGAGAGTTCTGCACAGTATCTTTGCTGTTTCTAGTACTGCACTTTTCTGGACTGAGATGTCTGATGTTTTTCCTGGGATCTGCTGTAACCACTCTTCCAGTTTGGGGGTTACAGCCCCGAGTGCTCCGATCACCACGGGCACCACTGATGCCTTCACCTTCCAGGCCTTCTCCAGCTCTTCCTTGAGCCTCTGGTATTTCTCTAGTTTCTCGTGTTCCTTTTTCCTGATGTTACCATCACTTGGTATTGCAATGTCCACCACCACGGCTTTGTTCTGTTGCTTATCCACCACCAGTATGTCTGGTTGGTTCGCCATCACCATTCTGTCAGTCTGTATCTGGAAGTCCCACAGGATCTTTGCTCGCTCATTCTCCGCAACCTTCGGAGGTGTTTCCCACCTTGACCTTGGAGTCTCCAGCCCGTACTCTGCACAGATGTTTCTGTACACTATGCCCGCCACTTGGTTATGTCGCTCCATGTATGCTTTCCCTGCCAGCATCTTACACCCTGCAGTTATGTGCTGGACTGTCTCAGGAGCCTCTTTGCACAGCCTACACCTTGGGTCTTGTCTGGTGTGGTAGATCTGGGCCTCTATTGCTCAGGTGCTCAAGGCCTGGCTGGTTAGCTCAACTGGTAAGTCACTTGACTTTCACATGGGGGACCCAGGTTCGAATCCCCCCTTTGAGGGGCAATGAGCAAGCCAGTGTGGGTCTCTTCACGGTACTGCCTACCTCATACAATGATGAGAGACAATGAACCACCTTGATGAAAAATAGGCTACAGGAACAAGGTGGAAATTTACATATATGTATATATATATATATATATATAAGATAAGATAAGACTTATGTCTGACATATCAGACATAAGCATAATATGCCTTCTTTAAAGGTCCTATATTACACAAAATGGATTCTTGAGAGTTGTAAAGCAATATTAAATGTTGTTACCTCATCAAAAACATATTCAGAGTTCTGCCCTGTTTCATTCGCACATGTTTTAGCAACCTTTTATTATTAATCAGTCTACATCGCCAAAGCTCAAAATGCTCAGTTCCACTTGTGATGTGATGAAGTGGTAGTTTTCAAGTTAACAGCTACCTTTTACCTTTAGTTCAGCAGAGATAGGCTATTCTAGGGCTGAAATCATCCAAATAATTCTAGACAAGGTGTTATAACATGATATCACAAGTTGGGGTGTTTTCTGTTTGAGAACTCAAGCCTGAATATGCAGGTTTATGATGAAGAGACCACATTATTACGTCAGAAAATAGCATAATATCGCCCCTTTAAGCAATGATAAACCTAAACTTTTGGTGCCTGTACCACCCCGTGCGAACCTCTTATGTTGACTTTTCACCTACTGATTCAATTTTTGGTGTTTGTAATCCTACAGTATACTGTCGTGTCTTTGGGCAAGACACTCACCCCCAGGGGCTGCGTACACTAGTGTATGAGTGTGTGTGTGTGTGTGTGTGTGTGTGTGTGTGTGTGTGTGTGTGTGTGTGTGTGCGTGCGTGCGTGCATGCCTGTGCATGTGTGTGTGTGTGTGTGTGCATGTGCGTGCGTGCCTGTGCATGTGTGTGTGTGTGTGTGAATGGGTGAGTGGTTCCGTGATGTGATGTGCTTTAAGTATCTTGAAGGTAGAAAAATCTCTATACCATTTATTTATATCGTAGATGCGGTGGCCTTCCTGTGGTGACCAGAGGCTGGTAATGCTCAGCTTTACATTTGTGGTTCTTGCACCGCTCTTCAGATATGATTTAGTTGGTCTTATTTTTGTGTCTATTCTTTGACCAGATTTTGTGCATTATTTCATGGCATTACTACTGCGCACCTAATAACATGATTGTTTAGAGCTAAACTATGTATTTACTAAGTATTTTTTCCCAAAAAGAACAATTTACAGTTTTTCTCAATTGTTTTAGCACATTTTTTGAAATTTGGTTTAGTTTAATCTTTTGATTCAAACATGTATCTGAACAGGGGCACAGATGCTCACATCATTTGAAACATTTCTCATCAGTTCACACAGTTCTCAGGCTCTTTCTCAGGACATTTGACACAGCTCTCATTCACAAACACATATCAGTGTCACCTTGTTTTTGTTTTTTTTTGGGGTTTTTTTTAGCACCACAGCTCTGTTCTCATGTGCTAAAGGACTTTAGCTCTTTCAATATAGACACTCAAACAGAACGGCAAATCAAATTTTGTGAGCAACAACAGCAAAGGATTTCACACGAGTCAGGGAGAAGGGTCTCAGCACTGAGTACAAACATAATACATGTATATATTACATACAGATTTCTGAAATATACAGCTCTGTTTGATTTTTAAGAGGACATTATATATTATTGTATGTGGATGTATTTGCTATTCCAACATCTTTCAATTTTATTCTGCTTAAATATTTTTTTTGATTTTGCGCCTATATAGCACCTTTCAAGACACCCAAAGCAGTGTAAATTTCACTCCACACTCAGTGGTGGCAAGCAACTATTGTAGCCACAGCTGCCCTGGGGCAGACTGACGGAAGCTAGGCTGCCAATCTGCACCATTGACCTCTCCGACCACCACCAACACTCACACACATTCCACTTTCTTACTAGGCAATGTAGGTGAAGTGTCTTGCCTAAGGACACAACAACAGCTTTTGCCACTGTGGTACCTGGAATTCTCAGCGGTCTCCCATCCGAGTACTATCTAGGCCTGGCCTTGCTTAGCTTTTGAGATCTGACAAGATCAGGCTTTGACATGCTGGTATTTGATCAAATACTGCAAAATCTACTTTACAGTTGGTGATGTACTTTCATATTTTACATAATACAATACAGGTTTTAGACAAAAAAAACCCACAGCTTTTCTGGTCCAAAATTCATCTGTGCCCCAATGTCTGACTGCATTAAACCAGTGATTCTCTGTTGTCACTGAGAGCAGGACTAATAGTTTTGAGTTGCAGTGTTAAATGAATGAAAAAGCACATAAAAACATATGATCAAAATGTGAGAGCTTTTTATGGTAAAACTGCTTTTGCTGAGATTAAATTTTGTTTAGGAAAACCATAACCCTGTTTAGGATTTTGTGTGAGCTGTTTTGCAAATATCAATTTTCAATAGATAAAAGTGCCAATGTGTTTGAATAAAACTGTAATTGATTCTAGAGTTGCAGGCCAGCACAGACCCCACTGCACAAACCCACATTCTGCACTGTGTTTGTCTGCCTCTGCTTGTTGTGTTCACTATGCCATGGTCACTCTGCTTTTTCAACTTCTCCCTAACTCCGAAAGTCACCCCCACAGTTAAGGGCCAGCCTGCGGACGACAATTATCAAATGAGCGAGAGAGTGAATGGAAGGCTGTGCATGCGTGCAAATGGAGAGGCGCTCAAAAGGACAAGGCCAGGGCGAGTGGAAGAGAGTGGTGGAGGAGTGCGGGTGCCTAGCACAGAATGTTGAGGAATGCAGGGAGCAGGTGGTGAGTGGTGACATGAAAAGCTCTTGTGACAAATGCAGCCGTGCGCTCCACACAGAGACCAGTGAATGCACAAACTACCAGCACGCCGCCTCTTTGTGTGTGTGAGTGTGTGTGTTTGTGTGTGAATGTGAGTGTCTATGTGTGCATTTGTGAGTGTGTGTGTATATGTGTGACAACACAAACTTGCAGGTTTTTTTTTTTCAATCATTCTGGCACTAGTATCTATTATTTGCAAAAACAGCTCACACAAAATCCTAAACAGAAATTTAGTTTTCCAAAACAAAATTTCAAAATGTCATCTCAACACAATGCAGTTTTTCATTCAAAACTGATTGATCATCTCTCAAAAGCACGTTTTACCATCAGAACTCTCAGTGATGTGTTTTTCTGTGCTCGTTCTTTCATGTGACAGAGAAGCTCAGAGCCTCAGTCCTGCTCTCAGGAACCACAGAGAATCACTGGTTTAGTGCTGTCTACTGCTGTTCACACTACACAGATTAATTCTGGACTGGAAAAGCTGTTTTTTTTTTTGTGTTTTTTTTTGTCTAAAACTTGTCTGTATTATGTAAAATGTAAAAGTAAAATTTTGCAGTATTTGATCAAAAATATGTATGCAGAAGAAAATTGAATGATGTTGGAATAGCAAATACATCAAGACTGTAAAACACTATAATGTACTGTAATATGTAATGTGTTCTTGAAAATCAAACAAGAACTGTATGCATCTGAAAATCTGTTTGTAGTCTATAATGTATTCAGTGTTGATTTGCCGTTATGGTTGAGCTTCTATATTGAAAATGACAGAGTTTGGGCCAAAGTCCTTTACCATGTAGACCTGCAGTATTGAAAAAACAGGGTGAATTCACTGATCATGTGTGTTTGTGAACGAGAGCTGTGCTAAGTGTTCGGAGAAGGAGCCTGAGAACTGTGTGAACTGATGAGAAATGTTCCAAATGATTTGATCATCTGTGGCACTGGTCAGATATATGTTTGAATCAAAAGATCAAACAAAACAAAATTTCAAAAAAAATTGCTATAACAAATGAAAAAAAAAAAAAGTCTCAGATGTACCGACCAATTGCTGTTAGTGACATTTGTAACATTTGCAAAACACAATAGAAGTTAAGCACTGGCATCATTTTATTCAAAAAAATGCTCCTCAACATTCTGACTGAGTGGCTCTGAGGTAGAACATAAGGCAGCTCAACAGACAAAATGTGTTTCTTTGTTTTTTATTTCCTAATTTTTGTCCATCAAGCTGTTGTTTTCACTCTACAATAATTATTTCCTCACAGACTCAGAAACATGTTATTTAAGGAGAGAAAGGTTCAGTTCATCTTTGTCTCATCCAAAGTGTGTATCAGTGGTTAAGTGATCACTGTTAAGTGTGTTTCATTAATAAGCTGCAGATACCATATATACCCAAGTGTTTGTTAAACCAATACCTGGGTAAAGTTAACCCATTAATGCAACTTTTACATAACCATCTCTGGTCATGTGACTATTTACAGTAAATGTGTGATATTGCACACATTTCATCACACATTTCATCACAACCCTTTATTCTTTCAGAAAATACTGAAAATGCCTTGAAAATATACACAATAACAAATTTAGAGCTTTAAAAGTAGCAAATTTTTTGTTGGTCACAATTGTGACTGGTGGGTTGAAATGGGTTAATATAAAGCACACCCATTTTAACAAGTTACCTTTCTCTAAGAACCAACAAAATACAAAAAATACTAATAGAAAAAATACTCAGTACCACAATATCGATTATGTATCATCAAATTAAATGCTATGATATATCAGTATTGCATTTTTTTGCACGTCCCCTATTTTCTAATACAGTAGACTTGATTTTCTTGTTTTATATGTCAGGTACTTACTTACTTAGGGCTCCAGCGAAGGGGGGGGCGTCCCGTCCCCGTGCATTGAGCCAACCAGATGAACCAGTTTTTTCCAGTGCTGGCGGTCTTGGGCCAGCTGCTCTGCGTCCTCCACAGTGACTCCAAGTTGTTGGAGGTCACCCGCGATGATGTCAAGCCATCGGGTGCGGGGCTTGCCTCGTGGTCGTTTCCAGCCTGCTGCCTTTGGATCAAACTGGAGGATGGCTCTCGTGGGATGGTCAGCAGGAAGGCGGAGGACATGACCAAACCAGCGGGTGCGGCATTGCGCAGCCAGGCAAGATGCTCTGGGCTGGCGCGTGTGAGCTCTGAGCACCTGGTTGGAAACTCACTGGGGCCACCTGATGTTTTCGATGGTGCGGAGAGCGCTGCTATCGAAGCCATCTACTCTGGCGGCCAGAGTCTTGTTCAGGGGCCATGTCTCCGAGCCATACAGCAGGATGGAGAGTACGGCGGAATTGTATATCCGGAGCTTCGTCATGCGTGAGATGGTAGAATGTCGCCAGAGTGGTTTCCAGAGAGACTGCAGGGCTGATGCTGCCAGGGCTCTTCTGCGGTTGATCTCTGGATTTAGGTCTCCGTTGTCGGTCACTATAGACCCCAGGTACACAAAGCACTTGACAGGCTCTACAATATCATTGCCAAGCTGCAGTGGGGTTGGATCCGGCCCATCACCGACATGCATAAATTTGGTCTTAGCCCAAGCTTCCCTGCCTCTTCGCTATATATGCCCAGAGCGTCTCTCAGCTGGCTGTAGGATGTGCTGAGCAGAGTGGTGTCGTCAGCGTACTCCAGGTCAGTCAGGTGGTAGTCGCCAAAGGACACTCCGGGGACCCGCTCACAGACCTTGAGCATCAGGTGGTCAATGATGCAGTTGAAGAGGTCAGGAGCAGTCACGCAGCCCTGACGAATGCCACTGGAGATGGGAAACCAGTCAGAGTCTTTGCCGTTAACGCGGACACAGCTCTGTGCGTTGCTGTAAAGCAGCTTGAGTAGGGCAACGATCTTGGGTGGTGCTCCAAGGGCCTGTAGGATACTCCACAGTGAAGCATGGCAGACGGTGTCAAAGGCAGCCTTCAGATCTATGAACCCGATGTAGAGATGTCGGTCTTTGCGGAATTCATAGGTCTTCTCTATCAGCAGACGAACAGAGGAGATGTGGTCTGTTGTGGAGTGGTTGGGCATGAAGCCAGCCTGCTGGGGACGGCGACTGCTTCTGATGGCTGGGAGAGCACGGGTGAGCAAGATCCTGGTAAAGAGCTTGCCGGGGATGGAGAGAAGGGTAATGCCTCTGTGGTTGCAGCAGTCTAGCCTGTCACCCTTGCGTTTCCAGAAGGGTAGGATGACCCCTCTGATCCAGTCGCTGGGAAGCCTCTCTGTCTCCCACACCTGATTGAATATGTGGGTGAGCCACTCGACAACGCCATCACCACCAGATTTCAGCATCTCAGCAGTTATGGCGCAGATGCCGGGGGCCTTCCTGTTGTTGATTTTATTCAGAGCAGCTCTGACTTCTTCTGGGGTGACAGGATCTGTGCTGCAAGTGTTGCTGGTGGATGCAGCATTTGCAGTGGCTGGGGTGATGAAATTAGCCGGGATGGAGCTGTGCTGCAGGAGGAGGCTGAAGTGCTCTTTCCAGCGTTCAAGGCAGGTTGCTTCAGTTGTTAAGAGGTGGCCATTAGAATCTTTCACCAGGGCTGTCTTAATGCATGGACCATTACGGGCTTGGTGCAGCAGACTAAAGACCCGGCACATGTTGTTGTTGTTGGCCGCGGACTCTAGGTGTTCAGCTTCTGCCTTCCAGAACCTCTCACGGTCCTCGGCTATAGCCACATTGCACAGGTGGTTCAGCCGTCGGTACTCCGACATGTCGCCCCGGAGTCGGGCCTTGCGCCGGTGGTCGATGATGTCAAGTGTCCTCTCCGATATCCAAGGCTTTTTCAGGGAAGGTCGTGAGCATCCGAGGACACTGTGAGCTGACTGAATGACGCTCTCCTTAAAGGTTGTCCAGTCGGTCACTTTGTCCAGGGCCAGGGCATCGAAGGTACGGCAGACAGAGCGACTGAAGTCTGCGGCGATGTTTGGGTCAGTGAGTAGGGAGGAGTCCAGGCGAGGCGGGGTCTTGGTGTGCTGGTTGGCTCTCAGTTTTAGCTTAAGCTGGGCCACCAGCAGGCAGTGGTCGGTGTTGCCAAGCTCTGCTCCTCTGTACACACGGCAGTTGGTGACAAACGACTTCCAGCGTCGAGATATGAGGATGTGGTCCAGCGCTTTCCTGGTTCTGCCATCTGGGCTGTACCAAGTCCAGTGATGGATGAGTTTCCGGGGAAACCAGGTATCAGCAACACAGAGGTTGTTATGGTGGCAGAGAAGAAGAAGGCAGTTACCATTGTCGTTTGTGGTCTTGTCAGCAAAAATTGTGCCGACAGGTGAGCCTGCGGGCCGGTCGCAGCTAGATAGAGTGGCGTTGGCGTCCGTGAGGATGATGGTGATGTCGTGTGGTGGGGCTAGGTTGGCAGCCTGATGGAGTTGGTCGAAAAAGGCATCCTTTTTATGACTCTGTGGTGGCCTCTGCTCTCCTCTACGCTGTTGTCTGCTGGGCCCCGAGCAGCACAGAGCGGGACAGGAAAAGACTGAACAAACTAGTCAGGAGGGCCAGCTCTGTCCTGGGCTGTCCTCTGGAGTCTGTGGAGGAGGTGGGTGAGAGGAGGGTGCTGGCCAAACTCACATCCATCATGGCCGACACCTCTCACCCTCTGCACCGGACTGTAGAGGAACTGAGCAGCACCTTCAGCGGCCGACTGAGGCACCCTCAGTGCAAGAAGGAACGCTACCGCAGGTCCTTCATCCCCACTGCTGTCAGACTGTACAACTCCACTGTGTAACACATGCAATAACCTGTGCATTAACCTGTGCAATAGCCTATGCAATAACCTGTAACCATGTCACCTCATCAGTAACCGCCTCCACTGTCCTCAGATTATATATTTATATATTTGTATATTTGTATTCTTTTACATATATATATATATTATATAAGAGATATGTTTTATTATATATTTACATTTCTTTCACTCCCTGTACATAAGAGCTACCTGATGTTGTAAATATGTTAATATTTATTGTGATTTTATTTTTTATTTACTTATTGTTCTGAGTGTTTGCACAATTTTTCACAACTTTTTGCACTATCCCTGAAAACATTGATCCGTCTTAACGACGTCGGCGTTGCCGACGTATAATCTTAGACGTCGAGCCGACATCTACACGACGCAACGCAACGTCGAACCGACGTTGTTTGAAGTTCGCGATTTTTCGGTATTCCGTCATATCTGACACAGGTTAACGACGTTGGCGCGACCGTCGAGCCGACGTTTGTAATGACAATTCGTTTCAATAGAGCTCCGGGAGATGACGTCACGCTATCCCAGCATGCACCACCGGGCGCCATCTTGGCAGGAATTATTGTAAACAAACTAACTAACTAGCCTACAAAACTTCCAGCTTACAACGATGGTAGACTCATGCTGTGCCCCTGGATGTACAAACCACCGAGGACAAGTTAAAGATAAAGCCTTTTATCGCATTCCCAAAGATCCAGCTCGGAGGGGAAAATGGATTTCTGCGATAAAACGGGCAAGAAGCGCGCTGAAGAAAACCGAGCGTTGGAACCTGTCACCTAATGGATTTCGCTTGTGCAGTGACCATTTCATATCAGGTAATTTCACGTAAACATTATACATTTCATATTATCTTAAATGGTGCTGATAGTTATTGTTTTGGACAATAAATATCACCGACTAAACTGGGTGGATTGTATTTCAGTCGGACGAGCCGAAACGTCCTCAACCTAATCTACCAACCCAGTCTAGTTGGCGATATAAACCTCACTACGGTGGTTAATGTCCAGACCTAAAAACATATTAGCTAATGGCTTGCATTCATGTGACATCACAACATTTTAAACTGCCTATATCATTGAATAGTGAATATTTTTTCTCAGTGTAATCTTAGTGGTTTCTTTACTTAACGTTACTTATTTTGTGTCCTAGGTAAAAAGAGTGACAACCCGCTTTCACCTGACTACATCCCATCGGTTTTCAAGTATGTGCCGTCACCCGTGAAAAGTGCTAGATTACTCACTGAATATTGACTAATTATCCATTTTCCAACTGGATTTTGTCCCACGTGGTTTATCGGCTTGTATTTGAAATTCACTTTAGATATATTGTCTAAGATTTGGGTTCGTAATTTTGGTTGTTATTTTGTTAGTAATTCCATCCAGTGCTGGCACACGCACGGTGTATGCATAGTTAGGGTGTGTTTAGTTGATAAAAGTATGAAAATATGCTATGTTTTGGTGCTATGATTTCTCATGATTGTTCAGGTATGTTTTGACATGTTGTTAGTATTTTATTTTTACATTCAGAAGTTGATCTCATTACATTTATTTCCATCTACTTATATAGGTACACAGAAACTTGTAGTGCATTTTAATGCATTTGAAATGTAGTTAACTTTTTCTGTTGTAAATCAGCCTTCAGCAATATATTTTGGTAACATTTTTTGTACATTGTAATTAAGAACCACCCTTGAACATTATATTTTGATAATATGTGTGTACATGAATTCAAGTATTATCAATAAATGCTGCAACAAAACCTACATGCACTGTTCACCTGTGATTACTTTCCATAAAGTATGCAATTTAGTAGTACAATATATACAGTATATAAAAAGCCTAATTAATAGTTGGGTAGACGTTGGGCCAACGTCTATCCAACCGTCTTTTGATGACGTTGGCCCAACCACTTGCCAATGAGCAAAATGACGTTGGCCCAACGTCAACTGCTAACGTTGGCCCAACGTCAACTGCCAACGTCTAGCCAACCGTCTTTTGATGACGTTGGCCCAACCACTTGCCAATGAGCAAAATGACGTCGGCCCAACGTCAACTGGTAACGTTGGCCCAACGTCAACTGCCAACATCTATCCAACCGTCTTTTGATGACGTTGGCCCAACCACTTGCCAATGAGCAAAATGACGTCGGCCCAACGTCAACTGCTAACGTTGGCCCAACGTCAACTGCCAACGTCTAGCCAACCGTCTTTTGATGACGTTGGCCCAACCACTTGCCAATGAGCAAAATGACGTTGGCCCAACGTCAACTGCTAATGTTGGCCCAACGTCAACTGCCAACGTCTAGCCAACCGTCTTTTGATGACGTTGGCCCAACCACTTGCCAATGAGCAAAATGACGTTTGCCCAACGTCAACTGCCAACGTTGGGCCAACGTCAACTACCAACGTTGGCCCAACGTCCACACATACGTTGGCCCGACGTAGGGCCAACGTCTGAAACTGACCTACTGAATGTTGGCAAGACGTTGGACCAACGTCTATCCAACCGTCTTTTGATGACGTTGGCCCAACCACTTGCCAATGAGCAAAATGACGTCGGCCCAACGTCAACTGCCAACGTTGGCCCAACGTATACACATACGTTGGCCCAACGTTGGCATGACGTCGTCATGTTATCAGGGATACTGTCCCCTGACTGTGAGCTTCTGTCACGAGTGAATTTCTCCTCTGTGAGATCAATAAAGTCTTATCTTATCTTATCTTATCTTATCTTTGCATCCTCGTCAGCGACATCGGTGGGCGCATAGGCAACAGTTAATGTCATCTTGCCATGCTGGTGGAGAAAGCGGGCGGACAACAGTCTGTCGTTCAGAGGTGTCCAGCTGATGAGGCACTTTGGGATGGCAAGAGCCACGCCATAAAGTCCTGTCCGTCTCTCGGGGCCACTCCAGATGTAACAGTGGTCGCCTGCTGTTGTTTCACCACTGCCTTGCCATCGGACTTCTCAGAGTCCTGCAAGGGTGATGTTGTAGTGGCAGAGCTCTCGGGACAGCAGGGTAGCGGCTCCGGGGCAAAGAAGCATCTGGACATTCCATGTTGCGACACGGGTCCTACGACGAAGGTTGATCCATACTCGTTGGTTGGGGGCGGGCTGGGGTCCGTTACCGTTTTGGGCAGTCCGGCTTCTTTCTCTGGTCAGTTTCGTAACAAAAGGATGTCTCCTGGGTGGGTTATTGGCCCTCCGCAGGATAGTCGGTTGGTGGGGCTGCCACCTTACAGTGTACCGACACGCTATGTTCGTCTGGAACCTACCCTGGAGACCGGCCCACCTAGGGTGACCCTACCAGGAGCAAGCTCCCGATGGTATCGCTCTCCAAGGTCCCAGGAACGCACAAGCCCCCTCGCCACGTCAAGGCCAGACCCAAGAAGGGGATGCCAGGTACAAACTAAACATTTAGCAGAAATGTGGAGTAGTAATTATTTTCATACTGCGGCAGCTCTTTTATATTGTACATGTGTTTTACAGGAGAAAATGTCATTACTCAGCAGTGACACTCATATGATGTTGCCGCTCACTAGTAAAGCTCCAAGGTTGTGATGTTATCTGCATAACCTTTACTATGAAGTGTGTAGAATCCCTCAGTCATCCAGGTAGAATCCATGGCAAAAGGATAAATTCAATTTGTCAACTGGACAGAGTTTATTTGGTCAAATATGTTTCGCAGCTCATCCAAGCTGCTTCTTCAATTCTGGTCAGATGTTGGCGGACATTGCCTTATAGCTGCCTGAAGGGAGGAGCTAACTACAATGAAATTACTCTGAGACTACCACACCTATTTGTTTACAGTTTCTGTTAGTTAGGTGGGTCTATTCAATATTGGCACTCTATTCAATCCTGTCAAGTCTGTAAATGTCCAAAATAGCAGTTATTTAATTGTTTTAAATTATACTAGTTACTACATTCTAGCCACAGCAGTTGAGCATTTGTTCACGAGTTGCAATGGTAATGTCATGGTGATGGCAACAGAGCAGTGATATAGAACCATGATTTGGCTGTTACCGGACTACTTGTGTGTTATGCAGTATTAACACACAGCAGTCATTCAATCGTCGTTCAGAGGTGTCCAGCTGATGAGGCACTTACGGAGGGCCTTTGGGATGGCGAGAGCCACGCCATAAAGGCCTGTCCGTCTCTCGGGGCCACTCCAGATGTAACAGTGGTTGCCTGCTGTTGTTTCGCCACTGCCTTGCCATCGGACTTCGCAGAGTCCTGCAAGGGTGATGTTGTAGTGGCAGAGCTCTCGGGACAGCAGGGTGGCGGCTCCGGGGCGAAGGAGCATCTGGACATTTCATGTTGCGACACGGGTCCTACGACGAAGGTTGATCCGTACTCGTTGGTCGGGGGCGGGCTGGGGTCCGTTACCGTTTTGGGCAGTCCGCCCGCTTTCTGCACCAGCATGGCAAGATGACAGTAATTGTTGCCTATGCGCCCACCGATGTCGCTGACGAGGATGCAAAGGATGCCTTTTTCGACCAACTCCATCAGGCTGCCAACCAAGCCCCACCACACGACATCACCATCATTCTCAAGGACGCCAACGCCACTCTATCTAGCTGTGACCGGCCCACAGGCTCACCTGTTGGCACAATTTTTGCTGACCACAAACGACAATGGTAACCGCCTTCTCCTTCTCTGTCACCACAACAACCTCTGTGTTGCTGATACCTGGTTTCCCCGGAAACTCATCCATCACTGGACATGTGCCGGGTCTTTAGTCTGCTGCGCCAAGCCCGTAATGGTCCACGCATTAAGACAGCCCTGGTGAAAGATTCTAATGGCCACCTCTTAACAACTGAGGCAACCTGCCTCGAACGCTGGAAAGAGCACTTCAGCCTCCTCCTGCAGCACAGCTCCATCCCGGCTGATCTCATCACCCCAGCCACTGCAAATGTTGCATCCACCAGCAACACTTGCAGCACAGATCCTGTCACCCCAGAAGAAGTCAGAGCTGCTCTGAATAAAATCAACAACAGGAAGGCCCCCAGCATCTGCGCCATGACCGCTGAGATGCTGAAATCTGGTGGTGACGGCGTTGTCGAGTGGCTCACCCACATATTCAATCAGGTGTGGGAGACAAAGAAGCTTCCCAGCGACTGGATCAGAGGGGTCATCCTACCCTTCTGGAAACGCAAGGGTGACAGGCTAGACTGCTGCAACCACAGAGGCATTACCCTTCTCTCCATCCCCGGCAAGCTCTTTACCAGGATCTTGCTCACCCGTGCTCTCCCAGCCATCAGAAGCAGTCACCGTCCCCAGCAGGCTGGCTTCATGCCTAACTGCTCCATAACAGACCACATCTCCGCTGTTCGTCTGCTGCTATGAATTGCGTAAAGACTGACATCTCTACATCGGGTTCATAGATCTGAAGGCTGCCTTTGACACCGTCTGCCATGCTTCACTGTGGAGTATCCTACAGGCCCTTGGAGCACCACCCAAGATCGTTGCCCTACTCAAGCTGCTTTACAGCAACGCACAGAGCTGTGTCCGTGTTAACGGCAAAGACTCTGACTGGTTTCCCATCTCCAGTGGCATTCGTCAGGGCTGCGTGACTGCTCCCGACCTCTTCAACTGCATCATTGACCACCTGATGCTCAAGGTCTGTGAGCGGGTCCCCGGAGTGTCCTTTGGCGACTACCACCTGACTGACCTGGAGTACGCTGACGACACCACTCTGTTCAGCACATCCTACAGCCAGCTGAGAGACGCTCTGGGTATATACAGAGAAGAGGCAGGGAAGCTTGGCCTTCAAGTGAGTTGGGCTAAGACCAAATTTATGCATGTCGGTGATGGGCCGGATCCACCCCCCCTGCAGCTTGGCAATGATATTGTAGAGCCTGTCAAGTGCTTTGTGTACCTGGGGTCTATAGTGACTGACAATGGAGACCTAAATCCAGAGATCAACCGCAGAAGAGCCCTGGCAGCATCAGCCCTGCAGTCTCTCTGGAAACCACTCTGGCGACATTCTACCATCTCACGCATGACGAAGCTCCGGATATACAATTCCGCTTTACTCTCCATCCTGCTGTATGGCTCGGAGACATGGCCCCTGAACAAGACTCTGGCTGCCAGAGTAGATGGCTTCGACAGCAGAGCTCTCCGCACCATCGAAAACATCAGGTGGCCCCAGTGAGTTTCCAACCAAGTGCTTAGAGCTCGCACGCGCCAGCTCAGAGCATCTTGCCTGGCTGCGCAACGCCGCATCCGCTGGTTTGGTCATGTCCTCCGCCTTCCTGCTGACCATCCCACGAGAGCCATCCTCCAGTTTGATCCAAAGGCAGCAGGCTGGAAACGACCACGAGGCAAGCCCCGCACCCGATGGCTTGACATCATCGCGGGCGACCTCCAACAACTTGGAGTCACCGTGGAGCCCTAAGTAAGTAAGTAAGTAAGTAAGTAAGTAAGTAAGTAAGTAAGTAAGTAAGTAAGTAAGTAAGTCATTCAATCAATTGATCATTATTACTTAATTTGTTCCTGAGGGGCAAGTGAAGCCCACTGAGCAGTAAAATACAAAAATAATAGAATAGCTCAAACAAAAGTTTCAGTGCAGCACAACAGGTAGCGTCATCAGGTCAGGGTAGTGCAACTGGCGAATATACACCGTGCTCAGTACTTTCTAACGACGTTCTCATCTGGTTCGGATCTGGTTGATACACCGTGGATCTTCTGAAATGATTACATCATAAAAACAAAATACTATAACGGATATGGTCTGGATCTGGTTCATATACTGTGTATCTAATGAAATTTAATCCTAGTTCTAACCCGGATCCGGTTCATGGCTACTGTAGGCCTACTTGTTGCCATTAAAAGGTGTTCAGCATGTCCAGAGCTGTCTCAAAAATATGCCAGATGAACAACAAGATGAACAGTGCAAATAGTCCTACACCAAAATAAGTGCAGTTTCATGTTAAACAAAATGTATTTAAATTCTTGAAGAACACTTCACTATTCAGACATGCAATAACTAAATACACATTTGTAATTGTAAAAACTTAATTGAATAACATTTTAACAAGATTTGCAACTGCAACTTTATTTAAAAAAAAAAAAAAAAAGTTCTATAAATGAACCAGGTGGACCAAAATTATACAAAGTTGTCCAAATTTCCTTAAAAGCACAGACACAGGTGTAATAAAGTGCCCAATTCATATTATGTATAGTAAAGGTAAACCTAATTAAACCATACTAATAATTAGTATATTATCTAGTTATTACAACCTTGAAATATATTTTCATGCATATTAGAGTCCAGTATACATGCAATTATATTTCAGGGTTATACTAATAGAAATAAAGTTATTTGTATGTTATTGCATTTTAATATAATAACAAAGAGTAAAAAATATAAACGGTAATAATACATTCTAAGTAAGTAGCAAAAAAAATAGCAAGAGACAGGTGTCAAATAAGGCATAATTATGTAAATGTATGCATTTTGTACAAGTCAAAATAAAATAGAAAATTAAGTAATAAAAAATCTCATCTATATACAAGAGATCATAAAGAAAACCAAAGATGTTCATTTTGTCTTCTTAGGTACTTTAAACTTCTTAGGTTCTTTTTTAAGACAATACGGTAACGTGTATTTATCTTGTTGACATGTTTCGGCTAGCTGCGAGCCATTTTCAGAACTGTCACCGGTGTTGGTGGTGACGTGTCGTATATCAGCTGTTGTTACTTCCTGTAGGCGTGGTCAGCCTGATTGACCTGGCAGGTCGCTCAGACTGACCACGCCTCCCGTCGCCTGGTGGTCTCTGGAGGAGGGTGTCCCAGGTGTGTGAAAGGAGGAACGCTCCGTCATCACGGTTAATGCTGTCCGTGCCTCGTTTCCTGATTTCAGTGGCCTCCCTGATCCAGCGTTTGAACTTGTTGTTTTCCGATCCAATGACCCGTGCCCCGTCCCAATCCATAATGTGGTTATTTCTTTTGCAGTGGTCTGATATGGTGGATTTTAGGTTTTCCTGCAATGCTTTGTCTTTTTGTGTTCTGGTGAGTCGCCCTGATGTTTCCTTTTCACATTCCTTTTGGTGTTCCTTTTTTCGGATGTGAAAAGCCCGGCCTGTTTCCCCTATGTATGATTTATTGCATGATTTGCATTGGATTTCGCAGATGGCATTGCATTTTTGTTCTTGTGGGATTTTATCTTTGGGGTGTACTAGCTGTTGGCAGAGTTTTGTGTATGGTTTGACTACAGTGCTTATGTTGTGTTTTTTCATGGCTCTCTGGATGGGTTCAGTTATTCCTCTGATGTATGGTAGTGTGACTGTGTTCTTGTGATCCTGCTGCCCTCTATTGGTTTGCTGTGTTTTTTTGTCGGGGTTTGTTGGTTTTATTGTTGACTTGTTGTCTGCCTTTGTTTATGGCCCAGTTGGGATATTGACATTGTTTGAGAGCTTGTATAATGTGTCTCTCCTCCTCTTCCCTGTCGGTTTTGTCTGTTATGAGTGTGCCCCGTTCGAATAGTGTTCTTACTACTGAAAGTTTATGTGCAGTGGGATGTTCGGATGTCCAGAGTAGATATTGGTCGGTGTGCGTAGGTTTCCTGTATACTGTTATTTTGATGCTGCCGTCTGCGATGTGGTGGATTTTAATGTCCAAAAATGATATTGCGCCGTCTTTCTCCTCCTCATGTGTGAACTGAATGTTTCCGGTACTGTCTTGTGTGTTGAGATGGTCCGTGAGTTCTTGGGTGTGTCCTTGCTGTATTTTTTCCAGGATGCCGTCTACATAGCGTTTCCAGAAAGTTAAACGGCATTGTGGGGGTGCTGTGTTGAATGCTTTTTGTTCCAAGTCCTCCATGAAAAAACTGCTCATTATTGCGGATAGTGGATCTCCCATTGCGAACCCCTCCTTCTGTCTGTGAATGATGTTATGGTATTGGAAGTATGTAGATTTGGCCACGAAGTCTAATAGTTGCGTAATATCTTCAACAGTTAAATTTGTGCGTTTTTTGAGTGTTTTGTCCTTTCTGAGTTTTTCCTGTACTATTTGTAGTGTGACATCCACGGGTGTTTTGGTGAAGAGTGAGATGACGTCATGTGATATGAATATTTCGTCTGGAGCTACTGTGATGTTTTTTAGATCCTCTGCCAATTGTTTTGCGTTCTTGCAGTGGAACTTTGTTTGACCGATGAGTGGTTTTATTATTTCGACCAGAGCTTTTGACAGAAAGCTCTGGTCGATGCTATCGACTATCGGGTGGAGTGGTGTATCTTTTTTGTGAATTTTTGGTGTTCTGTAAATGCGAGGGGGGATGCTGGCTGTTGGGACTAGGTTATTGTATGCTTCTCGGGTGATTTTTTCTTGTTCTAATAGGGGTTTGTGTAATGCTTTTAGGGCTTGTTTCTTTTCTTCTGTCGGATTCTTTCTGATTATTTCGTATGTGTCAGTGTCTGCTAGAAGCGCTTCCATTTTCTGTTCATATGTTCTTGTGTCTAATATAACTGTTGTCCTTCCTTAAAATAATGATTGTGTTGTCTTTTTTCATATGATTAATGGCTTTCCTCTACTCCTTGGTTATATTGCAGGCGCGCGCTATTTCCAGCCTCTTCAAGTGGCGAAGTGCTTTGAGACCTTTTTGTCCAAATCTTCTTTTTATTAAACCGAAGATGTTCAGTTTGTCTTCCTATATACTTTAAACTTCTTAGGTTATTTGTTAAGACAATACAGTAACGTGCATTTACCTTGTTGACATGTTTCGGCTGCTAGCTGCGAGCCATCTTCAGAACTGTCACCGGTGTTGGTGGTGACGTGTCGTATATCAGCTGTTGTTACTTCCTGTAGGCGTGGTCAGCCTGATTGACCTGGCAGGTCGCTCAGACTGACCACGCCTCCCGTCGCCTGGTGGTCTCTGGAGGAGAGCATACAATAACCTAGTCCCTAAATCATACATAGGGGAAACAGGCCGGGCTTTTCACATCCGAAAAAAGGAACACCAAAAGGAATGTGAAAAGGAAACATCAGGGCGACTCACCAGAACACAAAAAGACAAAGCATTGCAGGAAAACCTAAAATCCACCATATCAGACCACTGTAAAAGAAATAACCACATTATGGATTGGGACGGGGCACGGGTCATTGGATCGGAAAACAACAAGTTCAAACGCTGGATCAGGGAGGCCATTGAAATCAGGAAACGAGGCACGGACAGCATTAACCGTGATGACGGAGCGTTCCTCCTTTCACACACCTGGGACACCCTCCTCCAGAGACCACCAGGCGACGGGAGGCGTGGTCAGTCTGAGCGACCTGCCAGGTCAATCAGGCTGACCATGCCTACAGGAAGTAACAACAGCTGATATACGACACGTCACCACCAACACCGGTGACAGTTCTGAAGATGGCTCGCAGCTAGCAGCCGAAACATGTCAACAAGGTAAATACACGTTACTGTATTGTCTTAAAAAAGAACCCAAGAAGTTTAAAGGTCATAAAGAAGACTGCAAAAATGATATGAAGATTGACAGGACATAGGGTTATCTTATCTAACATGAGGTATGGTATGAATGTAGTCCTGTATCTCTCACTGTTTAAGCGGAGCTTTAGGAGCCTGTTGGAGAATGAGCTCCTCTGTCCCTCTATGGTGCAGTGGATGGAGAGCAGTGTGTCCAGTGTCCTCCTGTCCCTCACTGTGACAAATGTCTCCGGTTCACAGCCAATCACGTGACCAGCTTTATGGATCAGTTTGTCACTCCACCCAATGTCCCTTTTACTAGTGCTGCTCCCCCAGCAGACCACAGCGAAGTACAGGGAGCTGGCCACCACAGACTGGTAGAAGATCTCCAGTAATTTGCTGCACACATTGAAAGACCTGAGCTTTCTCAGGAAGTAGAGTCTACTCATGCTCTAGTGGTACACAGCATTACTGTTGTCCCTCCAGTCCAGCCTGTTGTTCACACAGATGCCAAGATACTTGTAGCAGTCCACTAAATAGGATGTGCATCTAACATTTGTATCTGCTGCTGTACCCCAGTGACTGATGAAAGGGAGCAGAAAACATGAATTTACTGTATTTTTTTTTTTTTTTTTTTTTTTTTTTTCACATAAACAGTAATATCTGAAATAGAAGAAGGATCACCAAATATATTTACAGTGTCTTAATTATTTAACAGTGACATGTGGCGCCTGGCTCTCGGTCTCGTCTTCTACCTCCTACCATCGTTGCTCAGATATTTCCAATTTCTTCTGTGTTGCAGGCTGTAAGTATCAGTGTGTTCTACAAGCAGCTGAAACATGAAATAAAGAATAATAATAATTTAAAAAAACAAAAAACAAAACTGCAGTATAAATTCAAGTGTGTTTAAAGTTAAAGTCACAGCTATATGCTATTAAGCTTAAGAAATTTGTACTGGAAAGCATATGATACATTTTGTGGTCAAACAGATTTTTATTGATTTCTTTCATGGTGTGAGAGAGGCTGAGCTCTAGTGTAGAACAGTCTTTTGAAAATATGTTGGTTGCTTGGCATAACAAGGGGTAAAATCACAACAGCAAATAGAGAATAAAATGTTTACTTACCAAATTAAATGAGCTGGAGTAGGTGGGAATAAGAAGCTCTCATAACTTGCTCTACAAGTGATGAAATGAAATGAAAATAAAACAATGAGCACATTTAATATAATTTTGACAGACTGTTATAAACTAACATCCTTTAAATCCTTTCAGATTATTGTTTAAGTCTGATTAATGCATAATATATAGGTCTGATTAATGACACATGTATATGGAACACATATTAACATTAGAGACAAGATTGTAAAGTTGAATGGGTTTCAGGGTTGATTTATAAAAATTGTGTTTGTATTTTATTATTGTGTACATGATTAAGATGCTTAACAAAGTGGAAAATAGGCGATAAGCGCTGATAATATGGCATAAGTAAACATTCTAAAAAGATGTTACCATGGATACATGCACTAACCAACTGTTGCCGGAACAACAGTAAATCACCATGAAACATGCATACAACTACTAAACAATTAAACAACCAATACACTATAACACAGTGCATATTCAATAGGCCTAGCTAACTAACAGAAACTGTAAACAAATAGGTGTGGTAGTCTCAGAGTCATTTCATTGTAGTTAGCTCCTCCCTTCAGGCAGATATAAGGTAGTGTCCAACAGCGTCTGACCAGAACTGAAGAAGCAGCTTGGATGAGCTGCAAAACGTAATCGACCAAATAAACTCTGTCCAGTTGACAAATTGAATTTCTCCTTTTGCCATGGATTCTACCTGGACGACTGGGGGATTGTACACACAACACAGACAAAATCAAGATATTGTCCACAGTTTTACTTTTTGTTTTTCAATAGTTTACAAAAAATGCAGGTGCAAAAAGTGCAAGGTGCAATGTGGAGACAGGCAGCAGTTTCCTCTCCAGCAGCAGAACACAAAATGACATATGAGGCGCCTTTTGTCTGGTCTGTCTGATTGGATAAAACTACAATGGCTAAAACAGGGATGGTAAAAATTAACATTAGCTTAAAATATTGCCCCAACACTCCATAAAATAAACCCAAAACCAAACAACTATTAAAACCCCAACTATATACACAAAAACCTTAAAATCATGCACCAAGTAAACTTTAAAACCCATAAACTAATAAAACACCTATCCCATTACACCCTATACATTATATTACACTTGGTCCAGCCCGGAACCTTAAAAGGGGGAGCTCGTTTCTGGGGGACTCTTTTAGGACCTGGACAGAAGAAAAAGGAGGTAAGTACAAGCAAAACACCACACCATTCATTAAAACACAATAAAATACACCAACACACACATCAACACTTAAAACATTCCAACACAGATATATTGCACTGTATCAATTGCACTGCTCAATTAAAAAGGTAACTGGTTAATTAATAATGTCCTTTTCCTTTAGGGCCCAGTAGCTGTCAATTAAAGTGCAACTGTGCCTCAGGATTAAAAGCAGTAAAAGGAAAGGCAATAAATACATTTTTAAAACCAGTTATGTGCAAATATATTTAAAGTACTGTGTGCTATCAAATGTGCTGTGTTTTAAAGTGTCTTAGGCTGCGTCTCAATTCTCCCCCTTAGCCCTCTGTCTTAGCCCTACCCCTCTGTTGTGCGCGTTCACGAGAGACAGAGGGGTATCCCAATACTCTTTTCTATAAGTGCGAGGGCTAAGGGGAAGGGCTGTTCTACCCCTCTGAGCAGAGCTTTTTCAGATGCAATCGAGCAATCGGGAAGAAATTGGACAAATGTGAGTATTTTGCACTCAAGAACCTCATAAAAAGTTGTATAAAACTGTAGTAACTTTAGAAAAGTTGTAGGTATACTCATGGCGCCTGCATTTACACTTTCTGACATATACGGCTTATTGTAACATGCCTGGTTAGAACTATACGCTTGTTACAGTAGAATGTGTAAAGTATTACGAACATGCATGGCTTAAAAGAACTATATACGCATATATGTCAGACTAGAATGTGTCAAATATATCGCTGTATTTCGCCTCGTAACTTGTCTCATGCGCTTTTAGAACTATACACATGTTACGGTAGAATGTGTAAAGCATTACGAACATGCATGGCCTAAAATATTATTGTTTCGTTTCGCCTTGTAAATTATCCCCTATTTAATGACATGTTATTAATCAAATTTGTATTTTGTTTAGAAATTTCTTGTAGGAGGCTGGACTTGTTGGAGTTGTGTCAGCCCAACAAGCTTCAAAAAAGTGGGAGAATTTTAAAATAAAATATAAGGTATATTACATTCTATAATATTTGTAGGTACCAGAACAACTATATATGTTTATGACTATGTATTTATTTTGTTTTCTTTTTTGTGTGTACCAGGCATCCTCTACAACTCCGTCCACCTCTGCAGCATTTTAATTTTGTGTTACAGTTGATTAAAATTTGATTTACATATGTTGTACAGAGTATAGTAATTTTAACAAATTAAAAAAATAAAAAAAAAACATTTGACTTTTTGCAAAGTTCATTTAAAACAAACTCAAAAGGAGCACAATACTTCAAAACTTTAAAAATAATGTCATATTGTTGCGACTGCAAAGGGGTGTCCCATTTCTAAGGGTTTAAAACACACCCCTTTGCCTTACCCCTCTGTTTAAAGACAGAGGGGTAGGGCAAAGAGGTAGGGCTAAGACAAAGACAGAGGGCTAAGGGGGAGAATTGGGATTGGGCCTTAGTGAAGGGTGAAGGTGCTGAGAGTTACTTATGGGTAACAAACCAGCCTGTTTGTTACATTTCTCCCTTCCTCTCAGAAAAGCGAAGCTATTCTTCCTCCAGTCTTGACAGGCAATCAGCCATGATGTTGGTCTTCTCTGGTTTGTAGTGGACGGTGAAGTTGTAGGGCTGTAGCACGAGGTACCATCCTGTGATCCAGGTGCTCACTTCTCTCATGAGATCCAGCCACTGCAGTGCTCTGTGATCCGTCTCTAGTATGAAGTGTCTCCAAAGCAGGTAGTAGCACAGAGAGTGGATGGCCAACTTCATTGCCAGACACTCCTTCTCTACAGCCGAGTAGCGAGTCTTCCGGTCCAGCAGCCGACCACTCAGAAACATGACTGGCTTTCATTCTCCATTCTTCTGGAGAAGGAGCGCACCTAGTCCCACCCCCGAAGCATCCGTTTGGAGGATGAAGGGCCGGTCAAAATCAGGGCTTTGAAGGACGGGTCGGGTGCAAATAGCCTCCTTCAGGTCATTGAAGGCTTTGTTGCACACCTCTGTCCTTCAAAGCCCTGATTTTGACCAGCCCTTCATCCTCTTGGTCTTGGTCAGGTCATTCAGGACCTGACCATCTCGGTAAACTGAGGGATGAACTTCCTGTACCATCCCACGAGGCCGAGGAACCCCCTGACCTTCCTTTTTGTTGTGGGCACAGGGAAGGAATGGATAGCCTTAACTTGAGGCTAAAAGTTAAGGCTATCCAAAAGCCAAAAGTGTACCCAAAGTACCCGACTTCCCTATGGGCCACTGCACACTTTTTCGGAATGATGGTCAGTCCTGCGGTCTGTATCTTCTGCAGGACCTCCTGGAGGTGGTGGAGATGCTCTTCCCAGGACTGACTGTAAACCACCATGTCATCCAGGTAGGCTGGGCTGCAGAGAACTCTGACATATCCGGAAGCACATGGTCCATCAGCTTCTGAAACATGGCTGGCGCCCCCTGTAGGCTAAAGGGCATCACTCTGACCTCATACAGAACAAAGGACGTCTTGAAGGCTGTCATCTCCCTCGCCTCTGGTGCCAGTGCCAACTGCCAGTAGCCCCGAGATGGATCCAGTGTTGTGATGCAGGCTGCACTCCCCACATGCTCCAGAAGTTCATCGATGCGGGGCATCGGGTAGGGGTCAAAGTTGGAGATGGTGTTCAGGTATCTAAAATCAATACAAAAACACAGAGAACCGTCCTTTTTCGGCACAAGTACAACAGGGCTACATCATTCACTGTCAGAAATTTCAATAATGCCCAGTTCTAACATCCATCCATCCATCCATTTTCTCCCGCTTAATCCGGCTGGGTTGCGGGGGCAGCACGCTGCCCATTACTCTGTGCACCAGACCCAGACCCCTATGAACCCCTCTGCAGGTGGTGAGCCCACAGGAGGGAGGAATTGATTGACCCCTGTTTCTAGTTGTCCACAATTATCACAGTTCCCGCTATTATGTTTTCCTGTTTTCCAAACCTTAATCTAGAAATTAAAATATCTGTTTTCCTGTTTCCCATTGTATATCTCATTGATCCCACTTTTTTTCTGAATTTTATGATACCACCAACCTCTCCCCTCAATATCCCATCCTTTTTGCCATTTTTCCTTTCTTTTTTTTTTTTAAACTTAATTTTACTTCTATATCCACATTTGATTTCTTGCTATATTTCTTTGCTTGTTCATCTGCTGCTTCATTTCCTTTAACTCCTACTATGTGTGCCGGAACCCATAACAGCACTGCCACTAATCGCTTTCTCACTACTCTATAAAGAACTTGTTTCAGTTCCATAAAAACATCTGGCCTACTATCTGAATGACCACTTCGCAAACTGGCTAGTGCTGCACTAGTATTTGTGCACAGAATTGTTCTTAGGGGTCTCAGCCCTTCCATCCATTTAATTGCTAAAAGAATTGCCAAAATTTCCCCCGTGTATACAGGTAGTCATTAATCTTTTTCCCCACTTTGACATTAAATTCTGGAACAAGAAAAGACACTCTTTTTTGCATCTGTGTATATTTGCGCATATCCAAAGTAGCTGTCAATATGTGATTGAACTGTATGTCTATTCAATATAAATTCTTTATCTTTGTGTTTCCTCTCCAAAAAGGAATCAGCTGTTTCTCCTTCTCCCGACTTGGCTTTAGAACCTCAAATGCAAGATGATCTAATTTTTGTCCTTGCAGATTAAACAAATAGCTGCTGTCTTCAGTGGCATTTGACCCATTTCAACCTGTAGTGCAGCAATTGGAGTGGATTTGAAAGCCCCTGTACACAACCTCAAGGCTCAAGCCTGGAGAGTATCTAACTTTTTAAGGCTTGTTATCGCAGCAGATCCATACACCACACTGCCGTAATCCAGACTAGATCTAATCATCCCTGTGTAGATGGCACTTCTTTCTTTCTTCTTTCAGCCCCCCTTTCATTTCCATCTAAACATTGCATTACCTTTACTTTTTTACACTTATATAGATAAGTGTAAAAAAGTAAAGGTAATGCAATGTTAACCTTTTGAATATGAGTGGCCCACATAATCTTCTCATCAAACCAAACCTCCAAATATTTAAATTGACTTACTCTTTCCAAATTCTGATCATAAAGCTTTAATTTCAATTCATTTCCGATTCTTTTCCTCATAAAAAAATATTGTTTTTGTTTTGTCAACAGAGAAATTGAAGCTCCAGTTTTAGACTTAGACAAATTTTATTGATCCACAAGGGAAATTATTTGGATAGAGTAGCTCACTCATCACAATATAATATAATAACAGAGAGTAACAAAAATAGATGGTATAGCAAAAAGTTAGCAAGAGACAGGTGTCAAATGAGACATAATTATAAAAATAAATGTGTATGTACAAGTCAAAATAAAATAGAAAAATAAGTAATAAACTATAAAATAAACTATAAAATCACAGCTATATACAAGAGACAAGAACAACAGTGCAGATAATATGCTGATTGACAGGGCATAGATTATCCGTTACTTGAGATTAAGTTGTTGTACAGTTGTAGGGAGTATTATCTGTTACATAAGGGTGATTTGTTGTACAACTGTATGGAGTATGGTATGAATGTAGTCCTGTATCTCTCACTGTTTGAGAGGAGTTGTAGGAGTCTGTTGGAGAATGAGCTCCTCTGTCCCTCTATAGTCTGGTGCAGTGGGTGAGCAGGAGTGTCCATGATGGAGAGCAGATTGTCCAGTGTCCTCCTGTCCCTTCCTGTGTGAAATGTCTCCAGCTTACAGCCGATCACGTGACCAGCTTTACGGATCGGTTTGTCAATCCGCCCAATGTCCCTTTTACTGGGGCCGCTCCCCCAGCAGACCACAGCGAAGTACAGGGCGCAGGTCACCACAGACTGGTAGAAGATCTCCAGTAACTTCCTGCACACATTGAAAGACCTGAGTTTTCTCAGGAAGTAGAGTCTGCTCATGCTCGTCTTGTACACAGCATTACAGTTGTCCCTCCAGTCCAGCCTGTTGTTCACATGGATGCCAAGGTACTTGTAGCAGTCCACTATTTCCACGTCCTGGCCCTGGATGGTAATGGGGTCCACTGATGTCCTCTTTCTCCTGAAGTCAATCACCAGTTCCTTGGTCTTGTCAACGTTCAGAAGCAGATGGTTTGCCTGGGACCACTCCACAACATTTACAATCAGTGTCCTGTACTCCAGCTCCTGTCCATCTCTGATACACCCTACCACTGCAGAGTCATCAGAGAACTTCTGCAGATGGCAGGACCTGGAGCTGTACTGGAAGTCAGAGGTGTACATAGTGAACAATGGAATGGAGACAGGACTGTACCCTGGGGGACTCCTACATTACTGACCACAGTGTCAGACAGGGTGGTCCCCAGTCGCACGTACTGAGGTCTGCCTGACAGGTAGTCAGCAATCCAGAAGACAATGGAGGAGCCCATCCTGAGCAGCTTCTCACTCATCAGAAAGGGCTGGATAGTGTTAAAAGTACTGGAGAAATCGAAGAACAATATCCTCACAGAGCCCCCAACACTATCCAGGTGAGAGTGAGCCCGCTGCAAAAGATAGATCAAAGCATCATCCACACTGATGTGGGCCTGATAGGCAAATTGTAGAGGATCCAGGGATGGTGCCACCAAGGGTCTGAGCTGAGCCAGAACAAGTCTCTCAAACACTTTCATTACATGAGAAGTCAAAGCAACTGGTCTGAAGTCATTAAGTCCAGATGGGATAGGCTTCTTGGGCACTGATACAATGCAGGAGGTCTTCCACAGCACCGGTATCCTTTCAAGCTTCAGGTTCAGTGTGAAGAGAAAGTGCAGGATCCTAATGAGCTGTGCAGCACATGTCCTTCTGACAACAGCACGTTATTCTAACATCTTTGGCTTTGCCCATTAACTTTAATGGGTATGGCTTGCTTCTTGAAATACGCTTGCATCATCTCTCGCCACTCACACACTGTATTTTTGTTCAAACCATCTCCTCTGACAACTGGAGGCTCTCTCACATCTGGCTGCAAGACAAACTTTGCACCTGACAAGTTCAAATAACTGGGCTCACTGGACAACTGCCCCACACTGCCTTGAGCTGGTGTGTCATTTTTAGCTTTGTCCCATTTCACTTCTTAACTGGTGCTTTATAGAGACTACTTGTTGAGCAGTGTCAGCTATTGGTGTGTTTAGGTTTGAGTCTGTTACAGCAGAAGCACCAAATACATTTTCATTTAAACTAGTAGGGCTAGATACATTCTCCATTAAACGCAAAATAAAAACCAGGTGAACTGACATCTTTTTATCTACCTCGCACTGGTTTGGGACCACTCAACAGTAGGTTTACCTCTACCCATACCAAAAGAAAATATATTTGTGAGAATCTTTTGTTTCATTAATAACACTGGGGAACACTCTATATGTTGCATTTAAAGAAAGACTTGTTTTCAGTCAATTTAAGTGTGCTGAGTTCTAATCTGAAGTTAGTTTTTTTCTGCAAGCTACAGATTTTATGCAATCTTTGATTTTTATTATGATGGAGTGTGTAGCAACCACAGATGTAACAGAAGGCATCAGGCTTGTTTCTACAGTGATGTCTCGATGAGGAAGCCATGTTTGATCTGGAAAAAAGAAGCATGATAAAAATATTAGAATCTATCTATGTATATAATCTCAAAACGCTTAGATTTGGGTTACGTAAGTTCATATTTAGACCATTTCATCTATCTCAAATTGCATGAAAACTAGAGCTTATGGAGAAAAACTAATTTCAGATTTGAAATCAGCGCCTAAAAATCCTCATCAGTTACAAAATCCAATGCAACAGAAAGTTAAAATTTTAGTGTTCCCCAGTGTAATGAATGTAATTTTGTTTTACAGTGTTTGATAGATCACCAAAAAAATCTTGACCAAACACCTTTTAACAAGAAGCAGCTTGGATGAGCTGCGAAATGTATTTGACCAAATAAACTCTTGTCCAGTTGACAAACTGAATTTCTCATTTTGCCAAAAATGGTAAAACGTTTCAACTGTGTGCATAAATGTCTTTTTTACTTTTCATAAGATCTATCTTAAATCCTCTTGTTGACTCATGTGAGGGGAGCAACCTCTGGCGGCCAGACTTGTGTTGATCCACAGCTCCAGTACCATGATGGACCAGAGCGATGTGGATCTGGGTCATGGCACCACTGTAGCCAGTGTGCTTGAACCAACCAACCCTGCAAATGTCGTTCTGCTGTGTAGATGAAGTGAGCCACACTCAGGGGTTTACCATTCAGGAGAAAATTTACTGTGTAAAACACAAAACTTCCTCATAGTAACTGTCATGTTATAGCAATATTACTAATTACAATTAAATATTTTTACAGTGTGATCATATAGTTTTACATTTTTTACAGGTAACCAATCACGGCTATTTTATATTTTTTAAAGGAACAATGTATTATGTACAAAAGGTACACATTATATCAATGACAATATATGATAAAGAAATAACATTCAGTAAAACATAGACAACATATAGATGTAGTCAGTATGAATTTTCTGTCAAATATTTTACATAGAAGACCCCTCCCTCTCCTCTGCTTTCTTCATACATGGATATATAATAAAAATTAGATATTTTTATATCCAGTTCTTATATCCCCTCGTGGACAGATGGGGAGGCCACTCTATAGGTACTGCAGCTCCCAGGAGCTCTGGCCCAAAAAGAATTGTCCCTTAGAACACAATGCATTTTTGGTGAAATCAAACTGCCTGTGTTCGGCTGGCAGGGCATCATCAGCTTTCATAAAGGTCGGATTTTGTAGGGATTCTTTTAACAGTATGAATTATGATTTTTTAAAATTGTCAAAGCGTCTAAAAGTTAGCTTTGTAAGAGTTAGCCTAGCTCTGCTCTGAGCCTGTGGTAGCTCCGATCTAGCATCGAGAGCTCTGATTGGGCAGAATTGTACATTTCTGACATCACACGTTTTGCAGCGTAAGGCCAGTATTCAGGAATTAACGCAGAAGTAAAAATATTTTTTGAGCACAAGCCATTGAAAATACGGCGTCATCTTGGACTCATCTTCCAGATCTTATTATACTTCCATGTTCTCATAGCAACTGAGGGGAACCACTCCTTTCCACAGAAAGTAGTGGCACCGTCAAAATAAAAGCATCTAGCATAACCAGCCCAAAGTAAACTTAAGTACAACCTTATAAGCAAATAAAACAGGTGAAATTGATTAGAACAGTAAGACCACATGGGCTGCACTAGTCTATGTGCTCTTATACTTGTTCTGATACAGCTCAAGATCATTCTAACACTTTACCGAAAGGTTCATTTCTGTCCTGGAAATTTTTTAGTGTTAATACTTGCTGAGTATATAGTTTCAAAAGTATCAATTAGTATCTAATTTGTGATAATTTTTGACAACTCTAGATCTGTCTCAAACAGATGAGATGCTCTGGTTGTATTGTCTTCCATGAGTTAGTTCCATAGCAGAGTATAGGACACATGTTGGGAATGCGAAGGGTGTGCGGTGGAGTGGGCTTTGTCTATGGGGCTGAGCAGACCCGGCCGCCTGTGGGAACGGATTAGACTTCACGCCTTTTCCTCCGCACTCCAGCCCTTCAAAGACATTCCTTGCATAACAAATGACACACACACACACACTAGTGTTAATCATTAGACAAACAATAACTTTCCCCAAGCAAAACTAAATGTCTAAATAGTGAGACAAAGGCCAAAGTCGGTCTGCATTCAAGATTATAGTATTCATGTAGAGCAGGGGTGTCAAAGTCAAATGGACGGAGGGCCAAATAAAAAATTTAGCTACAAGTCGAGGGCCGGACTGATCGAATGTTCATTGAAAAATTTTAAAATTTCCGCATATAGTCTAGTGAACCAAATTGAACCTACTGAAAACCTAACAAATATATTACAATATGATCGGATAAATAAAGCAATATTTTCTTATGGCTCTGTCAGTAATGTTTAATTTTCAACAGGCACAAAAGACAAATTTCCTTTATATAAAAATGCCCATAACATGAACATTAAATGAATGAAGCTGTATTATTCAAGGCACCATCAGTATTGCCTGGAAATCCAGAAGGATATCTCTCTGTATTTGTAATACAGATCCATAGCAATGAGTCTGGATTTTTCCAGGCAACTACCACGGTGGAAATGGCACGCAATCCCAGGTTTGTGTAAAAAGCAAAACTGCACCGATTACTGCTGCAGACGTGGTCCAAACACGGATCAACGCCAGACCCCTTTTACGGGTCGCCAGTCACACGCCACACTGTCGCCACGGTTTGGGAGACACAGCGGCGAACAGCAAAACTTAGTGGAGTGAGGTGCAAACTGTGCAACAACTAAAGAAAAAATGTATAAGAATTTAGGCATGGGTGAATTGATGGGTGTATACGAGAAAACGCGATGACGTCACGTCCGGGGGTCACTGAGTGCGGCAGCCATATTGGTAGGCAAAAAGCGTCCGCATCAACAAGCCGACATGCCTACTAGCTGTTGTGCTTTTAACTGCACAAGTAGACAGAGTAAAGATAGTGGAATTAGTTTTTTTAGAATCCCAAAAGACGTAGAAAGAAAGAAAAAGTGGCTTCGTGCGTTAAGGAGAGGGTCTGTTAACAAATCTGGTGAAGAATGGGATCCCAAAGGCCATGAAAGAATATGTGGGAAACGCTTCGTGTCAGGTAAAAAAAACAACTTTTCACACAAGTGACAAGATTAGGTGATCAGTGGTGATGATCCGTGACGGTGTAAATAATTTGGGCTTTCGTATGCCACTTGATTGTATAAAACAGTGTAAAATGATATATCATTTGCATGGATCGACACAAGACCGGACAATTGAGCTACCATACCCCAGCCCAACCCATAAAACAAATGGTAGTATTTGTTTGTAAAAATGCATACATGTATACTTTTTTATATTCCAGGCAAGGCATCAAATGATCCTAAGCATCCTGATTATGTCCCCTCCTTATTCGACTTCCCATCAACACCTCACCAGGAGGAGAAATCCTTTAAGAGTAAATGTGACAGATTTGAAAGAGCAGCGAAAAGACAGAAGAGAGGTACAGTAATTAAAGCATATGAAACAAAACTTTAATTGATACATACTTACAAGTTCTCACTTTAAATGACTTTGTTCCATATACCTGTTCTTGTTAACAGATCCTGCAGTAAATACATCTGAAGAGGAACATACTGAAACTCCACCAGGACTACAGCAAGATACCAGTATCTGTGAAACAGCAGTCACAGACAGTGAGCTTGAGACCACCCCAACCAGTGAGACCTTCGATCAGGTTGTCCAAGAACTGAGAGAGGTCAAGAAAGAGAATGAGAAACTCAAGGAGCACTGTAGAAGTCTTCAAAAAGAGGTCGACTTCTTATGTAAAGAGCGTGATGGGTTACACAGGGCTCTGACTAATAATAAGCTATCGTCATCATGTCTGACTGACAAGAAGTGCCGCTTTTATACAGGTCTTCCCACTGTTCAAGTATTTAGTTTTGTTGCAAGTCTTGTCAGTGACTTCATTCCCATCAAGCGCTGCATAAGCAAAAGAGACCAAATTTTGCTTACTTTGATGAAGCTCCGCCTAGGACTGGCTAATGGAGACCTTGCCTACAGATTCCATGTGTCTGCCTCTACTGTGTCAGAAGTGATCAACAACTGCATCCCCGTTCTCGCCTCACGACTCAGGTTTCTGATAAAATGGCCCTCAAAAGATGAAGTGAAGAGAAATCTCCCCCTCAAGTTTCGGAAACGACAGTATTCAAACTGTAGGGTAATAATCGACTGTAGTGAAATCTTTACCGATAGGCCATACAACCTGCATGCAAGAGCAAAAAGGTGGAGCAACTACAAGCACCACCATACCCTCAAATTCCTTATTGGTATCACCCCATATGGAACCGTATCTTTTGTCTCCAAATGCTGGGGAGGACGGATTTCGGATGTGGACATAACCGCTCGCTCTGGATTCTACGACAAGATAGAATATGGGGACATGGTAATGGCGAATCGAGGTTTCACCATTAGCCAGGAACTCGCCATGCGAGGTGCGACACTGTCCATGCCTCCTTTCGTTGCAGGACGTAAACAGTTGCCTGGGCGTGTAGTGCAGAAAGCAAGGCAAATATCATCTCTTCGCATTCATGTGGAAAGGGCGATCGAGCGTGTGAAAAACTATAAAATCTTGTCACAGACACTTCCCCTCACTTTGGCACCACTTGCTAGTGACATAGTGGAAACATGTTCAGCTTTGACCAACTTCATGCCAAAGTTAATAAAATGAAAACATGTACATGTATTAGTATTTTTGTAATTTTTTTTTTTTTTTTCACTTTAATGTTGGCTTGTTAAATGTGTGTGGAAAGAAACAATTTTGGTTGTTTGAAGTACAGTGTGTCTACCCTGGGTTGATATGAATAGTTAAAATCATACAAAATATATGTTTTGGTGCTTTACATAACATTGGTTTAAGGTTACCAGTAGATAGACTGAAAAACATATTATATTGTATTGTCATGGATTTGTGTCTGTAGTCAGTGCCAAGGGCCAATGCCTATTAAATACACGTAGGAGGCGCACTTTAACATCTATCTGGTTGATGATTTTATTTACAATAGGGAATTATGTGTCAGTTTTTCTTTGGTGGTAGGTGAGATTATTCTCGATTTAATTGTTTTGCATACTTCATGACTGAAATAACAAAAAATAGTAATTGTAATTATACAGTATGTAATTTCAAGTGTACTTGTATGATAACCTTTTTGTATTCCAACCCTACAGAGGGCTCACTTGAACCTCTAGATCCAGTTATATATTAATGTTGATTGAATTGTCTTTGTGCTTTAGTGAGAATGGACACAAAAAAATTGTGCGAAAAAAATATTACATTTTCAATACAAATGTATATCAATGGCAAAGTGTTAATTTTCATGCAATTACGGAGATTACGGATTGTTATCATCATTACAAATTGCTGTGTAATGTTACCAGTATGTTCATGTTTCATTTTTTCTCTATATTGATATCTTTGTTAAAATATTTTTGATACATGTACATATGCTGCATTTATAACTGCAAAACCATTTCAATTTTGTACCACTGATTCATTCATGAATAAAAATACAATAAAAAAACCCCAACAGTTCAGCTTATTATTGCTTTATTCATTATATCACAATTTAAACACCTCAAGCTCCTCAAGTATTTACAGTCCCTCACGTGGCCGGATATGAAATAATTGAATGCCTCAAGAGACTTGAATGATTTCATTGTTGTAGATACAACCATAGTCCGTCTCTGGCCAGAGCGATCTGTCTGCCAGCCAGCCATCTTCCAGTGAATACGGGTCGGGAAGATCGATGCCCTTATCGGCGAGTTTTAACTTTTCTAAGTAACGTTTATGATCCTCAACATTCAGTGATTTAGAGTAAGATGATGAAGTCATGTTTAAACACATAACGGCAACACTTTGTTCTAAATAAACCAGACCTCTGTGACAACTTGTCAACAACAACCAGCGCCCACCAAGGACTTTTTGCCTACCAATCACTGCGCAAGTGCGGAAAAGCTGGATGTAAACAAAAACAACGTTTTCTCGTATCGGGCGTGCATTCCCGTCATTACCTGGAATGGGGCGCGCACTACGTGCTACGCACTACGGAGCGAGGGACCGATACGGCGCTGAGCTGCGGCCGAGCAGCGGCACTAAAAGAAGAGGTGATGGCATAAGTATGAATGTAAGGTGCGCTGGAGCTTAAGCTTGCGATTTTACCTGAGCTGAGGACAGCGCGGCCACCAAGGGAAACCCGGAAGAGCGTGTGGGACAAAAGGGGGAGTATGGGTATCTGAAAGTTAACTTTTGCTGTTATGCTAATGACTGCTGATAAATAATGATTTGTCACTCTACATTGTAGAGTGACAAAAGGAAGGAGATTTGAGTTTTATTCTGCATAAAGTATTTGTATTATAAGTATTATAAGTATTTTTAGCATTGTTGTCACAATGCTAAAATTTCAAACTTGTTGATACAAAGGAATAGACTCAATACCAATACCACAATAATAATAATAATAATAATAATAATAATAATAATAATAATAATAATAATAATAAATATAGCCGCAAGCGGCAATGATCAGCCCTCGCTTGCACTCGCAGGGTGGGGGCGCTAACGCGCCCTATTCCTCCCCTTTTTTCTAGGCCAGTTGGCCTGTGGTGTGCTGTCGCACACAAACTGTTCTCTTTTTGGACAGCTTTATTTTGTCCATTAGAATTTTATGTGTGTCTCAACTTTTAACCAGTTGGTGGCGCTAACACACGTTTGAGGTTGTGGCTGTTTTAAAACTTTCACAAATGAAATTACGGCAGAATTAAATATCTACATAGGATCACATTATGACATTTGTCACATGATTAATCCAATATTGGCGGACTTTGGTTTAGGAGGGGCCGTGGTCACAATATATATTTTGTTCCTTTTCCCATGATGCATCTGTGTACCAAATTTGGTTTGTGTGCAGAATCCCTCAGTCGTCCAGGTAGAATCAAATGCAAAAGGAGAAATTAAATTTGTCAACTGGACAAAAGTTTTTTTGGTCGAATACGTTTCTCATCCAAGCTGCTTCTTCAGTTCTGGTCAGACACTGGTGGACACTGCCTTATATCTGCCTGAAGGGGGCGCTAACTACACTGAAATGACTCTGAGACTCCCACACCTGTTTGTTTACAATTTTTGTTAGTTAGGTGGGCCTTTTGTCCAGGTGATAAATTGACTTTCTCCTTTTGCCACAAATTTGTTTTGGCTACACCAAAGTTTTTGTCAGGACGTCACATTGGCAATGGCAGATTTTTGGCCTATTGCCATGGCAACACGATGGGAGATGGCACATGGGTATCATTGACTTTTTTCATCCAAAACATGCCATGAATATGTGTACCAAATCTTGTATGTCTAGAATAAAGTAAAATTTTGCACTTCTCTGCAATCTCCCCAGGGGGCGCTATTGCAGCCATTTCAGATTTTCTTATATCAATCTGTTTAGGGTCAGGGTGTCCACCAACGATTAAAGTTTGAGTGAAATTGGTCAAAGTTTGTGCGAATTATCACTCGTCAAAGTTTGATGGCGAGCCGCAAAAACGAACCCGAAATTCGTGCTGCTGTCACGGAAACACCGTTCAATATTATAGCGAGCTTTTAACAACTTTTAATGTCCCACTCGTCTAGATGATACAGAACGATTTTGGTGAGGCTCGGTCAAAAACCCTAAGACGAGTTCGTTAAAGTACGAGGACAGGAAATGGCGCCTTCGCCATCAGGTCACATGGTCTATCCAATATGGCTGGCTTCCTGTTGGTTGCCTAGCAACGGCGTAATATACTTTTTTGTTCCTATTCCCATCATGCATCTGTGTACCAAATTTGGTTTGGCTATGCCAAAGTTTTTGTCGGGCGAGGACAGATGTTTGGCCTGTTGCCATGGCAACACAATGGGAGGTGGCATAGGGGTGTCATTGAGTTTTTTGATCAAGACCATGTCACGAATGTATGTTCCAAATTTGGTATGTCTACTACAAAGTAAAATTTTGCACTTCCATGCAATCTACCTAGGAGGCGCTATTGCGGCCATTTCAGATTTTCTTATATCAATCTGTTCAGGGTCGGGGTGTCCACCAACAATTAAAGTTTGAGTGAAATCGACCAAAGGATGCGCAAATTATCACTCGTCGAAGTTTGATGGCGAGCCGCAAAAACACAAACCCGAAATTTGTGCCGTTGTCACGGAAACACCGTTCAATATTATAGCGAGCTTTTAACAACTTTTAATGTCCCACTTGTCTAGATGATACAGAACGATTTTGGTGAGGCTCGGTCAAAAACCCTAAGACGAGTTCGTTAAAGTACGAGGACAGGGAATGGCGCCTTCGCAACCAGGTCACATGGTCTATCCAATATGGTTGACTTCCTGTTGGTTGCCTAGCAACGGTGTAATATACTTTTTTGTTCCTACTCCCATGATGCATCTGTGTACCAAATTTGGTTTGTCTACGCCAAAGTTTTTGGTCGGGCGCCCTATTGGCGAGGACAGATGTTTGGCCTGTTGCCATAGCAACACGATGGGAAATGGCGTGGGGGCGTCATTGAGTTTTTTGATCAAGACCATGTCACAAATCTGTGTACCAAATTTGGTATGCGTACGACAAAGTAAAATTTTGCACTTCCATGCAATCTTCCTAGGGGGCGCTATTGCGGTCATTTCAGATTTTCTTATATCAATCTGTTCAGGGTCGGGGTGTCCACCAACGATTAAAGTTTGAGTGAAATCGACCAAACATTGTGCGAATTATCACTCGTCGAAGTTTGATGGCGAGGCGCAAAAACGAACCCAAAATTCGTGTCGTTGTCACGGAAACACCGTTCAATATTATAGCGAGCTTTTAACAACTTTTAATGTCCCACTCGTCTAGATGATACAGAACGATTTTGGTGAGGCTGGGTCAAAAACCCCAGGACAAGTTCGTTAAAGTACGAGGACAGGAAAATGCGCCTTCGGCGCCACGTCACGCTATCGGTCCAAAATGGCCAACTTCCTGTTGGTTGCCTAGCAACCGCGTAATATATTTTTTGGCTTGGAACGACATGACCTATCCACCACCCGAATTTCGTTTGTCTACGACAAAGTTCATTTTTCGGGTATAGCCATAGGCGCAATGTATTTTGATTTTCCAGGGGGCACTGTCGAGCCATTTTTTTAGGTTTTGTAATACAGAGTATTTGTAAATTCCTTTTTTGGCGTTCTTGAATTTTGTTCCAAATTTGGTGAGTTTTCGTCGGTGGGAAGTTACCGAACTCTGCAAAAAGTGTATAGGAAAATAATAATAATAATAATAAGAATAAGAAAAACCAGAACAATAACAATATAGCGCCAGCTTTGGGGGCACATATATATATCATTGGAAAGTGCTCGCGTCCAGTAACGCACCCGTGGGGTCCATTGTCAATGACGAGCGCGTTGCGCTCGTCATTGACCTCATCGATTACTCACTTGTCCAATGCACATTTTTGGTGTTTACCGGGGTGAACGATTACAATTATGCCGCTTTCGCGGCAATGGGCAATGCCAGTCTGTACTATTGGATGCCATGAGTGTCACTATTGAGTGGCATTGAGTGTTTGAACAGGGGAGAGCGCTTCGCGCTCTGTTTTTGCGGGCGCACTTGACATGGTGCACTTCGTGCACCATGTCAAGTGCGCCCTACGTTTTGGGGTGAACAATTACAATTAGGCCGCTGTCGCGGCCATGGGCGGTGCCACCGTGCCATGTCAGCGGGCACCAGTCACTGACATGAGTGCCACTGTGTTTGGAAAGGGGAGAGCGCTTTGCGCTCTGTTTGCGTGCGCTATGCGCACGCAGCGCAGCAGTGCTTCGCACTGCTGAACAGTTACAATAGGCCCTACGCCTTGGCGCTCGGGCCTAAATATAGCCGCAAGCGGCAATGATCGGCCCTCGCTTGCACTCGCAGGGTGGGGGCGCTAACGCGCCCTATTCCTCCCCTTCTTTCTAGGCCAGTTGGCCTGTGGTGTTTGTCGCACATAAACTGTTCTCTTTTTGGGCAGCTTTATTTTGTCCATTAGAATTTTATGTGTGTCTATTATAATTTTATGTGTGTCTCAACTTTTATCCAGTTGGTGGCGCTAACACACCTTTTTGAAAATGTTTCCACGTTTGAGGTTGTGGCTGTTTTAAAACTTTCACAAATGAAAATACGGCAGAATTAAATGTCTACATAGGATCACATTATGACATTTGTCACATGATTAATCCAAGATGGCGGACTTTGGTTTAGGAGGGGCCGTGGTCACAATATATTTTTTGTTCCTTTTCCCATGATGCATCTGTGTACCAAATTTGGTTTGTGTAGAATCCCTCAGTCGTCCAGGTAGAATCCAGGGCAAAAGGAGAAATTCAATTTGTCAACTGGACAAAAGTTTATTTGGTCAAAAAAGTTTCGCAGCTCATCCAAGCTGCTTCTTCAGTTCTGGTCAGACGCTGGTGGACACTGCCTTATATCTGCCTGAAGGGGGCGCTAACTACAGTAAAATTATTCTGAGACTCCCACACCTATTTGTTTACAGTTTCTGTTAGGTGGGCCTTTAGTCCAGTCGACAAATTAAATTTCTCCTTTTGCCACAAATTTGGTTTAGCTACACCAAAGTTTTTGTCAGGACGTCACATTGGCAATGGCAGATTTTTGGCCTGTTGCCATGGTAACACGATGGGAGATGGCACGTGGGTGTCATTGACTTTTTTCATCCACAACATGCCACGAATATGTGTACCAAATCTTGTATGTCTAGAACAAAGTAAAATTTTGCACTTCTATGCAATCTCCCCAGGGGGCGCTATTGCAGCCATTTTAGATTTTCCTATATTAATCTGTTCAGGGTCGGGGTGTCCACCAACGAATAAAGTTTGAGTGAAATCGGTCAAAGTTTGTGCGAATTATCACTTCGTCAAAGTTTGACGGCGAGCTGCAAAACGAAACCGAAATTTGTACCGTTGTCACGGAAACACTGTTCAATATTATAGCGAGCTTTTAACAACTTTTAATGTCCCACTCGTCTAGATGACACAGAACGATTTTGGTGAGGCTCGGTCAAAAACCCTAGGACGAGTTCGTTAAAGTACGAGGACAGGAAATGGCGCCTTCGCCATCAGGTCACATGGTCTATCCAATATGGCTGGCTTCCTGTTGGTTGCCTAGCAACGGCGTAATATACTTTTTTGTTCCTATTCCCATGATGCATCTGTGTACCAAATTTGGTTTGGCTACACCAAAGTTTTTGTCGGGCGAGGACAGATGTTTGGCCTGTTGCCATGGCAACACAATGGGAGATGGCATAGGGGTGTCATTGAGTTTTTTGATCGAGACCATGTCACGAATGTATGTTCCAAATTTGGTATGTCTACTACAAAGTAAAATTTTGCACTTCCATGCAATCTACCTAGGGGGCGCTATTGCGGCCATTTCAGATTTTCTTATATCAATCTGTTCAGGGTCGGGGTGTCCACCAACGATTAAAGTTTGAGTGAAATCGACCAAAGGATGCGCAAATTATCACTCGTCGAAGTTTGATGGCGAGCCGCAAAAACACAAACCCGAAATTTGTGCCGTTGTCATGGAAACACCGTTCAATATTATAGCGAGCTTTTAACAACTTTTAATGTCCCACTCGTCTAGATGATACAGAACGATTTTGGTGAGGCTGGGTCAAAAACCCTAGGACGAGTTCGTTAAAGTACGAGGACAGGGAATGGCGCCTTCGCAACCAGGTCACATGGTCTATCCAATATGGCTGACTTCCTGTTGGTTGCCTAGCAACGGCATAATATACTTTTTTGTTCCTATTCCCATGATGCATCTGTGTACCAAATTTGGTTTGGCTACGCCAAAGTTTTTGGTCGGGCGCCCTATTGGCGAGGACAGATGTTTGGCCTGTTGCCATGGCGACACGATGGGAGATGGCGTGGGGGCGTCATTGAGTTTTTTGATCGAGACCATGTCACAAATCTGTGTACCAAATTTGGTATGCGTACGACAAAGTAAAATTTTGCACTTCCATGCAATCTCCCTAGGGGGCGCTATTGCGGTCATTTCAGATTTTCTTATATCAATCTGTTCAGGGTCGGGGTGTCCACCAACGATTAAAGTTTGAGTGAAATCGACCAAAAATTGTGCGAATTATCACTCGTCGAAGTTTGATGGCGAGGCGCAAAAACGAACACGAAATTCGTGCCGTTGCACTGCTGAACAGTTACAATAGGCCCTACGCCTTGGCGCTCGGGCCTAATAATAATAATAATAATTTTAGAATCTTTTATAGAATAGAATTTTCAACATTAAATGATAGTACTTTCTTTTATATTACCATGTGACCTTATATCTGTGTAATCCTCAGTCATCCAGGTAGGTTTCATAGTGGTCCATGGGCGTATACTAGTCTATGTAATCTTATATTTGTTCTGATACAGCTCAAGATAATTCTAAAGCTATGGAAAGGTTCTGTTCTGTCAATGTGGCTTTTTTAGTATCTTGTTTCAATACTAGTTTTAGTACTGATTAGTATCTGATTTTCTATACTTTTGACAAGTTTAGTAGAAACCATATATGGGGCAGATGATTCACAACAAAGATACAAGCCAGAAAAACACAAACCCATGTGTAACAGTTCACCTGTATTACCCATAGGTGGCGCTAGTGCAGTTAGAGTAAATATTAGAAAATGTATTTGACTCATTTTCTTTTATACCTTTTTTTATTTATTTATTTATTTATTTATTTATTTATTTATTTATTTATTTTATTTCTATGGCCATAAAAGCAATAATATTTTATTTTGCACAATATTGTAAATGTTTAGTTTATCATAAGTTTAGTTTAAGGTTGTAAAAACTACTTCCTGTCTTCTGGTTCAGCTTTATGCTAATGCAAAGTCAGACCTGAAAGAGTGTTAATTAAGAAGCAATTAAGAAGTAAAATATTAAGTTTTCAGTTCACCGGTTTGTTTACTAGCAGGCCAAAGTGGTATGTATATTTTTATGTGTTAATGTGCAACTTTGTGTGTATATTAATATGAGCCAGAGCTTATGGTTTATTTTATGTGTTTGCTAGTTCTACGGTTCTTGTGTCTCGTGTTTATGGACAAGTTGGCATACCATGTTAGATGTCGTGTGTGCCATCAGGAGATTGTTTCACAACCATTTCACAAAGCCATCTCATTCTTGATGGAGTAAAGACATGTCTTGACGATTGATTGGTCGACTAATAAGTGGGCATTGAAAAAGCTCTCAAAACTATTCTGTACCTGTGTATCTCACCCAAACTGTACTCACAAGACTACACCTGCACAAGAGTTAATGGAAAAACTATTTATGCAGAGAAAAAAAAAAAAAAAGTCAGGAAACAATGCATTTATATAAAGACAGATTCAATTTGTGAATCATGAGTTTAATTTGACTTTTTAAATACCAAAAATACTAAATCTTCAGCTTGCTCACTCATTTCTCCTTTTTGCTGTTGTCTCATAGAAATCCTCTACAATCTAAAAAAAAAAAAATTAATCAGCTAAATAACAAATCTTGGTTCGACACCACTGACCAATTAATCGACTAAACAACGAAAGGTCTACAACCCTAATGGAAATGTTTACATTTATAATTTTACCTCCTGTCTGGACACAGGCAGCAGAAATGACAAATGTAATATAACTGTGACCTAACACCATAATGTTAACAAGGGCCAGCGCTTGTTGACATGGCACATTGTCTTTGCATTTTGGATGGAGTTTACCGTGTTGACATAGAGCTCAAGCGCTTCTCATCATGCCATCCCAGCATGGGAAAATAAAATCACAAACTAAAGTTAAATCAGTATTTTTTGTGTGTTCATTACATGGACATAAGTGATTTAGCTGCTACGCTGCTACAGCATCTTTGTGACAGTACATCATATTTTCGCCATTTTACCAATTTCACATCATGTCAGTATCAGTAAATGGTATAGGTACTGGGCTTTATAATAAAGATGTCCAGATATTGCAGAGTTAAGGTGAACTTTATGTGGCAAGAGGGAGGGTGTGACTTTTCATAAATTAATAGAGCTACTAAATATTTAAAAGTCCTAAGTAATGCACTATTAAACCAACAACGCCACTCCAGTGGTCACACCTGGAGAATTAACAGTTACAGCACACAGGTCCGTTTTACTGAAAGGCAGAGACTGTTAACTTGACTTTGACAATGTTTATTTACAGGAGATAAATAAAAAAACAAACTATTTTAAACACTATAATATTTTAAAAGGTATTAGACCTTAAAATGGATTGAGCTCACACACATGCACACACATAAGAACTAGGGAGCTGGGATTTATGCCGCGAAGGGGTGGAGTTATACTGGGGGTACACCAAATTAATAAGACACACACACACAGCAAACGAAGAAAATAGTGCACCTCAAACCAACAGGTGACCACCACCAGGGAATCCACCACCACGAGGCTTGATTAACAGCTCCTAGAACCAGACATAAATATTACATTTTTTAAAATAAAAAGATAAACAGTGTTCGGACACAATATAGACAAAATTTTGCACTGCGCCACGGTATGGCCCTTAAACAGAGAGTAGCTGGGCCCACGAGGCAGAGCGAGGAGCGTGATAGGCCTCCACAAAGCAGACCGGGGGTGCCCGGTGTAGCAGCAGGCAGCAGGGCAACAGCGGCAACACAAGCACAGTGAGTATTTTAGCAGCAGTGTAAAGGACAGAGCAAAACAGCAGCGTCTAGAGTAAAAATGGAGGACTCGTTATTGAATTAGAATGGGAAGCTCACACACCAGAAGACAGGTATTACTCACCACTTTGAGCTGAAATGGAGCTCCAATCAGGGAGAGGCTCGGCTAAGGAGCTACGCTGGTTGCCTAGCAATAACACGAGCTAAATTAGCATGCTAAGTGAACCCTGAATGCCATAACCAAGGGTGTAAGCTTACCGTTGACGTGGTAGCGAGCAGCGTGGGTTCGCGTACATATGCGCAACTGTCCGTGCTACAAATAGAGTTTCCAATCAGCGACATAAAGCCAGGATTTTGAAGAAAAAAAGGAGAACTCCTCTTACCGGCGGTGAGGCGCAAGGAAACACGGAAGTGACGTGCCGCGGGGCAGGCGGATGCGTGAGGTCAAAGGGAAAGCAACAGAAGGCAAGGCGCTTTTATTGACTACCGGCTGGCGCAAGTGACCAATGAGAACTCAGCCCGCAAATTGATAGCCTACCCCCAGGGGCATAATGCCACATTTATATATTATATATCTATATACTTTAAAATCACACCTGTGCCAGGTGGGGTCACTCATGTTTAATCTGATTAGTTTTAAGATAAATCATTGTCTACGATTTAATTTACTGACAAAAAAAACTCCAAAAGCAACTCTTCATTACCGTTATATCATTACAGCCAATATGGCCTTGTCAGATGTAAGGCGGCCACACACTACAGGAGAATTTGCCCGATTTAGGCTGCGATTTGCTTCTCCCCGAGTTTGGGGAGGCGTGACCCGACTTTGTACCTTTGTGTGCGATTTTGAAGCTGCTGCGCTCCTTGTGTGTGATGTCAGTGTGACTCTGAGCTGCACTGTCAGATCATAACCACCAAATATCAGCAACGCTACGGTAACAACCAATAAAACCGAGCATCAGAGACAGACGGAGTGACAGACACAGAGGCACAAGATACAAACTTGGGATATATGTGCAGAATCCCTCAGTCGTCCAGGTAGAATCCATGCATATACCATACTGCAGGATACCAAGCTAGAAAAAAGAACCAAATTTTCACCCGAGCAAATCTGCCAACTGCTGGAAATTTGTTTAAATACCACCTATTTCCAGTTCAGAGGAAACCTCTACAGGCAAATCCACGGCTGTGCAATGGGCTCACCGGTCTCCCCTATCATTGCTAACTTATACATGAAACAATTTGAACAGAGTGCCATGGCCTCATATCCAGGCAGTCCACCCACACATTGGTATCGTTATGTTGATGATAATTTTTCAAAAATCAAAATTCAAGATGGAACTTTTTACTGCACATATCAATTCTGTAGATCTGAACATCATATTCACTCGTGAAGATGCCAAGGATAACACATTGGCTTTCTTAGATTGTGCAGTAACAATAGGAGACGACCGGCGACTCCAGGTAGAGGTCTTCAGGAAGCCCACACACACTTACCAATAACTGCTTTTTGATTCACACCACCCACTGCAGCACAATCTTGGAGTTATTCGGACATTACGACACAGGTCCCAAGTGGTTCCTACAAGCACAGAGGGAAAGGAGAAAGAAGAACAACATCTGCAGAAAGCCCTCTCTGATTGTGGATATCCTAAATGGGCTTTCAATAAAATAAGAGAGCCAAGAAACGAGACAACAGAGAATCAGAACCCAGGAGAAAGGGTGTAACTATTCCTTACCTGGCTGGCGTTTCTGAAAAACTACAGAGGATCTTCAGACATCATGAAATCCCAGTCTATTTCAAACCCATAAACATTTTAAGACAGAAACTGGTCCAACCTAAATACAAAACACCGAGTGGACCTCAGTCTGCCGTCCACCTAAAATCCACGGGCCACTCCTTTGAGGACAGTGAGGTACAGATCTTAGCCAGGGAAAAGAACTGGTTTGAGAGGGGAGTTAAAGGGGCTATTTTTGTCAAGAAAGAGAATCCTTCCTTGAACAGAAATGGAGGTCTCAGACATTTGTCTCCCATTTATAACTCTGTCCTCAAACCTAAATCATAACAAACAAAGAAAATAATAGGGCTAGCCAGGTCAGGTCCAGAGGTGTGAAAACACCCATTATGGGCCTGAATGGTTCCGCTAACAAGACCCCACACCCCACTCCGACTGCATATTTAATAGGCCCACCTAACTAACAGAAACTGTAAACAAATAGGTGTGGTAGTCTCAGAGTAATTTCACTGTAGTTAGCTCCTCCCTTCAGGCAGATATAAGGCAGTGTCCAGCAGCGTCTGACCAGAACTGAAGAAGCAGCTTGGATGAGCTGCAAAACGTATTTGACCAAACTTTTGTCCAGTTGACAAACTGAATTTCTCCTTTTGCCAAACTTGGGATATAGCGAAAATAATGAGAAGACTTTATTACTCACCTCTCATAAAATGGTCAATTTAAAGTGGAGCATCTCATCCACATTATCCATAGAAATTGTCCTCCACAAATAATGACATCCAGTCCACACTATTAATCCAATTTGAGGCATTCTTTGAAAGTAAAAAGGCAAGAGTAGTTCTTCATGTGTGTCTGTTTACATCCACCCAGCGTGCGGATCGAGGTGAAGTTGCAGATTAGTGATAGTGACTCTACTTCCTGTGTACTTTATCGCCAATCTTTTATTCTTTAAAAATCATGTATCTTAAGTATTGCTCCACAATTCACAAATATTAATAACATATTTTTTATTTGTATCTAAACTAGAAGTGCAGTGCTCTGATCTTTTAAACATTTAAGAGTCTTAAAGCGAGTCGTTTTACTGTAGACAGGAAACAGCTGACGCAGGTGCGCTCACATCTGTGTAGCTCGTGGTATGCAGCCATATCCCATTGTAGTCTTTGCGATCAGAGATTTTAAATCTCATAAGATTCTCCTCGTGTCTGTGGTGTGCGCCTTTTCTCACACATTTAAAAATTGTTTAAGACCGAAAAATCCTCTAGTCTGTGGCGGCCTTTAGTCACGTGGGTACAGGAGCTTTATTGGTAGATATATTCTATTTTAGAATTCAGAGCTACTTCATGCGTTATTATATTTTTCTTAATTTTTTTCCCACAAACATCCACTTCACTCATGTTAACTATGATAAATATTTACCACAATAGCACCAAACCAACCAAGTAAACTGTCACAAGCACTTGAGCTACCAGGTTGTGAATAGGGTTTGTTTGGGTGCACACTGTTGTTGAAAAGAGGAAGATGTCTCCAGTGCACACTCAGCACATCCTGTTGGGCTGAGTCTGCACTGGAGACAAACAAACCAGTATATGGTGTGAGACTTCTCAACACAAGCTCACACCAAACTTGTTTGCAGCATTTGCTTCAAACTATGAAGAATATGCCTCTCAGATTTGCCCATTGTGTCATTCCTTGAATCTGTCCATTGTCTGAGTAGTCCAGCTTATCAAGCCCTGAATCAGGCCAAGGTTCAGTTTGACAGCTCTTCACAGTGACAGATCAATTCCTTTCATCCTGTGCTATTTGACTGCATGTTGCCTGTTGTATGAACATGCCAAGTGTTTGTGTTAAGAGGAAGTTACTGCCCCGTGAAAGCTCAACCACAGCACTGCCCAGAACAATCACTAAATCAATATCACTTTATTTGTCCCCTTGGGGCAATTTAACAACACTGAGGAGTAAAATACAATAATAGGAAAGCTCAAACTAAAGTCTCAGTGCAGCTCAACAAGTAGTGTCATGAGGGCAGTATGAGGAGAGTAACAGTCCTCAGGACAAGTGTCTATCCTCTGTGTACTGTGTCCAGTAGTATGACAGCAGCCTCCAGGGGGAGCCAGGTGAACTCTGGAGACACAACAGGACCATCAACAACCTCTCCAAGCCTCTCTTTCTCCACTCTGTTGTTTCGGTTGGTGATGAGATGGGACCAAGTGTTTCCTCCAGAATGTCTTCTGCCATATTTAGTGTAGAAAGCCTGTTAAGATTGTTGCAAAAAGTCTGTAGTTGGCTAGCATAGCTATCTCCAAGCAGGATCGCCCCTTGGATACAGGAAAAAATAATTATTCAAATCACACAATCTAAAGCCATGTCCCAATTCGAGAGCTGCAGCCTTAGTTTTCGGCCGCATACGTCACGACCGGCGTGACAAGGCCTGTCCTATTTAATGCAGCCCTCAACTGCGGCCCACAAATGTGGCCCGCGTTTCCATGGAGATTGCCCGTGAAGGAAGGACACATCTGAGTATCCTTCGCGGCCTTCTGTATCATCATGTTTTTATTGTTAGGGGAAAAGAAGCCCACGGAGTGAATAATGATTTACTTGTAAATCACATAATACAAGCCTCCAACGTATGCATTTAATTCTGGGAATATATTATCTGCTTTTTACAATCCATGCATATTTGTAAAGTGAAAAGTAAATAATGCTGCATGGACAGGTTAGATTTAAGATGAACAATAGGCTAATTTAACAAATTCACGCAGACACTGGTAGATATTAGATGTCTGTGCCTTTTATGCCTATCACATCTAATATAACAATGAGAAATTCACATGACTTTTCTCATCTGCAGCCTGTATGAGGACAGAACACAATCAATACTATAATAATTTAAATCAATACTGTCATTTGATTCATGGTTAAATGTGCCACTTATTTGATGTCTCTTTTCATAGTAACTAATTGCATGTACTATAAGAATGTTGCAATTAAGCAGCGGTAATCCACTTGATCATATTTCGGAAAGATAAATTGTTCATTTTGGATCGTCACCTGTTTCAGCAATTCAGTATTCACAATATGACAGTATTTCCAGAAGTTCCTTTGATTGTATAATAAACAATCTGTTCTCAAACGAGAGATGTCTTTCTTTATAAACTAACTTAAAATGCATTCCATGTGTAAATGTAATCCCTTGTCAATATAAAAATTCTTAATTAATAATGCATATCCCATCGTTTTTGAAACTTTAAGGCAACTTAGGCTATTTTTAGATGTATCCCAGAAATATAGCCGTTTTGTTGTGAAAAAAGTTAAACATAAGTTTTCGTTTTTAGCCATAAGATTTGGATGAAAATTATTAAAATAACTTGGTTTCAAAGTCTGACAGTTTCATTACCCATGCGTAATCTTTGTTATTGATCTGTGTGCGTAATTTGTGTGGTGTACGTTGTCCCATTTCAGCACGGCCTATGTGGTCAGCGGAGGCTACATCGAGGGCTCTCGCAGCCGACGGCGAATCCGGCTGCAGCCCTTGAACTGGGACACGGCTTAATAGACCTTAACTTCTGTCCTCTGAACAGCACAAGCTGCACTTCCTAGTTGGTCAAAATCCCTAAATAGTCAAAAATCTTAAAAAAAAAAAAAGTTTACAAACCCAGTGTGCCAGCCAGACAGCCACAAAGAACAGTCAACCACAACCATGGCAATGTAACCATGGCAATGTGGCCATGGAACCCTGTCAGGTGAGGAAGGAGTGTTCTGTCAGATGCGGAAAGACTGCCCAGTCAAATGAGGAAGTGCCAAAAAAACTCTAAACTGTGTGTAAATGTTTAAGCGTTTAAGGATTCACCCTACCCAACCCAAAGATCCAGTCAGTTTCCCTCAGAGCAGCTGTGGATAGTGATTTAATAATCCCATGTAAAGCATTCTGAGAGTATAACAAAAGGGTACCTTCAATTCGAGGCAGTATTTATATAATGTTACATAATTACATGGGTGAACTGGGACTATGTAATCCCAACTATTCCAGAGCTAATTTAAATCTGAGATTGTGGATCATGTCTAGACCACAGCAGAATTAATGTGAAACCAAAAGCATGGCTTTATCAGAAATGAGACAGTGACAATGTGTTTGCTGTGCCTCTCTCCCACTTCCTTCTCACCCCACATCCTCAAATGAAAGCTCCACGCAGCATTTACAGGCGTCTAATTCATCTTTTATTGTGTAGCTGACCCAAATGAATACAGTTGCAGACAACCTACATGGTGTAGATACAAACAACTGTGAGGAATGATTTGTAAAACATGTCTATGGCTTACTGAGCAGACAATCTATTTACAGACTTAGATGGACTCACTGAAAACTGGAGCAAAGGAAGGCCACTATGGGCCCAAAGGGTGGATAAAGTCTCTTTCAGCGAGACAGCTTAACACTCAACAGAGTTACACACATCCCATTTACTGTTATGGCACCAGGTTCAAAGCATGCCGTGGAACTGCTGGTAACACAGCGACAGGCACCGAACCAACAAGCAAGCAACTCAACAAACACAATCAGAGATCTGGACTGTCACATGAGGTATCGTGGATCAAGCATTACTGAAGACACTCTCATTGTCCTTGTTTTTGGAATAGTACGGAGAATCATTCATTCAACACAAAACAAACTGATAACATAGAATCTACATTACAACAATGAGGATGTCAATAACACAATTTTCTATGAGAAAATTCAATCCTAAAATGGCAGGATATTGACATTTATATGTATATCAAAACAACCAAAAATTAGCAGCAAACATCAGGAAAAAGCATCACTGGAATCATTTTTGTCTTTTTAATTTTTCTATTTTTATCTGAAAACATAGCTGGGATTTATTTCTATAGCAGCGGAATAAAGGAGGGTTTGTCTCCTACTGTCTCACCCACATCCACACACAAGGCCTACACCTACACCAAGGTCGTACACTCAGCCCGGTGAGTCCTCCTCCACAGTGATTGAAAGTGAGCTGTTTTGCCCTTATAGCCACTATCACTTGCCCCACTGTTCTTGTTAGGGAAGTCTCCTCAGCTACACAGCCCACGTTTAGAAGTTTTGTGCAAAATCTTGTCTAAAGCCCCCACCCCCCCACCCCCTCTTCTTTTTCATCTTGTAGGAGGATGAAGCCCCCTCCCAAAATCCTTGAGCAATAGGTCAGGTAGAGCACTGAAGTATAAACTGGGATTTCATGGGAAAGGTTTGGTTATATCAGCACATTTCATTATGCAAGCTACAAAAGGTAAACTAAAAAAATAAATACTTTCTCAAAAAAATCCTTTTACCCCAAGAATAATACTTCCTTTGACTTTTACCTCAGTATTGTGCTGACTGAACCAAACCAGAGATGTTTCATGATGGCAGCTATGACAAGCTCCAAATAATTCTCCTGTCTCCTCTCTCATGTGATGCCCCCATCCACCCATTACTCTGACTTCTCCTCTTTCATCCCCATTCCAAACTTACTGTGATTTTTTTCTTTTTTTTGTTGAGCCAGCTATGCTGACTAAAAGTGCTTTTTAAAAAAAAAAAAAATAAAAGTTTGAATGGTTTTAGACAGATCTAGTGAGAGAAAGAATGCACTCTGGATTGCTGTGCATGTGCGACAGGTCAAGCAATCGGTAAAGCAAATCAATGGACAAAAAAGCTTTTTTGTCCAAGACATTACGTCAGCATCCGAAAGGGGCTATCATAAACAGCGCAACTCAGAACTACTTAAAAACAAATGCTTGGAAAAGACAAGGTGTAAGACTAATTGATAAAAGGTCTAAATGGATATATAAAGTGACTAAACATAAGCAAGCTGGGGGTATACAGATGCCTGCAATGCGACAAACAGGAGCATAGACAAGTCTAAAACGAATTATAGTAGTATAAAAGACATCAAACAAAGAGCATCCGTCTTTAATAATAATTATAGTTCAGGGCATACCCTGAAGCCAGACTAAGACCTACGTTACACTTTGGGATGTTTAGTAGGCAAGTCTGTGGTAATTTGAAGATTCCTAGTTTAATATTTGAGGGAAGAGTATCTATTGAATGTCTCTTTGCGTGGCTTGCGCTCCAGCCCTCAGTGTTGTGTTCCCTTTTAGGGGCGGGACATTAGCATAAATGACTTGGGGGTCCCGGCCCGCAGCCCTGTCCCAGCCCTCGCTTTAGTCTTTAGATCATAGATCTGTCTCTGTGTGAGCTGTGTCCTCACATGTCCATACATCTGTCTCTGTATGAGCTGGGTCCTCAGATGTTGACATCCCGTACATCTGTGGGGGTGCAGGACAGGTCCACATCTCCATCCACGCGTTTGCTCTCTGTGCAGCTGTGATGGTGCTGCTGCTGCGCCTGTCGCAGACTGGACTCCAACAGAGACTCAATCTGCTCTTGACACGAGCGCAGACAGTCCTGCACAAATACAGCAAACAGCACATTAGCAGAGGAAGACAACTAGCTACCATCACTTACACACACAATTCACCATGCACCATGCATTATGAAGCTTTGTGAATGACTTCCTAAAATATTGTGTATGCATGGAGCCATAACCTTAACTATTTTTGTCCTGTAACTGAGTATAAAAATGCAGAAATGAATATGTATAATGAGGCAAACGCTACAAAAAAAAATTGAGTTAGTGATAGCATTTTGGGAACACAAATGATCAGTATGAGTGTGAACACAGCACTTCCACCAAATGACTATCCAAGTATAAGAGCTCAACAACAAAACATAACTCCAGGTATGTTTTGGATAAGGATTATTACATGGTTAGTTATAGAATCTAGGTTGTTTAAAGCATGTGCGTACCGGATCGCTGCGGATGACTTGTGACAGGAAGTTGGTGAGGTTCTGAGAGGATAAGGAGGCATCCTGGCTCTTTAGGTACAGGCCTTGGACTGCAGCCACCACACTGCCAGCAGCCACCATCGAGGGAGGGCTGGCGATGAAGTTCACGTCTGAACACACAAACACATACATGTCAGAGTGATTCACCAAAAACGCACATTCACTCTCTAATACACTTGTGGGCAAGTGAGATAAACAAAACAAAATAGTTGGGAAAAACAGACGATCATTGATGATAATAATAGAAGTATGTGAATAAAAGCATACAGTACCTGTAGCACAGAGGGCCACAAAGGTTTGTGCGTGTTTGCGGAGGACCTGTTTGGTGGACGTGTGGATCTTCAGTTTGGACAGGAAATGCTCGATGAAGTCATGCGGTGTGACTGAGGCCAGGTCCCACTTGAGTTTGTTGAGAAGCAGAAGCTCCATTTGCTGTGGACCAGACCAGAGGCATTCATTCAGTCTGAGTCAGGACTGCACTCATCAGTCTTCATAATTATTATAAGTTAAGTATGAATATCACTTTAATGTGTCATCTTTTATGAATGGATAAAAGTACTATTGTTATTATTTAATATAATTAGGGATGGGCAATAGATATCTAAATCGGCTGGTATCAGTTCTCAATATAGATATTCAATACCAACATTTTCTGGGTGTTTCCCCATTCTCTGTATGCCCTTTTTCAACAGACTCATAAGTAACAATGGAACATTATATGGCTGTATGTTTACAGAAACATGTAGTAAAATGCATTTATCTGGACTATAATACAAGTCATTTGTCATTATTTTTATAGATGTGAAGAGTTTGTGATACATTTGCGGGCCTTACTATGGTCTTTAAAAGCTAAATATTTTGTTATTGGCCACAGCAAGATATCAGTATAGCTGATAAATAAATACATTAAAAAAAAAAAAAATTTAAATCAGCCCATCCCTGTAAATAATACAAAATAGAATAAACTGCTATATGTGCCATTTCAGAAAAGCAAATGTTTGTCCTTAATGGACACCTTCTGCATCTATAGTTTATGACCAGTAGGTGTCACTGCAGCCTGCTTTTTTCCTTCACACTCAGAGCACATTGATGAGAGGCCGCAGACAGCATGGGAAAGTCACAGACAGCCATTCAGAGCGAAGCATCAAAACCAAGTCTGACTTTGTTCAACATCCACACAGTAGCCCCACTGCCCTGTACTGGTGTTGTCACAATGCTAACATTTCAAACTCGCTTTCAGTATTACGGAATACGCTCCATACTCAGTACTAATAATAAAATAAAACACAATAATAACAAAAACACTCTTTCTTTAAACAACAGAATGTGACTGAATGTGACTGAACATTAAATCAAAGTATTTTCTTTTATATTCTCATGTGGCCTTATATCTGTGTAATCCCTCAGTGGTCCAGGTAGGTTCCATAGTGGTCCATGTATACTAGTCTATGTAGTCTAGTCTTTGTTCTGATACAGCTGAAGATCATTCTAAAGCTATTCAGGAAAGGTTCATTTCTGTCCTGTGAATGTGACTTTTAGTATTGATACCTGCTCAAATAAGTATCTAGTTTCAATACTAAACTTAAGTTAATATCGAAACTAGATACAGCTTTACAATATTCTTGAGCTGTATAAGAAAAAGTATAAGACCGCATAGACTAGTATTCACCCATGGACCACTATGGAACCTACTTGGACCACTGAGGGATTGCACAGATGTAACGCTACATGATAATATTAAAAAAAGTAGTATGATTTAACTTTAAAAATCACATTGTATTTTTTTTTTTTATTATCAATATGGTACCGGTATTGAGTCTTTTCCTGAGTAATGAAATTCAGTATTGTGAAAACACTAGTCCTGACCACAGCAGCTCCACTGGCTTGTATCATGAACCAGTGCCTTGTGCGTGTGTGCTCCTGTGTGTTATGCAACATCCATGTCTACACAAGTCAATTACCAGCAGTTCGGAGGGGTACACAGAATTGTCCGTGTAGATGCACAGTTTCTCTGCCGTTAAGGGGACAGTCTCCCTCATCTTTGAGGCCAGAAACATACAGGTAGCTCCCAGCAGCTGCAGTCGGGTTTTCCTTGTGGCCTCCACTGATAAAAATCGGTCCAAATAATTCATAGCCAGTGGAAAAACCTCCTCTTCACATTTCTGCTCCTCGCACACCTGAAGAAAGCCACGAAGATGCTTCAGACACATGCACAACACCCCACACAGCTGCCATTACAAGACATGCATTTAGCCACAATATGAATTCATGTCAAGATTTATTTGAGGTATTTTTCATCATTTAATTGTTAACTGATCTGCCATATTGAGTTGTCCATGCAAAACCTGAAACCGTAATATGCATATAAGCATAATAACATTTGGGGCTATGCAGTATGTCTATCCCTTAAACATTCTAAACGTGTGTTGTGGCTAATTAAAAACAGGGGCGCATTAGTTCGCAGTCAGTTCTGACTGAGACACAAAGGTGGCGTCGAGGCAAGTTTCACTCTCTAATTTCAACTTCGTCATCTTTTCAAAAAATGTTAAGAAATACTTAAAAAATAGTGACAGTCGTCAAACGGGTATGGAAATGAGCCTTGTTAAACGCCTGTTCGGGTGAGTATTAAAAATGTCGAATCTGAGCGCTGTAGAAATTAAAATGAATTAATTTATAAAAGTGCTCTTCACGTGCTCCGTGCGCCTCTTCTCTCTGGCTCGGCGCAGCGCCGTTTAAAAAAATTAATAAAAAATATCTGTAGTGCATTTATGCAGACAAAAAGTTTACGTAAATGTGCAAAACCTTATTTACTATTAAAGCCGACGGGTCGAATTTATGAAAAATCTCTCAGTTTCTTATAAAATGCATTTTTTAGCTGCGACCTTAAGGACAGAGCTAGTCTTCTCTAACAAAACAGACTTTTTGCAGTTGTGATGCGGTGGATTGGGCTGGAACAGCTCATATAAGACGCTGTCATGATAAAGATTCACATGTGGCGCATTCAGCCCATTAGCTGTCACACACTGTCATGATACACATTTTTAATGATATTAAAATCCTTCTCATATACGACGACAAGATGGCGCGTACTGGCACGGGCCACACTGCATACGTGTACATTGCTGTAATTTTTGAATATTTTAGTGATTTTATTTCACTTATTTGAAGCGCAGAGCCCAGGCTATGCACTAATTGTTCACTTAAGTGTATTGTTTACAATGAGAGAGAACTCTCGGCATATAGAGAAGGACCACCCAGCTTCCATGAGCACATAGCCTACTTTTACAGCCTTTATGTAACCGCTTCTCTAAAAGAGCATGATTTCATCTGTCTGTCGATGATTTAAAATCCATCCTCGGGAGGCTGCCTGATTCGCTTTGTGCTAGCACAACTAGCTTAACCACAAGTTAGTTTGCGGCACTCAGAAGCACATGAGAAAAGTTGCACTTAAAGAAAAACCAACCTCTAACATCCATGTGGCAACTATTTTCCTCATTTTAGGCACAATTTCCCTCTGAACACACTTGAAGTAGTTTGGAGAGGGGAGGTAGCTCTCCTCCGCCTTGAGCATATTGTGAAGAACGCGGTCATTGAGCAGGTTGCCGTCCTGGTAGGCTCTCCTGATGGAGTCCACCTCACAGCACAGCAGCTGGTCCTCCATAGCACAAGTGCGCTTCCAAAGCTCCTCTTGTCTTCTACACAAGGCGCTCTAAGTGTTTCCGCGGAGCGCAGGAGCGCACACGAGGCGTCTCTTGCGGGTGTGAAATGACTCGGTGCCGCTGGTAGCTGCTCTTGCTCCTGCGGTGTGCGCCAGCCTCTGAGGAACAGCGTTGCGCTCTACCAGACAAAAACCCAGCGTCAGGGAGCGCGCACGTCCCCTCAGCGCGCGCACACTACGCGTACGCCACACACACACACACACACACACACACACACACACACACACACACACACACACACACACACACACACAAAGTGTGCTTGAGGAGCGCGCGAGACAGGGAGGTTACGTCAGCTGTTGTTAAGAATGGGGATCAAAGAGAGAGGGACCTATTTTATACAGATATAAGGAGAGGGCCCCCGGCTCGGGCCCCCGCCTCCTGTGGCCCAGTAGCGCCTGAGGAGGAGCTGGAAGGTCCGGGCCAGAGCAGAAGGCTGTGCCCCTGTGGCGGCAGGGGGCGATAGTGACTCCGGCCTTCCTCCCTTTTCCTCTGTGTCTTTCCCATAGAGCTGAGCATGAGGAGAGCACATGGAGCTCCACCACCCCCACGGCTCTGCTCTGTACGCCACCCAGGGCCTAACTGTAACCAGTAAGCACAGTACAAGGAACTGTAATCAGTATGCACAATACAGGGCTTACAACCATGTAGGCCTAATAGTGCCCTTTGTGAAAAGGTCATTTTGAACACTTTTAGGCCATATTCCTGCTCTGCCTTTTTTTTTTTTTTTTTTTTTTTTTCCAGTTTTGTTGGCTACTAAATTTTGTTGGCAATAGGCTTACGACTTTAATGTAGTTATAACCACAGCACTAAGTAAAGAGATGTCTACAGTATAGTCTCAGTTTAGTGACACATGGTATGTCTTACACACACACACACACACACACCCACACACACACACACACACACACACACACACACACACACACACCAGCGGGAGGAGACTAGGGCTGCACCAATGAGAGAAACCGCTGTTACTAGGCAGATGTCGGCTTAACTTTTCATGTGGGGAAAAGTTCAGTGCACTGGGAAAAGTTGGCATTGTATTTTATAACTCAATCAAAGTTCTTCTTTTATAATCTCACATTATCAGTACATAGTGTGTCGTTCTTGTGTCGGGGAGAGGCTCAACATGAAAGTGAAACAAGCGGCTCATTCAGATCACGGCTCTTGTCAGTACACACAGGCCTAGCACACACAGCCATAGTGCACTACAGTTACAGTTTCATGTGAACTGTAAGTTAGGTACAATCTAGTTTCAGTCTGAAGTGGATCTTTTCACATTCCTGGAATTCCTCTTTAGGCTATTGGTTAGACTACCGTAATGCCTGCTGTAGCTGGTCTAACCATGAATGACAATGTGTAAATGAAGTTAGTGAATAGAGAAGCTAACTGAGAATCAGCATTCATTTAGTCATTTCCACTCTTTTAAAGACAACTTACACATGTGTACAAAACATTTCATCTGGAGTTTGGAATTAGAACTTTTCTTCAACTTTCAAATTACAGTCTTATTATTGCACTTTTTGCTATTAAGCCTATTTTATAATGGATTAGTGTGCATAATAGCCTAGGCCTATCACAGTAACAACATTTGAAGTCCGGTATATTGTTGAAGAAAATGTAGACAACGATAGACGATAATAATTAAACTAAATTATGCCACTGACACAATAACCCTAAAGCAGGATAATCCCGAAAAACTATACTAAAACAAAATAAAAAGTAGAATAAAACAAACAACTACAATAAACAACTAGTTTGAATCTATGATGCTCAAATCTACACAAAAAGAAGAACACTAGTATGAAGAAAACTTACCCATGGCCTACCATTAAGAGTTCCTTCACTGAAAAATGTTGGTATTGTGATGGTATTCCGGCTATTAAAATAATGTGACTAAATGTAAACAAAGTAAATTTAATAGTCTCTATGTCCACTTCAACTGCATGTCATATTATGTTTTTGCATAACCTATTATCGCCTATAACAATTGTTCAGTCTAAATAAGCATAAGCAAATATTCAGCCAGGTCATATGGCATAATGACACGTGTATTAAACGGTGATTGTGCTCATAAAGTTGCAAACGTTGTGGAGTGGTTTGAGTTCCATTTGTTTTGTGTGAGACCTAACTTACAGGAAGTTTTGCTGAGGCTTGTCTGAGCAGCTGAGGACAGGCAGCCGTGGGAGACAAAGGAGCGTGAGCATGTGACTTTTGTGAGGAACCTCTGCAAGCAGACTTACGGTAACCACAGCAGGAAGTGTTTAAAGGGACAGGCTTGGACCCAACATTTCACTGCTGAAGTTCATTTGTAACACCACACACCTGTTGAATAGTTTAGGAATAAGCAGAGGTGAGTTTAGTAGCCAAAAGTTGTACTCAAAATAATATTGCTCAATTAAAAGTACAATGTAATGATCCAAGAAATGATTCAAGTAAGAAAGCATGTGGGAAAACTACTACTCAAGTAGCTTCAAAAGTATATATATATATGATTTGTAATTTGAAGTTAATGTAACTGGAAGGATAAAATAAAATTATGCACAAAATCTGGTATTTTCAAAGGATAGACACAAAAATTAAACAAAATAAATGATATCTAAAACAGTGGTGCTAGAAGCAGAAATGTTCAAATAATTTCATATTGTCAACATAAAGTTTTTGTCACTTGTGGATTTACTCACAGTTACTTAAAAAAAAAAAAAAAAAAAAAAACTCAAGTAGAAGTAAAGTATGCTGCTAGAAAAGTACTCTGAAAAGTACAATTTCTTTAAAAAAAATTACTCAAGTAAATGTGACTGATTACTACCCACCCCTGGAAATAAAGGTTGAATATTTTTCTTCAGGGGGTGAATTTTTCCAACAAGCATTGTAATTGTGATTTGCGATTTATGTTTTAATAAGAGGATTGTAAACTTGCTGAAATAAACCTGTACTGATACATCTAATACAACCAATACAAGCGACCCTGTTAGCCCCATAAACGTAATGGACCCATTACAGAACGTGCACAGGGTTAGCAGTTTTTATATAGGAACTTTAGTTGTGAAATTATTTTGCAAGTTGTGCCCATGCCAACTGTTATGGTATGCTTTTTATTTGTACAGGAACAGTGTACAATACATTAACCGAGACAAAAGTCATAGGAAAGATGCTGGTGCCAGGTTGTAGCATGAATGCTAATTTACACCTGTAGTCCCTGAGCAGGTTGGTGGAAATACTGAGAGTACAGATTCAACGTATATAGATAAATTATTATTAAATATAATTATGTGTTTGATTACGATTAAAGGGCCTATATTATGCAAATGTTTGATCTATGTTATATCCTCATCAAATACATACCTGGAGTTGTGTTGTGTTTCATTCACGCATGTCTAACACAGAAACCCTGCAGAGTTCTTAAACTGAAAGCACAGTGCTCCACTTTATGTAAACAAGGAAGTGCTGCACTGTTTTTTTAAAATCCATATACCTTCACTAGAATCATATGGAAATTTTCTATCCTGCAACTGCCAAACTTGGAAGCTACAGCTAATTTTTGGTTAAAATGTCTTTGCATCCTGGTTGCACCAGACTATATTGTGGGCTTTCTCTAGCAATCTCAGCTGACAAAAGGTAACACAACAACAACTTTTTTTTTTTTTTTTTTTTTTTTTAAAGGCAACAACTTAAGGTATTCCAGTGTATAATAGAATAAAGCAGTTCAGTTTAAGGCTAAACATAGCAGTTAACTTTAAAACTACTGCTTAATGGCAAGTTGGAACAACTTGGGTTGAGAATTGCACAGAATTGCATAGAATCTTACAGTTAACTGTTAGAAGTTAATTGTAAGAAGTGTACTCAAACAAGCATGGATGACATCTAAAACCTCTTTCAGTATTATAACAAGGTAGAACACTTAGAATCAATAATCAAACTAGACAGGCTTGGGGATCAACACCTCAATGTGCAACTGGCTGCTGGATTTCCTGACTGGAAGACCGCAGGCAGTACGGGTCGGCAGCAACACCTCCAGCACCATTACACTGAGCACGGGGGCTCCCCAAGAATGTGTGCTGAGCCCCCTCCTCTTCACTCTGCTGACCCACGACTGCACACCATCACACAGCTCCAACCTCTTCATCAAGTTTGTGGACGATGCATCACTGGCCAGTAGACATTTTTTTAATGCACAACTCTTTTTTGCACTACAACTAGAGACACTGCTGCCTGTGGAGTTCCTCTTCCACTGCTCCACAGTAAATTTGTAAATTTTTAATGCACACTGTTTTGCACTATAACTAATGACACTGCTGCTTAAATGACACCATTTGAGCTCTAATACGCTACACATTGTGTGTTTTACTTATTTGTATTATATACAAACCTGTTGTACTTGTTGCTATGTGCATATGTTATGTTTTGTCATCATGTTTATTGTCATGTCTATAAGATGTTAAATGTTCACTGTAAGCCTAGGGAGCACTGCAATTTCAATCCTGTGTGTGCAACCTGTACATATGGTTTTTGATAATAAAGCTGACTTTGAACTTTGAACTTTGAGAATAAAAAGTCACTTTTGCATGACAGAACAAGAATAGATCTGATATGGCTCAAGGCAGAGTGGTGGTTGTTTCTGTCACAAGCCACTATCCACAGGTTGTTGATAGTGTCAACACTATTTTGTTTAGTGCTTCCTGCTGGAGTGGTTCCCCCAAACGGAGTGAGAGAGGTTGGGTTAGATTAGGGTGAGCGAGTCCCTGTTGTAGAACAAGCCAGTAGCCACCGCAGTTCTTCTATTTCATTTAATCCAAATGAAGAGTCATTTTCTAAAATAGATTTGTTCCTATTTTATTGTAGAAACACATTCCCTTTGAATTACAGAAAATAAATTGTTCAAGCAACCTTTCTTTTTGTTCTAGATTATTGAGGTATGATGGCATGCAGACTTCAGCCTCTATTTTGAAACCACTTTTTCACCCAGCCCTTTGTTTCATAACAGGCCATGTATTTAAACCCATCAGCAGTAGTGGATGAAGTACTCAATTTTGATACTTAAGTAAAAGTACAGATACCGAGGCTCAAGATTATTCAAGTAAAAGTATCACATGAAAAATCTACTTAAATAAAAGTATTGAAGTACCCCTTTAAAAACATACTTAAAGAGTAAAAAGTAAAAGTATTTTGTTTTAGAATAATTAAAGGATAAAATGTAATGATTTTGATAATGAGTTTAGTGGATTTTAAGTGATTCAATTGATTTGGTAATTTTTATAGCTGTTTTGTGTTTTTGTGTTTGGTTTACTCAAAGTTGGGACCTTAACTCAAATTAAATGTAGTAAAAACTAGAAAAGCACTCAGAGAGCGCAGACCTCCGCCAAGCAGCTCAGTTTTCAAAGTGATCCAGAATCCAGGATTTCTTCTGGATCATCACCAAGATCATCTGTTGGATTTACCATTAGGAACATTTCCTGAAAATTTCATCAAGATCCGTCCATAACATTTTGAGTTATCTTGCTAATTTACCCACCACTGTCCATCACTGCACTGTACACAATCATCTCAGAATCAAAAACACTTATTGTGCAATGTTCCTGTGCCTTTTAGCTTAGCTTACAGTGTTGTGTTTTTTAGTTGATTGTAAATACTTATTATTATTATTTATCTTGATTTTGATGCATGCTCTTATTTTCCTACTGTTTCTATAACTTGCGTTGTGACACTGCAATTTCCCCATTGTGGGACAAATAAAGGATTATCTTATCTTATCTTATCTTATCTTATCTTAACAAACAAACAAACAAACAAACAAACAGACAGACTCAGGCGAAAACATAACCTCCTTGGCGGAGGTAATAAGTCTCAGCCTTTTCAGTAGGTCTCACACCATAAAGAAAAGTACTTTTCAGTCCAGATCTAAAATGTAGTGGAGTAGAAATTACAGATACATGCTCTCAGTAGTGAAAGTATCCACTGTGAAATGGACAGACACCTAAAAATTTTACTTAAGTACTGTACATTTACTTTTGTACTTCATTACTTTCCACAACTGAACAATATTGTGTAAAAAAGTATAAGGGACTACTTGATAGACTGCCTGAATCACTTGTTGTGTACTTCTAAAAACTGGAACATGAGTTGTAGTAGTGGTGGTAGTAGCAGTGTGTAGCAGTATATCTGGTCCATTCACTCTTTCTCAGTCATTCATGTGGAGCTTTCATTCATTCAAACTGCTCTGTGCTCCTCAGCTCCTCCCCCTTCTCTTTGCAACCCGCTTAACATCTCAAATGTTACCACTCCATCCAAGATTTACAACTTTTTATATCATTTTATGGTCTTGTATTTGGCCTTTTGTACCAACCTCTAGTACTAACTTTATGAATGAGTATGAGGAGGGCTATGCTCTTTTAGATGGCCTGCTCTGCTTTGATGTCCTGTTCTTATTCTAAATCTGACCTCAGCTAAGGGCAACATGTGAGCTCTGCACCCATCCTCCAGCCAACCCACGCATATAGTAGCACTTGTATATTAGTTGCTGTAGTAGTAGCTCTGGTATACTAACTGTAGTAGTTGCTGTAGTAGTGTGGTGGTATATATATATATATATATATATATATATATATATATATATATATATATATATATATATATATATATATATATACTATGAAGTAGGAGCACTGGACCCATCCTCCTGTCACAGAGGATGGGTCCTGTCCTCCCCACTGTGCACAGAAAGAGAG